>JAUPFT010000013.1:22722124-23347124 GCA_036936625.1 Parnassius smintheus behrii | reverse complement strand
CGAGGAGTTTTTTTAAGTATATATATGTATATAATTGTAAGTATACTAGCAACTCGGCAGACGTTGTACTGCCCTTACCGGTTTTTAGACGCGTTGACTTAATTTTTTTATAGTGTAAATATAAAGCTTAATAATAACTCAACCACGAACACTGCCTATCGTGTCCAGTTTTAGATTTTTTAGCACATAACCAATACATACAAATGATGTCATTTTACAAATACATACAAACGCTATCAGATCCTAGCCTAGCAATAAACCATTGTCGTGGCAAAACAAATATAGTGTGTGTGAATGACCTCGATCGGTCAAGTTCAGAAGTTAAATTATCACAACTATTATAAAAATAAGGTCGGGGAAAAGTTTCTTCGTATTTTACGATTTATATTAAAAATTCAACACTTTTTTTTTTTCAAAGTTTAATTACGTTTAAAATATATATGTGCCAATTTGTTAGATTACTTGTTGCCATCTTGTAGGTAGCGACATAATCCAGTTACTGTAGTTTTCTCCGGAATTTTTGATTAAAAAATGCGACGGGTAGTTTTGACAGTCCTCTCTTGATGTTCACTTAACACTACCCAAAGAATTCTGAAAAAACCTAAACAGGTAAAAATCTGAGGGTGCAAGGTCAGAACTATAATATGGATGCATTAATACTTACCAACCAAGCTCTCTCAATTTTTGCTGTGTGGCTAAAGATGTGTGTGGTCTAACGTTATCATGCTGAAAGACCACACCTACTCTGGTGATCAATTCCGGCTGTTTTTTCTCAATTCCTTACTTGAGTCTCAAAAGTTGTTAGCCGTAGAGATTCGAATCGATGGTTTTGCCCGACGGTAAAAGCTCATAATAAACGATGCCCTTCCGATCCCACCATTCACACAGAATCAACATATTGCGTGTTAATCCGGGTTTATCTACATTCTGTTAGCTTGACTACCCTTTGACAGTGATCTTTCTCGCACGTTATTTTCCTAGGTAATCCATTTTTTGTGGCAGTTTTTCCTTTTTTGTAATAAAACTAAGCGGACAGAAAAACAATTGAAAAATAGCGCTAAAATGTTTTTTCTTTTTCTTAATGTCTTATATGTATTGATATTAAAACCAGCCAGATACAAACAGTAAAACCAAAAATATTATCCCTTAATTTTATACAAACAAAATACCAAAAAAACTTTTTCCTCGACTTATTTATTAAATATGGGATGACTTTTTACCGTAAGGAAAAATGAATTTAAAAAGGATTGTAATAAAACAAACACTTTACTTTAAGATAGCTATATGATTTTTCTAAAGATAATTTAACATATATAAGTACTCTGGACCTGATATAGTTCATAAACATACAGATAGATAGACAGACAGTTTTAAAAATGATATTTAATTACTTCTTTTTTTCCCCTCTTAATCATTTTCGTCACAAAAAATATCCAATGTACAGAAAAATGGAATTTAAATTTTTATTTTATTATGTAAAAAAATGTAAACTATATATATTATTATATGTGTAGATTTTTGTGTTTAACAGCATTGTAGTTTCATTGAAAAAGTTCAAAAGACTTCAGAAATTATCATGTAGAAATCATTTTATCTAATAAGTTTTTGAAGTAAGTATTTACCTTTTTCTAAGAGTTTAACATATTACGTTAAGGAATGATGACATAAACCTTCTGAACAACAGCAGCTACAATTTCAAAATAAATCATAACATAAAGTTTTCGTCACGTCCTGACCGCTGCGAGAAACTAAGCTTGCATTAAATATCATGGCTCATTATCAGAGGCTAAGCGTTAGCTTCATCTGTAGTCACCTCTACAGACACCAAACGGATGATAAATAAGATTAAGTCAAATATTTTTATAATTGTATATTTAAATTTTATACAACACCTTCCAGGTTACAAATATGTGTAATATCGAAAACAATGATAATAGTAAAAATTATCCTTTTAAAATAATTTATTTACTGTAATGTTTTCTGATTTTGAAATGTATTTTAATTAAAACGGAAGTGTCAAACATGTCCCACTACATCGCAATTTTTATAAATTTATTAGTCTTTAGTTTCATTAAGCAGCAACTTTGCGCAGTTCTGCCTCGTACTTGACGACGTATTTGCGGTCTGGGTCGTATTTAGCGGTGAGCTGGTTCCAATAATCTTTCTCGTTGTTGATTAAATGACCAATGACACGTTTTGTACCAGATTTCTGCGCGTCTGTGCATTTTTCGCAGTAGTTCTCGAGGGCCTCTTTGATGTGTGCTGTGGACAATATATAAATTGTATTAATAATGTTAGACAAGGCGATATCGGTATAAGGGTGATATGCTAGGCCTACATTTTTTTGCAAAATGTCAACCTTAGCTACGACCGACACCATTACGACGATTGACTGCTGGTAGAAATCTATCCAGAACTGCCGTAACCAGGTTCTACCACTACGACTGCAGACATATGGACATACAGCGCGTAGTAGATCTACGCTGCACGTAATATGGCTGTAGCGCTGTGGATCTACTTGACCGTGTAAGGACCACAAAATACTGACGTGGGATAACAACGCAATGAGGCAAGCATTCTAGTTGTCTGTGGAGAGAACGCATCTGCATTTCAATTCTTAATCGAGGATAATTATAAATGACTATAGGCACAGTATACACTTCGCAAAACGTAGACTGTGTGCTCGCTTGCAACCCGAACTTCTATTTAAAAATATGAAGATTATACATTATTTACTCTGCGCTCAGCAACTCCCTCTGCCCACTGTCTTCAATATCGACAACTGAGGGTTTTTGTACTATTGCTTAAGGAAACTAACCTTGCGAAAATTAATACTGTTCTTATAGCCGTAGCACGCTTATTTGTTATCTTGACTGGTGAAGGACCAAACTCTACGAGTAACCACCACGTTCAGCATATCTCAGCTGTATAACATATACTGCGAAAATACTGGTTGTGATTTGTTTGGAATAACAGACTATACCTTTTCAAAGAGCCTCTAGACCTTTCGTACATTTCTCATATCTTATGATCTCTTATGTCAAAACGTACTGATGCATACATATATTTATAAAAAATGTGTGTGCATATCCAAAGAAATGAAAAATACCTAAACCTTACTACCAAAAAGAAATTGGTATGACTTTGGGTCTTAACTTATCAATTATTTGCTCGTTATCTGCTATTATATCAATAGTATTAGCTACTATATCCCTATATTCAAGGCTTTATTATTAAATATTTGCAAACCTCTAAAAACAATCAAATGTAATAAGTGTAAACTAGAGACCATAATTCTACGTTATTATTAAAATATCTAATTTAACTAATGAGCAGCTAAACTATAATAATAAATAAAGTTTGTATTTTTGGAAAAGTCTTAAAGTTTTGTACCTCGAACATTACTTATAACCGGTTACTTGAAGTGCTTCGATTATGTTTTCTTATGCATAATTAATCCTTAACGCAAGGTCTAGGCTACTATATAAAAATAAGTAAGTGTTGAATTTAACAAATATTTATTAAAGTTATGTTTTTGTGTGCAAAAAATATTAGAAGGATATAAATATAAATGTTTATGATATAGTTAATTGAACTCAATTTATTTAGATTTTAGTGTCAAAACTCAAAACCCTATATTGTTTGGTAATGAAAATAGTTGTAAGGGACCGATAATATAGGGTTCCGCTATCGAGATGTTCTCTAGTATGTTGAAAATGTTTTTAAGATTTTTAGCTGCATCATTAAAATATTTTTTTCGACAGCTTGATTGCAAAATAATATTCATAAAACCTCTTCATTGTTTTAAAAATCTATCTAATGATACAATAAATCAATATAGGGAAATAAAATGTATATTTGTAAAAATTCTTGCCGTAAGGTCGAATATAATTTTTGGTTGTACCTTGGTAAATATAAGGAAAGAGTATACACATAAAATATTATTTCATTAAACCAAAACTTGGAAGAAGTTATATCACCGAACAGTATAATATTATAAGATTTCATTGTCCTTCACAGCGATATCCTAAAAAAGTTTTCCTTTATTACTATAGATATTTTTGTTTGTTAGTCTATATTGTATTGTAATTTACTGATGCAAATTCAAATTGTTTTGGTGTGTACCATATTAATTAATTCTATCAATAAATATGTATAAATAGGAATCATAAACTAATAATTTTTTTTGCAAATCTTCACACGTGACGTCGCCGCATATTGTCATGCAAAATTCAATTAAAAACAAACAAGGAAATGTTCCAAACTTATTCATTTTTTGTTCTGTCAGTGCGAAATAAGAAAGAAAATAGTTAAAACAAATTGTTGGCATGTCATTGATATGGAATCAAAATTTTCTTGTTCGTCAACCTTTAAAGTCATAGGCTTTTCCAAGATTGCTGGTGCGTTGCAAGAAATGTACCTGCATTTCTCGGACGATATGCTATCGCAGAGTAGATGAATTCGTGAACGCAGAGGTCATTATCTCCGTGCTGGGAATTTTGCTACTATTTGAATTTACCAATGAAATTTTTGTATAACAATTTTGAACAGATCTTTGGTCATCAGTCGCGAGCATTTATGTTAGGCATTTTGAGACATTATATTCGGTGTAATGGACACTCCTACTTAAAATACTATCAATGTAATGCCGGTCTCAACGGAGAAAAATATCTGCGTTATACCTAGGTATTTACTGCACGAGTGAGCGCGCAAGCGTTGATTAACTGTGTATTCCTTTACTCCTATTCTTAATTTCTTGACATAAAAACGCAATAACGTATTTGTATTTTCACTGTCGTTAACTTTATCGGACAGTATTTTTTGATGCCAGTAAAAGATTTTTACTGTTATAATAAAGTTTGTCTAAGTTTATCATCATCACGAAATAATAATATAAGTAATATATTATAGATATTTTAAAGAGTAGTTTTTAAAAAGTCGCAATTATGACATCTATTACTTGATTGAAACATGAGTGTAATTGTTGCGATCCCATATATAATTTAGGCAATATCTACCTTGATGTCTACGGGCAAGCAATCAATTGAGCAGTATTCATAAAAAGGTGAAAAAGCTTTTTGTGGTTATTTAAAATTCCAAAAATATTCGTAGGTCATGATATAATAGACACACAAATTTGTTAGGCTAGAATGAAGAACGAAATACACATCACAACGCAACTTCACCGAATCGGACGAACGCTTGATGAATTTGTTCAAATTTTCTCTTCGGAAGTGGTTTAAATCCACCGTACCAGATACTCTGATCAGAGGTCAGATATCAATCGACTAAATCAATTAATTTCTCTCGTACTCTATTATAAATTCAAATAACGATTACTTCAATCAATAAAAACAAGACAAGAGGGCAAGCTCTTTTCTGTTAGTAAGTATAGTTCTTTTTCTTGTGAACTATTGAACTATCTTCTACTTTATTTTAATGTGTATATCGTACTTAACTATTTTTGTTAAAATTAAACATAAAATAAACAACTATTATTTTGTACTTACATTTGAGTTCCTTGCCCTCAGCTGTGCACTTGGCATGCTCATCGAGCATACACTTAATGTAGGGCACGAGCAGGCGAGGGTTGCCGAGGATCTCGTCTAAGTCAATGTTGTCGTAACGGTCGGTGTAGTGCTCGGGCCGGCCGAGGACCACAGCCACCACCGCGAAAAAGCACACAACGACGAAGCTTTTCATCTTCGAACTATATAAAAATTTATATTATAAAATCTTTTATTTTGCTAAATATAATGTATATGTTTAGCACGATTCGAAATACTTATATATATATATATATATATATATATATATATATATATATATATATATAAGTAATTGAATTTGATCATGACAACTTGTCTGTCCATAACACACTCTTTGTTCTACCCAAGGTTAGCAGATAGAGAAGGCCATAAAACATTAAGCTCGTTTTTTATAAATACTTTGGTGCAATAAAAAATAAAATAAATAATATATTAATATAAAAATGTACTGGTTTCGGTACTATACTTTGTTTCGGTACTGTTCAGCAGTGGTAGCAACAAACGATATGAATGAATAAAAACAAAAAAATACTGTAAGAGAGTAATTTAAAACGCATTTAAAAAGCATATGCTAAGATAGTAAAAATACAACTGTTATAAAGATTTACCTTTTTTTAATAAATGAATTACGACAAGAAAGAGAAAAATGTTCTTCTTGCTTGGAAGCAAACTATGAACTAACCCATGAGACCATTACCAGGCTAATATATAGCTAGTACATGGTAGGTAAATGAATTAATATTGATATCCGTGACGTAAAAACTGTACCGGTTTGTAAAGTTCCATTCGTACTGTGATTTCGCACTGACGCATTTATTCTCCACATATAGTTTCCAAATATAGACTGAATAACAGGTGATTGTAATTAATTATATAAAAATTTTAATCATTTAGGGTTCAGTACCTCCAAAAATTCGGAACCCTTACGACCCACCCTCTCGACCCCTTCTCTGAATCGTTTAGGTAACGAATTAAAAAAAAAATTTTAATTCGTTACCTAAACGATTCAGAGAAGGAAGCGTGGCAGTGATGGCGGACATTAAAGAAATGTTCCTGCAAGTGAAAATCCGGAAAGAAGACAGGGATAGCCTTCGATTCTTATGGCGGCACAAGCGTGACGCGCCACCGGAAGAGTATAGAATGACGTCACTCATATTTGGAGCGGCATCATCACCATGCAATTCTATGTACTGTACATCGTATGTCTGAAAATTTCCTAAGTCTTTAAGAGTTGGGAAATTACGACAAAATCTCACACACCATAACTTTGATCTCAATCAACTTAATTTGCATTTCTCATCTTCGTCTTGCATTAACGATAAAGCAAAACTTAATACTTTGGATTATCTTTCAAAAGCTCTCACTCCGGACACCCCTGCTTTTAATTTTAGCCAATTTAATAGTTGATGTTGGTGATGTTAAGAGAGCAATAATGTCCATTCATTCAAATTCGATTGGTAGTGACTGCATTAGTCGGAAAATGGTCATCCCTCTTATTGATCTCCTTTTACCTATAATCACTTCTATCCTGAATAATTCACTGAATTCTGCTTTTTTCCCTTCAGCTTGGAAAGACGCATTTGTAATTCCTCTTCCGAAAAAGTCAAATCCCTCTGGTTTTCCTGATTATAGACCTATCTCTATTTTGCCTTTCTTTTCCAAAGTTCTAGAACGTCTTGTGCACAATCGATTAAGCACCTAACTTTTAAAACACAATCTTTCAAATCCCTTGCAATCTGGTTTCCGTCCTGGCCATAGTACGACTACTACGACTACGACTTTTAAAAATCACTGACGATATTCGGTATGATTAAAACTACCAACAATGACGAGCTCTGATTCTTAGATAAAAGTTTGGTGTTCCGGTGCGTCGCTAGGCGGCGTTAGTAGTCGCGCCAACAGTGACTAAGCCCAAAAGGACTCAAATTAGTACAAGAATTACAATGTTAAAAAAGAAATAATGATTTCTTATATTTACGCGAACATTGCACATGATTAAAACTACTTTTACGGATTTTATCGCGTTTATTTTTACTTCTTATTTTTAATTCTCGACGTTTCGGGCGCTTTCCAGCACCCATGGTCACGGGGGACTGAGATGACTGACGTCCCGATGTCATTGTTAAACCCGGAGTACCTTCAGCTTTTTTAATTACTGTTTATGGTCCGATCTATGCAAAATGAACTGACCAACCATTACATCAGATTTGATAGACCACAAATACTCGCGAAAGAACACCGATTCCTACCAAGGATGATACGCTATTGAAATTAAAAAACATCCTAATTTCAATAGAGAAGGAGGCCGGGTACTACCACCTGCTTGGGATCCTATAATCAATAAAATTAAAACTAAACCCAAGCATACCACTGCAAGAGTCAGTTCATTTTGCATAGATCGGACCATAAACAATAATTAAAAAAGCTGAAGGTACTCCGGGTTTAACAATGACATCGGGACGTCAGTCATCTCAGTCCCCCGTGACCATGGGTGCTGAAAAGCGCCCGAAACGTCGGGAATTAAAAATAAGAAGTAAAAATAAACGCGATAAAATCCGTAAAAGTAGTTTTAATCATGTGTAGTGTTCGCGTAAATATAAGAAATCATTAGATATTCGGTATGGTATGGAGAAACAAAAGCTTACCATTCTCACGTTACTTGATTTTAGTAACGCATTTAATACTGTAGATTTTGATATATTGTTAAGCATCCTGCGCTCTCTCAACATATCTTCAACTGTAATTGACTGGTTTCGAAGTTACTTGTTTGGTCGCCGACAGCGAATTCAGGTGCAAGAGATTTTTTCCACCCGGACTGCTGGTGTACCACAATGTGGCGTGTTGTCTCCTCTCCTTTTTGCAATTTTCATTAAGTATATAAGTCATAACTTGTCCTCTTCCTGCTACTTGTATGCTGATGATCTCCAAATCTATACTCAGTCCTCTCTTGAAGACCTATCTAAAGCAGTTGACACTACTAACGCTGATCTGACTTGTATTTCAAATTGGAGTAAATGTTATGTTTTAACGATTAATCAGTCATTGTCATCGGTAGTTCTAGATTAATTGGTAAAATTGACTGGTCTTCCCTACCCCCTATTATACTAGATTACACTCATTAGAGTGCAGTCTAGTATAATAGGGGGTACTAACTGTAGTAAATACTGTAAGGGATTACCCTTACAGTAACAAGGTGTACAGTAACAACCTGGGATTGTATCTTGACTCCTGTATGTCTTGGATCTCACAGGTTAATGAGGTCAGTAGAAAAATGTTTGCTGCGTTAAGCTCTTTACGTAGATTACGTAATTTTCTTCCCATAGCAACTAAAGTTACGCTCGCCCAGTCTCTACTTCTACCTATCTTTGACTATGCTGATATTTGCTATCTTGATATTACCGAGGAGAAGCTTAATAAGCTTGAGCGCATTCAAAATATATGAATTAGATTTATATTTGGGCTTCGCAAATATGATCACATCTCCGAATTTTGCAAACAGCTCAAATGGCTCCCGATCCGCCTTCGCAGGAATACTCACATTCTCTCCGCGTTGCATAGCGTGCTGTTTAATTCTTTCACTCCTCTTTATTTAAAAAACCGTTTCCAGTATCTTTCTCTTACCCATAGTCGATTCCTTCGATCCTCTGTCAATCTTTCTCTATCTACACCTTTGCACTCTTCTTCGTTCTTCAAGAAATCCTTCACCGTAACTGCTGTGCGATTGTGGAACTCCTTACCTCTCCATATTCGTCGTGCTAAATCTCTTCACTCTTTCAAAAGTCTTGTTAAATCATATTATTTAGAACGCTATTAGATAAATTACTTTGCATTTCTCGTACTCTTTTCATTTAATTCATTACATGATATTTTATATATAATTTTCACTCATCTTTATTCGTATGTATTATTATATTTTTTATTATTATTTTGTATGCCCCCCTCTATTTTAAACTTTTGTTTGCATCATTCCTTTACGCAAAGGTAGGAAGAAATCACTTTCAGAGTGATAAGACCGCCTATTGTACACACTTTAATCCTATATTATTAAACGAGCAATTCTTGTATATATATATATATATATATATATATATATATATATATATATATATATATATATATATATATATATATATATATATATATAATCGGGATCTCGGAAACGGCTCCAACGATTTTCATAAAATTTAGTGTCCAGGGAGTTTCGGGGATAATAATCGATCTAGCTAGGATTTATTTTTAGAAAATGTTTTTTTGTTCGTGTTTTTAGGCAATGAAAAACTGCTACAATATCGTTAGAATAAGAAGGTAAATTTTGACGGATCGTTAGTGATTATAAATAGCTTAATTGGTATAATTGTCGGTCACAGAATCTTAAAACCCCGGTTCGAGCCCAGACCGACCGACCGGCTTTTTTTAATTTTTTTTTCATGTTCCTTTCTTTTTTGAGAAAATCTATTTTTTCGAGCCCTTTTTTAGTATTTTTAAGAACACGAAAATTTAAATTAAAATAATTGCACTCATGATTTTTTATTCAAATAACCAGTTCCGTTTTTTCTGTTATGTCGCTAAGATCAAAAAATATTATTTATATTTCATCAGTAGCTAATTTGTACCGAAATATAATTTCCAAAACACACGAATTAAAAAAAATCGAGCGTAAAATACCGAGCAAAGCTCGGTCAACCAGGTACTTTAGTTTAAACTGTACTTGATGTTTCTGTATTGTGGTGTACAAAAAAGAATAAATAAATAAATAAAATATATACCTAATGGCTTTTTTACCGTAAGGAAAAATAAGGGTCCAATAGAAGATGAACGTAAGTAAATGAAAAAGGAAAACGGTCTTAAAACTTTGTTAGATTAATTATCGATTGTGGCCCTGTACTTTCCTATAATGTGTACATTCTTTAGCTTTTTTTCTTTTTTTGCGTGTAAATGTAACACTTCCTTGCATTTTTTCACTGTTAGAACAAGTGGCGTTTTCCAGTTAGTGTTTAAGCTTAGGACTAGTTATATAAGAACCCTGAAATGTTATGAGGTGAAAAACCGATGGCGAACCTTATCAATAAAATAAAGTGAATTAGAAGTTTACAACATTAATATTGTTCGAACAAACCGAATAATACGAGGGCGGCACTGAAAATTTCGGGAATCAAGGAAGTGACACTACATTACTATTTTAAAATGTATTTATTGCTTTTCGAAGTATTCTCCGCGAAATTTGACACATTTTCCCTTACGATGGAACCAATCATTGAAGTAACCATTCCATTCGGAAGTTGGGGTCTCCAAAATGGCCGTTTTGTAGGCGTCCACAGCTTCTTCAGGTGATGAAAATCTCTGTCCACGCAATTTATTCTTTATTTTAGGGAAAGTATAGAAATCATTAGGGCTTAAATCGGGGCTGTACGATGGATGGTCTAATAATTCTATGTTTTCTTGATCTAAAAACTCTTTTGTTCTGTGTGCGGTGTGAGAACTCGCATTGTCGTGATGGAGGACGATGCGGCGGTTGCAGTTCTCTTTACGGAGTCTCACAGAAACGACCTGTGGCAAACAAATGCTAGCATACCATTCTGCATTAACTGTTCTTTGTCCCTCAAGAGGAATAGTCGTGACATGGCAGGTTTTGGAGACAAACGTGGCCACCAATTTTTTGCAACACTCCGTGAACTAACATTTTTTGTTGGCTTTAACTCATTTTCGAACACCCAAACTCGTGACTGGTTTTTTGTTTCGGATTCGTATGCATATATCCAGGATTCGTCACCTGATACGATGTTGTAGACAGCATTTGAGGATCCTGCGTGGAATCTTTCGAGAGTTCTGACGCACCAATTAACGCGAGCCGCTTTTTGCTCCTCACAGACCGAATGCAGTATCCATCGGGTAAACAACTTTTTTACACCTAATTGTTCATGCAATATTATTTGTATTTGACTCATGCCAATGTCTAAAGTTGTCTAAATTTCGAGGTATGTCACATGTCGATCATCCTCAATCAGCTTACGCACAGCATCAACGTTTTCTTGGGTGACTGCAGTTTTTGGACGACCTTGACGGGGATCATCACTGAGCTTGACACGTCCACGTTCAAATTCAGCAAATCAGCGATAAAATGTGATTTTGGATGGGGTTTCATCACTAAATGCAGAAATCATCCGGTCAACACACTGTTTTTGTGTTAAACCACTTCGAAAATCATAATAAATCATCGCTCTTGAATTTTCTCGAGTCAATTCCATTTTCTCAACGACTAAACAAGTTTGACAAAACCTTGTGACAAGACCGAGAATCTTTTTTTAAATAAATAAATGGTATTCGATTTTTAAAACCAAGGAGTTTCAAATAAAAAGATTTTAATATGACAGGAACAGTGGAAATATTCCATTCCCGATACTTTTAGTGCAGCCTAGTAAATAGATAAGATGTAATAGAATTAAAACTATTGAATATTAAGTGTATAATTGGTGTATCTAGAAAACTGGATCGAAATTAAAAAATATTTTAGTTTTTCCTTGATTTATACACTAAACACTAATTGTATTCTTAATTTGAAGCTTCCACGTCTACTAGAAGTGCCTTAGAGTTTTGATGATCGGTCAGTCAGTGAGTGACAAAATTAAAAAACTTTGACTAGTAATATTTCTTAAGCTACAAGTACAAAAAAATTTGAAATATATGATGTTTATACGATGTCTGCACGGTTACTAAACATTCAGGCTCCAAGGTTTATCCACTACGAAGTTATAGGGGGTCAAAAATTACCTGAATTACTTCGAGAAAAGTATGGTACGGCCGTGCCGCTTTTTTGCCCGACTTGCTGTGCCCCCAGATATCTAGATTTATCTACTACAGTTTATAAAAATACATTGCCAAATATAGACCCGCACCATAGATTGCCTCATTGGGGTGATGTTTGCCATAGTTGCCACGCTTACCAGGTGAGTCGGCAGCCACAGTTTATTTATTATCCCTCTTACGACACCAACAGGAAAACTGTATTAAGAAGATAGAATAAGACATGTGAATGTGAATGAATGTAGATGAATGGTAACGTGTAACTTAAACAACTGGGGTATGGATGACATCTAGATACATAATTAAGTTTACGCGTACTTGTCCGCTTTATATTCATAACATAAGCAATTTCTATTCTATTCTATTCTCTCTATTATAAATAGTTTCCGCAGCTTCCAAGGTTTCATCCTTATAGTATAAGTACATGACACTGTTGCGTATTAAACATTGTTATTTTGAACCTCATATTAAATTTATTTGTTATTTTTTATTTATGGTTGAAAAGGAATTCGGAAGGTCCTCCTGATCCGGCTGCGAAGGACCAATTGAAAAAGAACCAAACGGAACTCGACTTTCGATTAAGAAACAGAAGGGAGGAATTGAGGCTTCTCTCGATCCGGCCTCCTGCAACGCCTACGTTGGGTTCGGGAACAACGTATGTGATCTCCGCAACGGAGTAACACACTAGGGCGATAACCTCGTTCCTTTTCAGCAAGTAGGTTCAGACGGGGATTACGGGTCTTCCGAAGTCGTCCCGGTCCCGACGCCTTAATTCTTCGATGTGGACTGTATAACTTAAGGGATCTTGGGAATGAAACAGCAATTATCTTCAAACCGTTCCGTGAGAGAGTAATCACTTTTCCCTATACTTTTCTTCTTGACTGCTGGTTTTTTACTTTTCCCGAAGGATTTTCTTGTTTTTCCGAACTATTACCCCGAATTATCTTCTTCCCCGAACTATTTTCTTTTCCCGAAGGATTTTCTTCCCCGAACTATTTTCTTTTCCCGAAGGATTTTCTTCCCCGAACGAATTGCAATAAAACCCGTTTACTAAGCTACCCCCAGAGCTAAACGCGAAAGTGAGCCGCGCCATTCGCGTGCCTGCGCAACTTAACAACATGAATTTGTACTATTACTCTCTCACGTTTCACTTAATATCTTTATTTACTCAAGTCATATACAAATACAATTTGTCAATATAGGTAGCACAAAACAATATCTTCACCATGATATGCATTATATCTTCATATTACAAAAAACCTTTTATTTATTAAACGAAAACCACCTATTTTACTCACAAGTTCGAAATCGAATTTTCTTAAATATTTAACACAGAAAGTTAAAACAATGTTTCCTACTTGAATTTATACATAAGTTAACTAATACAATAGTTTAATTTACATTTTCTCTATTTATTTCACTATTTAAAACACTTTTAAATTTCTTATACAAAACTATCATTATTTCACTTATACACAGGAATTTTCACATAAAAATAACACAGAATTCACCTTTTTAGCACGTACAATCAACCTGAAATGTTTTAAAAGTCATTTTTACATAAATTGCTGAAATTACAAACATTTTACATTTTTACATATTCGGCCTCCTAAGGGCGTGGCCAGCGTGCTTCCGTGAACTCACACTATTTGAACAACTAACTTTGCACGGCTCTCGACTATCAGAAAAATGAAAGTCTGAAATACACTTAATTTTAACAATATTAAATAAACGAGTGCTTCTACATAATTTTCAAACAGTAGGAAACTATTTCTGATAAGACTCCCATTCGTTATCATGCTTCTTATCAGATAACAATACAAGTGAATGTTTTCACCAATCAATCATAACAAATAGGCATTTGTTTTCGTACAAACATATCAAACTTATACACGACAATACTTATGCAATTAATTTCCGTTAATTCTGTTTACGCACAGAGTGATCATCTCGACCGGGGAACCAATCCGATCTCTAATTTCACTTTAATATTCCTTTGAATTTACATCATTGGAAAGACGATTTCAACCGGGGAACAAATCCGGTAATATAATTTATAACATAAAATTCCTTATGAATTTATTAAGCGATATTACTTAGGAAAACGAATAAACTAGTCTGGCCTGGGAGTCGAACCCAAGACCTTCTTATCATTAATTCGACATTTCTTTAAGATTTAACTAAGCATTTTCTTATCAGAGCGTCGTGGCTCGATAATTTGCTTTTTATAACTATGCGTCATCGGTTGATTTAATAAACTGAAACATTCTTATAGGCGCGTCGCCAACAATCTCCCCCCCGTGCGTTAGCACCATCATTTGGGAGGCGTCGCGGGTACCAGGACTATTATTCTGGATGTAGGTCTCCTCAAGATACCTGTGCTAGTAATGACGTCAACCACTCTGGTGTGACCGTCTGGTCCCGGTAACGTTCTACTAATTTTGCCTTTGCCGTTTTTAAGGTGCTGGAGAGCCATTTTAATCTCTATATAGATTTTTTTTAGATTTCATAAAGTTTTATTTTGCAAATAAATTGTCCGAATGAGTTTTTTTAATGATGCAACTAAAATCAGAAGTACAAAAAATCTGATATAATTGATTAATGATGTTTATTTTGCACTTAGATTACATTTGATTGTATTTCGAGGACTTAGATATATTAAATAAAACTTTTAATATAATGATGTAGTAACTGCATAAAGAGGATTTTATTTTTTATACAGAATAACAAGGTAACAAACGAGCACACAGTCCACCTGATGGTAAGTGGTTGCTGTAACCTATAGACATGTACATTTAACCTTGATTATGAATCAAAATGTAGATGCGTTAAAATGTGTCAAATTTCGCGGAGAATACTTCGAAAAGCAATAAATACATTTTTAAATAGTAATATTGTGTCACTTCCTTTATTCCCGATATTTTCAGTGCTGCCCTCGTATAAACTTATGATTGTAACATAACGTAATGTGTAATTAATAAATGTAATAAATATATTAAAAAAGTGAGATCATCAAAATTTTAATTATGTTAGGGATGCATTAAATATAAAAAATATTAAGTATAACAGTTCGAATGTTCAGTGTGAGCAATGTATAAAAGTTAAATATCATAATGAAACTTAGGACTATAAGTTCTCTTGTGCTATTGTTAGCTTTTTTTAGAGCAGCTGTCCCTGGTGAGTTATCATATGGCTCTTTGTGGTCCTATGGAGGTAGAATCCCTAGGTGAGGCCAGTATTTTTTACTTATAAAAGATGATTACAGCAGCTACATATTTGTCTATTTAAAAAAAACATGTAACCACTGAAAAAATCGCAGTTTTATAACATTATTTAAGAAATCAAATATTAAAAATAAGGAGTGACAATGGCAAGGAACTTATTAATATAATCCCTAGTTTTTCCTAACCGTAATAAAGTTATACGATATAAAATAAATAAGTCGAGGAAAAATTTTCTCGGTATTTTGTTTGTATAAAATTAAAGAATAATATCTTTAGTTTTACTTCTTGTATCTGGCTGGTTTTGATATCACAACATATAAGATATTAAGAAGAATAAAAATAGAAGGTAAAAAACACTTTCCCGCCAATTTCCAATTGTTTTTCAGGCCGTACGGCTTGTTCCTTTGCCTGCTCTCTCGAGCGAATAATAAAAACAACAAAAATCAATTGTTTTTCTGTCCGCCAAAATAAGTGAATCTAACGAAGAAATTCGATACATTCTGAAGTTTTATTACAAAACAGGAAAAATGCGACTCAAGCCGCGAAAAAATTGTGACTAAAAATTGTGACGTTTATGGACCCAATGCAGTGTCAGTAAGAGTAGCACAAAGTTGGTTCTAGCCTTTTCAGTCAGTAAGATACAGCTCGCCCTTATACGGATAAAGTTGGTGGATGCCATTTTTGAGAAAGTGGAGCAAGATCGGCATATTAGTATTTGCGATATAGCCGAAGAATTGGGGATTGACCACAAAACAGTTTTGACCCATTTGACAAAGTCTGGCCGTAAAAAAAGTTCTATATTTGGGTACCACACGAGCTCACTGAAAAAAACCTAATGAATCGTGTACTCATTTGCTACTCCTATTGAAACCGAACCATTTCTGAAGAGATTGATCACTGGTGATGAAAAATGAATTACCTACTACAAGAACGTGCGAGAAAGATTATTGTCAAAGGGTAGTCAAGCTCCACAGGCTGTTGTGAAATCCGGATTAACACGCAATAAGGTGATTTTGTGTGTATTGTGGTATTTGTGGGGCACCGTTTATTATTAGCTTTTAGCGCCGGGCCAAACCATCGCTTCGGATCTCTACTACCAACAACTAATGAGACTCAAGCAACAAAATGAGAAAAAGACGACCGGAATTGATGAAAAAAAAGGAGTGGTCTTTCATGGTGATAACGCCAGACCACACACATATTTGCCCACTCAGCGGAAATTGAGAGTGAGTTGGTAAGTGTTAATGCATCCACTATATAGTTCTGACCTTGCACCCTCAGATTTCCATCTATTTTGGTCTTTTCAGAATTCTTTGGGTAGTAATTTTTATCAATAATCACGAGGTTTCTACAGCAACGGGACTATGTCACTACATACAAGATGGCAACAAGTTATAGAACAAAATGGCACGTATATATTATAATTAAATGTAATTAATTTGTAATATAAAATACGAAGAAACTTTTCTCCGAACTTATTTTTATAATAGTTGTGGTATTTTAACTTCTGAACTTGACCGATCGAGGTCGTTCACGCTATATTTGTTTTGCCACGACGATGGTTCATTGCTAAGCTGGGATCCGATAGCATTTGTATGTGTTTATAAAATGACATTATTTGTATATGTTCGTTATGTGCTAAAAAAACTAAAACTGGACACGATAGGTGGTGTTCGTGGCCGAGCTATTGCTAAGTTTTATAATTACACTAAGTGAACGAATCTAATAACCGGAAAGGGCAGTACAAGGTCTGCTGAGTTTCTGGTATACAAATAGTTATATACATGTAAATAGGTACTTATGCAAAAATTATTATTTAAAAATTACTAAAAATTAACGTTTCGATGATACGTGAACTCCTCTATCAATTACAGGAGTAGCGCAGCGCGATGGACTCTCCTTTGACACAAATCCGAAATATTCTCAGTAATGGGGCTGTGCCACGTGAAAATTATTTGAGGATGCTAATTTATTTTACTCTATACCAAAATATATCAAAAAGTTATATCCAATCTTAATATATATCAAAAAGTTACTAAAGAGCTCACTAAGTGACACGTGTGACACACAATAAGTGTGTAACAATAAGTGAAAGAATGCGGAATAGTTTATAAGTAAGAGATCAGTTTGTAAGTAATTACGATAATGATGATGAAGAGATGAAGAACCTTTCGTTGCCTGCCTGTATGTCTATCTGTGAGGCTTCAAATAGGCTAAACCGATAGTAACGGAATTTCATAAACAGAAGACTAGGCACGCCTGGAGCAATGGAGGCTATATTTTATACGAAAAACTTGGAGTAATTTTGTTGTGAAATCGAAAGATTGATAAAATAAGTGGTCATGGATGATTAATTATTTTAAAATATCTAAATGACGCCATAATAGTGGGCGGATCTCTACTTTTTTTAAATAAAATTAGGACAACATTCTTCAAGCTTAGCAAAGGGGAAAAGTCGCTCGCGTCCGTAGGCTTTGACCACCTATTCCTAGGCCCACCCTACACGTGTCCCCCGGGTGGTGCTAAATGAGTGACAAGCCGATAGCACAGACTCGGCTCCACACCGTGGTAGTGGCGTAAAATATACTACCCCATATTTCGCACCATGAGGAACCAAATAAAAGAAATGGCCCCGAGTTCCCGGCGCCCCTTGAATGGGGCAGGGGTGCGAAGAATCTCCGGGAAGAAAACCGGCGACGAGGTTCGCCACCCGTCACGTTCTGTCTCCCAGAGAGGCGAAAAGTGGATTGCAGAAGCCCGTCTGGCTACGTTGAATGTATGTGGGTCAATGAATGATAAAATGGATGAATGGAATGGAAATATGCTATATGATGTATGATAGAGGAATAGATGTATTATGTGTAAATGGGACGAAAAGGAAGGTACGCGTACTGGTCTGGTGTAGACGAGATCGAGCGGGCATGCCAGGGAGTAGGTATTATCCTTTCAGAAAGAATGGGCCAATGTGTGAAAGAGTATGAATGTGTAAGCCCAAGACGATGGATACGAATGAAAGTGGGTTTAAAGAAGTTGTTTGTGTTAGGGGTGTACGCCCCAGACATGTCTAAGTCCACTTATATCCGAGAGCAGTTTTGGGAAATGGTAAAGATGGTGTTAATGAAGTGTAAGGGAAATAAAAATATTATTATGCTAGGAGATTTTAATGGAAGGGTTGGGGTGAGGAGGCTTGGTTATGAAAGGATATTGGGAACGTTTGGTGATGAAAGTATAAATGAGAATGGTGAAAGTCTCCTCACCGTATGTATGGAAAATAATCTTTTTGTGACGAACACTTGCTTTTGCAACAAGAGGATTCACATGTTTACTTGGGAAAGAGGTGACGATAGAAGCATGATAGATTTCACAATTGTGGATGCAAGATTGAGGGGCGCAGTGGTAGATACAAGGGTTTACCGGGGTTCTAACGTAGGAATGGATCATTATTTGGTTTTATGCCGAATTAATGGTCGGTTCAGGCGTTGGCGCCATAGATCATCTGTGTCTACCACTGCGTTACAGCGTATTAGAACAGAAAAGTTACAAGATGAAGGTGAGAAAAACAAGTTCAAATTTAGACTGAAAGAAAATATAAGTGGTTTGGATAAATTATGTATGAAGGAGTTAGACTTAGAGAATGTATAGCAAAATGTAAAGAAAGATTTAGTGGATGCAGCTACCGAAGTATGTAGTGTTAGTAAGAGAAAGAATGAAAGGAAAAATAATACATGATGGTGGGATGGTGAGATACGTATGGAAGTTGAAGCAAAGAAGAGAGCATGGCTAGATTTACTAGCAACAAAGGCTGGTAATTCTAGCGGTACGAATGATGATATTGAAAGAAAAAAGGCAGTCTTTAGACATCTTAATAAGAGAGTAAAAGAAGTAGTTGAAAGAAAAAAGCAAGAAAGAACTAATAAGAATAATAGAAGAATATCGGATAACTTCCAGGCAAATATTAAATTGTTCTGGAAACTTGTAAGAACTGCCAGGGGATATTCAAAACAGCCTATGAGGAATGCTATAAGAGACGAAAATGGCTATATTCTGAATGATGAAGTTTTGAGTTTAAAGAGATGGAAGGAATATTTTGAAAGCGTGTTTATAAGTGAGGAGACAACGTGTGTACTAAGTGAAGTAGAAACTCCGAAAGAAGAGGAAAGAGGTAGCGAGATAAGTATAGATGAAATAATGAAAGCAATGAAAAGCATGAAAGCAGGTAAGACTGCCGGATATGATAAAGTTTCACTCGAAATGCTAAGGGCTGGAGAGGAAGTGGTGGCAGGCCTGCTGCATACCTTGTTTAATTTATGCTGGAAACTGAAGCGGGTACCGGTAGACTGGTGCAAAGCCATGATAGTCCCAGTATATAAAGGAAAAGGGTCGCAGCAGGACTGTAAAAACTACCGTGGCATCAGCCTTCTTAGCATTGCGGGAAAACTGTATGCTAAGGTACTGATTAAAAGGGTCATGAAAGAAACTGATGGAAAAATTTGGGATATGCAAGCGGGATTTAGAAAGGGAAAAGGATGTACAGATCAAGTTTTTTCCATGTGCATGATCGGGGAGAAGTTTTTGGCCAAAAACCAAAAGGTTTTTGTGCGTTCATGGACTTGGAAAGGGCCTATGACAGAGTGGATAGGGATGTGCTATGGCAAACACTGAACTCATTTGGGTTGAGCGCTGGCTTGATACAGGCATTGGAGTTTATTTATAGGGACTCTAGTGCTTGTGTTAGGAACAACGGGGTCTACTCGGACTGGTTTGACATCCATAAAGGTGTCAGACAGGGCTGTGTGGCTTCCCGTAGCTGTTCAACCTATTTATGGACAGTTGTTTGCAAAATTTTAAAGTTGAAGAATGCGGATTAATAATGGGTGAGTTAACCGTCAAATGCCTTTTGTACGCCGATGACCAAGTTATTCTTGCGTCGTCGGCGGCCGAGTTGCAAATGATGGTTACATTAATGAACAGATCATTAAAAGAAAGGGGTATGAAAGTAAACGCAAGTAAGACGAAGGTTATGGTTTTTCAAAGAGAAGAAAGTAAAACGATTTGTGAAATAAGAATAGAAGGGGAGTTGATCGAGCAAGTAGATGAGTTTATTATGTTTATTAGTATATTTGGGCTGCGCATTTAGCAGGGATGGGAGATACGATAAGGATATAGAACGACGAGTGAATGCGGGAAATAGAGTAAATGGGGCCCTGCACTCAATAGTGAAGAGACAAAATGTGTCGAAAAAGGCACGTATGGCAATTCACAATGCTGTGTTGGTCCCTACTTTAACGTATGTTAGTGAAAGTTGGATGTGGCAGAAGAAGCACGAGAGTAGAATGAACGCAGTAGAAATGCAGTCGTTAAGGAGTATGTTAGGGCTGAATCTGAATGACAGGGTAAGAAATTGTGTAATAAGAGAAGAGTGTGGTTTGCAAGATGATGTTGTGACCAGGACTAAGAAAGGAATGCTTCGGTGGTTTGGCCATGTGGAAAGAATGAATGAGGAAAGAGTGACAAAGAAAATTTATGTTACAGAAGTGAATTTGAAATTTAAAAATTTATCGACCAAATTGGCGATTTATTGAAAGCGGGCCAAATTAGGAGTACCCTTAACCGACGAGCATGTATGCGTATGTGTATGGATGTGAAGGAGGCGAGAGAGGTGTGTCAGGATCGTACCAAATGTAAGTCTGTAGTCTCTGCCTACCCCTCTGGGTGACAGGCGTGAGTGTTTATGTACATGGAATCTATGACTAAGAATACTTCAAATTTCCTACTACAGTTGGAAAATGGAAACAATCATTGAAGCAACCATTTCATTCGGAAGTTGGGGTCTCCAAAATGGCCGTTTTGTAGGCGTCCACAGCTTCTTCAGGTGATGGAAATCTCTTTCCACGCAATTTATTCTTTATTTTAGGGAAAGTGTAGAAATCATTAGGACTTAGATCGGGGCTGTATGGTGGGTGGTCTAATAATTCTATGTTTTCTTGCTCTAAAAACTCTTTTGTTCTGTGTGCGGTGTGAGAACTCGCATTGTCGTGATGGAGGATGATGCGGCGGTTGCAGTTCTCTTTGCGGAGTTAAAAAACGACCTGTGGAAAACAAATGCTATCATACCATTTTGCATTAACCGTTCTTTGTCTCTCAATAGGAATAGTCGTAACATGGCCGGTTTTGGAGACAAACGTGGCCACCATTTTTTTTGCAACATTCCGTGAACGAACAATTTTTGTTGGCTTTAACTCATTTTCGAACACCCAAACTCGTGACTGGTTTTTTGATTTGGGTTCGTACGCATATATCCGGGATCCGTCACCTGATACGATGTTGTATACAGCATTTGAGGATCCTGCGTGGAATCTTTCGAGAGTTCTGACGCACCAAGTAACGCGAGCCGCTTTTTGCTTCTCACAGAGCGAATGCGGTATCCATCGGGAAAATAACTTTTTTACACCTAATTTTTCATGCAAGATTATTTGTATTTGACTCATGCCAATGTCTAACGATGCTTGAATTTCGCGGTATATCACATGTCGATCTTCCTCAATCAGCTTACGCACGGCATCAACGTTTTCTTGAGTTACTGCAGTTTTTGGAAGATCTTGACGGGGATCATCACTGAGCTTGACACGTCCACGTTGAAATTCAGCAAACCAGCGGTAAATTGTGGTTTTGGATGGGGCTTTATCACCTAATGCAGAAATCATCCGGTCAACACACTGTTTTTGTGTTAAACCACTTCGAAAGTCATAATAAATCATCGCTCTTGAATTTTCTCGAGTCAATTCCATTTTCACAACGACTAAACAAGTTTGAAAAAACCTTGTGACAAGACCGATAATCTTTTTTTAAATAAATAAATGGTATTCGATTTTAAAACCAAGGAGTTTTCAAAAAGATTTTAATATGACAGGAACAGTGGAAATATTCCATTCCCGATACTTTTAGTGCAGCCTAGTATCACTAATATATTGGGGAAAAAATAGCAAACAAGTTTTGGCAATAACTAGAAACGCCTTGAAAAGTCCACTTAAAAAAAAACTAAATACACTACATAAAACTAAAATCGACTAAAATATTTACTATAATGTCAACTGTCGAAAAAAAAATGGCGTCGATAAAGCATAGCCCTCTTGACACTTTATTATTTGATGGACCTATGAACAGCTATCGTATCCCAGAGATATCTATGCAAACAAGGCCGTAGTTTTTAGTTATAAGAAGTTTACCATATTAACCGGATGGCCATATTACCCTCACAAGCTATAACTGTTGCTCTACCTTTAGTTAAATACTGCATCACTAAAATGTGAAAGGTGTATCTACGTTTTCAAAACACAAGCTTCATTAGGTACGCTAGTATGGTGCGGTAAGTTAATATGGAACCAAAACTAGAGTACCTCTTTGAAAAACTCCTTTGAGTTACGGGTCAAAGACACACACATACATGGACAAACACTCGTACACGTACACTTTAACATAATCGGAGTGTTTAAATACATGCAACATAAAACTGGATTGTGAATCCGAAACAAAAAACGTATTAAGTACTAACCAGCTGTTCCTCGCGACTTACTACGTCCGCGTGGTATTTATTGGGTTAAGTAAAAAACTGTTATTTTGACATTACAAATAGACACTTCTAATTTATTTCTTTGTATATTTAGGTAGATATCAACCAGTCGTTGCGCTGTATTGTTTAAATAAAATTTATGTAAACTTAACTTGTTGCCGAAGCGGCCGTGACGCAACAAGTAATAACAGCTTCAACCGATGATGCAAATAAAAGCTCACAATATCTGAATATTACTGAGGTGATATAAACTGAAAAGTTTAATGATTTTTATTATAAGTTTATAATGATTTTTATATAAAGTTTTATGATTTTATGAACGCGTTAAATTATTTGTTTTTATCGCGATTAGTCGTAACTTTTTTCTGATTTCCGCCGTTTCGGGAACTTTACAGAACCCATGTCTAGGTCATGGGGGGGGGGGGAATGGGATGTACGTAAACATCCTGATTTCATTAAAGAAAATGACTACGTGCTACTTTATTCTCGGGAATCTATAATTAATAAAATGAAATCCAAGCCCAAGCAAGCATTCTACTCATAAGCATACGACTTCACGATAATGTAAGCTCGTTATGCGTAGATCGGACCGAATAAAGTATTTCAAATTTGTTAAAAATAAGTAATTATTGTAGTTATAGGTGATAAAATGAATCAGTAACATAGGGAATTAAGAAAAGTTAGAATAAAACGCGATAAAATATGTACTAAGATGAGAGGGCCTTATTTCAAAAAGCCTACGTGGGTTATAAAATTGTTTAACTTTACTTCTAATACTATCATATTATACATTAATGTAGATAACAAGAATACATGCCATATTTTAGTTTGAGAAAGAAAAAAGAACATTCCACAATGGCATTATAATTATTATTTCTTTAAATTGAATATAAAATTTCACAGTAAGCCTTGAAATTAAAATTAACATTTTATGTTTGAAGTTAATCCCTTTAACTGATCCTTTTGATCGACATAACAATACAGAATCTTTTTTTTAAATTGGTCGGTTCAATGCCCAGATGAGGCAAGCAAATTTTAAAAAACATCGAATGCAATATTACTTAGTATTAAAATTAAAAGAAATTTTTCATTAAGCAAAATTTCTAATGGAAATTTGTTTATCTTCTCAGCCTTATGGTTTCTTCTAGGTATAATGGTAGTTGGTATTTTTTTGGTATCTTGAGGCTTTTAGCATGTTTAATTTTTAAATACAAAAGCTCTCTAGGCATACCTACGTCATGATTTAAAAGTTAAAAATGACGTAATACAAGGTTTTTTGAGTCTAAGTAGTAAAAAATATGCACATCTTTTTCTAATGTTTACAACATGAAAACAAAACTATCTTTTATATAGAAGAGGTGCAAACGAGCATGTCGCCCTCATGTGGTAAGTGTCCACTACCACCCATGAATAACTGTAACTCAAGGGGAATTGCAGGTGCGTTGGCGGACTTTAAAAAAATAGAAGGTACCTAAGTCGTATTGTATTGGTTCGATTAAATCGCTTGTGTTAGCCGTTTCTACGAAGAAGTCGTGAGAGGAAGAAAAATATATGTAGTAATTGCCGAAATATGACGAAATGAGCGCTTGACAAAGTTATCAAATACTCCAGCCCCCAAACAACATGTTCATTTGTAATTTTTTAGTTTTTTCTTAATTATATAAATTCAATAAACGAGTTCGCAGAGGTAACTTTCTACTGCGGTATATAGCCATCTGCGACCAACTTTTATTAAGAATTAGTTCTGGCTCCTACACGTTCACTGCAACGCTGCTTATCAGAAGGAATAAGTAAGAAAATGAGACGTGCACAGACTGATTTCAAGGCGGAGCCATACCTGATTAGAGAAACCTACTTTTATTCAATTCACTTACAGGAGATTTTTATTAGTACGTAGTAATAAAACAGGTGTCAACGAAGTTATCTAAACGTAAGTTGTCTTTAGCCGTAGGGTACGTAGGGGACATGACACTACAAATCGTTTACAACTTCGTGAAACTTAGGTAAATATAATATAAATTTACGGCAAAATTTTAATTTCACTTTCTGTACGATTGAGAGACAGCGAAAGAAGACAAATATTAAGTAATGAAATTGTTTATAACTGAAGAGACACTTTTAAGACTCAAACGGATTAAGTTTTCAATCGCCGTTGGGTTGAGTTAATTACTTTCGTATTTGTTTTAGAGCGAGAGCCTAGGTTAAAGTATTTCTTTCGTATTTAGGAGTCCTACTAGGTATCTTACTACCTTACCTTAGGTATTTTCTACCGCAAAGCCATTACAATTACAAATTGAAACTTTTTTTATGCGGATCAAGTCCAGCATCCATTTTTTTAAGTTGATTGATCATGAAGTTGGATTTCTCCTAAATTATTTGTATTTAAGTTGAAATCAGTAGCTTACCGCCTTATAGTCTTGTTACTAAAAATAACAAATAAATTAAATATGAAGATCAAACTAGCAATTTTGAATACGCAATAGAGTCATGTATTTATATTATAAGGTCGAATCCTTGACCTACGGAAACTGTTTATAATGGAGAGAATAGAATTTGTTGTCTTGTGTTATGAAAACAAAGCCGTCAAAAAACTCTGCGGTGTGCGTGTAAGCTTAATCATGTATGTAGATGCCATCCATACCCCATTGTTCACTCGTAACCATTCATCTATATGATAATCTGCGGCCGCCAACCCACCTGGTAAGCGTAGCAACCATGGCAAACATCACCCCTATGGTGTAGGTCTATGTTTAGCAATGTCTTTTTATACAATGTAGTAAATTTATCTAGATATCCATTCTTTCTGGGAATTATAGGTAAGGTTAGCAAATAATATTGCTCTAAGATGAATGAAGGAAAAACTTAAGTTAAATAGGAAAAAGATGTTCCCCCATATATCGTTTAACATTGCCGATGCTTCAACAGCAAATGGTTTATCTTTGTGTTTGCTGACTAAAATGACATTAATAAATAAGTTTGAGGATATAAAACTATGTGTCATACATAAATAGCCGTATCTTTGCAATGAGTTAATTAAGAAGCTCAATATTTTTACATTTCTCTAAGGGACTTAGATGTCGATATTTATAAGTACCACATATTTTGACCAGTTCAGAAAAAAGTATTCGCAGTCGGAGAGACTGACGGACAGACAGACAACAGGTGCAACTATAAGGGTTCCATATCTTTTTGAGGTACTGAACGCTAAAGAATTAAAAAATTCAAATAATTAATTACAATCATCTATTTTTTTTTGACTCTATATTGAAAAACTATATGTGCAGACTAAATGAGTTAGCGCGAAATCACAGTGCGATTGTAAATTTACTAACCGGTGCAGTTTTTACGTCACGAATATGAAAAATAATAATTCATTTACCCAGAATGTACAAACTATATATATTAGCTTGGTGGTCGTCTCCTGGGTTAGTGAGACTGCCTACAGTCTGAAGCGAAGGATGGGTTATAGGAAAAAATCAAAAGGTGATTTATAGGCAAAAAGGGTTAGAAACCCTTTCAATGTGATGAGGAAACGCATAATACCTAAAACTTCTAACCAAAAATAAATTCGTAAAACGTTGGGTCTAAACTTATTCATTATTTGCTCGATATCTGCTACTATGTATATCAATATTATTAGCTAAATCATCTTATGAATGTTTGTTATTTTAATAAAGCTTTATGAAACCTAAAAACAATTTGAATATTTATATGTACAGACACCCATTATGAAAGTATTTTGAAAAATACAATCCCTGAGGGGGGGGGGGGCGATAGGGTATTATAGCAGCTTGTTATTTCAAAAAACTAATCAATAAATGAAATAATAATATGTATATTTGTAATATTTCATTTCATAAAATATTATTTCATTAAACTAAAACTCAAAATAAATTACATCACCGGACAGAACGATATTGTAAGAGTTTATGACTGCTCGACAATATTAATTAAATATTAATAAAAATAATATTTTTTTTTTTAATTTATTCCTCTGTATTTTTAGTAATAATAGATATTTTTGTTTGCATGTCTATAATATGATGGAATTTACTGATCACGAATACAAATTGTATTAGTCTGTATTATATTATTAAATTTTATCTATAAATCTATGTTTTTTTATAAATAGTAATTATAAACTAATAGCTCTTTTAAACAAATATTCACAAGGTAACGCATTCTTTGCTCTGACAATGCGAAGTAAGAAAACAATAGTCAAAATAAATTTCGTATTATGCCTTTAAAATAATGTCTTTAATAATAATAAGACATGATTGTAGTGCACGAGTGAGTGCGCAAGCATAAGTACTCATAAGCTCCCTATTCCTTCACTCTTATAGTCGAGAAGGGCAAGGAAAAGAAAAGTTTGCATGCTATCAATTGAGTCGTACAATTATGTCGTGCAAAATGTGGAAGAGTATTTTGTCGGCACTCAATATTTCAACAATTTTAATAGATCATCATATAAAAGAGATCAATACACTGGGATAATTGTAACTCAACCACACCGAACAGAACACTTGCTTGAATTGGGACAAATTTCAAATTTTGTCTTCGGAAGGGGTTACAATCCATTGTCCCAGATACTCTACCCTCTGGCCTACAGGCAAGAGATCAATTGAATTAAATTCCATATATTAATTTCTAACTCCATTATAATCAGAAGTAACGATTACTTCGATTAATAAAACCACGACAAGAGACCTGGCCAGTATTTCCTTGCTCAAAGGCTATGTGTATACCATTCGGCGAGAAAACTCACCCAGCTTTCTTATCACAATTCTGGTGGAATCGGGCTGAATGATGATTTTAGTTTTCTTTTCATTGTTGCAATAAATATTGTGTACATTTGTGTTATATAAATAATAATAAAATAATTGGTATTTAGAATAGAATAAAAACGAACGAAGAACGATTAAGAAAAATTATTGAACATGTTTGGTTCATATATACGCGTGTTCGCTTAACGTGTAGGTTGCGGGTTCGGATCTCGCACTAAACAAATATTTGTATGGCTCACAAATAATTGTTCTGGGTCTGGATTTTTAGCACTGTACTATTTATAAATGTAAACCCCTACGATAAAACGTTTTTCAAAAAGAAACATATAAATTACATTGAATGTTTTTTTTACGTGTATCAAAACAGGCAATAGGATCAAGATAAATTGTATTATCTTAAAACATTATGCTAATTGTTGTATTTTATTAAAACAAGGAATATTACAAAGCAATGGGAACCTTAAGAAATTCGTATTTAACTATCTTCTACCTTAATTTGATATATCCTGAATATTTTTTCAAGAAAATTATCTAAAATAAACTATTATTATTGTGTACTTACATTTGAGCTCGTTGCCATCAGCTGTGCACTTGCCCTCGTCTTGGATGCACTTAATGTAGGGCACCAGCAGGCGACGGTTGCTGATGATCTCGTCTAAGTCGACGTTGTCGTAACGGTCGGTGTAGTGTTCGAGTCGGCCGAGGACCACAGCCATCATCGCGAAACAGCACACAACGACGAAGCTCGTCATCTTCAAGCGAAACAATTATATTAATATATAAAAATATTTTATTCCACCAAATATAATAAATAATGTTTAAAAATGCATTATTCTAAATTAAAAATATTTATGAATATAGATATTATTAAACGTTTACCTGAAAGGATTTTATTGAAATTAAGCTCAAGTTAACATATTTAAATTAAGCTTATTTGTTATTTATTTTACACAATTAATATATTGAACAGAGAGTGAATTATGAGCAGTGAGGTTGTCATGATATATATATATATATATATATATATATATATATATAAATATATATATATATAAATATAATATATATATATATATATATATATATATATATATATATATATATATATATATATATATATATATAGTATATATATATATATATATATATATATATATATATATATATATATATATATATATATATATATATATATATATACGTAATAAAAACCTTAAACATTCTGTCCTTTTTACTCCTAGGTACTCGTATTTAAAAAAATTATATATCTGAAATTCAGTTTAAAATTTGGCTACTCCGAAAAATCAACCTGTATATAAAATTATATGTACACTCACACACACACACACACACACATATATATATATATATATATATATATATCATGACAACCTCACTGCCCATAATTCACTCTCTCTTCATTATATTAATTGTGTAAAATAAATAACAAATAAGCTTAATTTAAATATTATGTTAACTTGAGCTTAATTTCAATAAAATCCTTTCAGGTAAACGTTTTATAATATCTATATTCATAAATATTTTGAATTTAGAATAATGCATTTTTAAACATCATTTATTATATTTGGTGAAATAAAATATTTCATATATATATTTGTTTCGTTTGAAGATGAAGAGCTTCGTCGTTGTGTGCTGTTTCGCGATGATGGCTGTGGTCCTCGGCCGACTCGAACACTACACCGACCGTTACGACAACGTCGACTTAGACGAGATCATCAGCAACCGTCGCCTGCTGGTGCCCTACATTAAGTGCATCCTTGACGAAGGCAAGTGCACAGCTGATGGCAACGAGCTCAAATGTAAGTACACAATAATAATAGTTTATTTTAGATAATTTTCTTGAAAAAATATTCAGGATATATCAAATTAAGGTAGAAGATAGTTAAATACGAATTTCTTAAGGTTCCCATTGCTTTGTAATATTCCTTGTTTTAATAAAATACAACAATTAGCATAATGTTTTAAGATAATACAATTTATCTTGATCCTATTGCCTGTTTTGATATACGTAAAAAAAACATTCAATGTAATTTATATGTTTCTTTTTGAAAAACGTTTTATCGTAGGGGTTTACATTTATAAATAGTACAGTGCTAAAAATCCAGACCCAGAACAATTATTTGTGAGCCATACAAATATTTGTTTAGTGCGAGATCCGAACCCGCAACCTACACGTTAAGCGAACACGCGTATATATGAACCAAACATGTTCAATAATTTTTCTTAATCGTTCTTCGTTCGTTTTTATTCTATTCTAAATACCAATTATTTTATTATTATTTATATAACACAAATGTACACAATATTATTGCAACAGTGAAAAGAAAACTAAAATCGTCATTCATCCCGATTCCACCAGATTTGTGATAAGAAAGCTGGGTGAGTTTTCTCGCCGAATGGTATGCACATAGCCTTTGAGCAAGGAAATACTGGCCAGGTCTCTTGTCGTGGTTTTATTAATCGAAGTAATCGTTATTTCTGATTATAATGGAGTTAGAAATTAATATATGGAATTTAATTCAATTGATCTCTTGCCTGTAGGCCAGAGGGTAGAGTATCTGGGACAATGGATTGTAACCCCTTCCGAAGACAAAATTTGTAATTTGTCCCAATTCAAGCAAGTGTTAGTTCTGTACGGTGTGGTTGAGTTACAATTATCCCAGTGTATTTCACTCTTCACACTAGTTTAGCAAATTGATCTCTTTTATATGATGATCTATTAAAATTGTTGAAATATTGAGTGCCGACAAAATACTCTTCCACATTTTGCACGACATAATTGTACGACTCAATTGATAGCTTGCAAACTTTTCTTTTCCTTGCCCTTCTCGACTATAAGAGTGAAGGAATAGGGAGCTTATGAGTACCTATGCTTGCGCACTCACTCGTGCACTACAATCACGTCTTATTATTATTAAAGACATTATTTTAAAGGCATAATACGAAATTTATTTTGATTATTGTTTTCTTACTTCGCATTGTCAGAGCAAAGAATGCGTTACCTTGTGAATACTTGTTTAAAAGAGCTATTAGTTTATAATTACTATTTATAAAAAAAAAACATAGATTTATAGATAGAATTTAATAATATAATACAGACTAATACAATTTGTATTCGTGATCAGTAAATTCCATCATATTATAGACATGCAAACAAAAATATCTATTATTACTAAAAATACAGAGGAATAAATTTAAAAAAATATTATTTTTATTAATATTTAATTAATATTGTCCAGCAGTAATAAACTCTTACAATATCGTTCTGTTCGGTGATATAATTTATTTTGAGATTTAGTTTAATGAAATAATATTTTATGAAATAAAATATTACAAATACACATATTATTATTTCCTTTATTGATTAGTTTTATGAAATAACAAGCTGCTATAATACCCTATCCCCCCCTCAGGGATTGTATTTTTCAAAATACTTTCATAATGGGTATATTTATATGTACAGACACATATAAATATTCAGATTGTTTTTAGGTTTCATAAAGCTTTATTAACATAACAAACATTCATAAGATGATTTAGCTAATAATATTGATATAGTAGCAGATATCGAGCAAATAATGAATAAGTTTAGACCCAACGTTTTACGAATTTATTTTTGGTTGGAAGTTTTAGGTATTATGCGTTTCCTCATCACATTGAAAGGGTTTCTAACCCTTTTTGCCTATAAATCGTCTTTTGATTTTTTCCTATAACCCATCCTTCGCCTCAGACTGTAGGCAGTCTCCGAATGGGGCAATGCCAATCTTGTGAAATTTGACGTCTCCAAAACATAAGCGTGTCTCTTAGTCTAGTCAGCTATATGTCTGTTGACCATATGTCTGCAACCTGTAGCATCTGGTTTCGGCATTTCTGAAGAGATTTACCCGCCAGCAGTCGGTCGCCAGGAGGATGAGGTTTAAAAAAAATATATGCATACTGTCACTTATAATGATGTCGCTTTGTCTCACATTATTAATACAATTTATATATTGTCCACAGCACAAATCCAGGAGGCCCTCGAGAACTACTGCGGCAAATGCACGGAAGCGCAGAAATCTGGTACAAAACGTGTCATTGGTCATTTGATCAACAACGAGAAAGATTATTGGAACCAGCTCACAGCTAAATACGACCCAGACAGCAAATACGTTGTCAAGTACGAGACAGAACTGCGCAAAGTTGCTGCTTAATGAAACTAAAGACTAATAAATTTGTGAAAATTGCGATGTAGGTAGATAGACATTTTTGACAGTTCCGTTTTGAATAACGTACATTCCTGGGTCAGAAAACATTACGATAAATAAATAATTTTAAAAGGATAATTTTCACTTTTATCATTGTCTTCAGTACTCTTATAGCACATGTATTGTAAGCTGCAAGGTGTTGTACTAAATGAAATTACACAATTATAAAAAAAAAGTATTTAACTTAATCTCATTTAAGCTATTGTTCTTACGCAAGCTGCTCTGTTGAAGTTTGGAGGCGTACAAGAATCCATTACCGATATCATTCCTTTGGTGTCTTTATAGGTGACCACAGGTGAGACTCAGGCTTTGCCTCTGTTACTGAGCCGTATTTAATGCAAGCTTAAAAAGTTTTTCGCAGCGGTCGACACATAACGCAAACTTTATATCATGATTTATTTTGAAATTGTAGCTGCTGTTATTCACAAGGTTTACGCCATCATTCCTTATCGTTATAAGAAGAATGAAAACTCCCTCAGAAGTAATTATGTGAAAAATATTTTAAACTTTATAGTTTTTAAAGTTGGTTTTTACATTTTATCAATAGCATAATTTTTACCCTTTTGAGCGGACTAAGGAATTTCAGTTTCAATGTAACTGCTACAATGCCGTACAATACAAAAGTACACATTTTACATTTTGATAGTTAATATAACAAAAAAATAATTTCAGTTATCTGTACATTGGACATTTTTTATGACAAAAATGATTTAGAGGGACTACAAATAATTTATTTAATACATTTCCATAGTTTTTAGAATTGTCTGTCTGTCTGTTTGTTTTTGAACCTTATCACGTCTAAAGTTATTCTATTGTTCGCAATGATCGTTCACAAGTCTGAACATAGGCCTACCCTTGGGAATACTACAAAGCATGGTCCTTCGCCACCTACATCCATTGACTTCTTGCATGTCCTACCAGGTCGTCACTCTGTCTAGTGTGGGGCCTCTTTAACAATAATTCGTTGGACTATGTCGGTTACACTGGTCCTATTGCGGATATCCTCATTTCTTACTTTATTACGCAGAGAAATCCCTAGCAGAGCCCTCTCACTGAGCAATATTAAAATTCCTCATATTGCCAGCAGTGAAGAACCATGTCTCAGATCCATTATTCATCATTGGTAACACGCACTGGTTGTAGAATCTTGTTATCAAGTTTTAAGGTATACAAGATGAGAAAATGTGTCGCATTCTCCCAATCGCTGCCAAGTTGAATTAGTCAATTGACTACCTTACCTACTCGGACTATTTATCTAAGGTAGACCTATTCGTCAACAACTCCGAACTCCCAATAACTACCGGACGTGTGACACAGACGTTATACACGATCTTTGGTTTGTCCAAGTTAATCTTAAGACCTATCCGTTGGAAGATACTATTGAGGTCATTGATCATAGTGCTTAGGTCTTCCAAATTATACTAAATGTAATGTGATTCATGGGCAACAACGTTTTTACCCGATCGACCCTTACGTTTATGTACGTGCTCAGTAAAAACAGTTGGAATAATGCATTACCCCGCAGTTTTAATTGATGAGGTAATAAGTATAGAATTTTTAAGATTTATTTTATTAATTTATCATCACCATTCGCTTACATTACTTATTCTGAATCTTCTCTGGAAATTTGGTCGGTTATTACAAAATAACCCTATTTAGAACAAGCTTTGTATTACTTCCCAGTTCAGCACACCTTATCTGGGCGGGAGATTTTCCATTCCACCCCCATTTTCACTTCCAAAATCCCTAGTAACATAACTTTATGTGAAATTTTATGTAGCTTTGTAGTATGTATTATACAAATAAAAAAGCTAATTCAAGCATCAATCATACAACACTTGACTTACACTAAGACATTAGTCATAATGGTTTGCTTAGTTTTACTGCAAATGATAAATGTTAAATTTTTCAGAACATTTACAATGAAAGCAATAATTATGTATTTTTGATATCTATCTACATATTTAATAGTTTTCAAACTATTCCTTCTTATCTATTTACAACTCGTTTTGTATGAACAATATTAATGAATACACCACTTGTTATAACAGTGAAAAAACACTAAAAAGTCTTATATTTACACGCAAAAAAAAGTAAAAACACTTAAGAATGTACACACATGTATAGAAAAGTACATGGCCACAATCAATAATTAATTATACAAAGTTTTAAGACCGTTTTCCTTATTTTATTTACTTACTTTCATCTTCTATTAGACCCAAATTTTTCCTTACGGTAAAAAGCTATTAGGTATATATTTATAATAGTTGTGATAGCTCAACTTCTGAACTTGACCTTTCGATTCGACCGTTCGGTCATTCACACTATATAATTATGTTTTGCCGAGACGATGGTTCACTGGTAAGCCAGAATCCTATATTTGGCGCGTTGACAACAAATTACCAACTTTTATAGTTATGGATCAAAATGAAATAATATGTATGTGTTTGTTATGAGAAGAAAAAAACCAAAACTGGACACAATTGGTGGCGTTCGTGACCGGGCTATAATTAAGTTTTATATTTACACTAATATCATTTCGAATACAACGCGACTGATAACCGGAAAGCGCAGCACAACCACTGCTGAGTTGCTTGTAGACATACAATTATGTACATATTACCTATGTTAAAAATTGTTATTTATGAATTACTAAAAATTAAAAACATTTCGAGGATGGGTGATGGATGGGTGATGGGTATTAGCGCGACGGACTCTACTTTGCCACAAATCCGAAATCTTCTCAGTAATCGGGCTGTCCCACGTAGTAGAAAGTGTTTAAGGCCGTTACTTTACTTTATACATATATCAAAAACTAAACATAGGGGACCATAAGTGAAAGAACGCAGAATAGTTTATAAATAAGAGATCAGTTTATAAGTAATTATGATAATGATGATGAAGAGGTGAAGAACCTTTTGTAAATTGTTTGCTTGCCTGCCCACCTGCCCACCTGTCTGTCCGACAGGTATTCTTATTTATTTATTTAGTCCTAATTACATCCCTTCAAATAAAATGTTACAAAGCGCGGATTTAATGCGGCATTCTCTACCAGTCAACCCACATAGTAGGGAAAATTGGAAATAGGGGTATCACCTAATAATAAAAACACAATAAAATGATAATTAACTTCGGAATATGTACATTTTACTAATATATAAAATAAATAAACTATACGGATATCTCCTATATATACACGTTTACAAATATATACATACATCAATACAACCTTCGAATTGCCTAACAACCGATTGTGATGACACTTAAGGAACAGAATAGAGAGCAATGCCAGGAGTGATCTAGCTATATTTTATCCGAAAAACTTGGAGTATTTTTGTTCTGAAATCGAAAATTTGATAAAAAATGGTCATAGATGTTTATTTTAAAATATATAAACGACGCCACATTATTAGATCCCATCCAGGTAAAGGTGTGGGTCTCTAGGTATTTATTTTCTTAATTAGGACAATGTTCTTCAAGCATAAAACGACTACACTATGAGGCCTTATCTTGAAAAGGATTTATGTACACTTGTGTTATTAATTGATGTTCTCTCAATTTAATTACTGTTCCTCTACCTTCAGTCCGATACGGCATCACAAAAAAGAGATATATATGAATACAAAATGCATGCTTGATAAAGTATGCTTGAATGGTGCGGTAAAAAACAACAACAAAAACTAAAGTACAAATACTTGCACAAGCCCACGCACACGTGCACTAACAAAATCTGTGTGTTTGAATATACACAATGTGGAACTGGATTGTGAATCTAGATTTTATCATTAATACCAGCCAGTTGTCGCGGCATATCTTTTTAAGAATAAATTAATTTACCGAAGCGGTCGAGACCCTAAAAGTAATTATATCTTTACAAGCAGCTTTAACCGATGGCGCACATACAAGCTTACAATATCTTAAGACTCACAGAGGTAAAATAAACCGAAAAGTTTATTGATTTTTATATTAAGGCTAATACTACACATTAAATAAAACAAATTTAACTTTGTTTTTAATTCATAGCACCTATGGTCGCGGGAAGAGACGATGGGGGGGGGGGGGGGAGGGCTAAAGTGTTTGTAAAAGAAGATGACTGGATGTGTCCTTCTGCTCGGGATCGCATTATTAATAAAATTAAATCCAAGCCCAAGTACACTGCAAGACTTATAAATAAAGTAACCTCGTTCTGCGTTGATCAGACCAAAAATGTGTTATAATAAATCAATATGTTTATATAAAAGGATAGTCTTCGTCTGGTATGTTCAGCCTTTTTCCATGACCACCCATTGCCACCCACTTGTCGTAGAAGGCCCTAAGTGTGCACTTGCTAGTAAGGGAGTTTAGTTGCTGTGGGTGGAAGTGAGTGGACGGGTTTGGTAAAAATGTGTAATAAGATATTTCTATCCTTTTCTAACACATTGTACGACTCATATAAGCTGAAAAACTATGCTGAATGGCGTAAGTTACAGTTAAGTTTGTGAGTGATAATATCGATAACTTATCTACAATATTTCAGGTTCTTCCAGAACGTTCTAGAATAGTCCAGACTTTTCAGAATAATCCAGATTTATTCAGAATGTTCTAAAATATTCCAGATTTTTTCAGAATAATCCATATTTTTCAAAATGCTCTAGAATATTTCTAGGATTTCTTACAATTTAGAAAATGAACTATGAAAATGAATGATTGTAGTTGATCCAGAATATTCTAAGTTGTTCTAAAACTCCAGGAGTGACCTAAGAAATTCCAGCATATTGAATATATGCTGAAATTTCTTGGATGCTGCAGCAGTTGCACATTATCTTTGGAGCCAGACGCAAGTCTGAGTGACAATTCGAGAACTTAGCCGTATAAGTATTATTCGACACTATTCCGATGATTTTCCAGACGTCGTTCTGATCGAGATTTGAATGACTCTCACCTTAGAAACGTCAAGGTTCCGGGCGAGGAAGGAATTACAGCGGAGCTTTTGAACGCGTGAGGAAAACCGGTACTTGAAGTCCTTCAGACGCTTTTTAATTCCCTCCTCTATGGAAAACCGTGTTTATACTTTCATATGAATTTAGTCAAATGCTGTTATTGTTTATATGGCATTACAAACAGACACTCCAAACTTATTTCTTTGTATGTAGGTTGATACCAGCCTGTCGTTGCGCCGTACGTTTTAAATGTAATATGTAAACTTAACAAGTTGCCGAAACGGTCGTGAATTGATCCAAGTAATAACAGCTTTAAAAGCGGCTTTAACCGATGACGCACATAAAAGCATACAATATCTGAAGACTCACTGAGGTAAAATAAACTGAAAAGTTTAATGATTTTTATATTATTTTTTTTTTATAGAAGAGGGGGCAAACGAGCATGCGGCTCACCTGATGTTAAGTGACTACCGCCGCCCATGATCGTTGATGATGATGAGGTGCGTTGCCGGCCCTTTAGAAAGGAGTAAGCTCTTTTCTTGAAGGTCCCCTGGTCGTATCGGTCCGGAAAAATCGCCGGTGGTAAACTATTCCACAGAGAGGTTGTACGTGGAAGAAAACTCCTTGTGAAACGTACAGTGGTGGACCGCCAAGCATCCAGATGGTGTGGATGGTATCGGGACGTTTGCCGTGTAGTGCGTTCACGAAATTTGGCGGCTGGGATTAATCCGAACAATTCCTCAGAGCACTCCCCGTGATAGATGCGATAAAATACGCAAAGAGATGCAACATCTCTTCGCAGCGCCAGTGAGTCGAGCCGATCGGAAAGCACTCGGTCGTCGACGATTCGAGCCGCTCTGCGCTGGATGCGGTCAAGTGGAAGGAGCTGGTACTGGGGAGCCCCAGCCCAGAGATGGGAACAGTATTCCATGTGCGGCCGAACCTGCGCCTTGTAAAGTTGCAGGCGGTGTGCCGGCATGAAATACTGTCCCGCTCTGCTGAGCACGCCAAGCTTTTTAGAGGCCAATTTGGCCTTCCCTTCCAAGTGACCACGAAACTGCACGTCACTCGATATGTCGACGCCGAGGATTCCGATACCGGCTGAGGCAACAAGGGGAGTGCCTTGAAACTGAGGGGATACGACAAAGGGGTTCTTTTTAGCGGTTAACGCGCAAACTTGTGTCTTCTGGGGGTTAAACTGGACTAGATTTAGTCGTCCCCAATCCGAGACTCTGTTCAGCAAAGACTCGACTTCAGACACAAGTTTGTCCCGGCACTCGGAGACGTTTTCCCGAGAAATATTGGCTCGGCCGGTGTAAAGAGCATCACCAGTGCTGTCATCTGCATAGCAATGAATGTTACGGGTATGCAACATATCATTGATATGCAGAAGAAACAGCGTTGGCGATAGCACGCAGCCCTGTGGAACACCAGCATTAATAAGCTTGCAATCGGAGCTTGCACCGTCTACAACGACCTTGATGCTCCGATCCGCAAGAAAGCTGGTGATCCAATCGCACAATTTCTCGGGAAGCCCATAGGAAGGGAGCTTCGAAAGAAGCGCTTTGTGCCAAACCCGATCGAAGGCCTTCGCAATGTCCAAACTAACGGCCAATGCCTCCCCCTTGAACTCTACTGCCTCCGCCCATCTGTGAGTGAGGTAGACCAGAAGATCACCAGCTGACCGACCACGGCGAAAACCGTATTGGCGGTCACTAATCAGCTGGTGATCCTCAAGGTACCTCATGAGCTGGCAGTTTACAATGGACTCCATTGTTTTGGAGAACAAGGAGGTGATGGCGATTGACCGGTAGTTGGACGGGTCTGAGCGGTCGCCTTTTTTAGGGATCGGGTGGACGAAAGCCGTCTTCCATGATTTTGGGACTACGCCTAGGGAGTAGGAGTACCGGAAAAGACGCGTTAAAACCGGTGCCAACTCTGGAGCTGACGTCCTCAGCACAATTGGGGGGATTCCGTCAGGCGCACTCGACTTGTGGATGTCCAGGGAGAGGAGTGCTTTGCGAACCGAGCGCTGTGTGAACTGCACTTCCGGCATGGAGCACTCACACCGCGGGATGGTCGGCGGCGTACTCCCCCCGTCATCGAGAGTCGAGTTAGACGCAAAGAAAGAGCCTAGAAGATCGGCTTTCTCCTTTGCAGTATGGGCCAGTGAGTCGTCCTCCCTGTGCAGAGATGGAAGAGATGGCTGACAGAAATTCCCCTGGACAGCCTTGGCGAGAGACCAGAATGCACGGGTTCCAGAAGGAAGGCGAACTAGTTTCTCGCCAATTCTGCCTATGTGCTCTGACTTTGCCTTGGCAATGACTTTTGAAGGACCTAGAGGCGGAATTATACTTCGTTTTTAGAGCGCTGGTGTTTACATCCCGGGACGCTGATGCATCAACCCAGGCTTGGTAGCACTCCTGCTTATAGCATGATGCTATTTTACAGGAGCGACCAAACCATGGCTGAGACTTGCCTCCAATGGGCACCACAGAGGATGGAATAAAAAGTTCCATACCCTGAAGTACCACATCAGTAACAGAATCCGCAACAACGTTGGGATCATCCGGCGAGAAGCAAACCCGCCCCCAAGGGTAGGATGCAAAGAAAGACCGCATCCCATCCCAATCGGCTGACCTATAGTGCCAAACACGGCGGCAGCCTGCAGAATGCAACCGCGATTTCAGCGTGAGTGGCACAACACTCCGGTCCAGACAATGATCCGAGGAGCCTAAAGGGGCGTCGACGGAAATCTGATATCCGTCCGGGTGAGAGGTCAGCAGAAGGTCCAACAGGGAAGGTGCATGATCCTCCACATCTGGAATCCGCGTAGGCGAAGTAACCAGTTGTGTCAGACCATATGCCAAGGCAAAATCATGAACAGATCTCCCCGCATGATTGGTTAAACGTGATCCAAGCCATTCCGCGTGATGGGCGTTAAAGTCGCCGAGGATCACGATCTCTGCGGAGGGGATCTGCTGTAGCAACGAATCTGCAGCCATTTGGACGTGGTCGAAGAGTCGGTCTGTTTCGGCATTACCGCTATGGGACCTATAGAGGCACCCGTAGACGCGCGGATGGTCGTCGCTGTCTACGCGTAGCCAAAGGATGGACAGGTCCGAACCTTCAAGTCTGCCGAGGCGTCGAGAACAGATATCCTCTCTGACGTAAACGCAAACTCCAGCTCGAGGCACAAAGGAGTGTTCCAGTTTGTACCCCGGGTAGGAGAGATACGAGACATCAGCCGGAGAGGACACCTGCGTCTCGGTAAGAAAGAGCAGAGCCGGCCTCGCCGTCTCGAGATGGTAGTGGACGGCGTTTAGGTTAGAGTGAAGTCCCCTGATATTGCAGAAATTCACGGACAGCGTGGCAGGGGTCGCCTTGGTCTTGTTGCTCCGTTTGCCCCGAGCAGTTGTAGTCATGAGCGGAATTTTGCCCCCCCCCCCCAGAATACGCGGGGCAGCCTGAGCACCCACGCTCAGAAGGGGAGAAACATGGTCGTGGATGCTCAGCGAGGGATTCTCCAGGGGTGCTGGTACCCTCCTGGGGTAGTCTATCATTATTTAATTCCGCTACCATGTTGATGGGGGGGGGGGATTTGGGCCTCCGGCCACCCGCACTCACCAGACGAAACGCGGAAGCAGAGCTTCCACTTCACGCCGGTATTCTGTGAGGTCGTGGTACCACCCCGGCTTGAGCCGGCCCATACGTGCAACAGCAAAGCTGCCGCGTGGCTCTACCACTGTTAAGTTAATTAACGCGAATACTACACATTAAATAGAACTGATTTAATCTAATAAATGAATTAACCTACTTATTTAATTTATAACGATTAATCGTAGCTTTTTTGTGATTTCCGACGTTTCGGTAACTATACAGCATCCACATCCTTGTCATGGGGGGGGGGGCTGAGATGTACGTAAACATCCAGATTTCATTAAAGGAAAGACGAGGAACGAGACGAGGACGAAGGAGTTTTTTCTCAGGAGCCCATAATTAATAAAATGAAATCCAAGCCCAAGTAAGTATACTACTCATAATATGTAAGCATACAACTTCAAGGTAATGATTTCTTATATTTACGCGAACACTACACATTGAAATAATACTAGTTTTTACGGATTTTATCGCGTTTATTTAACTATAAATACCCGACGTTTCGAGCGCTTAACAGCACCCTTGGTCACGGGGGACTGAGATGTTCAACGACCAGATGTCATAGTTAACAGCGGTTACCATAGATAAAAATTTAACTTTTGTTCCGATCTACACAGTATGAACTTATGGTATCTTGAAGTCTTGCAGTTGTATGCTTGGGTTGGGATTTAATTTTATTTATTATAGGATCCCAAACAGACGGTAGCACCCAGCCCTGTTCTCTATTGAAATTAGGATGTATTTTGATTTCAATAGCCTCGCGAATCATCCTTGGAAGGAATCGGTGTTCTTTAGCGAGGATTTGTGGTATATCACATCTGATGTAGTGACGGGGGCGATCATGTACGTGTTCACAGACTGCAGACTTCCCGGGGCGTCGATTCTTCACATCAGCTATATGTTCTTTAACGCGGGTTTTAATTGATCTTTTAGTTTGTCCTATGTAGGAGAAACCACGGTCACAATCAAGCTTGTACACTCCTGCATCTTGCAGAGGGACTTTACACTTGACTTATGGTAAAAACTGACCAATCTCTATGTTTTAAGGCCGAATTCTTTGACCTGAAGTAATTCTAAGTCTTAAAACATTTTTGTAGGTTTGTTCGGTTCCTTCACAAGGTGACAAAACGCCGTTTTAAAATTGTAAAATAAATGAATATACCAACAAATAAATAAATGTTAAGAAATGATATTTAAAAATTATTGCTCTTCCAAAACCGTGAATTTTAATTTAGGAAAAACACTTTTACGTAACAATGTTTGTATTGTGATTCCGAAAGTGTCTGCCGTCTTTATTTTCGATACAAAATATTATTTATTAACATAATTCGTTTTAATTAAAAACACCTAATAATAATATCGTATATTGCCAGGTAAAAGTTTGCCGTAATAAATTACCAGGCGCTTCGACGTGTGGCGTAAGATGACAACAGTCGTTGTGTCTGTAGCGAAAATCGTTAAATTTGTGTTTTATACGCGTTTAAGTGACTATAAATGTGAATATGGGTGGGAAAAGAAATAAATGTTACCTAAGTGGTAAAACAAAGAGAGTTTGTCGAATGAACGCTGCTCGAATGTTGTAAGTTTCTTTTTGATTTAGAAATTTTGTCAGATTTAAGCACTTATAAAAGGGTTAAAAATGACCCAACAAATAGCACAATAAAAACAACTAGTGACATCATAAAGGAACACTCCGAAAAATTAAATCTGGACGTAAAATGGATAATATCTACGCGCGCCAAATCCCCAAAGTTGTATGGGTTACCAAAAATACACAAGCCCAATGCTCCATTACGTCCCATAGTGAGCCAAATCGATTCACCAACTTACAGATTGGCTCAACACTTAGCGAAAATACTCTCACCACTCAGGGGACATACAAGAGCACACATAAAGGATTCCTACCATTTTTTCAGCGAGATTAAAGACCTACATCTGGCAGAAAATGAAACTATGGTCAGTTTTGATGTGCAGTCGTTGTTTACATGCTTACCTGTGGAAGACTGCATCTTAATTGTAACTAGAAGGCTGGAAGAAAACAACATGCCCGTAGAATATACAGTATTACTCAGACACTGCTTTACATCTGGCTACCCATTGTAGAAGGAGGAGTTCTACAAGCAAGTAGATGGTGTGGCGATGGGCTCACCTGTCTCCCATTGTAGCTGACATATTCATGGAAGATTTTAAGGAGAAAGCCCTGCTTACTTCTCCCACAAATCCAAGATTCTATAAGCGGTACGTAGACGTGACGACACTTTCACAATTCTACCCTTAGATAAAGTAACTGCATTTTTAGACCATCTTAACTCTATAAATTCTAAAATTCGGTTCACAATGGAGTTAGAGGCAAACAATTCTTTAGCTTTTCTAGATGTGTTAGTAATTCGGAATCCTGATAACATCTTGAACCATACCGTGTATAGAAAAAACACAATATATAAGCATACGATTTCAAGGTAATGTAAGCTAGTTTTGCGTAAATTGCACCGAAGTAATTATTTCAAATTTGTTAAAAATAAGTAACTATAGTAGTAATGGGTGTTAAAATGTACGTACCAGAAAAGTCCGGAATTAAAAAAAAATGTTAGAATAAAACGCGGTAAAATATGTACAATTCGTTAAACTCTTAGAGATGAAGGAGCCTCAATTGAAGAATGGGACTATATGGGTTATAACTTTATTTTACTTTAATTCTCATTCTATTCAATACAGTGATAACGATACAAAAATACATGCCATATTTTAGATTGACACAAAAAATAGATAAAACAATGCACAATGGCATTATAATTTTTATTTTGTAAATTTGAATATAAAAGTTTACAGAGAGCCTTGAAATTAAAATTAACATTTTATGTTTGAAGTTAATCCCTTCAACGGCTCTTTTTGATCGACATAACAATACAGAATGTTTTTTTTTAATTGGTCGCTTTAATTACCGCACGAGGCAAGCAACTTTTTAAAAATCATCGAATGCAATGTTACTTACTGTAATAGTGGTGATATGAGGTCTACTATTAACAGACTCCGAGTGCTTTAGTGGCGGAGAAATGAAACTATTTTTGATTTGCAGACGAATGGAGTATAAAGTGCTCTTTTGGTCACCCCTGCCTATATTTATATGTCCGGCTACATCATTAGTTTACCAACAGTAACAATTTTTATTTACCTAGCCAATTACCTATCGCGGTCATCCTCGTTTCTAAGTTTATGACTAAGATAAACCCCGAGCATAGCCCTTTCCATAGCTCGCAAAGATACCTTGAGCGTCCTCACACGGTCAGCAGTGAAGGAACACGTCTCAGATCCATAAGTCATTACTGGCAACACGCACTAGATGTACAGTCCCGTTTTTAGGTTTTGAGGTATAGCTGACGAGAAGATGTGTCGTAATTGAATGGCCCAGCCAAGTTGAATCCATCAATTGACCTCTCGGCCGAAGTTGGACTTACCTAGTCGGACTGTTTGCCCAAGGTAAACGTACTCGTCAACAACGTTGAGCTTAGTGCCCCCAACAAATACTGGCATAGGTGCGACATGCACGTTAAACGTCATCTTTGTTTTGTCCATGTTCATCTCAACACCTATCCGTTGGTTGACACCATTAAGGTCATTAAGAATAGAGAAAAAAGAATAATGCTTAGGCCCTCCAACGATTCTGCCGTAAGGACTATATCGTCGGAAAATCGAAGGTGAGTGATGTACTTGCCGCTTTAAAACATCTTCCAATGTAGCGGTAAAAAGTTTCGGGAATATAACGTCACCATGTCTTACACCTCTCTGCAATTGCAAATCAGAAATATGTTTCGTACTCCGGTTCTCTTCTCGGCTAGCCAACATAGCCCTAGTGTACAAATACTTCAGCACTTCGATATACCGACAGTCAACTGGGCACCGCTGAAGGGACTGTAGCACCGCCCAAAATATTCGACGGAGTCAAATGCTTCAAATGCAAAGTGGCAGATTGTACTCTTTGGTCTTCTGTACAATCTGCCATAAGGTATGTATGTGGTCTATGGTAGTAAAGCCTTTTCGCAAACCTGCTTTTTCGAGAGGCTGGAAGTCGTCGAGTCTGCGCGTGAGACGATTCGTAATCACTCTCGAAAACAGCACGTAGACGCGGCTCAGAAGGGAAATCGGTCTGTAGTTATTCAAGAAAGCATTGTCGCCTTTCTGAAAGAACAAGACCACCGCACTTCTGCTCCACGCCTCCGGAGTAGTGCCACCATGGAGGACGAAAATGAAGAGCTTCTGAAGGACTTTAAGTACCGGTATTCCATCCGTTTTCAGACACTCCGCTGTAATTTTATCCTCACCCGGGACCTTGCCGTTTTAAGGTGCTGAAGAGCCCATATAATCTCTATATAGATTGTTTTTAGGTTTCATAAAGTTTTATTTAGCAAATAAATTGTCTGAATGAATTTTTTTAATGATGCAACTAAAATCTGAAGTACAAAAAATCTGATATAATAGATTAATGATGTTTATTTTGACTTAACAAACAAAAAAACTTACAATATAATGATGTAGTAGCTGTATAAAGGTGACCTTATTTTTTATACACAATAAGGGCCACAAACGAGCACACAGTTCACCTGATGGTAAGTGGTTGTTTTGGCCCATAGACATGTACATTTAACCTCGATTACGAATCAAAATCAAAAAGATGCATCATCGCCCCTTTGGACTAAGATGTAATATTTCGATTCCAGTAAAACCATTATCCGGTTCTTTACACTCTCCATACGAAACACAGTATCATTAAGCTGCTATTTTACGCTCATATTCTGTGAGGGCACGGTCCTTTCCCGGTCGAGCTACAACTATAATACAGCTGTGGTGTGGCTCTAACACGTAAAATACCATGTAGCTATTTATATTGTTATAGTAGCAGAAGACGAGCAAATAATAAAGAAGTTTAGACCCAACGTTTTACAAATTTATATTTGGTAGTTAAAGTTTAGGTATTATACATTTATTTTTGGATATGAACACACATTTTTTAAATAGATGTATTTATAAATTAATCATCAGCACACTTTATATTAAGAGATCTTAATATAAGGAAAATGTACAAAATATCTAGAGACCCTCCGAAAAAGTATGGACTGTTATTCTAATCAAATCACAACCAGTATTTACGCAATATGTATATGTTATACAGCAGTGATATGCTGATATAGGTTTCTACTTAGGAACCCTTTTTGCCTGTAACTCGCCCTTCGCTTTTTGCCTATAACTCACCTTACGCTTTTGACTGTAGGCAATCTCCGAATAGGGCAACGCCACCTTGTGAAATTCAACGCCTCGAAAATAAAAGCGTGTCTCTTCACTGTGATGAGGAGCCAGCTCACCTTGGCTCCATCTTTCCAAAATGTATGTATGACTGAAATAAACCGAACAACTCTAGTTGTTTGGGGGTTGAGATATCCTTAAATCTGAACGTTCGGAGGTTCATTGGTCCTAGGCCAAAGCAGCTGCGTGGGAGCTAGGCGTCTTAACAAAACTATAGTTCCGGACCGTATTAAAAAACAATATAAATAATCAGATCACCATATCCTTTTTAGTCGTTGCAAAATTATACCTATACACGAAAAGTTAAAGTTTAACCTTCTTATAGAAGAATTTTTCGATGAACAGTTAAAAATTGCCCATACACGTGATTACTCTAAAACTCGCAACTCGGGAAATATAAACTAGCCTTCCCTAACCTAAATACAATAATTTATACGGTAAACGTACCTTAGAATATATAATCCCTAACCTAATTAACCAGCTACCAGTATCTGTAAAATCAGAACAGACTCAAAAAATAAGTAAATTAAAATTAAAAAACTACTTTATGGAATGCATTATTACTAATTTAAATTATACGCAATATGTTTTAATAATTGTTTTAATAAATTTACGTGGTAGAGCCATGCTTCAGTTATATTAGTAGTATAGTAGTAGCACGAATGGGTCGGCTCGACCGGGGAAGGACCACGCTCTCACAGAATACCAGCGTGAAATAGTAGCTTAATGCTGCTGTATTTCGTATGGTGAGTGTAGAGAACCGGAGACCCTTTTTACTGGAAACGAGGCATTCCATCTTAGTCCTCACGGGTGACAACGCATCTGCATTTTGATTCGTAATCGAGGATAGATGTAGATGTCTATGGGCCACAGCAACCACTTACCATCAGGTGGACTGTGTGCTCGTTTGTCACTCTATCCTATAAAAAAAAAAATACTACGATAACGCCTCAAAGCAAGCGTTCTGTATATAGGATCCACGCGCGGTGCATCATGCACTAGCAGGTCACGCACTTAAGAAATAATATTTGTGTATTTATTTTTTCTTCCTGCACCCTCATATTTATTATTGTCCGCGATACCGGTACACGGTAAATTTTCTATAAACTTATGATTGTAACGTAACGTTATTTGTAATTAATAAATGTAATATATTAAAAAAGTGAGATCATCAAAATTTTAGTTATATTAGGGATACATTAAATAGAAAAAATATTGAGTACTTATAACAGTTCGAATGTTTAGTGTGAGCACTGTATAACAGTTAAATACCATAAAGAAATTTAGTACTGTAAGTTCCTCTATGCTATTGTTGTTAGCTTTTGTAGAGCAGCTGTCCCTGGTAAGTTAATATATCATATGGGTCTTTGCGGTTCTATGAAGGAAGAATCCCTGGGTGAGGCCAATATTTTTTACTTATAAAACATGATCACAGCAGCTACATATTTGTCTATTTAGAAAAATAAATGTAACCACTGAAAAAATCGCAGTTTTATACCATTATTTAAGAAATCAAATATTAAAAATAAGGAGTGACAATGGCAAAGAATTTATTTTTCCTAACGATAATAAAGTCATACGGCATAAAATAAATAAGTCGAGAAAAAAGTTTCTTGTTATTTTGTTTGTATAAAATTAAAAGATAATATCTTTAGTTTGTATCTGACTGGTGGAGTTTTGGCGGGAACTTGGCCGTAGACTGATTGTCGCTCCTGTTTTGTCGCTTCAATAATGGTTTGAATTGGATTTTGATTCGTAAAAGTGATACGATTTTGTGAATTAAGTGTCCACGCGTGTGAACTATTAGGGAAAACGACGAAACAAGTGCTTTGATGTCGATTTAAACCTCAAGTTATTTTGATCTCTTGGACGCCTTATGAACTTAAGTGGCTGTCGTCATCAACTGTCCGCTGGGTTGAGTTGTCGTCAAAATCTCCCAAGGGCTTCGCAATGTGACGCATCAGCGTATTGTGAAGAAAAAAAATATAAAAATGAAGATTCCGAAAGAAATTATAGGCTCAGAAAGGCTAGAACCCAGAGCCGTAATGCCAGTTATTAAAAAATAAATATCTGGCTGGTTTTGTTACCACTATATATAAGACATTAAGAAGAATAAAAATAAAAAGTAAAAAACCGTAAAAACATTTTACCGCCATTTTCCAATTGTTTTTCTGTCCGCCAAAATGAATGAATTTGACGAAGAAACTCGATACATTCTGAAGTTTTATTACAGAACAGGGAAAATGCGACTAAAGCCGCGAAAAATTGTGACGTGTATGGACCTAATGCAGTGTCAGTAAGAGTAGTACAAAGTTGGTTCAAGCTTTTTCGGTCAGCAAGATAAGGTAGCTAGATGCCATTTTTGACAAAGTAGAGCAAGATCGACATATTAGTAGTTAAGATATAGCCGAAAAATTTAAGTTTGACCACAAAACAGTTTTGACCCATTTGAAAGTGTCTGGCCGTAAAAGAAGCTCTATACTTGGGTACCACACGAGCTTACTGAAAGAAACCTAATGAATCGTGTACTCATTTGTGATTCCTATTTAAACCGAACCATTTTTGAATGGATTGATCACTGGTAATGAGAAATAAATTACCCACTACAAAAACGTGCGAGAAAGATTATTTTATATGTCAAAGGGTAGTCAAGCTCCACATACTGTAGTGAAATCCGGATTAACACGCAATAAGGTGATGTTGTATGTATGGTGGGAATGGAAGAGCATCGTTTATTATTAGATTGTACCGCCGGGCAAAACCATCAATTCGAATCTCTACCGCCATTAACTGATGAGACTCAAGCAAAAAAATGAGAAAAGATGGCCAGAATTGATCAAAAGAAAAGGAGTGGTGTTTCATCATGATAACGCCAGACCACACACATATTTGCCCACTTAGCGAAAATTGAGAGAGCTTGGTTTGTAAGTGTTAATTCATCCACTATATAGTTCCGACCTTGCACCCCCAGATTTCCATTTGTTTCGGTTCTTTCAGAATTCTTTGGATAGTCATTTTTTTATCAATAATCCTGAGGTTTCTACAGCAACGGTACTATGTCACTACATACAAGATGGCTACAAGTTATCGAACAAAATAGCACGTATATATTATAATTTAAATGTAATTAATTTGTGATATAAAATACGAAGAAACTTTTCTCGGAACTTATTTTTATAATAGTGATATTTTAACTTCAGAACTTGACCGATCGAGGTCATTCACACTATATTTGTTTTGCTACGACGATGGTTCATTGCTAAGCTAGGATCCGATAGTATTTGTAAGTGTTTGTAAAATGACATTATTTGTATGTGTTGGTTATGTGCTAAAAAAACTAAAACTGGACACGATAGGTGGTGTTCGTGGCCGAGCTATTGCTAAGTTTTATAATTACACTAAGTGGACGAATCTAATAACCGGAAAGGGCGGTACAACGTCTGCTGAGTTTCTGGTATACAAACAATTATATACATGTAAATAGGTACTTATGTCAAAATTATTATTTAAAAATTACAAAAAATTAACGTTTCGATAATACGTGAACTTCTCTATCAATTACAGGAGTAGCGCAGCGCGGCGGACTCTTCTTTGACACAAATCCGAAATCTTCTTAGTTCTCTCTTCCTAATTTTCCTCAAATAATTTTCCCCCAGCCCTAATAGGGCTGTGCCACGTGAAAATTATATGAGGATGCTACTTTATTTTACTTTATATGTATATCAAAAAGTTACTAAAGAGCACACTAAGTGACACGTGAGACACACAATAAGTGTGTAACCATAAGTGAAAGAATGCGGAATAGTTTATAAGTAAGAGATCAGTTTGTAAGTAATTACGATAATGATGATGAAGAGATGAAGAACCTTTCGTAAAATGTTGCCTGCCTGTATGTCTATCTGTGAGGCTTCGAATTGGCTAAACCGATAGTGACGAAATTTCATAAACGGAAGACTTACGCCTGGAGAAATCGAGGCTATATTTTATCCGAAAAACTTGGAGTAGTTTTGTTGTAAAATCGAAAAATTGATAAAATAAGTGGTCATGGATGATTAATTATTTTAAAATACCTAAATGACGCCACATTAGAGGGCGAATCCGCCCAGGTTAATTCGGGGCGGATCTCTAGTTTTTTAAATAAAATTAGGACAATATTCTTCAAGCTTAAAATGCTCTGCAATACAAAGGCTTTATCTTCAGGAGGATTTATGTATAATTGTGTGTGTTATCTCAAGATAATAAGCTACATGAGGGTAACATGTTCACCTTAAGCTTTGCCGCCCTATAGAACCAAATCTAGGAGTAGGACAGAGACAAAAACACATCTCTCTTATACTATCACTAATATATTGGGGAAAAATAGGAAACAAGTTTTGGCAATAACTAGAAACGCCTTGAAAAGTCCACTTAAAAAGACCTAATACAATACATAAAACTAAAATCGACTAAAATATTTACTATAATGTCAACTGTCGAAAAAAAAATGGCGTCGATTAAGCACTGCCCTCTTGACACTTTATTATTTGATTGACCTATGAAGAGCTATCGTATCACAGAGATATCTATGCAAACAAGGCTATAGTTTTTAGTTATAAGAAGGTTACCATATTAACCGGATTACCATATTATCCTCACATACTATAACTGTTGCTCTGCCTTAAGTTAAATACTCCATCACTAAAATGTGAGAGGTGTATCTACGTGTGCAAAATACAAGCTTCATTAGGTACGCTAGTATGGTGCGATAAGTTAATATGGAACAACAACTAGAGTACCTCTTTGAAAAACTCCTTTGAGTTACGGGTCAAAGGCACACACATACATGGACAAGCACACGTTTACGCACACTTAAACATAATCGGAGTGTTAAAATACGTGCAACATAAAACTGGATTGTGTATGCGAAACAAAAAACGTATCACTAACTAGCTGTTCCTCGCGACTTTGTCCGCGTGGAATTTATTAGGATAATAAGTTTTAAATTTTCGAGGCACCCTGATTCTTTTTCTTAAAAGAATCACGGTGTCTCGAATCACAAAAAAATAAAAGTAGCCTAAGTTACTCCCTATAATATTATGATTACAATAGGAAACAAACAGACAGATAGACAGACAGATGTATAGACAGACAGACACACAGATAAAAACCTTAAAGACTGTTTTTTTTTGGTTATAAAAACCGTGTATATACTTTCATACGTATTATGTAAAAAACTGTTAATTTGACATTACAAACAAACACTTCTAATTTATTTCTTTGTATATTTAGTTAGATATCAACCAGTCGTTGCGCTGTATTGTTTAAATAAAATATGTAAACTTAACTTGTTGCCGAAGCGGTCGTGACGCAATAAGTAATAACAGCTTTAAAAGCAGCTTTAACCGATGATGCACATAAAAGCTCACAATATTTGAATATTCATTGAGGTAAATTAAACTGAAAAATTTAATGATTTTTATATTAACGCGTTAAATTATTTATTATTAGAAGAAATGCGGTCTTTAAGGGGTATGCTAGGGTTGAATCTGAATGACAGGGTGAGAAATTGCGTGATAAGAGATAAATGTGGTATGCAAGATGATGTTGTAACCAGGATTAAGAAAGGAATGCTTCGGTGGTTTGGTCACGTAGAAAGAATGAATGAGGAAAGAGTGACAAAGCAAATATATATGGCAGATGTGAACGGCAGAGTCGGGAAGGGACGCCCTAGAAAAAAGTTTATCGACCAAATTGGCGATATTTTGGAAATGGGCCACGTTAAAGGTACCCTTAACCGACGAGCATGTATGCGTAGATATATGGATGTAAAGGAGGCGAAAGAGGTATGTCAGGATCGTGTCAAATGGAAGTCCGTAGTCTCTGCCTACCCCTCTGGGTGACAGGCGTGAGTGTTTATGTATGTATGTATGTAAGTAACTATTGTAGTAATGGGTGATAAAATGAACCAGTAACATAGGCAATTAAAACAAAGTTGGAATGAAACGCGATATAATCTGTGCAATTAGTTAAACTCTAAAAGCCTCATTGAAGAATGGGACCTACGTGGGTTATAACTTTGTTTATTTTGTTTTGTTTTACTTCTAATATTAGTCAATACAGGGATGTAGATAACTAAAATACATGCCATATTTTAGATCGACAAAGAAAATAGAACGTTGCATAATGCCATTATAATTATTATTTTTTAAATTTGTATATAAAATTACACATTGAGCCTTGAAATTAAAATTAATATTTTATGTTTAAAGTTAATCTCTTTAACTGATCTGATCTGATGAAATTTTTCTTTAAGTTAAATTTCTAACAGAAACTTGTTTATTTTCTCAGCCTTATGGTTTCTTTTAGGTATAATGGTAGTTGGTAATTTTTTAGTACCTCTAGGCTTTTAGCATGTTTAAGTTATAAATACATAAGCTCTCTAGGCATACCTACGTCATGATTTAAAAGTTAATAATGACGTAATACAAGCTTTTTGAGTCTAAGTAGTAAAAAATATGCACAAAAACAAAACTGTCTTTTAAATAGAAGAGGTGCAAACGAGCATGTCGCCCTCTAGTAATAAGTGTCCACTACCACCCATGAACAACTTGCTTGCATCAAGGGGAATTGCAGGTGCGTTGGCAAACTTTAAAAAACGAGAAGGTCCCGAAGTCGTATTGTATCGGTCCGATTAAATCGCTTGTGTTAGCCAATTCTACAAAGATGTAGTAATTGCCGAAATATGACGAAATGAGCGCTTGACAAAGTTATCAAATACTCCAGCCCCCAAACCACATGTTCATTTGTAATTTTTTAGTTTTTTCTTAATTATATAAATTCAATAAACGAGTTAGCAGAGGTAACTTTCTACTGCGGTATATAGCCATCTGCGACCAACTTTTATTAAGAATTAGTTCTGGCTCTTACACGTTTACTGCAACGCTGCTTATCAGAAGGAATAAGTAAGAAAATGAGACGTGCACAGACTTTAGAGAAACCCACTTTTGTTCAATATCCAATAGTAGAGTTGTATTAGTAGTAATAAAACAGGTGTGAATGAAGTTGTCTAAACGTAAGTTGTCTTTAGCCGTAGGTACGTAGAGAACATGACACTACGAATCGCTTACAAGTTTGTAAATATAATATAAATTTACGCTGAAATTTTTAGTCCACTTTCTTTACAATTGAGAGACGGTGAAAGATTACAAATATTAATATATGAAATTATTTATAAATGAAGAAATACTTTTTTGACCAAAACGGATTAACGTTTCAATCGCGATTGGGTTAATTCCTAATTACTTTCAAATTTGTTTTAGAGCGAGAGTCTAGGTTAAAGTATTTCGTTTCTATTTAGGAGTACTACTAGGTATATTACTACCTTACCTTAGGTATTTTCTACCACAAAGCCATTACGATTACAAATGAGTTTAAGTTGAAAGCAGTAGCTTACCGTCTTTATCGTTATTAAATATATACTCGTATATTGGTACTAAAAATAACAAATAAATTAAATATGAAGATCAAAATAGCAATTTTTAATACGCATTAGTGTAATATATATATATATATATATATATATATATATATATATATATATATATATATATATATATATATATATATATATATATATATATATATATATATATATTATGAGATTATGAGGTCGAATCCTTGGCCTACGAAAACTGTTTATAATAGAGAGAATAGAATTTGTTGTCTTGTGTTATGAAAACAAAGCCGTCAAAAGACTCTGAAGTGCGCGTGTAAACTTTATTATGTATGTAGATGCCATCCACACCCCAGTTGTTTGAATTACTTGTAACCACTCATCTAGATGTCATAAATAGCACAGTTTTCCCGTGGGTTTCGTAAGAGGTGACAGTGAAAAATGCAGTAGCATTGTCGTGGTAAAACTCATAATAATAAAAAAACTGCTGCTGCCAACCCACCTGGAAAGCGTAACAACCATGGCTAACATCACCTCTATGGGGCCATCTATGGTGTAGGTCTATGTTTAGCAATGTCTTTATATACAGTTAAATGAATTTATCTAAATATTCATTCGTTCTGCGAGTTATAGGTGAGGTTAGCAAATAATAATCTTGATGAATGAAGGAGAAAGTTAAGTTGAAAGGAAATGATGTTCTCCCATACATCGTTTAACATTGCCGATGCTTCAACTACAAATGATTTATCGTTTTTTATACTAAAATGACATTAATAAATAAATTTGCGGATATAAAACTACGTGACATAAATAGCCGCATCTTTGCAATGCGTTAGATAAGAAGCTCAATATTTTTACACACCTCCAAGGGACCTATATACCTTAGATATTGATATTGAATTGATATTGAAGGTAGTACCTTTACCAGTTCAGAAAAAAGTCCTCGCAGATGAAGAGACGGACGGACAGACAGACAACAGGTATAGTTGCACATAAGGGTTTCATATCTTTTTGAGGCACTGAACGCTAAAGTATTCAAAATTTTAAATAATTAATTACAATCACAGTTTTTTTGACTCAATCTTGAAAATTATATGTGGAGACTAAATGAGTTAGCGCGAAATCACAGTGCGATTGGAAATTTACTAACCGGTACAGTTTTTACGACACGAATATGAACAATAATTGGTGGAGCGAGAGCCTAAGGTTACCGAAGTCTAATTCCCCGGTCGAACCTTAAGCCTATTACGCGAGCTATTAACTAAAGTGGACTGTATATGCGAAATGCTTCTACGCTTACATAAAATGGCTACTATAGGACGCGGTACAATGCACTCGCTCTTCCCTAAAACAAACTATTATTTGCCAAATCTATGAAAGGAATCCTGCTTGATTAGGAGAAAACAAAATTGGAGCGGATTAAAACAATTAAACACAATTATATCAAGCAGGAAATATTATTAGGAACGTTCACTCACCGGGGTGGTTCTTCTATGCTGCTCAGGCACTATGTTGCTGCGACTTCTGGAACTTCTTCTAGGTAGACTCTCTGCCTTTCTTGTCCGATGACACGTCGCAAGAGAGTGCGGTGCGCGACTATTTCTCACACGAGGTGAGGCGGGTTTCCTGGAGCTCGACTGCTTCCAGGCTAAAGCGGTTCTACTATGACACTATTGTCTTAAGCGGTGTGGTTCCAACAACGAGCGCGGCGGGAAGAGGGCGGTGTGGTTCCAATGACGAGCGCGGCGGGAAGAGAGCGGTGTGGTTCCAATGACGAGCGCGGCGGGAAGAGGAGCGCGCGTCGGTCGCGCGTGCCTTTTATTCCTTCGGTTGCGATGATTACGTGATATTCTAGAATCATCTTCTTTCCCCTCCCACCCCACCATCCCGATGTGTCAATAGGAGGGTATGAATGATATCGTTTGGAAAAGGATAAACGATTTGGCAAATCCCTACCGTCAAATAAATACGAATGGTTTTCCGCGCAACCATCGCCCCCGCCCTTGAAGGTTTAGGAGCTGACTCCGTAGGGGTGCCTATTGGTGACCATAATGAAAGGTGAGTTCTTTTACTAATATATATTTATTATAGCGAAACGTGCCATACAGTTGGCGGGCAACTAGTGACTGCCTGAAAAATCTTATTCACTACATAATATAGTTACAATACAACGTTGCGAAGTTTACATGTGTGTGCGCGGCACACCTACAATACTTCCCCCTTTACAACAATTGAATACAAAAAACTTAAAACTATACAATGAATATAAACTTAAAACTAACAACAAAAACTTGCTAATGCGCTTGTGCGCAGGGCTGTACGGAGACCCCCGCGAAAGGGGTGGCGGCCGCGGCGGGCGCGGGCACATGCTGCAGACCGGTGCTAGAAGCACCTATCATCTGACCCATATTCTGGCCCGATATCGGAATGCCTGCCATTAACACTTGATGACGAAGCCAGCTTTTGAACTTCTTATTAAACTTTACCCAAATAGTGTACAGGATTATCGCCCCCATAAAACTGGCTATCACATATAACCATGTTTGAAAATTATCCACTTTATTCTCTACAGTATTTTGAGCCTGAGAAACAATAACTGGTTTTTCTTGCAAATTACCCATAGTAAAAATCGTAAAACTTATCGCGCTAATGCTTTCGCAAAGGAAGTATTTCGAATGAAATTATATTAAATACATTATAACTAAACTAACTACCTGGAACCTATATGAAAGTGCAGTATACGCAAAATACTGAACACGATGCTTCTACAATTACATTCAACTTAAATAATGTAACTTGAATATCCTGAATGAAAATATTATGCACTAGACAATGCAAATAATACTTTCACATCCATAGTAACTAAACCTGATTATCATTTAGACATGTAATTGTATAATATATATTTTATATTAACACTAGCTTATAAATCGTGAAGGTAACTTAACAATCCGACCACTTCGCGTTGTTTTCACGGTTATCGGGTTGCTCGGGCCGGGTAACAACGACGTCAGCGGTGTGGACGGTGGTAACGGGAACCGTACATGCGCAGGTGCAACATCCGCTGCGTTGTCAGCGTTACTTTGGCGTGGCGTTGCTTCGTTACCATCACATTCCTTTAATACATATGCAGGCTTTAATCTGTCGATAGAAATATGTACCTGTCTATCGGGTAATTGAATTAGGTAAACCTTTGAGCCCCTTTTTATCACGCGGTACGGACCGTCGTAGGGTGGTTTCAAAGGTTTACGTATTGAATCGTCCCTAACAAAGACATATTCACAGTTACGTAAGTCCTTGTGCACAAAAAGACTATGACAGTTACGTGAATCGTCGGATGTAGGCTTATAACTACTAATAGTATCTCTAATCTTATCCACTAAACAATAATCATTGACGTTACGGTTGTTCGAAAAGCTGTCATAAAAGTCTCCCGGTAGACGCAAGTTTCGTCCGAACGTTAACTCGGCGGCGCTAACCCCTGAGTCGCTGCGGGCGGCCGCGCGAAGCCCCAGTAATACTGTGGGTAGCTCTTCCACCCAGGACCCATGTGACAGGCGAGCTGAAAGTGCTGCTTTTAAAGAACGATGCCAACGTTCAACTGCGCCATTGCTTTGCGGATGATAAGGAGTAGTTCGAATTCTATTAACCCCCAACATTTTTAACAGCTGGTTAAAAAGACTACTCTCAAACTGGCGACCTTGGTCGCTAGTTAACTTTATCGGGCAACCGTAACGACAAATCCAACCTTCATATAAATGTTTGGCAACAGTTTCTGCCGTAATGTCTCGTAACGGAAAAGCTTCAGGCCACCTGGTCCTCCTATCAATTATCGTAAGTAAGTATCTATAACCATCTGGAGAGATCTCAAGAGGGCCAACGATATCGACGTGCAAATGCTCAAAACGCTCTACTTCCGGAAACTTAGTCAGATTCGATACCGTATGTCTGTTAACTTTAGAACGTTGACATTGTATGCACGTTTTTGCCCACAAAGAAACATCACGATTCATACTAGGCCAGAAATACTTTTTGGCTAACATCTTTCGCGTAGAACGAATTCCAGGATGGCTCAAATTATGTAAACTATCAAAAGCTAGGCGTCGAAACTTTTCCGGTAGGTACGGACGAGCTGTATCAGTAGACATCTCACAAAAAATAGACTTATTTAACATAGGTATAACTAGTTCCTTTAACAAAATATTATCGGTATTTAAACCAGACATAACATTCATGATATAACTGTCGCTACGCTGCTCATTTGCAATGTCATCGAAATTCAACGCAGTTGGCATAGTCACGGCTTCGATGCGCGATAAGGTGTCAGCTACGATGTTATTCGTACCGGTTATATGTTTTATATTTGTAGTGAACTCACTTATGAAAGCTAAATGTCTCGTTCTCCGAGGCGTTTCGCTTTCATCGCGTCCTACCTTTTGAAATGCAAAAGTTAAAGGTTTATGGTCCGTATACACGGTTATTTCTTGCCCTTCAAATAATTTCCGAAAATGTTTTATAGCTAAGTATATAGCGAGCAACTCGCGATCGTATGTGCTATATCGCTGTTGGGTGGTGGTCAATTTTTTTGAGAAATAGCCCAATGGTTTCCAGCTATCTCCTTCCTTTTGTTGCAAGACTGCTCCCACGCATATATTGGATGCATCAGTCATTAAAGCGAGTTCGGAACCCACTCTAGGGTACGTCAATGTAGCGGCCTGTGTGAGACCTGCCTTACATTGCGTAAATGCTTCGTTCGCACTCTCCGTCCAGACGATGGGAGTCTTATCATTTTTCTTTGAGCTTTTAAGATATTTATTTAATTCTGTTAGATATAAAGTTGCGTTAGGAAGATGAGCTCGATAAAAATTGACCATACCGAGAAAACGTCTTAGCTCTGCAACAGTTTTCGGCTTCGGAAATTCCACAATTGCCTGAACCTTATCTTGCAACGGCCTGACGCCGTCGGTACTAATCTCGTGTCCCAAAAATTCTAGTTTAGTTTGTCCGAAACGACATTTTGCCAAATTAATCGAAATTCCATATTTATTAAGCCTTTTAAAAATAATTTCTAAATGTTGCCTGTGTTGAACTTCGTTGTCACTAGCTATAAGTAAGTCGTCTAAATAACAAAAGACAAAATCAAGACCTTGTAAAATGGAGTTCATAAAGCGCTGGAAGGTTTGTGCTGCTCCGCGCAAACCGAAGGTCATTCGAGGAAACTCGAAAAGTCCGAATGGTGTTATGATAGCGGTTTTCTCCACGTCACCTGGTGCGACAGGTATAAAATGATAACTTCTATTGATGTCTAATTTTGAAAATATCTTTTTATCCGGAAGAATAAAAGTAAAATCGTTCAAGCGAGGAATCGGGTATCTGTCGGGCTTTGTTATCGCATTCAGCTGGCGATAGTCCCCACAAGGTCTTATATCTCCATTTTTTTTAGGAACTACATGGAGCGGACTAGCCCACGCGCTCTTTGAAGGACGACAGATGCCCAGTTCCTGCATGATGCGAAATTCTTCTTTAACTTTTTTATACCTGTCAGGTGGCAACGGGCGCGCTTTCGCGTGCATGGGCGGGCCAGAGGTCTCGATATAGTGGACGACATCGTGTTTCGCAGTTTCTCGGAATGACGCTGGTTTAGTGATGTCCGGATACTTTAACAATAAATCCTGATATGGATGATTTACATCAATAGTTTTAACACTAGGTTGAGATACATTGACAACAGATGCCGAAACATTCAATTCTGTAGTTTTATCTATTAATTTACGCGCGTTTAAATCAACTAATAATTTGTGGTACGCTAAAAAATCGGCGCCCAAAATTGGTTGTTTGACATCTGCTACAACGAATTCCCAACGATAAAGTCGGCGTAAGTTTAAGTTTAACACTATTGTCTTGGTACCGTAAGTTGCGATTTCATTGCCATTAGCTGCGTATAATTTATATGCACTACACTGATTTAGACGATCTTTTCTCGCGGCTGGTAAAACAGACACATTGGCACCGGTGTCAACTAAAAATCTAAGTCCGGAGTTACTGTCTGACACACACAAACGATTGAATGGAAAAACGGTACAGACCTGAAGACCCTCGGACTGTACCTCGCTGCTCAGTTTTCCGGCTGTGTTGTTTTCCACGCGCAAGGCTTCGTACACCTGTTGGCCTTTTCTCGGAACTTGTAATGGTAAAAGCATAAGTAGTTCTCCTTCCGGGGACGGCAGGAACTGCTACGGCGCCTGGACTGTGAACGACGCCGGTTGCGATCCGGGGCGCGGGACCGCGACCTCTGCTGATCGATCCGGTCCACGGTAGCCTTTATTTTAGCCACCTCAGCTCTCAACAGGGCCAAGTCATAGGCGGTAGTAGATGCTGGCGCTGGCACGGTGTAAGTAGCGGTGGCGGCATATGAAGGCCGCACAGCTTCCATGACGTTATCTGCAACTGCTGCTAGGTTGTCCAGGTCCTTGGAGTCGGACACAGTTAGCACGGCTCGGACTTGTGTCGGAAGACGACCCTGCCACAAGACGCGAAGGGTTTCATCAGGGACCTTGTCAGTAGCGAGCTCACGCATCCGCCGAAGCAGCTGAGATGGTTTTTGGTCGCCCAGCTCTAGCTCGCTCATAAGCTTCTCGATCTGCCTCGACATTGACTCCTCATAGATGTGGAGTAGCCGAGCTTTGAGTGCGTCGTACTTGTAGGTAGGAGGCGGGTTGAGTAATATGTCCGTCACTTGCGCGATAACCTCCTTACTTAGCTTAGACACGACCAGGTCAAACTTCGCCTCATCACTCAACCTCTGAGGTGCGAGGATAGCTTCCGTGCGTACGAACCATACGCGTGGCTGGTCCGTCCAAAAGTCTGCGAGGCGAGACTGTAGGGACACTGCATCTACACCTGGCGCCATGATGGGCGGTTGCGCGGGTGGCTGGATGTCTTGAACGGGTGGCACGTTAACAGGCGGCACGTTCTGTGACGTAGGCGGAAACGGCGCACTCATGTTACTATATCTATTGTCCACTGATCACAACCACGCGAATATTGCCCACTACTGCATTAACATCACATAGACCACTTCAGTCATCTTAATCACGTCGGGGTCACCAGTTTAGGAGCTGACTCCGTAGGGGTGCCTATTGGTGACCATAATGAAAGGTGAGTTCTTTTACTAATATATATTTATTATAGCGAAACGTGCCATACAGTTGGCGGGTAACTAGTGACTGCCTGAAAAATCTTATTCACTACATAATATAGTTACAATACAACGTTGCGAAGTTTACATGTGTGTGCGCGGCACACCTACAAAGGATTTCCTTCAAAATTAACTAAAACAACTAGAGCTAAGATCAAACTAACAAAATAACTCACTAACGCTAAGATTACCTAAATTCAATTACAATTTCTAATTTAGAAAGCTAATTTTAAATTATGGAAGAGGCAAGGGGCACAAACGGACAACAGGACGCAGGTAAGACCCAACCGTGGTCTTAACGCGAGCTACCCTAACTACTCCGTCGGAACCGGGAAAGACCTCTTCGACAATTCCTAACGGCCAATGGAGAGGCGGCGTGTTCTCTTTGGTGAGCACAACTACAGTTCCTACAGCTAAAGGCTCAGTTGCTGTGTTCCATTTTTGCCGAGACTGCAAAGTACGCAAGTATTCCATCCTCCATCGTTTCCAAAATGATTGCACTAACCGGTCTAATAATTTGTGGCGTGCGGAAATGCTAAGTCTGTTCTCATCCATATCTGCGGTGGGCAAATACTTTAAAGGCGTTAAATTCAAAAAATGTGCTGGAGTTAGAGCCAGCGGTTCCGAGGGGTCACTAGACAACGTACGACAAAGTGGGCGGCTATTCATTACACATTCAATTTGAGCGAGCACCGTACTTAGCTCTTAAAAGGACAAAATTTGATCACCTATTACTCTGTATAAGTGACTCTTTAGACTCTTAATATTAGTCTCCCAATTGCCCCCAAAATGACTCGCGGCTGGGACGTTCATAGACCACTCAATGTGGTTCACAGTTAGAATGTGAGCGAACTCCGAATTATAATACTTGCTGGCTAAGAGCTCATGTAGTTCTGACAAAATACGTTTTGCACCGACGTAGTTCGTACCGTTATTCGAATCGCATTCAAATAACCAAAGTTGTTTAATCAAAAGCTTAGCGTATAATACCACCGGAGCTACGAAACCCATGACATCCCATAATCTAGCAACGCATGACAGTATTGTGCGCTTTGTGCATTTCTCCACGGGCGGATTTACCTTAAGGCTAAACACGTCGGACTCTGGTGACCAACACAGACCGAGCACCTTGTGTGTATCTGAATCGTCGAATTCCTTTATTGCCGAAAGACGGTGTGATAGTGGGATTGTATCTAAAACCGGACGCGAATTACTAGTCCACTTGACAAGATCGAATTGACCCGATTTCATGAGCCTTATAACCTCGGCGGTGGTTAGGGTGGCCTCCTCCACGCTATCGACCGAGTACACAAAATCATCCATATATAATCCACTTTCAATTGCCCTCTTAGCTTTATGATAGGAGGGACCTTCATCGTGGGCGAGCTGTCTGACCGTGCGTAACCCATGAAATGGGCTCGACTTTAAACCAAAACAAACGCGGTTAAATTCATACACCATTAGAGGTTCCTTTGGATTGAAACGATATAAAATGCGTTGGAATCTACGGTCGCATTCACGGACCCCTATACAAAGGAACATTTGGCGAATATCGGCGGATAGTGCTATACTAAACAAACGAAAATTGGCTATTATATTAAATAAACTGCCCTGTAAATTTTGCCCACTATAGAGGATATCGTTAAGCGACAGGTGAGTGCTAGGCTTAGCACTAGCGTCGAGCACTACACGTAACTTAGATGTAAGTTTGTCCTCCCTAATGACTCCGTGATGTGGTATGAAATACGACGGTGTGTCTTCGTAGTTATCTAATTTCGAAGCCACAAGTGATATGTAACCTTCTCTTATATATTCGTTAATGACGCCGTCATAAGCTTCTTTTAACTGAGGTGAAACGAGCATCCTACGTTCCAAGCTGTAGAAACGTTTTTCCGCCATGTGACGCGAATCGCCGAGAGATAAAACATCTCCTTTAAAGGGTAGCGCTACACTATATCTACCGTCGCGATCACGAGCGGTCGCGCGGACGTAAATTTCCTCGCATAATCTGTCATCTGAGCTAGCTATGGGTGGGAAGTTCACCTCCTCCATCTCCCAAAATTTACGGACTAGCGACTCGAGTGGTTCGACAGCCATACCACAATAAGAGGTTGCCGAAATACTATCTATGATGGGGGCGGAGCCAACGATGACATAGCCCAATACGGTTTCCAGTGCGTAAGGCGCGGTATGCGAGGAGTTGCCCCTGACCTTATTGTTTAACAAAAGATAAGGGAAAAGCGATGCTTCAATGAGCATGTCTATGTTTCCAGGAACGCCGTAAGTGTCGTCCGCTAGAGTCAAATTTTTAAATTCAATCATTGCCGAGGTGTCGACCGAAACGGTTCGCAACCGTTCAGAGACCCTATCTACTACTAGTGCGTTTATATCAAAGTTAACATTACGATCTATCCGAGAGTAAAATTTTAAATTTAAATATCCCTGGCTAGCTTTACTAGTACCTCCGATGCCTTTGACTACAGGACATGAAAGTGACCTATTAATTATTAAGCCTAAGCGCTGACAACATTGTCGCGTTATAAAGCTATTTTGGGCTCCGCTATCCAGCAGTGCACGGACGCTTTGTTCGTTTCCATGCGAATCCCTAACCAAAATACGTGCCGTACCCAGTAACACGGTTGAAGGAGGTTGTGCTCCCATATTTGCCAATGAGCACAGAGCGACATCACCAGGTCGACCGCTAGAATCGTTGACTTTAGTAGGGGTGAATTCCTTGTCCGCTTTAATTGACGCCGCTATGTTGCTATTTTCAAAATGTAATAGCGTGTGATGTTTCCTGGCGCACTTACTACATACGGAACTAGAATTGCATTTTGCAACTAAATGCTTATCGCTTAAGCAGTTCAGACATAGGTTGTTTGTCTTCACTAATTTATAACGCTCGCTTGGTGAATATTTACGAAAAGTCGCACAATTGTATAAATTACCGTGTTTATCTTTACATACGATACAGGCATGCTGAAATGGTGCCGACGTTGCGGTTACGTACGTTAACGACCCTGCTATTTTAGATGGTTGAGTCTGTCTACGGTCGACGCACTTTTTAATCTCCTGTTTAAAGTTCGGGGAGCGCTGCATCACCTTTATTTGATCTCGCATAAACGATGCTAATGAATGAAAGGAAGGCAACTCCGAGCTACGATGCTCCATTTCAAACTGTTATGTCCAACCCTAGTTAGATAAAAGCGCTGACTCGATTATTATATTTACTATAAAAGCCTAGAGTTTGAGGTAATCGAGGCAGTGCAGTTCCAACCCATATTAAGTGCATATCGCACACGCCGTTCGCGGTTTTTTGTACATTTTTTGTATTAATTTAATATTGGGGAAATAAACCAAAAGAACTTCTGGGATTGGGTGTAAAAGTTTTTTTTAAAAACACCTTCAGAGCGGCCCTCCTAACAAATTTGGTGTCAGAAGTGGGATGTCGCAAGGTCTACCGGTACATCAGTAGCGTGGCATCCGAATCCTGGGAAACTCTGAAGTGAAAGATCGACAGTAAGTCTCCACCCCACGAGTGTGAGCCTGCATCATCAAAGCACCGACGAGGTCTCAACCCCACGAGCTTGGGACACCATCGTCAACCCGAAGTTCATCAAGGCTGTTAGTCTACACCACCAGCGTGTAAGCCTGCCCTGAGCTGCTGCACTCCCATCGCACAACCACGTGGACGCCGCCGTCAAACGACTCCCTGGGTCTCACGGCAACGCGACTCCGCTGCACGTCATCGCAACACGACACCGGCATAGCAACCAATGTACACCGTAGTGATCGTGATATTGTAAGTTAGGTAACTTTAATTCAGCTATAAATTTATACTATTTCTCTTCTATTTCCTTACATTATTTTGTCATTTGTCGTGTACAATAATATTCTCATTTTACCAACTTTGTATTTACTAACTCCTAAATCTTTCTAATTCCATATGCATAAGGTTAAAACTTTAAAGGACAAACCAGAAGAAATAGAAATGTCCGACAAAATTCCCTTATCCGTCCTTGTAAAATTCATCAAACCTTACAATGGTGATAGAGAATCACTTCCGGCTTTTCTCACAAATTGTGATAACGCCATAGCACTCGCAAACTCGGAACAGCAAGTAGTTTTATATCGTTATATCATATCCCAGTTAGAAGGAAAAGCTCAAATCGCGTGCTCTCTAAAAACGTTTAATAATTGGGATGAATTAAAACTATTTCTAAAAACTACCTTTGGCGAGAAGAAGCACTCCACACACCTTTTAATTGAACTCCAAAATTGTAGGCAAGGAAATTCGGAAACAGTAATGCAATATTCACTTAGAATCGAATCTTGTTTAACGCGATTACAATCCGACATACATTACAGTTGCGAGAATAAGTCCGAGCTAATAGGAAGAATTGCCGCTATGGAGGATTTAGCCCTCAACACATTTATATTAGGTCTAAATTCTAATTACGGATATATTGTTAGATGTCGAAACCCGAAAAATTTAAGCGAGGCAATTACGCATGCCATAGAAGAAGAAAAACTATTTGTTCTGAGCAAAATATCTTCCAAATCTTATAAACAGTGTCCTATATGTCAAAAATTTGGTCATGATTCTTCTAACTGCTATAATCATAAGAAAAAACAATCTCATCGAGCTTATTACGTTAATCCACAAAATAATAACCCTCATTCTAATTTTCATAATATTTCAAGCAAAAATCCTATTAAAATATGCAGTTATTGTAAAAGTCCGGGACATATGATAAACGAATGTCGAAAGCGACAATATAACAATAGCCTTCGTCATAATATGCAACCAGACACTAACTAAATCTGATTTCGGAAAAGTGCCTACCGAAATCGAAAGCATTTAAAGGCACAAATAATTATTACTATTCTACTAATTCTTATACTAAGTCTTATACTAAGCCTATATATAATGATAACGAATTTAGTTATAATTATCGTACAAAATATTCTTACAATACATCTCAGCGACGTCAATTGCCGCCGAGTCCTACTAAATCATGTAATTTAAAAAATACTATTTCTTATTCTAATTCTACACCTCGGGAACAGCATCCGAGTCCATCTTTGACACAAAGTCAAAGTCATAGTACCAATTATTTATTACCTCGGGAAAATTATCCCAGGACACCTCTGAATCAATATCAGAGTCTTAGAAATAATTTTAATGCTAATTCTTGCACTAATTCTTATACTAATTCTGTCTCTCATAATGATACTATCTCTTATCCAAAATATACATCTCGAAAAGGAATTTCGAGTCATGCTAATCCCACTGATAATTCAATTAATAATAAAGGTGAAATACCAACATACAGCATGAACACATCGAACAAGAAAACATCACTACCTCATGTTTATTTTAGGTCGAATTTTTCGGTTCAACCCCTACGATTGTTACTCGACACAGGCGCAAGTGTCTCTATTATAAAAAAATCGAGTTTAAATGGAAACTTTAAGCTTTCTGATGAAATCGTAAAACTCAAGGGTATAAACAGCACTCAATCTTGCAACGAAACATTAGGAACATTACTGTTAGATTTTATTTTAGATAATTTTTCCATAAAATATAAATTTCATGTCACATCCGACGATATTAATATTGATTATGACGGATTATTAGGAAGCGACTTTCTCAGTTATTTTAAAGTAAACATTGATTATCATACTTATTCACTTTGTTTCAAAAATTCTATATCTGTGCCTATCCACTTTTCGGAACCTACATACATTATACCAGCGCGTAGCGAAACTGTTATCGAATGCTCCGTGTCAAATGACCCGTCCGAGTTGCGTCACCTTAAGGATGCACTCATACTAGATCAAACCGTTTGTAATGGTGTTTATTTAGCGAACTGCCTAGTAACTTTAAAAGCGAATAAAAGAGTTAATGTTTCGGTTTTAAACACAACTGAATCGCAAATTAAAATAAAAAAATTCAAAGTTAACTTAATACCAATTGACTTTAAAGAGTATTCCAAATCTTTTAAATCTTGTAATAATATAAATACTATTTCTACAACTTATTCTAATCGTGTCCAACGCGTCTGCGAACAAATTCGTCATTCTCATTTAAACTCAGAGGAGAAAAAACTCTTATTAGATTGTTGCTCACAATACTCAGACATATTTTATCTTGAAGGAGATGACCTCACATGTACAAACGCGATCCAACACTCAATCAACACAGGAAACACCCCTCCTATTCATGTTAAGTCATATCGTTTTCCCGAATGTCATAAAGACGAAGTAGACGCACAATTAAAAAAGATGTTAAAACAAAATATAATTAAGCCGTCAATATCTCCGTGGAGCGCCCCAGTATGGGTCGTGCCTAAGAAAATGGACGCATCGGGCAAAAAGAAATGGCGCATTGTTATAGATTACAGGCGACTTAATGATGCGACCATAAACCATTCCTTTAATTAGCGATATATTAGATCAATTAGGGCATTCCAAATATTTTTCGACACTCGATTTAGTTTCCGGCTTCCATCAAATTCCTCTCAATCCTAAGGATGCTGAAAAGACTGGTTTTACTATAACCAATATAAATGGCATTTCCGGTCATTTTGAATTCACTCGCATGCCTTTTGGATTAAAAAGTGCTGCAAATTCGTTCCAACGTCTCATGAATACCGTCCTTTCTGGTCTCCAAGGTCTCCACTGTTTCGTCTACCTAGATGACTGCATCATTTACAGCCACGATCTTCAAAGTCATATGGAAAAATTACGTCTTGTTTTTGATAGGTTTCGAGACTTCAATTTAAAGCTACAACCAGACAAATGCGAATTCCTTCGACACGAAGTCACTTATTTAGGTCATGTAATAACCGACAAAGGTGTCACACCTAACCCTGACAAGGTGAAGGCAGTATCCGACTACCCTATTCCCAAAAATCCCAAGGAAATTAAATCATTTCTAGGTCTAGTAGGTTACTACCGCCGATTCATAGATAACTTCTCAAAAATTACAAAACCCCTTACGTCATTGTTAAAAAAAATGTTAATTTTAATTGGACACAAGAACAAACCCAAGCTTTTAATTTGTTAAAGGAAAAACTAACTTCAGCCCCGTTACTTCAATACCCCGATTTTTCTCAACCATTCATTGTCACCACAGACGCCAGTAATTATGCTGTCGGCGCAGTATTATCGCAAGGCCCTATCGGAAAAGACAAACCGATCGCATATGCCTCAAGAACATTAAATAAACAGGAAGGCAATTACTCAACAACAGAAAAAGAATGTTTAGCTATACTCTTCGCCGTAAAAACATTCCGACCCTATATTTATGGTAATAAGTTTAAAATAGTCACTGATCACAGACCTTTAGTCTGGCTTTTTAATGTCAAGGATCCAGGAAGTAGATTAATTCGTTGGCGCCTCAAGTTAGAGGAATATGACTATGAAATTTTTTATAAGCAAGGAAAACAAAATTCAAACGCCGATGCTCTTTCGCGCATACCCATTCACGCCTTAAATTCAAATGTAGTCCTTAACAAACTCAAATACGAATCTTATTTTAAAGAACAATTTACTAGATCCATTTGTACAAATACTGTAATCGAAGAACATCAAGAAGCGTTACACCTCTCTAAATTAAATAATATTGTTTGCCCCGTATCTCTCAACTTTGATGAATCTATTCCATATTGTAAAAATATTCTATCTCAGCTACAAAATCCTGAAGGTATAATAAACTCAGAACGAGAACCGTACACTATCTCTTGCGTTAAGCAAAATGATAAAATATACTATTTCTTATATACGAGAATTCACCGAAGAGTAAACATACCGAAATATATACAATTTACTAATGCAACTACGCGATAATATATTAACAGAAAATAGTCAAATCACTAACTTAGCCATTTCCGATTTTGCTGACCCGTTCTCTAAACTATCCTATATGAAAATATACAACATAATTGCTTACATATTTCATAATACTAACATTAAAATTCATATATACCGAAATCAAATTATTTACCCTACTCCTGCCGAAGTTCCACAAATTCTCAAAAAAAATCACGACTCAACAATTGCTGGTCACCCCGGAATTAAAAGAATGTTAAATCGTTTAAAGGATCTATATTTTTGGAAAAACATGCGTTCTGATATAGAAAATTACGTAAAAAATTGTAAATTGTGTCAAGTAAATAAACCACTGAGATCATGTAATAAGGCTCCAATGGTGATAACCTCCACAAGTACAAAACCATTCGAAAGATTAGCTTTAGATATAGTCGGTCCGCTACCCGAAGCCGGCTTGCAAAACTTTAAATTTATATTAACTCTACAAGATGACCTAACCAAGTTTTTATGTGTATACCCAATGATAACTTCCAGCAGTGATGAAGTAGCTCGTACACTAGTTCATTTTATCTCATTATTTGGAATTCCTAAAACAATATTAACGGATCTCGGCACATGTTTCACATCGGAATTATTTAAACAGGTAACTCAAATATTTAGAATAAAACCCTTATATGCTACCCCCTATCATCCCCAAACAAATGGTGCCTTAGAACGTAGTCATGCTACACTCAAGGAATACCTGAAATCTTTCGTTAACGAAAATCAGAATGATTGGCATTGTTACTTAGCAACCGCAGTATTCTCTTACAACACTACCCCTCATACCACTACTACATATACACCCTATGAATTGCTATATGGGCATAAACCCACAATACCAAATTCTTTATATAATACGAGCAATGACACTACTTATCATGAATATATCCGCGCATTACAATACCGCATGAACTTTAGTCGACAAAAAGCATTAGAACACATAATTAAAAATAAAGAAACATCGAAAAATTATTATGACAAAAATAGTACAGACATATCCTACAAAACAGGCGATATAGTTTACTTAAAATGCCACCACAGACTTCGCAAAGCCTTATCTCCTATCTGGAAAGGTCCTTATAAAATTATTAAATTAAATGGCAAACATAACGTAACCCTTCTCATAGGTCGTAAGCACATGAAATACCATGTTAATGAAATTAAACCAGCTCATCCTTAATTTCACTCTATTTCAGGGCCATAAGCCACCAATTCAACACTGAAAATCAAATTCTACCTATTTATAATAGTCCAGGTATTTATTTCGATCAAATAACTACAATTAATTTTTATAATGATTTTTGGAATGTTGTAACTCATATAGACGTAGTATCAGTTAAGCCACATCTAGAGAATATAAAACTGCAACGCTCTGCGAAAACTTCCAACTCCATGGTTTCGTTGAATGTAATGATATCATAAGTCCTATTGAAGTATTATTAAATTCTAATTTTGCTAAATTCGAATCTCTTTCGCATATAGTCCCTACCGAGGAGCAAACAAGGCATAAACGAGCTTTAGAATTCGGTGGAGAAATTTTAAAATTAATGAAGGATAATATTCACATAATTAAATCTTCTATTAATGTATTTAACTCAACGATATATAAATTAAATATGAATGAAAATAAATTAAATTCTCAAATAAATTCTTTAAATATTGTATTGTCCCAAATTGTCAGAAATAATAATCAATTATCACATATTTCTAAAATATATGCTTTACTTAATATAATAGAAAGCTCTTTAGCCACTATTTCTAATTTCTTGGATAATGTACTAAACTATCTTATTTTCTAAAGCAAACATTCTACATCCTAGTGTAATAGCTCCTACGAACTTATTTCGCCAGCTTTTAAAACAGAGTAATTATATAAATAAGCGATTAGAATTTCCAGTACCATTAACGATTGAAAATATACACACTTTGATAGATATTTCAAAACTCACATCTTTTTATTATAATAGAAGAATAATTTTCATATTACGCATACCACTGATTTCTTCTTTAAAGTTCACCTTATACAAATGCATACCTTTACCAACCCCTCATAATCCTAATAATCCTAACTCTTTCGCTCTAATCCAACCTACCAAGCCTTATCTTGGAATAACAGAAGATAGACTTAGTTATAGTTTGCTAGATAATTTAAACGATTGTAATATTATTAATAATGATTATTCTATATGTCCTTTAATTTCTATACTTTCTACAATAAAGAATCCATGTTGTGAAACAAAATTGTTAACCGAAGCAACGTTATCTTTACCACCTCAATGTAAATCCAAACTTTTGTATGGACAAATTGATGTATGGTATAAAATAAATAATAATAAGTTTATCTATGTACAGTCTGAGAAATGTAAATTAACTATAAAATGTAATAATATAATACAAGATTTCACTATTTTAGGAACAGGTATCCTAAGTTTAAACGAAAGCTGTATTGGTTTCTCTAAGACAATTCAATTAATGCCATCTACAACTAAATCTATTAAAATCGAAAATAAAATGAATTTAAACTTTAATATTACAGAAGACGATTGTTGTAATAAAGAAATTTAAAATAAATCAATTCCATACTTATATACTGTATCTTTAACTAGCCTAGATATGGAAACTCTGAAATATTCTTACCATTCCTTAAATAACTTAGAAAATGAGATCAATAGAGTTCAAGAACAATCTCGCATAATAAAATATGGTAAATACTATTCATCATTTACATACTTTTTGATTATTTGCATAATTTTATATATTTCCTATAAAATATTTTGTTGCCCTATTAAGAGAAATAATGATTCTTGCCGTTGCATACAAATATTTAATCAGTGCAATACACGACGGATTGTTAAACACGAATCAAAGGTTAGTAATTCTATTGAGTTAACTGAAGTTTCATCATCAGACGATGATAGAAAAGATTCTATATCCTTACCCAATATGCCAGTGAAAAACCAAATGAAAAGAACATTTGGTAAATTTCACTTATCAAATCGAAACTTATGTAATAACTAAAAACTATATTACTTTACTATACTTATTTCATAAGGCTTCATATTACATTAGAATATAAGTTTATATTTTGTTTTATACACGGTGTCTTAAATATTAATATTACTAAATGTTTGTATTTGAAATAAAAATTAAATCTTAGCATTAATACACTGAATCTTCTACTATTTCATTATTCACTGAATCTTATAAAAAATACTATATTACTAGTTCATAATGTTAATAAATAATTTCTTATAATTTTGTGAAGATATTGTTTAAGAATAGTTTAATTTTACTATGCTTTTGTATCAATTCAATTTGATTTTATAATAATAACAAATAATTGAAACAATTCTATTTTACTATTTTTTTAATTATTTTTGTATTCAAATCATTTTTTTTTCTCACTGTATCGTTTGAAAGACTCTGCTCATCCCTTATTAAAAAGAAGGATAAGCTCCGTCAAAAGGGGGGAGATGTTATGTCCAACCCTAGTAAGATAAAAGCGCTGACTCGATTATTATATTTACTATAAAAGCCTAGAGTTTGAGGTAATCGAGGCAGTGCAGTTCCAACCCATATTAAGTGCATATCGCACACGCCGTTCGCGGTTTTTTGTACATTTTTTGTATTAATTTAATATTGGGGAAATAAACCAAAAGAACTTCTGGGATTGGGTGTAAAAGTTTTTTTTAAAAACACCTTCAGAGCGGCCCTCCTAACAAAACGCACGCACGGTGTCGGGGTCTAACTTCTTTAGTGCAATATGGGGAAACACCACGTCCATAAGGTCATTAAATTTCAAATTCTTAAGTGCAGCCACCAATGCCACAAATTTATCTAAAAACTGCTCTAAGCCGTTGATGCTCGCGGATGATATAGGTTTAAGATCGAATATCTGGTTCAAATATTCGGAAGCTAACATTCTCCTATCTTCATATTTAGTTTTAAGAGTTTCGAATATTAACAAGTAATTGTTTGCTGTAGGTGTAAAACCCGAGCAAATTGACTGTGCCCTGCCACTAAGTTTACTAATTGAATAATATAATTTTTCAGCGTCCGATAACGATGGGTTGTTGTGTATATTGTTTTGAAAACTACTGAAGAAGAAGGGCGATGTTTTAATATCACCATTGAATGCCGGAATATCTATTGGCGGTAACCTAATTGAGTCACGTGGACGTACCTGTAATTCCGGCTTTGCTTCGTTTTGAGATGGAGATTGTAAGTGTTTCGCCGTTCTTTTCACGCGACACAATATATCTTCAAATGCTAGAAGCGGTTGGTAGTTCACTATATATTTCGGATAGATTTGTAATTCCAAATGATTAATTTGGTCTAATATTTTTTCGTAATCCGTCCCCAAAGAATCCACCGTTTCAATTTCATTCAAAAAAGTTTCCCGCACTGCTTTTACATTAATGTTCTTTATATGATTACTTATACTTTGTATACGTGAAAAAAATATGTCCCTCTTGGCATAAAGCGTTTTAATTTTGATTTCATTTCCACTAACTGTCATTTTAAATTATTATAATAAATTTATATTAATCACAGTTAATCTTACAATGCACAAATAATGGAGGATGGACGCTCGTACGCCGTATTACGTAATTAAATCGAACACCTGTTACAACGAGTCGAGGTGACGCGTGTCGCTCGCCAAACTCAATATATTTTTATCAAAATTGTCGGGTAAGCGTACGAAATGGTTGCGATTACGCTGTTTCAATTAGTTAAGCGACTGATAAGCTTTAAATTTAAACCAAATACAAACACTATTTAAATGAATAATTCTATTTTTAAACGAATACTATCTAAGTCTATTCCATAGATTAGAGTGCATTATCTAAATAATTAATCTAATAATTCGACCAGAAAATGGTTGAACGACTACTAAAAACACCAGTCCAAACCCTGCCGAAGTGACCATAAAATGGTGGAGCGACGAGTCTAAGGTTACCGAAGTTTAATTTCCCGGTCGAACCTTAAGCCTATTACGCGAGCTATTAACTAAAGTGGACTGTATATGCGAAATGCTTCTACGCTTACATAAAATGGCTACTATAGGACGCGGTACAATGCACTCGCTCTTCCCTAAAACAAACTATTATTTGCCAAATCTATGAAAGGAATCCTGCTTGATTAGGAGAAAACAAAATTGGAGCGGATTAACACAATTAAACACAATTATATCAAGCAGGAAATATTATTAGGAACGTTCACTCACCGGGGTGGTTCTTCTATGCTGCTCAGGCACTATATTGCTGCAACTTCTGGAACTTCTTCTAGGTAGACTCTCTGCCTTTCTTGTCCGATGACGCGTCGGAAGAGAGTGCGGTGCGCGACTATTTCTCACACGAGGTGAGGCGGGTTTCCTGGAGCTCGACTGCTTCCGGGCTAAAGCGGTTCTACTATGACACTATTGTCTTAAGCGTTGTGGTTCCAACAACGAGCGCGGCGGGAAGAGGGCGGTGTGGTTCCAATGACGAGCGCGGCGGGAAGAGAGCGGTGTGGTTCCAATGACGAGCGCGGCGGGAAGAGGAGCGCGCGTCGGTCGCGCGTGCCTTTTATTCCTTCGGTTGCGATGATTACGTGATATTCTAGAATCATCTTCTTTCCCCTCCCACCCCACCACCCCGATGTGTCGATAGGAGGGTATGAATGATATCGTTTGGAAAAGGATAAACGATTTGGCAAATCCCTACCGTCAAATAAATACGAATGGTTTTCCGCGCAACCAATAATAATTTATTTACCTACCATGAACAAGCCATATATTAGCTTGGTAGTCCTCTCCTGGGTTAGTTCATAGTTTGCTCTCAAGCAAGGACCAAGGAGAACGTTTTATTCTTTCTCTTCGTAACTCCTTTATTATAAAAGGTAAATATTTATTGCATTTTTTACTATCTTACCGTATTTATTAAATTTTGACCTGACAGGATTTTCTTTAAATTAAGCTTATTTGTTATTTATTTTACACAATTTATTATTTATTTATATATTTTTTTATTTATTGCACCAAAGATATTGTACAAAAGTAGAGCTTAACACTACATGGCATTCTCTACCTAACTTACCTGGGATATAGCAGAGTGATTGTCATGATAAAATTATATATATATATATATAGGTATAAAATTATATATATATATATATATATATATATATATATATATATATATATATATATATATATATATATTGGTACTCTATATATATATATAGAGTACCAAAATAAGACTTGCCTTCTGATCAAAATGTGTGGGTGAGCAGTTAAATCAGTTAATGTAATGCATTACCACGCATATTGAATTCAAAGGATAAAAAGGACAGAATGTTTTAGATTTCTAATTATTTTTTAATTTTCTTCACCATTACTTTTTACATTATTTTTTTCTGAACTTGTGAATATATTTATGCATATAAATATTTATATTCCGAAAAATGCATTTTATTTAAAGTATATATTTGTTTAGTTTGAAGATGAAGAGCTTCGTCGTTGTGCACTTTTTCGCGATGATGGCTGTGGTCCTCGGCCGACCCGAACACTACACTGACCGTTACGACAACGTCGACTTTGACGAGATCATCAGCAACCGTCGCCTGCTGGTGTCCTACATTAGGTGCATCCTTGACGAGGGCAAGTGCACAGCTGATGGCAACGAGCTCAATGTAAGTACACAATAATAATGGTTTATTTTAGATTATTTTCTTCAAAAAATATTCAGGATATATCAAATTAAGGTAGAAGATAGTTAAATACGAATTTCTCAAGGTTCCCATTGCTTTGTAATATTGCTTGTTTTAATAAAATACAACAATTAGCATAATGTTTTAAGAAAATACAATTTATCTTGATCCTATTGCCTGTTTTGATACACGTAAGAAAAACAATCAATGTAATTTATATGTCTCTTCTTGAAAAACGTTTTATCGTGGGAGCTAACATACATAAATACTTCAATGACAAACATTCAGACCCAGAACAATTATTTGTGAGCCCATACAAATATTTGTTTAGTGCGAGATCCGAACCCGCAACCCACATGTTATGTGAACACGCGTTTATGATGTGAACCAAACATGTTCAATCATTTATCTTAATCGTTTTTGGTTCGTTTTTATTTTATTCTAAATACCAATTATTTAATTATTATTTATGTAACATAAATATACATAATATTTATTACAACAGTGAAAAGAAAACAAAAATCATCATTCAGCCCGATTCCACCAGAATTGTGATAAGAAAGCTGGGTGAGTTTTCTCGCCGAATGGTATACACATAACCTTTGAGCAATAAAATACTAGCTGGGCCTCTTGTCGTGGTTTTATTGATTGAAGTAATCGTTAATTCTGGTTATAATGGAGTAAAAAAGAAATAAATGGAATTTAATTCAATTGATCTCCGGCCTTTAAGCCAGAAGGTAGAGTATCTGGGACAATAGATTCTAACCCCCTCCAAAGACAAAATTTGTCCCAATTCAAGCAAGTGTTTGTTCGATTCGGTGTGGTTGAGGTTTGATAATCTCAGTATATTTCACTATTCATTCCGGTCTAAGATCTCTATTATATCATGATCTATTAAAATTTTTGGAATTTTGAGTGCCGAAAAAATACTCTTCCACATTTGCACAGGTACGACTCAATTGGTAGCTTGCAAACTTTTCCTTTCCTTGTCCTTTCCGACTATAAGAGTGAAGGAATAGGGTTCACGAGTACTTATGCTTGAGCACTCACTCGTGCACTACAATCATGTCTTGTTATTATTGAAGACATTATTTCAAAGGCATAATACGAAATTCATTTTGACTATTGTTTTCTTACTTCGCATTGTCAGAGCAAAGAATGAATAAGTTAGGGCATTTTTCTTATTTATTTTTAAATGAATTTTGCATAGCAGACGGGTCGTGTTGCATTGTCACGTGAATATTTGTTTAAAAGAGTTATGAGCTTATAATTACTATTCATAAAAAGGAATATCCCCGTCAAGAAGAAATGAACACTTACATTATCATTCTGTCCGGTGATATAATTTCTTTCGAGTTTAAGTTTAATGAAATAATATTTTTTGAAATGAAGTATCACAGATATATACATATTATTTCCTATATTGATTGGTTTTACCCCTCCTCTCCCCCCCTCCCCTCAGAGATATACCTTTATATTGATATACCTTTCAAAATACTTTCATAATGGGTGTCTATATATACATATAAATATTAAGATTGTTTTAAGATTTTATAAAGTTTTATTAAAATAACAAACGTTCATAAGATGATGTTAGCTACATAATATTGATATAGTAGCTGATAACGAGCAAATAATGAATAAGTTTAGACCCAACGTTTTACAAATTTATTTTTGGTAGGAATGTTTAGCTATTATACATTTATTTATGTATTTATTAATTAATTATCAGCACATTCAAAGGTTCCTAACCCTATTTGCATATAAATCACCTTTTGATCTTTTCCTATAACCCAACCTTCGCCTTTGACTGTAGGCAGTTTCCGAATGGGGCGATACCAATCTTGTGAAATTCGACGTCTCCAAAACGTAAGCGTGTCTCTTATCTGCAAAAAGGAGCCAGCTCAGCTATATGTCTGTTGTCCATATGTCGGCAACCTGTAGCGTCTGGTTTCGGCATTTTTGAAGAGATTTACCCGCCAACAGTCGATCGCGAGAAGTTTTGGAAAAAAATGTAGGCATATTATCCCTTAGACCGATATCGCTTTGTCTAACAATATTAATACAATTTATATATTGTCCACAGCACACATCCAGGAGGCTCTCGAGAATTACTGCGAGAAATGCACGGAAGCGCAGAAATCTGGTACAAAACGTGTCATTGGTCATTTGATCAACAACGAGAAAGATTATTGGAACCAGCTCACCGCTAAATACGACCCAGAACGCAAATACGTGGTCAAGTACGGGACAGAACTGCGCAAAGTTGCTGCTTAATGAAACTCAAAACTAATAAATTTATAAAAATTGCGATGTAGATAGATAGACATTTTTGACAGTTACGTTTTGAATAATATACATTTCTAGATCAGAAAACATTACAAAGATTACACAGTCAATAAATGATTTTAAAAGGGTTATTTTTACTTTTATAGGTAATTGTCATCAATGTAGCACATATATTGTAAGCTGCAAGGTGTTTTATTGAATTAAAATACACAATAATAAGAAAAATATCTGACTTAATCTCATTTTAGCTGTTGTTCTTACGCAAGCTGCTGTGTTGAAGTGTGGAAGCGTACAAGAATCCACTACCGATATCATCCCTTTGTTGTCTTTATAGGTGACCACATGTGAGGCTAACGCTTAGACTCCGTTAATGAGCAGTATTAAATGCAAGCATAAAAAGTTTCTCAAAGCAATCGGGACGTAACGACTACAAATAATTTATTGAATACGTTTCCATTGTTTTTAGAATTGTCTGTCTGTCTGTTTGTTTTGAACCGTATCACGTCTAAAGTACTTCTATTTTTCGAAATAATCGTTCACAAGTCCACTGCTGAACATAGGCCTCCCCTTGGGAATACCGCAAAGCATGGTCCTTAACCTCCTGCATCCATCAACTTCTTGTATGTCTTACCAGCAGTGGCGTAGCGTGTCTTAGAGGGGCCCTGTATCAAAATTTGTTGGGGGGCCCAACGAAAGGTCCGAAACCGCTCGCATTAAATTGAAAAAATTATATATTGATTATAGGTTAATAATTACTATTAAAACTACTAGGAACCCCAATTTTTTTTCAAAGCTCCATTACATTTAAATATAACAAATATACGAGTATGTGCCATTTTGTTCGATAACTTGTTGCCATCTTGTAGGTAGATGACATAATACCGTTGCTGCAGAAATTTTGGAATTTTGATCAAATAATGCAACAAGTAGTTTTGACAGTTCTCTCTTGATGTTAACCTAACACGGCGAAAAGAATACTGAAGTGACCGAAACAGGTGAAAATCTGAAGGTGCAAGGTCAATACTATATGGTGGATGCATTAACACTTCCCGACCAAGCTTTCTCAATGTTTGCTAAGTGGCTAAATGTTGTGTGGTCTGGCGTTATCATGATGAAAGATCACTCATTTTCTGATGATTTATTCCGGCCGTTTTTCTCGATTTCTTGCTTGAGTCTTACAATTTGTTGGTAGTAGACATTGAAGTAATATGTACTTACGTACTAGAACAGCTATTTGAAACAAAAATGTGCGCTACTCTGTGTTCGCGCAGTTCGTTTCTTTATCATAGAATAAACATAGGTAGAATGATCAGTAGGCAATAGTAGACTGTATTGTTAAATAGGTAAATTATATCGAACACAATTTTTAAATTTTGTCATTTATTCTGTATATTATATTTGCTTATTTAATATAATATTACATAATATTATACCACAATTACATTTTAATTATATTTTTATCTCAATATTTTAAAACGTATCTTTGCCAAATATAAAAAAACACACACTAAATGTACGTTTAACAAAATTTATTAATATAACATTTAAATTACAAATATATTTATTTTAATTAGAATAACAGTCGTTCATAAATGCTGGGCACGCAAGAGTTAAAAATGGACGAATTTATTCCACTTTGACTTTGATGTGGAAACCTAAAAATAAAATAAAAGAATAATGAGCATATTTAAATATAAAAAATCAGCCTAATTGCGATAACTTACTAGTCGTTCACTTCAAGAATGCCGTTTCCTCCCGCCGTGCCCCCTCATTTCGCGCCTCAAGCGTCGCCCTTTTAGTACCGATAGCAACGTCGAAGTGTACTTACGTCTATTTTTTATGCTCCCGTACGTTCTCTAGTTTGTTACTGTTTTTGCTGTTGTTTTTGTTACTGTTGATTTTTTGTTTTAGTTTCTGTTGATATTCGTTAATTTGTTCTGTTACAATGAGTAAAAGAGGAAAATCTTTAATTTGATATATTTAAAATGTAAAATAAAACTATAAAAAATATTTTATTTTGTCGAACACGTTATTATTTCATCATCATCATCATTCAAAAAATATTTTATTTCATCGAACACGTTATTATTTAACTTTATTGAAAATATGAATACTAAAAAACATAAACATGATGACTTTTTTCGTTTACGGTACCGTCAGCTGTGACGTCGTAACGGTCTACGACGGCAAACTCGAAATGAACGCGTAGTATACATGTTTCTACAATAAAAATATGTATAATAATATATTCGGTCTATACTTAAGTACCCACAGAAATGTCGCATCTGAACAAATTAATTTCAAAATCTGTATTCCATGACACGAGATGGCGTCTTAGGATTTTTTTTATTATTAAACTATAATACATTTTTATTGATTAAGTATCTTATTAACCGATGAAAAGTAATTCATTGTTTCTTAGTGACATTTCTTGAATTATTTGTGCAATATCTAAGTACACACGACGGCATATTTTTATCAAAAGATTTTTTTAAAATCAGCACAACACGTGACAACTCTACAAGCGCCTAGCGAGTGACTGATTAAAGTGTGGTGTATGCACCGAAGTTGAGTGGAACAGAGTAGCTGAATGCAGTGTCGCCTCTAGTACGTAATACATAATAGCTGAATGGTAGTAGAGATCCAAATCAAAGGTTTTGCCCAGCTGTAAAAGCTCGTAATAAACGATGCCCTTCTTATCCCACCATACACAAAGCATCACCATATTGCACGTTAATCTGGGTTTCGCTACCATCTGTGGACTTGACTACCCTTTGACCATGATCTTTTCCGTACGATCTTGTCGCAGGTAATCCACTCACATCGCCAGTGATTTAAGCTTTGCAAAAATGGTTCAGTTTTATTACGTTTCAATAGAAAATCGCAAATGAGTACGATTCCTTAGGTTTCTTTCAGTGAGCTCGTGTGATATTTAAATATCGAACTTTTTTGTAAAGCCAAACTCTCAAATGGTTCAAAACTGTTTTGTGGACAATCTTCAATTCCTCGGCTATGTTTTAGAGCTACTTCCTTCACCTTTCAAAAAAAGGCATCAACTTTATTCGTATGAAGGTGACCAGAACGAGCAGCATCTTATTTTGTAATAAAACTTCAGAATGTGTCGAAGTTCTTCGTTGGATTCCCTAATATTCGCAGACAGAAAAACAATTGAAAAATGGCGGCAGTGCTTTTTTCTCTTTTCTTCTCTTTTTCTTAATGTCCTATATGTATTGATATTAAAACCAGCCAGATACAAATAATATAACCAAAGAGATTTTCTTCAATTTTATACAAACAAAATACGAAGAATCTTTTTAACCGACCCATTATAAACGCGAACGTCTCGTCATCGGTCATAACTGCCTGCCTAGATAGATAATAGTGTCAAGTTCGACAGTCTTTCCTGTCCAATGGAGTTACTTGGTTTTTTATCAGTTTTATTTCAAAAAACTTCTGTCAGCTGAGTTTCTCTTGTTGTAATACTTCGAACATTTCGTTTGAAAAAGATAAGAGTTTCTCCGGGTGTAATACTTCGAGTACATTACCTAGGTCTCAGAGGCTCTAGAGCTGTTTAGTTTTAGACATTAATATATCTGAACAGCAATAGTAGGTACACATTGACTTTGAAGTATGATTCCGGGTATGAAATTCTCTCACCTTCTGATATTCTTCATATTAAAAAAATACTTCTTTATCTTATTTCTTTTATTTTTGTTAGCAGTTTTTACACCTCACTCTTTTGCTTATCCCTGGACTCGCTCAGCAAACTACGTAATGAATTTTGATTTCTTATTTCGCTCAGTCTATTCAAAAAACTACCCCCAGTAAAATGTTAGCTTTCTATTATTTCATGCTGTAGAGCTTTAGAAACAGAATTGATGATGATGGCTGAGAGTTTAATTGAATTTGTGGATAACATTTTACGAATTTTTGATTACACATGTTCGGGGCCCCTGTAATTCGGGGGCCCCGTATCATTGATACGGCTGATACGGCGGAAGCTACGCCCCTGCTTACCAGGTCGTCACTCTGTCCAGTGTGCGGCCTCTTTAGCAATAATTCGTTGGGCTATGTCGGTTACTCTGGTTCTATTGTGGAGATCCTTATTTGTAACTTTATTACGCAGAGAAATCCCCAGCAGAGCCCTCTCGCTGAGCAGTCTTAAGATTCCTAATGCTGCCAGCAGTGCAGTACCAAGTCTCAGACCCATAATTCATCATTTTTTCATAATTTTGAGGTATACAAGATGAGAAGATGTGTCTTAATCTCTCCAACGCTGTTGAGTTGAATACGACCATTGACTTCTCGATCAAAGTTGGACTTACCTACTTGGACTATTTATCCCAGGTAGACCTACTCGTCAACAACTCCGAGCTTAATACTCCCAATAACTACCGGACGTGTGACACAGACGCTATACATGATCTTTGTTTTGTCCAAATTCATCTTAAGACCTATGCGTTGGAAGATATTATTGAGGTCATTGATCATAGTGCTTAGGTCCTCCAGATAATCCCAAATTATCCCAAGTTTAATGTGATTTATGAACAACAACGTTTTAGCCCACCTATCAACCCTTACGTTTATGTATTGTACAGTTTACACGCAATTTTAATACAAGAGGTAAATAGTATAGAATTTTTAAGATTTATTTAATTAATTTATCATAACCATTCACTTATATTACTTATTCTGGAGCTACTCTGGAAATTTGGTCGGTTATTACAAAATAACCCTGTTTAGAACAAGCTTTGTACTACTTGCCAGTTCAGCACACCTTATCTGGGCGGGAGATTTTCCATTCCATCCCCAATTTCACTCCCGAAATTCCTAGTAACATGTAAACTTTATGTTAAATTTTATGTAGCTTTGTAGTATTACATATATTTGTATATATTTATACAAATAAAAAAGCTTATTCAAGCATCAATCATACAACATTTGACATAAAGTAAGACAATAGTCATGAAGGGTTGCTTAATTTTACTTAGAGCAAATAATAAATGTTTCCGAACATTTACAATGAAAGCAAAACTTATGTATTTTTAATATCTATCTACATATTCAACAGTTTTCAATCTATTACGTCTTATCTATTTATTATTCAGTTATATTAATATTGTTCAAACTTGAAGAATATTAATGCCATAATATAACATGTTATTCGTTTTATTTTATAGACAAGGTTCACCATCGATTTTTCACCTCATTACATTGTGGGGTTCTTTTATAACTAGTCCTAAGCTTAAACACTTACTGGAAAACGCCACTTGATCTAACAGTGAAAAAACACTAGAAAGTGTTTATAGTTACAACCGTTTTCCTTATTTTATTTACTTATGTTCATTTTCTTTTAGATCCTGATTTTTCCTTATGGTAAAAAAGCCATCAGGTATATATTTATAATAGTTGTGATAGCTCAACTTCTGAACTTGACCGTTCGCGGTCATTCACACTATATTTGTTTTGCCAAGACGATGGTTCTTTGGTAAGCCAGAATCCTATATTTGGCACGTTGACAATAAATTAACACCTTTTATAGTTATGGATCAAAATGAAATAACATGTATGTGTTTTTTATGAGAAAAAAACCACAACTGGACACAATTGGTGGCGTTCATGGCCTAGCTATTATAAAGTTTTATATTTACACTAAAAACACTTCGAATACAACTCGTCTGATAACCGGAAAGCGCAGTACAACCTCTGCTGATTTGCTTGTATACGTATAATTATGTACATATTACCTATGTTAAAAGTTGTTATTTATGAATTACTAAAAATTAAAAACATTTCGAGGATGGGTGAACTCCGCTATCAATTAAAGTATTAGCGCAACGGACTGTACTTTGCCACAAATCCGAAATCTTCTCAGTAATAGGGCTGTCCCACGTAGTAGAAAGTGTTTAAGGCCGTTACTTTACTTTACTTTATACATATATCAAAAACTAAACATAGAGGACAATAAGTGAAAGAATGCAGAATAGTTTATAAGTAAAAAATCAGTTTATAAGTAATTATGATAATGATGATGAAGAGATGAAGAACATTTTGTAAAATGAATAATAATAAATATAATAAATAAGAAAACCTGCCCGCCTGTCCGTCTGACAGGTATTCTTATTTATTTATTTATTCCTAATTGCATTCCTTCAAATAAAAGATTACAAAGCGCGGATTTAATGCGGCATTCTCTACCAGTCAACCCACAAAGTGGTGAGAATTAGAAATAGGGGTATCACATAATAATAAAAACACAATAAAAATGATAATTAACTTCGGAATATACACATTTTACTAATATATAAAATAAATAAACTTTACGGATATCTCCTATATATACACGTATACAAATATGTACATACATCAATACAATCTTCGAATTGCCTAACAACCGATTGTGATAACACTTAAGGAACAGATAGAGAGCAATGCAAGGAGTGATCTAGCTATATTTTATCCGAAAAACTTGGCGTATTTTTGTTCTGAAATCGAAAATTTGATAAAAAAAGGTCATAGATGTTTATTTTAAAATATATAAATGACGCCACATTATTAGATTCCATCCAGGTAAAGCCGGTGTGGGTCTCTATGTATTTATTTTCTTAATTAGGATAATGTTCCTCAAGCATAAAACGACTACACTATCAGGCCTTATCTTTAAAAAGATTTATGTACACTTGTGTTATTAATTGATGTTCTCTCAATTTAATTACTGTTCCTCTACCTTAAGTCCGATACTGCATCACAAAAAAGATATATATATATATATATATATATATATATATATATATATATATATATATATACGAGTACAAAATGCGTGCTTGATAAAGTATGCTTGAATGGGGCGGTAAAAAATAACAACAAAAACTAGAGTACCTCTTTGAAAAACTCTTGTGGGTTAAAAATATTACACACATACGCAATGCACAAGCCCACGCACACGTACACTTTACCACAGTCGGGGTATTTGAATATATACAATGTGGAACTGGATTGTGAATCTGGATTGCATCAATTAATACCAGCCAGTTGTCGCGGCATATTTTTTTGAGAATAAATTAATTTACCGAAGCGGTCGTGACCCGAAAAGTAATTATATCTTTAAAAGCAGCTTTAACCGATGACGCAAATAAAAGCTTACATTATCTGAAGACACAATGAGATAAAATAAACTGAAAAGTTTAATGATTTTTATGTTAAGGCGAATACTACACATTAAATAAAACTAATTTTACGGATTTTATTGCGCTTAATGTTTACTTTGTTTTGACTACAAAGCACCTATGGTTGCGGGAAGAGGGGGGGTTAAAGTGTTTGTAAAATAAGATGGCTGGATGTGTTCTTCTGCTCGGGATCCCATTATTAATAAAAATTAAATCCAAGCCCAAGTATACCGCAAGACTCAAAAATAAATTAAATCGATTTGTTTACATAAAATTATAGTCTTCGTCTGGTATGTTCAGCCTTTTTCCATGACCACCCACTGCCACCCACTTGTGGTTGCAGTCGTAGAAGGCCCTAAGTGTACACTTGCTAGTAAGGGAGTTTAGTTGCTGTGGGTGGAAGTGAGTGGATGGGGGTGGTAAAAATGTGTAATAAGATACTTCTATCCTTTTCTAACACATTGTATGACTCATGTAAGCTGAAAACTATGCTAAATGGGTAAGTTACATTTGTGCGTGACAATATCGATAACTTATCTACAATATTTCAGATTCTTTTAGAACGTTCTAGAATATTCCAGATTTTTCAGAATAATCCAGATTTTTCAAAATGTTCTACAATATTCCAGATTTTCCAGAACAATCAATATTTTTTCGAAATACTCTAGAATATTCTAGGATTTTTTTACAATTTTTAAAGGGAACTATGAAAATTAGTGATTGTTGTTGATCCAAAATGTTATAAGTTGTTGAAAAATTCCACGAATGATCTAAGAAATTTCAGCATATTGTATATATGCCGGAATTTCTTAAATTCTGCAGCATGCTGCAGTTGTACACATTATCGTTGTAACCAGACGCAAGTTTGAGTCTCAATTCGAGAATTTGTACACATTATCGTTGGAACCAGATGCAAGTTTGAGTCTCAATTCGAGAACTTGATAAGTCTTATCCGACACTATTCGGATGATTTTCCGGATGTCATTCTGATCGAGATTTGAATGGCTCTCACTTTAGAAACGTCAAGTTCCCGGGCGAGGAAGGAATCACAGCGGAGCTTTTGAACATCTGTGGGAAAACTTGTACTTGAAGTCCTTCAGACGCTCTTTAATTCCGTCCTCTATGGAAAACCGTGTTTATGCTTTCATATGCATTTAGTCAAAAGCTGTTATTTTGACATAAAGTTCAGACAATCCAAATTTATTTCTTTGTATATTGGTGGATACCAGCCAGTCGTTGCGCCGTACTTTTTAAATAAAGTAGGTATGTAAACTTAACAAGTTGCCGAAACGGTCGTGATGCAAAAAGTAAAAAACAGCTTTAAAAGCAGCTTTAAGCGATGACGCACATAAAAGCTTACAATATCTAAAGATTCACGGAGTTAAAATCTACTGAAAGCGCAGAAATCTGGCACAAAACGTGTCATTGGTCATTTGATCAACAACGAGAAAGATTATTGGAACCAGCTCACCGCTAAATACGACCCGGACCGCAAATACGTTGTCAAGTACGAGACAGAACTGCGCAAAGTTGCTGCTTAATGAAACTAAAGACTAATAAATTAATAAAAATTGCGATGTAGATACTTAAATATGTTTATCAGTTCCGTTTTGAATAACGTACATTTCTGGATCAGAAAACATTACAGAGATAACAGTAAATAAATAATTTTTAAAGGATTATTTTTACTTTTATCATTGTCTTCAATATAGCACATATATTGTAAGTTGCAAGGTGTTGTATTAAATTAAAATACACAATTATAAGAAAAATGTTTGACTTAATCTTAATATTTAAGCTATTGTTATATTGTTATTGTTAAGCAATTGTTATTCTTCTCACGCGAGCTGCTGTGTTGAAGTATGGAGGCGTAAAAGAATGCATTACCGATCATCCCTTTGGTGTCTTTAGAGGTGACTACAGGTGAGGCTAACGTTTACCTTCTGTTATTAGCCATAGGATTATAAATAATGCCTTGAGCTGTTCTTTTGTTTTCTTTACTGTGTCCCCTTTCTTCTCACAGCTCAAGGTTTAATTCCTGCACAGAAGGAAGCCCACCCCGGTATGTGCTTCCTTTAAATTGCCTTGAGCTGTTCTTTTGTTTTCTTTACTGTGTCCCCTTTCTTCTCACAGCTCAAGGTTTAATTCCTGCACAGAAGGAAGCCCACCCCGGTATGTGCTTCCTTTAAATTGCCTTGAGCTGTTCTTTTGTTTTCTTTACTGTGTCCTCTTTCTTCTCACAGCTTAAGTTTTAATTCTTGCACAGGGTACTGGTTAAATAATAGATTAGGTAATATCGAGTGCATTGCCCAAGCCTGCCACGTTTCGCATCAGCCATCTTGTTAGGTTATAGAACACCACGCATACAGTCCATAAGAAAATTGATCTCACATAATTAATTTAGGCCCAAACGGGGAATCGGACCCAGAACCCGTTAGCGCACCATTTTCTGGTTCTTCGACCCGGATCCGAAAGGACAGCTTGTCTGCCATTGAATATTTGCTGGAATTTCTGAAACAATAAAAAGTATTAATTAAAAATTATTGCGTTCGATCGAATATTCGAATATTCTTAATATTTCTAGATTTATCAGAAAAGCCCTAAAATATATTGAATTTCAATATTATTTAAAAATAATTTTATTTCTTTTCTTTTAAAAATTATAAAATATATTTAAATGTTAAAAAATATTTGCAATTGATTGTAGTGTGTCTAAAATATATATAAACCAATATCGATTAAAAATAATTTTAATCGAACTACGAGGTCTACGATTCTCCTCAAAATTTTATAAATGATCTGGGGGGAAATTCCGTCATATATACAAACACTCAAAAGTAATTATTATCATAAAACAATTTGTATTTTAGATCAGTAAATTGCATTATATTATAGGAATGCAAAGAAAAATATTTATAATTACCAAAAATACCCAGGAATATTTTATAAACATCCCTGTCAAGAAAAATGAACGCTTATAATATCATTCTGTCCGGTGATATTACTTCTTTCGAGTTTTAGTTTAATGAAATAATATTTTATAAAATCTATATCTATATAATCTATATATATATATATATATATATATATATATATATATATATATATATATATATATATTATTTCCTATATTGATTGGTTTTATGAAATAACAAGCTGCTGTAACACCCTATTCCCCCCCCCCCCCAAGAATTGAATTTTCCAAAATCCTTTCATAATGGGTGTCTACGTTAAGGCGACACCTTGATAAAGTGCACCTCCTTTTATCGAATAGTATGGGTGTATGTACGCATGGTTATGACACGACTAACGAAACTGAAATTTTGATATAAGTAAATTCATGTCTTTATCTTGAATTTGCTTGCTCAAAAACACTATTGTATAATTTTGACTCGATCATAATTATTTGCGAAAACACACCTAAAAACCCCTATAGTTGAAATTACTACAAAATTACTTAATCTATATGCTTGGGAATCACTCAAATGTATTCGTAACGTCAATATTTATAATTTAGTTGCGCATTATTATGATTGCTTAATTCATTAATTTTCTTAAAATATTGTAAGATTCTGACAATTTCTAAGCGTGTTAATCGTCGCGGACGCTACGCAATATTAGACCTTATGACGGCGTTTTAGTTTTATAGAAATTATATACTCACGCGGGCCAGCCAGTACGGCGAGAGGCCGCTACAACGGAGGACCTACGCAAGTCGTTCACTTGTATTCTCTATTCTTATAAATATATCTTTATTATTATAAATAGCTATAATTGTAGAATAGGTTTATTATTATAATAGGAAATTATTATTAGTATAAGTAGGTACTTAAATAATTTGTTTGTGGTAATGGGAAATACTAAGAAAAACATATATAGAAAAAAAGGAAAGAGCAATTTGAAAAAAAAAGTATTCTGAGAATGACGGAGGCGAACAAGTCAAGGTAATTAATGTCATTGTAAATATTTTAATAGCATTTTAGTGTAACGTATATCTGTAGTTAATTATAAAGAACATTACCTGCCTACCTCGGTTCAGTTGATTCAAGCAACTTGGCCATTTGGATAATTCAAATCACTTAGTACTTACAAGGGAATAGAGAACAAAATCGTATATAAATAAAATAAGCCTCTGCATTATACGTATCGGGGTATGATTTTTTATAGAATAGGGTGACAAACGAGCACACAGTCAACCTGATGGTAAGTGGTTGCTGTGGCTCATAGACATCTACATCTATCCTCGATTACGAGTCGAAATGCAGATGTGTTGTCACCCGTGAGGACTAAGATGAAATGCCTCGTTTCCAGTAAAAAGGGTCTCCGGTTCTTTACACTCACCATAAGAAACACAGCAGCATTGCGCTACTATTTTACGCTAGTATTCTGTGAGAGCGTGGTCCTTCCCCGGACGAGCAGGCCCATTCGTGCTACAACTACTAATACATAATAACTGCAGCATGACTCCACCACATTAAATGACACTTGAATCATTAGGTTTTCTAAGCATGGTTGCCTATAGCTGCATTTTAGTTATTTTTTGCGGGAATAAAACATGACATTTGACTAAATGCTACCTATAAGGTATATAGACAACATCCATATACTGACCGTATATCTACATAAGGAATCGGGACTCCACACTCTTGTTTTGTCCACTATAAGCTTGCCTGCTTCAACCTAGGCTTTGTATGTCGGTGGAGGTCACATTCCATTGGTCTTTATACAACGCAATACGCACTATTAGGACAGTAATGCGATGGAGACGCTGTGAATGTGCTCTATATTATTCTTAGTGACAATAACGAGTTTTTTTTCTATTATTGCAACCTCCAATTTTAGGAAGATTGTTGCACGAATTAAAACTAACAGTTGCGCTAGTACAGTAAAAAATATCAAATTTGCTAGACCTAAGGATAGACCCATGTCGTTTATTCATAGACAAAAAACATCCATTTTTAGGAGCAACGCCTGACGGTTTTATAGTAAGTAACACCCTGTTTGAAATCACATGTCCCATAATTACATACAAGGTCGGTATTGACGAAGTCATAATACAAGAAAAAATGCATTTCTGGCGGGTAAATAAAAAAGTGGTGTGATCCAGGTGGACGAAAATTCTGTTTGGTACATACAAGTTCAATGACAAGTGCATATTTCCGAAATATCTAAATGCTTATTGGCAGTATGGTATAGACGTGATTAAATCAAAGTGGAAATAATAGTAAAGGATGACCATTTTGGAAGGATAAAATGGAGAAAAACTACTTTCATTTTATTTTCACTGCTTGCTACCGGAATTGGTAGAACCACGACTTACTCGTAATAAACAAATTCGGGATCCAAATAATGTAACAAAAAAGAAAAATAAAGAAATGTGCATAATGGCCCTAAAAGAGAAGAGGAATAAAATATCATTAAAAACATAGTTACAAATTCTGTTATACAATATGATCAGTTTTAAAAATTATGACTTAGTTATTATTTCAATAAATAAAAAATATAAGCTTTGTTGATTTCTCTTTGCATAAACTAACATGACGACAACAATGACATAGACAGTTACATTTTATTATACAACAAGACAATAAATGATGGAAAATATTAAAAACGTTAGAAAATAGTGTGTTGAGACTCCGACGCTTGCTTGTTCCTTTCTGTATATCGCACGTTGACCTCCGATTGAGCATTTGGCGCGAGTTTGAAATTTTAGGAACCGAGTGACGAGTGTCGCAAGCGGGGTGCGGGGTGGAATAGGCGGAGCCATTTTAATCGTTTATTTCGATGTGTCGTCTTAAGAAAGGAGTATAAATGCCAAATTTCAAGTCAATCAGGCGTATAGGTTGAGAGATCAAATATAATATATTATAATGGATTAATTATATTTATTTTAAATATAGAATTACATTTGATTGTGTTTTAAAGACTTGGAAATATTAAATAAAACTTTCAATATAACGATGTAGTAGCTGTATAAAGATGATATAGTAGCAGATAACGAGCAAATAATGAATAAGTTTAGACTTATTCATTATTTATTAACGTTTTACAAATTTATTTTTGGTGGTAAGATTTAGGTATTATAAATTTATTTTTGTATATGCACACACATTGTTATAAATATATTAATGCATAAATTGATCATCAACACATTTGGTCTTAAGAGATCTTAAGATATAGAAAATGTACAATATAGAGACCCTCCGAAAAGGTATGGTCTGTTATTCCAATCAAATCACAACCAGTATTTACGCATTATATGTTATAATATAGCAGTGATATGCTGATATAGGTTCCTACTCAGAGTGTGGTCCTTCACCAGTCATGATCTTTCCTTTTTCGCATGCTTAGTCATTTTAAGCGCTAGTGTAAAAACCCTTTGAAGAATACACCATTGGACAACCATTTCTTGAGTTGTTCATATTGAAGACAGAGGGCAGGCGGGAGTTGGCGAGGGAAGAGTAAAGGATATAGAATATACTGCGTGTCAGGCGCAGTGTCATCCCTCCAATGCCCTTTGCGGCATTGCCCTATTCGGAGTCTGCCTGTAGCCAATCTTGTGAAATTCAACGCCTCCAAAACACAAGCGTGTCTCTTTACTGCAAAAAGGAGCTAGCTCACCTTGGATCCTTCTTTCCGAAATGTATGACTGGAATAAACCAACCAACTCCAGTAGTTGCGGGTTGAGATATAATCAAATTTGAACTTCGGGAGGTTCATTTAGTAAAAGGTCAAAGCAGCTGCATGGAAGCTAGGAGTCCTTGCAAAGGTGCGGCAATATTTCACGCCGGGATAGCTGCTTACTTTACATAAAGAGCAAGTCCGATCGTGCATGGAGTATTGCTGCCATATATGGGCTGGTGCTGCAAAATGCCACCTAACAGCTTTAGACCCAACGACGGAAAGGCGTGCTAAGAGGTTTATTGGTGACCCAAATTTAGTTAAAACCAATCTTACCAGGCTCGAACACAGACGGAAAGTAGTCAGCCTTTCGGTTTACTACAGGATGCATTTCGGAGAGTGTGCGCAGGAGTTGCATAATTTAATTCCTCCCTTTCCCTTTAACCATCGGACAACCAGTTGTTGGGCAAGTCTCCATTCCTTTGTTGTTAACTTACCACGCATTCGAACCAAACGGTTTGCCACGTCGTTCGTCATGCGTACAGTAATGGAGTGGTATAAGTTGCCAGCATCTGTCTTTCGATACGATTACAGTGTGAGCGTCTGCAAGGCAAGAGTAAATAAACTATTGTTAAGTCAGTGCGCTTCACCATCTTAAGCTACAACACCTACCATCAGGTGAGATTGTCGCCAGCGCCTAACGCTGGCTTAAAATAATACAAAATAGTCTTCATACTTTTTTATGGAAATAAGGGTAACCAACCAGCACACAGTCTACCTTATATGAAGAATATACTATGTCTATTAACACCTAAAGTTATCCCCGAATAAGAACCAAAATTCAGATGCTTTGTCATCCCACAGAACTAGAACGAATTTCGTATTGCGCTGTTATTTCACGATAGTTTATGTGTGAACGTGGTACTTCCCCGGAGAAGCTGACCTATTCATGCTACAGCCATATTACTCGCAATATTGTTTTATCACGTACTATATGTATGTCTGTTGCCCATATATCTGCAATCTGTAACATCTGGTTTCAGTATTTCTGGAGAGATTTACACGCAAGTAGTCGATCGCCGTAATTGTGTCTGTCGTGGCTGACGTTGAGGTTCTAGAAAAAACTGTAGGCATTTATTATCCCTTAATATATAATATTAGAAAATGCGGTAGCATTGTCTAATATTATATATGATCAAACGAACTTCTCCAAGTGAAGTTCGATCAATATTATATTAATCGAAATTTGTCCAGCCACGGAAATAAAAGATTATTTAATAATCTTTTATTTCCGTGGCTGGACAAATATTTTTAATTTTAATAAAATAAGCCAAGATTAGAAGGGGTAACTGATGTCCCGCTGCAGACGTTTTAATTATATCAGTGATGCTGATTCTAACATCTGAACGTATCTTAATATTGTCTATCTTTATTAAAGATAATGTTTGAGCTCAGTGTGTTGTGCATAATGCCATTAATACTGCAAATTTTTTTGTGAGTTTTTCAATTGAAAGTGTTTCATTGGGACCCAATCTCGAATATGATTTAATATAATTTTTGGATCCCAAGTAACAGTATATTTTGAAAGGGCTGGTCTTAACTTGAATGCGCCCTTTAAGAAATTTTTTATTTGGTATTTAGAACCTAAGCAATCTCCTAGAATTAATGATAAGGCTAACCTGTGGTTATTGAGCGAACATTGACGGTATAGAATTTGCGTAAGGATCTAAATTATTTTTATGACAAAATTGCCATCACAGCTTATACGAGACGCTATACTGAAGTATTGTATTCTTCGAAAGCGATGCCATCATCACGTGAAGAGTGGGTGATGGAGTACCTCTTCTTACTAATGAGAGCCTCGCTGCACCCAGAGTAGTTGCTTGTGCAGGTGATGAGGAGTTCTGGAAGAAGACCGTAAGAGATCTCTCTGAGGTTTGAAAAACATTTTATCTGATCTGAGTACCTAAGTAATTTAACATTGGGTACCAAGGTTGGGATGACCAATAAAGAAAGAGCAAAATGCCTTCGGCTTTATCGCTTATGATTTTTTCCAGACATTTTTAAGCTATTGCATAGCTTCTATCGCGGGCGTTGAGTGCGGGAAAATCCAGAAATTTCGTAACGAAAAAAACCTCACGCTCTCCGACGGGCACGGAGGTGTGGCTTGAAGGCTGTGCATTGTCTAACGATGGTCTAACGTCGTTTCTTTTCCTCAGTCTTTGTTGTCTTTGTCGAAGAGTTTTGAAATTTTGAATATGAATGAACAAAGTGCATTTACTATTAAGGCTGCTCTCTCGCAAAAAGCTTGAAAAAAGCGTGCAAATGAACCAACTTTTCGTCGACACTTACAGAGAAATTACATATGAAAAAAATAGCTAGTAATCTACATGATCTGATACGTAACTTGGTTTAGCCATAATTTTTCTATCGGTGTCACATAATAAATAAAAAAATACCCAAATCACCTCCAAATCGTTGAGATGAAACCACTTTACTCCTTCATTGTTTATCAAAGGAATATAAAAAAAATATCTACTGCTTTGCAATACAAAATAAAATAATTTGGTTTGGTTACTTTTTAGAAATATGTATTATTTTAATGATAATAAATTAAATAGCTTAAAATGCGTCCCGATTAAATACTGCGTCTATATCACCCCGCATTCGTCCACGAATTCAGTGCGGGGCGCATCGTGTTACTAGGTGGACGTACGCCGCGTTGCGAGAGCTCAGCACTACGAAATAAAATCGTAAAATATTACTGCAAAAATTTAATTTTGTTAATAGTGGAGTAGGCTTTTTCTGATTCTTGTTTAATAGTAGTGTTTTATAGTTATATTAATTGTACAGTTTTATTAATGTTTAAGTTTAGTTTGTAAAACATGGGGAATAAGCAGAAACGATTGAAGAGAGGTCTAAAAAAATATTACAAACAAAAGGGTATACATTTATCAAAGTAAGTTTTAAGTTTTATCTACATATTTCATAATATTAGACAGGTGCTGTTTATAAAATACCTATATTACTGTGATTTCGCCACTCTGTGACGAGACAAAGCACGGCAAACGCAAGTGGCGGCAAGGCGCGGGCCGCGTCGTCGCATGCTGGTAGCGCATGTCTGAGAAATTAAAAAATATATATTTCGAAGAAATGTGAAGTTCGTCAACACGCATTGAGGCAGCGTGGCAGACATTTCCTTGCCTTAAAACCCTCTCAGAAATTAGAGGAGGCCTGTGCCCAGCAGTGGGACGTATATAGGCTGTAACTTTACTTTTTTTTTACTTTTATAAATATGTTATTTTACCGACGAAAATTTTAAAGAAAACTAAAAAATAAGCAACCGACAACCTCCTAGGTCTCTAGATGACTTACGAGATGTCAGTGTAACAAAACAAAACGGCCCAGAAAAACAGACTTTCCAACTGATAGCTAAATCAGCACGCAACAATTTCATTGGTGCCAGTGGGGATCGAACCCGGGTTGCTCCCGTACTGTGATACCTATAACGGGCGCTAACCATGTGAGCTACCACGGCTCTCAACGACATCGTTCCGTTCGTGTACAGCGCTGAAGATAGCAGAGTAAAAAAATATATATAGAGATTGTGGTGTTTGAAATTTGTCATCTGTGAGAGTGAATTTTATCTGTGTACTCTTTAACAAATAACTATATAGAAAAAAATCTGAAAATGATATTTCGCTATTTTTGTTTGTGTACTGGTTAGGAACTCGATCAAAAATTTGATAACTTTTCTGTTTTTATACGTTATTTCTAATGTTATTTTACATCAAATTAATTGTGAAGATATTTAGGAAATATGTTTCATTACGACGATTCAAAAACGTTTACATATAATAATTTACCTCGAAATTCATTATACGCGATTATCGTTTATTGATTATAATAGAGCGTGCCATTTGAATTTAAAGATAATTAATTGGACAGTAAATAATAAGTGACAAATCTTGCCGTGGAGCGTGGAACTGAGTAGTTGCGCGTCTTGTTAATATAATTGCCGTACGGCCGCCCTGACGTATGTACTGCGCGAACCTGAGTTTTTTGCGACTCGGTCCGGTGATACAGTATTTTTCACAAATAGTGAGTTCGTTATAACGCGGGTTCGGTTAAATCTGGTTGAATTTGTTTGGATTAACCTAATGACAATTGACTTAATTATAATTAATGAGTGATAAACGAGCGTAATTTCCTAGACTCTGAAGTTTCTGTGACGGCTTGCCCCTTCGATGGATCCCATACTGGAATAGAGGTGAAGCCTTGGGATCTGCTGTTCGGCAACCAGCGGGAAGTCAGGTTACATAATATAACACGTACTGAGCATAACACTATCACACACATATACTTACACCTGAATCTTCCTAGGTTTGACCCTACGTCGACGAAATAGGTAAGTCTTGTTTGGTTCCTTTTTAACCGCTATTGTCTCATATTCCACAAGCCATTTAGGCTGACCTCCTGTTACTCGTCGAGTTGAACCCCTGGTGGGCCCGGGTTCTACGACCTTTGCCCGGGTAACTAGAGGCCGTAACAAGAGCAGAGTAAAAAATTAGAGATTGTGGTGTTTGAAATTTGTCATCTATGACAGTGAATTTTATCTGTGTACTCTGTAACAAATAACTATATAGAAAAAAATGTGAAAATGACATTTCGCCATTTTTGTTTGTGTACTGGTTAGGAACTCGATCAAAAATATGATCATTTTTCTGTTTTTATACGTTATTTCTAATGTTATTTTACATCAAATTAATTGTGGAGATATTTTCTTTAGGAAATATGTATCATTACGACGATTCAAAAACGTTTACATATAATAATTTACCTCGAAATTCACTATACGCGATTATCGTTTATTGATTATATGTTGTTTAAAAGTATTCTTATCAGTTTTTTTTTGTGTTAAATGGATGCTAAATATAAAAGAATGCTTCAGTATTGATAGCAATTTATTAACGAAATATCTGTTGAGATGTGTCTAGAAATTATTAATACTTATTTTTATTTATTTATTAAAATAATAAATAAATAAAAATAAGTATACATTTATCTATATTGAGTACTAGTTATTCCCCGCGATCTCGCCCGCGTGGAATATGGATTTCATGGGTTTTAATTTTTTTGCGCGGAACCCTAATTCTTTTTCTAAAACAAAAGCAGTTCAAGTTATTCCTTATATCATCAGCTATCTGCCACTGAAAGTCCCGTCAAAATAGATCCAGCTGTTTCTGAGATTAGCTGGAACAAACAGACAGACAGACAGACAGACAGACAGACCGACAGACAGACAAAAAATTTAAAAATTGTGTTTTTGTTACTAGTACTTTCATATGCATTTAATAAAAAGCTGTTATTTTAACATTACAAACAGACACTTCAATTTTATTTATTTGTAGATATAGATATAAGATATTATTCATATTGGTGTCATTTTAAAGGGAATATCATGTACTATTATAATAATAAAATAATTGATAGGACTATGACACCACTAAGGGAAGTGAAATTTTGATATAGGTAAATTCATGTCTTTTTTTTATAGAAGGGGGGCAAACGAGCATGCGGCTCACCTGATGTTAAGTGACTACCGCCGCCCATGATCAACCGCAACACCAGGAGAATTGCGGGTGCGTTGCCGGCCCTTTAGAAAGGAGTAAGCTCTTTTCTTGAAGGTCCCCATGTCGTATCGGTCCGGAAAAATCGCCGGTGGTAAACTATTCCACAGAGAGGTTGTACGTGGAAGAAAACTCCTTGTGAAACGTACAGTGTTGGACCGCCAAGCATCCAGATGGTGTGGATGGTATCGGGACGTTTGCCGTGTAGTGCGTTCACGAAATTTGGCGGCTGGGATTAATCCGAACAATTCCTCAGAGCACTCCCCGTGATAGATGCGATAAAATACGCAAAGAGATGCAACATCTCTTCGCAGCGCCAGTGAATCGAGCCGATCGGAAAGCACTCGGTCGTCGACGATTCGAGCCGCTCTGCGCTGGATGCGGTCAAGTGGAAGGAGCTGGTACTGGGGAGCCCCAGCCCAGAGATGGGAACAGTATTCCATGTGCGGCCGAACCTGCGCCTTGTAAAGTTGCAGGCGGTGTGCCGGCATGAAATACTGTCCCGCTCTACTGAGCACGCCAAGCTTTTTAGAGGCCAATTTGGCCTTCCCTTCCAAGTGACCATGAAACTGCACGTCACTCGATATGTCGACGCCGAGGATTCCGATACTGTCTTTATCTTGAATTTGATTGCTCAAAAACACGATAGTATAATTTTGACTCGATCATAATTATTTGCGAAAACACCTCTAAAAAACCACTATAGTTGACGATGTTACGAAATTATTTAATCTATATGCTTCGAAATCACTCAAATATATTCATAACATTAATATTCATAATTTACTTGCTCATTATTTTGATTACTCAAATCAATAATTTTTACAAAAATATTATAGTTTCTGCATTGAGTTATAATGTACTACGTACTAGAGAAGCTATTCCAAACAAAAATTGTGCACTACTCGTATGTCTTCGCACATGCGCGGTAATAGTAGAGTCGCGCATGCGCAGTTGGTATAAACGCGCATTGCGCTTGCGCGGTCAGTTTTTGTTATTATGGATTATACGTAAGTAGAATGGTCAGTATGTAATAATCGTTTATTTATATTGTATTGTTAATTTTTAAATACAATTTTTTAAATTGTTTTTTATTTTGTATATGTGCTAATTTAATATAATATTACATAATATTATGTCAGAATTACATTTTAACGATATTTTTATCTGAATATTTTAAAAGGTATCTATGTCAAATATAAAAAAAACGTACTAAATGTATGTTTAACAAAACTTATTAACATAAAATTTAAATTACAAATATATTTATTTAAATTAGAATCATAAATGTTGTAAATAATCGTTCATAAATGCTGGGAACGCGAGAGTTAAAAATGGACGAATTTATTCCACTTTGACTTTGATGTGGAAACTTAAAAATAAAATAAAAGAATAATAAGCGGATTTAAACATGGAAATTTTTGCCAAATCATAATAACTTATATATGTTTCTATAAAAAAAATGTGTATAATAATATATTCGTCCTATACTTAAGTACCCACGGAAATGTCGCATCTGAACATATTAATTTCATAATCTATATTCAGTGACACGAGATGGCGTCTTAGGAATAATTTGTTTTATTATTAATTTATAATACTTTTTTATTGAATAAGTATCTTATTAACCGATGAAAAGTAATTCCTTGGTTTTTACTGACATTTCTTGAATTATTTGTGCAATATCTAAGTACACAAGATGGCATATTTTTATCAAGAGATTTTTTTTAAATCAACACAACACGTGACAACTCTACAAGCGCCTAGCGAGTGACTGATTAAAGTGCAGTGCATGAACCGCAGTTGAGTGGAACAGAGTAGCTGAATGCGGTGTCTCCTCTAGTACGTAGTACATAATAGCTCAATGAGTTTCTGAGAATTTCTAAGCGCTTTTAATCGTCGCGGGCGCTACGCTATTTTAGACCTTATGAGGGCGTTTTTTCAAGTTTTTATAGAAATTATGCATTCACTCGGATCAGTCCGGCGATAGCCCTTTCGAGGTGTCGTCTTAACGCAATTCCTTTGTATAGTGCGACGTTGCCACTCTTATTAGTTATTCCGCTTCGTAATATTTTATTTATAGGTGATATTTTGTTTATGTAGATATTCGATAGATTCCTATAGTCTGTTTTTTTCGCAGGAGACAAAAATAACAGATCTTTATTAGATTCGTTTAGCCCGAATAATACAGTTTTTATGATTCTGGTTCAGATTAGATTTAATTTTAGTCACTTAAGTTTCGTATATTGTTCAAAATAATGAAATAAATCCACAGAATCTGCAGTTACGAAAAAAAGCAATATCATTTTAGTCTCTGACGAAAAAAAAAAGATATATATCATGATTAATTTATCAACTAGTTATTCGTTTACTAAATACGAAAAAATATCTAGGATTCCCCAGCCGTGATACATTACAGATTGACTATATTATCATTTATTTTACTATTGTAAATAAGTACTAATTGTAGATATTGACAGGTTTAATAGAAGTTCATTTTCTTATATTGTGACTAATAACCTAATATGACCTTGGGAAGAAACTCATTTTAATATAAGGTTTTACTGCAATGACTGCCAATGGGTTGTTAATTTCTTCAACAGACCGTGGCGTATTGTTGCTGACATAAATAACTCCGAAAATATAATTTATTTACTTGATCGTGTTGAGTTTTTGTGCTCTCACTGCGAGTTTACTTTTTATGATCACTATCTTAAGGAAGAGTGAGAACTATTTACCTAATCTGTACAAAATTACTCTATACTTAACTAGATTCATTTTTGTGAAAGGCTATTTTTGTTAAATTAAGATATTATGTTTGGTTTTGCAGTTATTTGAATTACGTCGTATGACGTCAGATTATCGGTAAAGTTTAATACCGCACGATATTTGACGTCCATATAACCATGAATATATTTATATTTTAATTCCTTGTGTATAACACACGCATTAATGATCATTGATTTAATGACATTTTTCGCTATGGTTTTATTCGTATTTTAGTGTATGGAGGCCATACGGTGTAAAACAGTCAATTTGGTGTTTTATAAAATGTTTCGTTCTAGAAATGTATTGTAAGATATTAAAAATATTTTAAACAATATTAACTTCTCATTTATACAATAAGAGAAAAAAAATTGTTTTCTTATCGGTCACCACGCTCAAAAAGTGTAACTTGATTTAATATCAAAGACTTAACTGCATAAATAAAATAAATAATTAATTATAATTGCATAAGTTGATAAAAAATGCTATGCAATAACTTTACCGCGGCAGTCCCCGAGTGCCACACGTCTTTTTGATTAGATTTAAGTATTTAAAGAAAAAGGTAGAAACGCATAGAAATATTTGTATCTTCAATCAATAGTGAAAGCATCTACTAATAAGGCGTCTAGATCCGGTCTCCAAGACACATAGGTCATGCGTTTAACATTGGCACGAGAAGCGAAAAGATCTATATCTGGTTCCCCCAATTTTTGTATGATCTCTTTATAAGCGTTATCACTTAGCTCCCATCCTGTATCTAGGTTTAGTCTCCTTGATTCTTGGTCTGCTTCTATATTTTCTTTACTCTTTATTTAAGATGCGTGTGGCCAAATGTTTCGCTTCTCGCACCATTACCATATTGATTGAGATAACTCGTTCAAATGGGGGAATTGGATTCCTCCCATTCGATTGATATAACTTATAGCTATTGTATTATCTACGCGCAAAATATTACAATCCGACATATACCTATGAAAACATTTAACACCTAGAAATATGGCTAGTAATTCTAGGAAATTGATAATATGATAGTCGAGTTCATTGTATGTCCATCCTCCGCCAACACGAATATTATTACAAAAAGCACCCCAACCTGTCAAGCACGCGTCTGTAAATATCTGGTAAGGTATGTTTTGAAAGTTGAATATTTTTATTATACGTCTTATATTTTTGAAGCGCAATATTTTACCGCATATTTTACCGCAGGACAAGCGGCCGTGAAAACACCTAGTAAATGAGCTAAATCTTTGATCGAACAACTAGTAAAGAAAGAGAACCTTTGTACTTATTGAGCTATATGATTTTGTTTATCTATGAGTAGACTTATAGAAAGTTCCGTGGAATCAAAAATAAATCCCAAATATTTGCAAGATATATGCTGGCCTAGACAGGGCCTATTATAATTAATAACAAAACAACATTATAAAAGATGCACAGTCACGTTCACGTTGTCTAAACATTCATTGTAGTCTTTACCTATACTAAGAATGTCGTCAAAATATATGACAGACTTATATCCCCTGCTTCTTAAGTTGGTTATTACCTCTTTCATTATCTTACTAAATATTCTAGGAGCAACGGACAGGCCATACGGCATGGCATTTAATTCATAAAGGGATTTAACTAAATTTTAATTTTCAAATTCAAATCTTAAAAATTTGTGATGACTCGACTTAATAGACACTAGTAAGTAAGCCTCCCGTAGGTCAATGGTAGCCATGTAACCATTACGAGGTATTAACTTTGAGGCCGTTCTCTAATCCTCCATTTTAAAGTGAGATTTGCAATGAACTTATTAAGGGACTTTAAATTCAGAATAAATCTTTTATCTCCGTTAGGTTTTGGCGCTAAGAAAACTGAGGATATGAACTTGTTCTTTGACCGATAACACTTTGATAATGCTCCTAAGTGTAATAAATTACTAATAGCTACAGAAATGTATTGTTTATCTTTTGATGACAAATTTGAATAATGTAATCTACATTGAGTAATTTGTATATTAAATGGCATTGTAAATTCGTCCCGAATCCATCTTAAAATAATTTTATTTTTTTGTTAATTTAAGCCAACAGTCATAAAAATATTGTAATCTTCCCGAATGTACCTGTTTTACAGCTGAACTGGAGCACGGTAAGATTTGTTGTTACTCCAAGATCTCGTTTGTCACCTGAGAGGGTTGATCCCTGCGGGTCCCCGATGACAACTTCCTTGGGACCTCCCCCCCCCCTTGTTCTGTGAGCGAGAAGGGCCTCGCCAGCTGGTAACGATTGTCTCTTGAAGACGAATTTGTTATCTGTGATGTTTGAAACCTTGTTTTTCGCTGGCTTTTGACACCTTAATCTTTTCAGGAAGCTCAATGCCAAAAGGAGTTTCATCTCTTTCACTCTCATGAATGACTTTAAGAAAACACTTGTCTAATCCGGGTGTCACCAATTTAATTCTGATTTTCGGTCTGAGAGAGAGGTTGGGTAATGTCCGGCAAGCATGAGATAAAATTTTTATCGCTTGAACTTTATTATTTCCGATGAGAAGTAAAGACATAGCTCTATTAACGGTAGTAATACCTAAGCCCAGTCTTTGTTGATCGACCTCTATTTTCTTGTCCCTATTTCGGGCTGCATCGGTAAATGCCGCTGCAATCTCGGGATTTAGCGTAGGAGCTCTCAAAAGCTTGCAATTTTCGGGAATTAAGTACTCTTTTAACAAATTTTGGCTTGTTTCCTTAGTAAGACCCTTACGTAGAAGAGGAAGCCAACGGTGGGCAAAATCCTGGTGGACATTTTCACCGTATATTTGCTCATCACTATCCGTATCACCCAAAGCTGACAATAGTTCAGGGTCTAGTGTAGGAATTGTTTCTTCCGCTTTATCTTCAATTGTCAACAGAGAATGCTCCTCGGAGAGAATGGATGTTACCACGGTGTCATCATTTTAGACCTTATTACTGTCCTTAGTTTCGTTATTTACAACAGGAAATAAAGTGTATATTTCGGAGGTATATGACAAAAAATTGTGATAAAATTAACACAACTTTAAACTTAAAACTGACGCTTTAAATATTTGTACAAGAGTATTTAAGTTTAAATAACCTTCGTGCTAACTCTCGGCTAGCCCCCCGGTTAGGATACCTTCGTACTAACTCTCGGCCAGGTAAATTTGTATTCGTGTTGTTTCACGATCAACGCTAGAGTTTTTAGTCTTAACGTATATTTTTAATGATCACTCAGGCACTAGAATGGAATTACTTAACGGTAACACTTACCAAAATTTTCTTCGGCCTCAAAAGAATCGGAGTAAACAATGACTAGTTTATGTTGCTTTCGTTCTTGTTCTTCCAGTTTTTTGATTTTCTTTTGATAATAATTAATTTTGTCTGCAGAACTGCGTGTCAATATTTTACTATTCTAAGATAATTAAATAAGGTGTGCACTCTGCCTCGCACGAAAAAGGAATGAGTAGACGTAGGCGTTATTTCACGTCACTAGATACAGTAACTGGCTACGCGGCATGTAACCGAATCACTAGTTTCGAGTAATGTTACAAGTAGTGATTTTTGTAAATGCGTGATTATGATTCCTGTTAACCATGATTATTGCGGGAGTCGACTGTCGGTCGGTCGAGCGCAAAGTGCACATGTGGCATACAACAATAAACAAAACATCGTCAATCATAACAGTATTATTGTACGTTTAATTTTCATACGTAAGACTATAGATATAGACAATAAAATAGAGTAATCTCTGTTTGTAAATAATTTCAACGGTTTGCGATTTTGGGGAAGCGAGTCACATTGAATTTAACTAAAATATTTTTAAAACATTTTTGACGGAGCCATGAACTCGTTTATTCATAAAATTAAAATAAAACTAAAAAAACGTGTGTAAAAATTTAAATGTTTATATTGTTATAAATCTTAAAAACTGTGTGTAAATAGTCAAACAAATTAATTGTGTAGTGTAAATAAAAGTGCAAAAACAAATGATAGTGAAAACGTTGAAAAAGTGTAAATAAACTGTAACTATCAATAATCGTTGTATATACAATCAAATTGACTTGTAAATATGCTTGCATTAATAATTGTATGAAAATCTTAGTGTCATAGTAAACGCAAATCAATCATAAATATATTTAATGCAGTCAGTCCTAAACCTGAATAAAGTATGAAGGGAAGTTAATTTATTGATTTAACAATATACAGTTACTGAATAGCTACAAACACAGATTGTGATTAAATTTATGTTCGTTTCGTGTGTAACCGTATAGTTAGTACGATGGTGATATTTATGCAAACAATCACAGTAGCCGAATAAAAATAGTCAGTTACAAAAATCACTAGTTCTGAAACAGGTGACAATGATCAAGTCACTGGTTTCGTTACGTTTCTTGAAAGTGACGTAACGACCCACGTTTAGGAATGAGGCAGTTCGCTCGGACGGCGAGAGACGTTAGTGGGAAGGGGCAATTGTTTTGATGTGGGTAGAGTAAAAATCTTTAAAGGTGCGACTTAGCCTTGTAGAATAAGGGAACTACGTTGTTTATATTATATCTGAAGAATGAAGCAATGAAATATAATTACTACAATTTATATATTGTCTACAGCATACATCCATGAGGCTCTCGAAATGAATACAAACGATTAGCAACGAGAAAGATTATTGGAACCAGCTCACAGCCAAAGAATATATACACTACGCGAAAAGAAACGACACTTAAGCATGTGTGCACGTAAAATCGCTTGCGGCTATGTGTGGGTGTCTGGATGTGTGCGGGGGCCATGAGAGGCGCGCGGGGCGTGGAACGGGCAGTCGCCGACTGCCCTGGCCGAGGGCTAGTAGTAATATCGATATTTGTCATTATTAGTTAATATGAATGTATTCGTCAAGTGATATAATATTTCGATTAATATATGAATATTACTGATATCTTAATGTACATATTACTATTCTATTCATGTAGGTATTAAGTTTATGTTACCAAGTAACATTATTAGTTTTTATAGCCGTGTATGCTAGGTTTATATGCTTTGATAAATGTTAATGTTGTTATTAAATAAATGATATTATATTATATGTATAAGTATTACTGAAATTGATTTTAGTGATTAGAATTAAAATAAATTCCACTGCACAAAACAAGGGCCCTTGTTTTGTTAGTTTAATTTTTAATAATGTTTTATGATATCTAAAAATATGTGAACTCATTTTAATGAAAGTCGATATGATCTTGACAAGAATTATGGGGAAATACCACGACAATAAAACTAATATATCGCCAATAATTTTATTATATTACATTAACTGAAATATACACTATTAAAAATACCACTAGAGTCAAGAAATTTTAGACATCTATAAAGAGTTTTTGTATTTGTTCATTGTTGTATTTATGGATTATTTCATTAGAAATAGAAATGACTTATCTCCTCAACACATAGGGAACAATTTGTTGGCCGCCATGTCCCAGGAAACCTGCATACCTCTGGATTTTGTAAAAAAAATATACTTGCTACGAATTTTTGCAATTGTTAGAAATAATAATGAAAATTAAAAAATTTATCGTAAAATTCAAAAATATATAAAAGTAAATTATTTTTAAAGGATAGTAGGTAATACTGATTATTGCGTACTGAAATAAGTGTTGGTTAATTATTTAAGATTACCATTAACTGTCGTGCATATTTGGTTTTGTCGGAAGTTTTAATATTCCTCATTTAATAAAAGTTGATTTAAAATTCAACGTATCTTTCACTACCCAAATACATAAGTTTACATAAAATATAACACATACCTACTATGTATCTTCTTTGGTACAAGTCTATAATATTCCATTTCGGTTCGATATCAACCCTAGCGTTACACGCTTCGACTCAAGGTCACCGGCGCTTAAGCTCTCACGTACAGGGAGTGTCACCGCTGTGTCACAGCTAAATACGACCCAGACCGCAAATATGTGGTCAAGTACGAGACGGAACTGCGTAAAGTTGCGATGTGATGCGATGTAGATAAATATGTTTGACTGTTCTGTTTTGAATGACGTACATTTTAAAATGAGAAAACATTACAGTAAATAAATAATTTTAAAAGGATAATTTTTACTTTTATCATTCGATATTGCATATATATTGTAAGCTGTAAGGTGTCGTATGAAATTAAAATATACAATTATAAAAAAGAGTTTATCTTATTTTAAGTGCCTATTCAGCAACGCACCTGCAATTCCCTTGGTGTTGCGGATGTTCATGGGCGGCGGAATACACTTATCATCAAGTGAACCGTATGCTCGTTTGCCCCCTCTTCTATAAAAAAAATATAACCTCAGCTCAAATTCTAATTTCACACCCACTTCCCCGCGTGTCGTATGCTGTCTACCGACATGTTTGTAATCACTAATACCGTAAGTAGATAGCTCGTTAGATACTTATTTCATTAGCTTTATCATATTTATGACTGTTTCTTTACGCCAACCCAGTTGCTTCTTATTTTGATTATGGTTATTTCCCATTTTAATTTTACGTCGTCTTGTTGCGTAGTGTGTATTCTGATCGTAAGCGACACAGCTTTCCCGTTCAAAAGCCGGAGCGAGATTGTATCGGGCGGCAAGGGACAAGCTTTATGTACGCCAGTAGTTTAGGTAATTTCTTTTTACTGTGAAAATAATGGTAATTAAAAAAAATAGAAAACATGTCCTACCCTATAGTTAGTTCAGTTAGTATGCAAAGTTTTATGATCTAATTTGAAGTATTTTGTAAATACCAGCGGTTTATTGTTCAGTTTGGAGGTAAGTTAGGATTTTTCCTATCGATAAAATTTTACGGAATCGTCTTTAATTGTATTTAACATTAATCCTGAACTTTACCATATATTTATTTCAAAATGAATGCTGCAATATTTTCGGTGTAACGGAGGATCTTGCTAAGCCATTTGAGGTAGCATAGACCCTTAAGCTTTTTTCTTACACAAGCTGCTGTGTTGAAGTATAGAGACGTACAAGAACCCATTACCAATATCATAGCTTTGGTTTCTTCAGAGGTGGTTTAACAAAAAGTCTACACATATAATAACATACATAGTTTACATTTTTTTACATAATAAAATAAAATAAAAATTTAAATTCCATTTGTCTGTACATTGGATATTTTTGTGACGAAAATGATTAAGAAGGACAAAAAATAGGTAATAAAATAAATAGATTTAAATCATTTTTAAAATTATCTGTATCTGTATGTTCATGAACCGTATCACGTCTAAAGTATTTATATATTTTAAAATTATCTTTAGCAAAATCATACAGCTATCTTAGAGTAAAGTTAAGTCTTTGTTTTGTTAAAAGTTATAATTATTGTTTTGAAGTGTAGGTACGAATTTGTTCAATGGTGGTATTGAGTCATTAAGTGCATTTTAATCTAATCTCATAATTCGTAATTATAGTGCTTTGTAGTATTGCTCGGTTTAATAAAATACAACAATTAGCATAATGTTTTAGAGGAAATACAATTTATTTAAGGATTAATTGTGTGTGTGTGTGAAATAGTTACAAACGAGCACACAGCCTACCTTACGTTAGGTATACTATGCCTATAGTCACCTAAAATTACCCTAGATTAAGATAAGAGGTCGAGATTTCGGCAAAAATTGAGGGCATATTACTCCTCATACCCATTATCGCTTATTCTAACATTATTATTATAATTTGTATATTGTCCACAGCACACATCCGGGAAGCTCTCGAGAACTACTGCGGGAAATGCACAGACGCGCAGAAATCTGGTACAAAACGTGTCATTGGTCATTTGATCAACAACAAGAAAGATTACTGGAACCAGCTCACCGCTAAATACGACCCAGACCGCAAATACTTGGTCAAGTACGAGACAGAACTGCGCAAAGTTGCTGCTTAATGAAACTAAAGACATAAATTTAAAAAATTGCGATGTAGATACTTAGATATGTTTGGCAGTTCCATTTTTAGTAACAATTTTAAAATCAGAAAACAAATTTGCTGTAGGCAAATAAATAAATATAAAAGGATAATTTTTACTTTTATTACTTGTATACATTCTCTTCGACATTGCACATACATTGTAGTAAACTGTAAGGTGTTGTATTAAATTAAAATATACAATTATATTTTATATTAGTAAAAAGGCAAGGCGTGGTGAAAAGTGCACGCCTTGCAATACATAACGCAGTGTTGGTACCGACTTTGTTATATGGCAGCGAAACCTGGGTATGCCAGAAGAAGCATAAAAGCAAGTTGAATGCAGTGGAGATGCGATCTCTTCGTAAAATGTGTGGCGTTACCATAGCCGACCGAAAGCGAAACGAAGAGATTCGCAATATGGCAGGATTGAAAGATGACCTTATCACAAAAATTGATAGGGGCGTACTCCAATGGTTTGGGCACGTTGAACGAATGAGTGAAGACCGAATGGTGAAGAAAATATATAGAGCGAAAGTAAATATTAAAAGGTGTCGAGGTAGACCGAGACTAACTTTCGAAGACCATGTGAGCAAATTGCTCGAAGAGGGGAGGGTCAAGAGTACTCGGATACCTAGACGTGCATGTATGAAGAAGTTAATGAACCTGAAAGAGGCGAAAGAGGTATGTAGGGATCGTGACACTTGGCGATCTGTTCTCTCTGGCTACCCCGTTAGGGATTGTGCGTGACGATAAGTAAGTAAGTAAGTAAGTACAATTATATAAAACATTTGTTTTAATTTTATTTAAGCTATTGTCCTTATGCAAGCTGTTGTGTTGAGGTATGGACGTGTAAAAGAATCCATTACTGATATCATCCTTTTGGTGTCGTTAGAGACGACTGAGGCTAATGCTTAGCCTCCGTTAATACGGCTCATTAAATTCATGCTTAAAAAGTTCCTCGCAGTGGTCATGTTAGGACGGTTTACTTATTAACTTTACATTTTTAATTATTTTGGAAGTGTTACCACAGACCTACACATGTTTTTCATTATTCTTTAACGAAAACTATTATTATATTATTGAACATTTATATAAAGTAAACCCGACTTCAAAAACTAATAAGATTAAAATAATTTCCACATACATAGAATTCGATGCTAAGACGTAGTGTATCGAATAATTTAAACCCCTTCAGATGCGATTATGTGGAAATTATTTCATTCTTTTTGTTTATGCAGTTACATTTTATTAAAGGTAAAAAATTATATTATCCCTTTCAGAAGTTCAAGGTAATAATAAAGTTTCATACTGTATTATGTATTTATATCAATTACTAGCCATCTGCCCCGGCGTCGCAAGGGTGATTTCTGTACCTCGACAACAGCGCCACCTACCAATCCAGTTGTGAATCGTTTAGATCATTCAGTGACCCACTCAAAGGCACATTAAAAAAAATCATCAAAATCGTTCGAGCCGTTTCCAAATTTCAGCGAGACCAAAGGACACCAATTGATTTTTATATATAGAGATATGGGATCCCATCTGAAATATAATTAATTTAATAAAAAAGTAACATTTAAGTCTGTTCAGCCATTTATGACAAATCGGTGTTGAAGTTGGTCTTAAAATTTTATTATAAGCAGGTACAATTTTTACCCTTTTCAGAAGTTCGAGGTAACAACCAGAATGTCGTTTAAAAAGTTACATTAAAAGCTCTGTTGCTTATTATTTATTCAAATATGTGGGATCATTTCCGATACGTATATGCAATTTAATAAAACAAAATTATAATTTAGATATATTCAGCCCATTCCAAGGAATTGGTGAACGTACGTAAAATAACATGCGGTTTGAATCGTCTGGTTTCTATAATTCGACTATGTTCAACATTTCTTTATTCAGATAACATAATAGAGCCTCAAAGATATAAAAAACTAATTTGCTAAAATCCGCGCAATTATATAAAATGATATTTCTTACGTAGTCTCAAGTGTCGTCCAGCCCTCCCTCAACTGCTAAGGAAGAGCCAGGTCAGCCACCTCAGAATCTACTTCACTTCAGGGATACCCGTGTCGAAACACGTGCCGCATTACCGACAGTGGTGTGTCTTTCCTAGTGTAGTGTTGTTAGAGGCAGTGGTGCTGGGTTAGTAGTGACGGGGATAGTGCACGCAATTGAAAGTGGGTGCTTGTATTCCGCAAAGTACGAGTAACGCTTAATTCTATTAATTATATAGAATATTTATGAATAATTTTTGGTTTTCATTTAATAAAATATCCAGACATAAATAGCATAATAAAATCTAAGCGATGTGGAAAGGTTACTTTTGAAAATAGTATATATAATAAATAATATTAGAACAAGTCCCTAAATATATTTAATGGTATACTAAAATTTTCTCGAAGTATCGCTTGGCTTTGTAGACTAAAAAAACTAGACGAAACTATATAAAAACTTATAATGAAGTTACGAAATTTTATTATTTTATTGCATAAAATATTAATAATTTCTGCAGCTTGTCGTCATGGAACGTTAAGTTACGAGAATTCGAAATAAAAAATAACAAATATTAAACCCGTTTCAGTCCTTCCGAGTCAGAACTTGATTTGCTATATAATAAAATCCTGATCTTGTTTATTCTCGTATTGTTTTATAAGAACTTCTAGATATTTTGTACAAGAGTCATATTTTGTATTTTAAATAAATAATTACTAATTTTTATTAACAATTCATTTCCCTAAAGGTATGTTTTTGGTATTTATGAATATAGTTTGTTTAAATACGATATATTTTGTGTGTAATAACAGTACACATAAATAGTAAAAGTGCTGTTATATTCGTAATCATTAGTGTTAGTGTAGTTACAGTAACCATATGCCGTTTTTGACACCGGACTATCTTTACCGGGTTACTTTTTACCTATTTTTAACTGTTACATTAAGATGTCAAATGTTTTGTCCTCCTACTATGGATGTTAAATCCTAAACGGAGTAAATTAAAAATAAGTGAAAAATGAACAGGATAAAATAATTTTAAAGAAACTTTTACGCGGAGCATTTTTCGATAATTTGTTTTATTTCAGGATGAAATTCGTTGCATTTATCCTTTTGTTGTTTTTCGTTACCATTGCTCACGCACAAATAAGTGAAAAATACACGAACCGGTACGACGATTTGAATATTGAAGACGTTTTGACCAATCGACGTTTCTTAGTGTCGTTCATCAAATGTGTACTTGAAATAGGCAAATGTTCACCCGAAGGTAGAGAACTAAAATGTGAGTATAATCATTTTCAGTATATATGTCCATAAGAAAAGTTATAATATAGCGTAGTATAAACGTCCTTATGGTTTCTCAGACTGAGCGAGATTATTAAAACGCCAAGGGTGAGAATGGAATTACAGCGGAGCTAATGTAAGCGAGTAGAAAAGCGATACTTTATGTCCTCCAGAATATTTTAAAATCCGTCCTCTATGGTGGCATTACTACAAAAGCGTATAATAACAACTTAACGACGACAACGTTCTATAAAAAAATAGTCATTACGAATCGGCTAGCACGCACCCTTGGCTACTTAGGGCCTCTCGAATATGCCATACTTATCGGTCTTCTGAATATATAAATATTCAGAAGACCGAAAAGTACCATCTCCCATTATTATTTATTTATTTATGCTTTATTTGCACACCGAGTACAAAAAGGCGGACTTAATGCAACAAGGCATTCTCTGCCAGTCTACCTCCAGGCTAAGCAGAGAAGACATTGTGGGTGCAAAGTGCTACTGAGTTAAAACATTTAAGTAGACATACACATTAATATTGCATTACATGTTATAAACATACGTATTATTATATACATATATATGCATATATATATATATATATATATATACATATACATATATATGCATATATATATATATATATATATATATATATATATATATATATATATACATACATATATATATACATAAGTACATACATAATTAAATATAGCTGTTTCTGATTCAAACACCTATGAAATATTTGAAATAAAAACAGGATAAGGGAACAGTTAGAATTTAAGAATTGGTAACGCCAGTTAACAATCTACTTTATCAACATTACATTACATATCGCATTGAGTTCGTCCTAAGTTATATCTACTTTATCAACATGACTAGTGCATATTTTTTGTTTCCTTCCTTCCTTCCCTTTCCTACCGCACGCGCTGCCGCCGAGGTGAAAAAGAGGATCTCGGCGCACGTCATTATACTAAGTGATATTACGCCATCCGCAGCGCACGGCCACCCGTCGCGTCTTATGTACATTAACCGCAAACCGCGCAGGACGAACACTGAGTTCTCCTGTTTATGTTTAATATTCACCGCATCAGACATTGTGTCTTTGTAACTCATAAAAGTGTGAGACGCCCCCGTAAGGGCAAAGGTGGAGAGTGTGGGACTTCACGAGACTGTTCCGAGAGTGCGTGTGCGCCGAACCACGTGGCGAGCTCGCTATATAGCAGACACTCCAGGAGGAAGGCGCGGCAGCCCTCATCAGGTCAGTGCGTGCTATCCCACCTATTTATTTTCCCCTTTGCCGTATGCACCAAAATTACAGTCCACTAAATCTTTATCGAAGATACCTTAAGTTACTGGCGTCTCCATTTTAATGGTCACTTCTCGCTGGATTGACCTTGACTTTCCGCCCTTATTAGATCGTTATCGTAATAAGCGTTTATATAATTAATTATTTATATTTTAATCCGACTTCGGATTAACCCCGCCCTTATTAGAACACTAGAATAGGTCCTAATAGGTGACATTCATAGTAATTTTAAAACTATATTCATAGAATGAATAAGCATATAATTATCTATATAAATTATTTGTTGTATGTTCACATCACGTCATCAACTTTTAACTACATCTATAGATTATACTGTTAAATTACATTTATTATTTGCACATATATTTAAGCATTATATTCGTTATAAATAACTTCATAATTATTATAAAAGTTAACAATTAAAGTTCATCGTTAACAAAACTAATATTTAATAATTCAACCGCGTAGCGAGGTCGCTTACTGACTACCCGCTTATAATTATATTATTTTTGCCGCATAACTTAAGTTGTAATGCCGCCTAAAAAACAAATAGCATCGAATAATAGCGATTCCTCGGATAATGAGGGCACACCTGATGCTGAGTTGGTTTTATTGTTAGCTAAACGAGATGCTTTATTTGAAATAGTGCAAAAAATATATGATATGTCCTCGGACATCCACATAAACACTTCCACGATGGAGCGTTTTCTTGATGGAAGTTCTAATATTAATGCTTTACGTATTGAGTTTAAACAGGTCTTAGATAATTATAATTCACATTTATTAAAAATAAACCCTATTGCTAAACCTGATTATAACAGCCTCATTGCGTTTGAGTCTCTTTGCGGTAGAATAAATAGGCTTTATTTACAATATTCGCAATCTAATTTACAAAGTACTATTACACCATCTAAAGCCAGATTTACACTTCCGCCTATCGAACTTATGCCATTTTCGGGTGACATTCGCTCATGGCCTTTATTTTATGCTAGCTTTAAATCAACCGTTCATGACAACACATCGCTTACTGACGCTGAAAAGTTATACTATTTGCTAGGTAAACTAACGGGCAAAGCCCTATCTGTTTGCTCAGGTATAACTCCTTGCGCTGAAAATTATAAAATTTTATTGCAAGCACTCGTTGACAAATATGAAGACCGGCGTATGCTAGCATCTACATATATTAATCAGATGTTCGAATTTAAGCCATTGCAATCGGCCACCGCAAATAATTTTGATTTATTTACTGATAACTTTATAAGTGCAGTGCGCGCTTTACAAAACTTAAAGTTAGATAATCTCGCGGACTTAATTGTTCTTCATATCGCGCTTAAGAAGCTGGACCCGGATACCATTCGCTCTTTCAAATATAGTCATAACTCGATGGTACCTACCTTTGATGATTTAGTAAATTTTATTAAGACCCGCTCCAAAGTTTTGCAACGCACCGATTCTAGTACAAATTCTAATAGCGCACCAAACAATCGACGAGGTAACGGTAGGCGTACGTAAGCACGACGACTAGTTGCTCAAAGTGTCTGTGCGATAATATTGTGCATCAACACCTATTTAAGTGTGCAGACTTTAATAAAATGACGCCGCAGGAACGATTTAAATGCGTAAAGAGTAACAATGCATGTGTGAATTGTCTCAGTTTAAGTCATCGAGTGTCTAGTTGCTCTTCAAATTATAGTTGTCGAGTTTGTAAATTTAAACATCACACATTGTTGCACTTCCACCGCAGAAGCGATAATGCTTCCCCTGCGCTGGCGCGTTCTCCACCGCTTCAGCCAGTTGCGCTGAGCCCCGCGCCCGCACACTCGCCACCCCTCACCGCAGGTGCGCGTTCAGACGTCGCGCTGTGTACTTCGTTCAAGAATGTTTCTCAACGTTCACCGCCTCCCGCGCGCGCAAGTCGTTCGCAGAGAACTGTTTTATTATCAACCGCTCAAGTATTTGCTTACGATGCTAAGGGAGAGAAACAAATTATTCGTATATTATTAGACTCCGCGGCTCAAAGCCATTTTATGACTAAAGAGTGCTGTCATCGTTTAGGCGTTCAACAACACGATACCGAATGTACTGTAGTAAAGGGATTCGGTGGAGTTGAAAAAATTGTAAAATCGAAATCGATTGATATTAAAATTTTCTCACGATTCGACTCGAATATTAACTTCAATATTTCAACGCTAGTTGTTGATCAAATCACCGACCTTTTGCCCACTGCTGTGGTAGACACATCTGTCTTATCACACTTCCATGGCATAAGACTCGCTGATGAATGTTATAGCATGCCTAATAAAATTGATGTTTTGATAGGCGCATCCCTTTTCCCGCACTTACTGTGTCCAGACGTAATTTATTCGTCTAACGACTTGTCCGGGCCCCTCAGCTTTGAGTACGGTATTTGGTTACGTTATTATGGGCTCAGTGCCGACACTTCAGGTAAATCATTCTTTAACGTGCTGCTCAGTTCTAGAGTCTCCTATCGTTGACAAATTAGTGCAACGATTTTGGGAGCTTGAACAGCCACCCTCCGCACCGCCCATTCAGTGTCCTTCAGACATTGAATGTGAAGAGTTTTATAAATCTACGACATCCCGCGATCCTTTTACTGGTAGATATATTGTTGGCCTGCCATTTAAAGATGACGTTTACTCTCTCGGAGATTCTTATGAAACCTCTCGACGACGATTCATGTGCTTGGAGAGGAAACTTCAAGCCTCGCCTACATTAAGGTTAGCATATGATGACGTCATAAAGGAATACTTAGCTAAAAATTATATATCCCCCGCACCGCCGTATGACTCTCATGAACCCGCTCCAATATATGTCATACCGCATCATGGAGTCTTACGCGAAGATAAGAAGTCAACGCGTCTGCGCATCGTCCTGGATGCTAGCAGTAAGACTAGCACTGGGCGATCATTAAATGATATTCTGCATTCAGGACCAAATTTGCAAGGCGACTTGTTCAATATAATTTTAACTTTCCGCTTACATCCAATCGCTATGACAGCCGACTGTCGCCAACAATTTCTGCAAATAGTTGTTCGCGATTCTGATCGTCGTTACCAATGCTTCCTATACCGCTTCCATCCACAAGACCCACTTGTGTTATACCACTTCAATCGCGTGTGCTTCGGTTTAACTTCGAGTCCATACCATGCATTGCGCACGGTAAGACAGCTCATTGATGACGACGGCGCAAAGTATCCGCTTGCGAGTCGTATCGCATTTACTTCGCTATATATGGACGACATCGCGTTCTCTATGCCCAGTGAATCCGAGGCCAGTGAGACCTCTCGGCAGCTGATAGACTTATTCAAGGGTGCCCAATAGGACCTGATAAAATGGCATAGCAACCGTCGATCTGTTTTAGATGACCTCCCTACTTCCCATAAAATTACAGGAGAAGTAGAGTTCGATAAATCAATGCCACATAAAATACTAGGCTTGCATTGGTCTACCGATAGTGACGCCTTTTATTTTAAGATATCTGTTCCCGCTGATGTGACGTGCACTAAGCGCGCCATCTTATCTACTGTCGCTCGCCTGTGGGACATAATGGGTTTCGTTGCTCCCACAGTCGCGTACGCCAAATTGTTAATAAAGCAGCTTTGGCAACTTAATTTAGATTGGGACGACATACCACCACCGCCAATTATTAAGATGTGGAGGCAATTCTGTGCTGAATTACCAGCTCTTAATGATTTACGTATCCCGCGACATGTTGGTGTATCCAAAAACTGTACTGCGTCACTCCTGGGGTTTTCCGACGCCAGCGAGCGCGCATACGATGCCGTAGTCTACATACATGTAAAGAGCGTCAATGGTAACACCGTCCAGTTGATTTGTGCAAAGACTAAAGTCGCACCGACGAAACCACTATCTATTGCACGCCTTGAGCTTTGTGGAGCGGTTTTACTCTCAAAATTGCTTCGCAGAGTACTCGACAATTACTCTCTTGACCTTGCAATATCAGTCTATGCCTTTGTAGATTCGAAAGTAGCTCTGTACTGGATAAAGAGTTCGCCACACAAGTGGCAGACCTTTGTTGCAAACCGCGTTTTTCAGATTACCGACAATATTCGCGCTGATAACTTTTATCATGTCGCAGGTACTGAGAATCCCGCTGACATACTTTCACGTGGCGTTACGCCAAATAAATTAGTTTCAAACCCCCTGTGGCTCCATGGGCCTCAGTGGACTTCGTTAGATCCATCTCAATGGCCTCTTCGTACTTTAGACAATGAGGTTATTGCAAATATGCCTGAGAAGAAGATTTTGTCGCACACTGTGTGCACATCCGTCTGTAATTCTGCAATTTATGAGCTCGCACTCCGCATCTCTTCTTGGAGTAAACTTCTACGTATAATTGCGTACGTGTGTAAGTTTGCTAAATTATTGCCCCGCCGCAGCACTACTGTAGTGACTGCTGATGATCTCAGTTTCTCTGAGGTTATAATCCTCCGCGCCCTGCAAAAACAGCATTTTGCAGTGGAATATGCTCGCCCGCTTTCAATCGTTTAAGGCCTTTTATTGAGAATGGTTTAATCCGCATTGGTGGTCGTCTTTCGAACTCCGCATTAGATTACACGCAAAAACATCCAATTATACTCCCGCGCAGTGATCATGTAGTGAACATGATCATTGACTATTATCATATTAAAAATTTACACGCTGGGCCTGAATTGTTATTGTCATTGCTCCGTCAAAAATTTTGGATACTTTCCGCACGCCGCACTGTGAGAAGCAGAGTCTACAAGTGTAATATATGTTTCCGGCTTAGACCCCGTCCAACTTACCCTTTGATGGCTGATCTTCCCCATAGTCGTGTAAGACAAGCTATTAAGGCATTTACACACACGGGCTGCGATTATGCCGGTCCTATCGCATACACTCCTGTACGTCGTCGTGGTGTACGCAGCGAGAAGGCGTACTTATGTGTTTTCACATGCCTCACGACTCGAGCTGTACATATAGAAATCGCTACAGATCTTAGTAGTTCTTGTTTCCTCGCTGCGCTTAAACGTTTCCTCTCTAGACGAGGGCCGATTCAGTTTTTATATTCGGATAATGGAACGAATTTTAAAGGTGCCGCTTCGTATCTTCGCGATCTCTATAAATTTCTAAACGTTGAATACCGCCCAAAGCTTGAGCAAGAGTGTGCTGAGAATCGTATAACATGGAAGTTCATCTGTCCCAACTCTCCTCATTTTGGAGGCGCCTGGGAGAGTATGATCAAAGTCGTAAAAACGCATCTGTTCCGAGTTATCGGACATCAGTTACTTTCATACGAAGAGCTTAATACTGTTCTTGCGCAAATTGAGTGCTTGCTAAACTCGCGGCCCTTGACAGTATTAAGTTCTGATCCTGCAGAGCCTTCAGCTCTTACTCCGAGTCATTTTTTGAATACCGCACCTTTATTGTCATTACCCGCACCCAAAGTCAAATCTGACTCTACCAGTCTGTTACACAGGCATTCTTTACTGGATAAATTAGTTCAGTCGTTTTGGGACCGGTGGAGGACGGAATACCTTCACGGATTACAAGTTCGTCAGAAGTGGAACACCCCGTCTACGGCTATCGTACCAGACATGGTTGTAATTGTGATAAATGATAATGAACCGCCCCTTGCTTGGCCATTAGCGATTGTCGAGTCTGTTCATCCTTCGAAGGATGGCGTAGTTCGAGTAGTGACCGTGAGAACTACTAAGGGAACATATCTCCGTCCTGTTGCTCGTATTTGCCCTCTCCCAAGACAATAAATCACGATTATTTTGATTATAATTATTTATCTAAATTAGGAATTAAGTTTATATTTATATATATTAAAAAAGTATTAAACCGCAATATTATATTTATGTATACATTTTCTCGCTTACCAAGTAAGGTTAGTAGATGAGACATGCGCATTGAGCGCATCCTCTCACTTTATATACCGCTTATTTATTTGTTTTCCTTTTACTTTTTATATTACGGTTGTCTTTTAAAGGTGACCCTTTAAGGGCGGGAGGAAATGGTAACGCCAGTTAACAATCTACTTTATCAACATTACATTACATATCGCATTGAGTTCGTCCTAAGTTATATCTACTTTATCAACACGACTAGTGCATATTTTTTGTTTCCTTCCTTCCTTCCCTTTCCTACCGCACGCGCTGCCGCCGAGGTGAAAAAGAGGATCTCGGCGCGCGTCATTATACTAAGTGATATTACGCCATCCGCAGCGCACGGCCACCCGTCGCGTCTTATGTACATTAACCGCAAACCGCGCAGGACGAACATTGAGTTCTCCTGTTTATGTTTAATATTCACCGCATCAGACATTGTGTCTTTGTAACTCATAAAAGTGTGAGACGCCCCCGTAAGGGCAAAGATGGAGAGTGTGGGACTTCACGAGACCGTTCCGAGAGTGCGTGTGCGCCGAACCACGTGGCGAGCTCGCTATATAGCAGACACTCCAGGAGGAAGGCGCGGCAGCCCTCATCAGGTCAGTGCGTGCTATCCCACCTATTTATTTTCCCCTTTGCCGTATGCACCAAAATTACAGTCCACTAAATCTTTATCGAAGATACTTTAAGTTACTGGCGTCTCCAAGGATATAAAAAAAATGTTAGTCGACAAACTACTCCTGCAACGCCAGAAAATGATTCCATAGCAAGCGTTTGAACGATGCCTTGCTCGTGGCTGCACGTACACTGCTCGGTAGCTCGTTCCATAATCTTACCGCGTGAGACGTAAAAGATTTATACAAGAAGCTAGTGTGACAGAGGGGGACATGGAGATTAGACTTTTCCGTAGAACGGAGACAACGATTATGAGAATCACCCTGATACTGAAATTTACATTTCAGATATTCAGGGACAAACGGATCGTGTAAAACTGAAAATAATGTGCACAGTATTCTGAAATATCTGCGATAGCGGAGAGGTAGCGATTCAAGCTGAGAACGATAAGAGGAGGTCGTATTTACGTAAACCGAAAATGAAGCGTATACAATTATTAAGAAGTCGATCCAGTTTGTTTAGAGGTTCTTGAGAGGCATCAGCATAGCAAACATCTGCATAATCTAAAATAGGCAACACTAGAGTCTGTATTAGCATCACCTTAGTACCTATCGGTAAAAAATTCTTGAGACGATACAGATAACGCAGAGTGTGAGTGATCTTTTTGCTCACTTCATATATATGCGGTCGCCAAGTGAGGGTGTTGTCAATAACTAAGCCAAGATCTTTAACAGTTATTGAGTAAGGAATAGCAACATTATTAAAAATTATAGGAGGTAGCACCTTCATATCAATTTTAGGCAATCTACGAGAACTACCAACCACAATAGCCTGACACTTTGATGGATCAACCCTAATACCAAATCTGTCTGACCAATAATAAATACATACACATACACATACACATACATACACATCATCGATACCTGCCGCCTCAGTTTGGGCATAAATTTGTAAGTCATCAGCATACAGATGGTACGAACAGCGAATGTGGGATGTAATGAGATTTATAAAGACTGAGAACAGGAGAGGAGAGAGAATTCCGCCTTGAGGAACGCCAGCAGACAACGAACATCAATCAGACACGATCTGACTCTCTCGAATAGCCTGCTGACGACCCCGAAGATACGATGAGAACCAGTCCCGTGCTGACGAAGAGAATTCCAGGTGACAAAGTACAGCTAGGAGAATATCATGATCAACAGCGTTAAAAGCGTTAGAGAAATCTATTAGGACTAACACAGTCAATTTTGAGTTCTCCATTCCAGTACGAAAATTTTCTGCAACTTTCAAAAGAGCTGTAGTTGTACTGTGCCCAGGCCTAAAACCAGATTGAAATGTGCTAAGAAAATTATTTTTGAAAATGTAACAAGAAATTTCTTTGTAGACAATAGCTTCAAGAACTTTAGATAAAAAAGGGAGAATAGATATTGGGCGAAAGTGAGAGAAAGAACTGGGGTTATTTATTTTGGGCAGCGAAATAACAAATGCTTTTTTCCAAAGTGTGGGAAAATCCCCAGTCAATAATGAATGATTAATGATGTGAGTAATAACATGAGTTACATTGTCTAGAATTAAGGTGATCATGAGTCTATTCACATCATCGAAGCCAACTGTCATAGACTTAATACAATAGATGATCTTTTTTATATCCTCATCAGCAACGGGAGAAAAATTAAATGTGCAGTTACGAGATTGTGGCGTGGAATTCAAATAAGAAATAGTACTTGATTTAACAGAAGCCTCCATTTGGGTAGTTAAAGAAAAATGTAAGTTTAGGTCACTTATAGAAATGATTGCAGGGTCCACGTTACACGTAGGTTTACCGACCCCGATCGTCCGGAGAAATTTCCATGTATCAGCCATAGAAGAGTTCATGATATTATGGTGAATATAGCGGCGTTTAGCGGCTCGTACCATCTGATTACATCGATTTCTCGCAGCTTTGAATTTTGCCCAATTGAGTTCACAACGGTTCTGCTTGAATTTCCTAAACATCTGATCGCGCTTAGACATGGCCTTACGGCCTTATTTTCAGTAATCCATGGCGCAGGCGCGCGTTTTAACCTAACCTCACGAATAGGTGCGTGTTTGTCAAACAGCTTATGAATATTAGAGTTAAATGTCGTAACCTTGTCATCAATACTCTCTGCATTAAATGTATCGCTCGAGTCTAAAAGCGAAGCATCACGTTGGAGCGATTCAACATTTACCCTAGCAAAATTACGCAGACGCACTATTACTGGCTTTACTTTGGGAGGTTTGATTTTATAGGAAATGAACAGTAAATCATGTCTCGAGAAACCAGGAGCAGGGAACTGTCCGTGGCACGCAACACGTTCTTCTGAGGAGACTAATATCAAATATAATAAAGTATCCTCAGTAGTAAGATTATGATGGGTGGTTTCAAGTGGAAGTATTGAAAAATTTGCCGATTCAATAATTGAACGCAGTCCACGCGATCTAGGGGTATCACTTAGATGATTTGTGTTAAAGTCACCCATTAAAATATGATGTTGATAATCAGAGCAAACTGAAAGAAGTGCCTCTTCAAATTCACATAAATAATTGGAATTAGGGGACAATAAATTGCACCAAGCATTACCTTATTTCCACCAATAACAATCTATAAAAAAATATATTCAAGTGATCCAGTACATTGTGAAGGTGAAGCTGATAAAATTTTGTAAGGTATACCACTTCGCAGGTATACTGCTACACCACCTCCTCTTTTATCAATGCGATCGTTACGAAGTAAAATAAAGCCTGGTAATCCGTAAGAAATAGAAGGCAAAGCTGGGTTTAACCAGGTTTCCGAGATAAGTACCGCGTGGATACTTTGAATATTATAAGTTTCTAAAAGGTCATTCATTGTAATGCTGCGGAATACTCTGGGCATTAATGTGACAAACGTTGAAATTTTTATTATAACTAACGAATTTTTGGGTCAGGAGAGAACGAAGTGTAGGTAGTTTAAATTCAGAGTCAGAAAATGAATAAAAGGAAAAGGAATCAGAATTAGCAGAGGTGAATGAATCGTTATCAGAAACTGCCATGTCACTAAAAATCGGTATATAATATTATATGAAAATAAATTAACATATAAATAACTTATAGAAATAAATATATAACTTATTTAAGTAAATAAAAATAAATATCTTTAATATATTATGTTTAATATACGCTGTATTGTAATTTAGATAATGATTTAGATTGCTACCACACCTGCTGGTAGACTGTTTACAAAACGAGATTAATAATAAAAAAAAGAATTAAAAAAATGAGATCAAATCAAAAATAAAAAAGAATTAAAAAAAATCAAATCACTTTGGTCATAAAACTATCAGAAAAAGTTAAATGTAAAATGCAACAAAAGTTGTTCTTATGCACCTATGTTATAAAACAAAAATATAAAATAATGAAACACTACCAATAAAAATATTCCATAATGCTTAACGTAACCTTAGATATACACACTTAAGGTTGATAATTACTTAAACTAAAAGTTGTTTACCAACTCTGAGCGGCCAGCGAATGAGAACAATGCAATGATTCACAGTACAGAAAAAGTGGCCTGCGCTATTTATGTTGAACAACCAGTAACCATATGCCCTCCTAAGTATAATGATCAAAAAAATTATCGAAACAAATATATGGTATTACTATTAGCGTTTCTTTACCGTACGCCTAGTTCGCGGTACTTCGCTGCGCGTGTTTCCAGGCTCCCTCGAAACCCTGGTTCCTTCCATCACCGGTTGAGGTTCCTGATCACATATTGCCTTGCTATGTTCACGTACCAGCCGGTTGAGATCCTCATTGCATTTAATACACTGGCGGGAACCATCGGGCAACCTGACGCTGATAAAGCCATTTGAAGACCAAACCTTTTTTATCCCAAATTGTTTTCGAGCTTGCATGAATAAATTCTGCCGATATTTTGTGAGAAACTCGGATAACGTAAACGATGATCCCTTCAGCATAGTCTTCTTGTGCCAGGCAGCAGAACGCATCGAGAAATCAGCAACGCGAAAAACTATCGGTCGGTTGTGACCCGTCTTTGCCCTACCGAGTCTATGAGCCATCCGGATAGACGATGATGAGAGATTCGTCATGCTCAGGTGTTTCTGAAGAATGTTTACAACAACATTAGGTACATCTTCATCAGCTTTTTCTGGAACACCGCTTAACAAAAGATATTTTCTGCGGTGTCTTGTCTCAATGGAGTCAACTGACCGGCTAATCTCTGCTATTCGTTGGCGAAGCAGGTTGAACATGTCTTGAACAAAGTCCCGAAAAGAAGTAAAATCCTGACCAACCTTCTCAATGGCAATAGCCTTGGAAGAACTGGAACCGAGCTGCTTCTCAAACTCTTCCATCTTACGAGTGATTAACGCTTCCAGGGACCTCTGAGTTTCGGCAATGTCGGCAATTGTGGCCATAGTGATGAACAAAATTCACAAAGTGATTATAGAAACAAAATGTGCTCCAGCAGTGTGGTGCAATGGAAAAAAAATCTATTGCATTACCAACTTGCCTTTAAAGTAATTTACGTGTTTTATACGTGATAACGACCCTAAATTAAATGTAAGTAAATAGTTTATTAAGTGATTAGTAATTAAAGTAAGACGAACACGTATGCACTTATTTATCACCCACCCGCAAAATTTGTATGAACGGTGATGGTTCTGAAATCAATTATACTTGCGAATTTGGAATATTACTTGCACATTTGAACTACGAAAAAGCCCTTAATTGAAATTTTGCTGGTGCGTAAGATATTACGTTAAATCCTCTCGTCACGTATTCCTCAAAACAAGAAGTCTATGTGACGGGCCGTAATGATGATAAAGTACATAAAAATAATAATAATAATAATCACATACTGTTATCATAGTTTTAATGTTTTACGTAGTATCATAATGATGTTGTTAACAGTGTATAGATTGAACCTAGCAGTGGATAGTGAATAATTATCCGCTCTTTTTCACATGGACATATTTTCTCAGTTATGAGAATTTTAGCCATACACTTAAGTAACATTTACAAAGTTGCGTTATCTTGGTGACGTTTGAGTTCACTACTGGAAAATATAATATTTGATCTCTTAAATTTCACAATAGACGATCATCTTGACGACTTGACTTGTCTCTGCCTATTTCTTTGGGTAATAGGCGTGAGTGTTTATGTTTATTGTTTAATAATAATACTCACTTATTGGAATGCAGCAAAGTAAAGACTACGAACTCGGCATTATGCTGCAAGCAGCGCTGTTATTCTGTAGGATCCATAAATGTAGAATGTAAACCGCTTTCATGAGATATAAAAAAATCGTACTGTGGAGCACAAAAATTCAATTAAATAAAAAAAGATTCCGGCCGGCACCACTGTTATTTTTAATCGAAATGTGAAGCGCTCCTCGGGTGCTAAACGGCGAAGGAAATTATGATGTCTAATCATTGAAGTCGCGAAGCGAAGTTTTCCTGCTCAATCTATTTTAAAAAATGATAAGATATTTGTACCATGTATGGTATGAGTGGACGATTCATTCGAGCGAGAGTCAGTGGAGGAAAACCTGCAGATATAGTCACAGGAACCTCATTAAAATACATTTCACAAACAAAATTTTATTAAATTTAACGCAAATACATAGTATTTATTCTCCCTATTATATTATCCACAAACAACAAATTGAAAGTGTTCAGGCAAAACTTATAAGGCATTTGAGTTATAGAACTCGCAGTAATTCCGATTATGTTACTGGCTCCAAAAATCATAAAGTAGCGTCCTCAGAAAACAGATGTACTGTCTTAGATATGACATTGTAGTTTAACACTTTTACTGTCTGATTTTAAGACACAATATTAAGACTAGCAATGAACTATATATATGTACACGGGATAGCGAATGGGTTAACATAGTCAATGGCTACCTAGATCCCACATACCATTATTCGCTCCTATCATTAGAAATTCCTATTACGCAAGAAACTCACCTTCGACTCAATATAATATAATAATAAAAAGATTCTCGAACCTAGATATATTTTACGTGTCCAAAGATAAGTTCAAACATAAAGTTCTCAAGCTGCTACAGCAAATAACTGTAACACATTAATTATTTTATCTTTTCGTATGTTGTTTATTTTTATATATTATATATAATATATATGTAAAAATATTAAAAAAAATGCTCGCACGGAAGGTAGTACTTACACACGCTCAAACGCACGCATGCAGGCACGCACGCACACAAGCACACACGCACGCAAGCCTTTACACACGTACGCACACTTGCACGTGCGCACACACACACACACACACACACACACACACACACACACACACACACACACACACACAGACACACACACATACACACACACACACACACACACACACACACACACACACACACACACACACACACACACACAGACACACAGACACACACACACACACACACACACACACACACACACACACACACACACACACACACCTCTTAGTCTTAGTTTACTTGTTTCATTTTGTTAAACTTTATTTTAGTTATTTATTTTTAATGAGAGAGAGATATAATCGTACCAGTGTCGTACCGTAATCGCAAGGCATTTAATGAATGGGCGACAGTAGGAGTCCATAAGAGTGGACAAAGGTTATATGAACTTTACAATGAAAGGTCATATAATCCTAGCGTCGAATTTAGGGAATATGTGAAAAAATACTCCAAAATATTTAAAAGAGTGTGCTCCTTAGCCAAGTCATTGTATTTGAGCAACAAAATAAAGACTGCTTCTAATAAAATTAAAATGACATGGAGTATAATTAATAGTGAAACTGGTAAGGTCAACTCGCGCAATTCAAACTACCAGTTAAGTTTTAACAATAAATTAACTAAATCAGATCAGGACGTTGCAATGGTTTTTGAGAAATATTTTACTGATATTCCGATCTTAACCACTAAGTCACTGAATTCTTCTCCTGCCGTCGCCGAATCATTACTTCAACAAAATGTAAGTGTGTGTACAAAGAATTTTGCATTTCGTAAAGTGTCATCAAAGGATATTGTAAAATATTTTAAGACCATTGATATTAAGAGAACCGCCGATCTGTGGGGGATTTTTATTAAAGTTATTGCGTCTATAATAGATATAATCGCAACTCAACTATCTGTTATTTTTAATACTAGTATCGAATCTGGTGTGTTTCCTGATTTAATGAAGCATAGTAAGACGCAAAGCTTCAATGGCTCCCCTATATATCAAAACTAGCTAGCAGACTTAGTTCTGCAGCATATGCTGTAAAAAAGATTAGAACTCTTACCAATGTTGAAACAGCTAGAATAGTTTGCTTTAGTTATTTCCATAGCATTATGTCGTATGGTATTTTGCTATGGGGACACACGACTGACACTGAAATCATATTTATTTTACAGAAGAGGGCCATTAGAGCAATATATAATTTGAAACCAAAAGAGTCATTGAGACAAAAATTTAAGGAAATTAATATTTTAACTCTGGCCTCTCAATACATTTATGAAAATGTAATGTACGTACACAAAAATAAAAGTAGTTTTGCGAAAATAATTGATATTCATTCTGTAAATACTAGGAACAGACACAAGCTGGTAGTACCAGTTACTCGACCAGTCAGTAATTCATTCTTGGGGCTATGTATACGCTTTTACAACAAAATCCCAGAAAATATACAAAATTTATCATACACAAAGTTCAAAAATGTTATTAAACTAAGTTTGTATAAAAAGGGTTATTATAATATTAAGGAATTTATGGATGATAATAACCCCTGGGAAGGATGATCGCTACCAAGCTATTTCTAATTTGTCTTGTGTTGCTAATTGTAAACATGATTGTAAGCTATTATTGGAAAAAAAATAGTCCCGCTGGGTTTCTTGCTGGTTCTTCCCAGGACAGAGGTTTTTTTTTGCGAACCAGTGGTAAATGAAAAAAGTGACTTTCAATAAGTATTTGTTAAAATCTACATAGAACAAAAAAGTTTCTGTTTCTGTTTCCGGTACCAGCGTACCGGCGAAGTGTGGGGGCGACCCCCCACTTTAATATATGTATAGCGACTACGAAGTAGATTATGCAGATGACTCAGGACCGTGCTTTGTGGCATTCCTTGAGGGAGGCCTCTGTTCAGCAGTGGAGTTGTAATCTAGACTTGGACCGTAATAAGGATGATGAATGTGGGAGAAGATTTATAGTACACCTTTAAGATTTATACAGGGAAACCCATAATTGGCTGTTATAACCATTTATAAATTATTATTATTGTACATCCATAAGAGCCGTTGGTATTCTAAATAAATTAAAATAAAAACTATTGTAATGACAATGTTTAACTTCTTTTTAATTCAGCTCACATAAGAGAGGCGTTGGCGAATGACTGCGCTAGGTGCACTGAACCGCAGCGTCGCAGTACTCTTCTTGTGATCGCCCATCTCGTCAACAGCGAGCCCGATTACTGGAAGCAATTGACAGAAAAGTATGATCGTGACCACAAGTATGTCAAGCGTTATGAAGCTCAATTAAATACATTTAAAATCTGAATAAACTTTATGAAGTAAATATTATTGTCCTGTATTTCACGATTATATCAATACGCAAAAAGAGTTAAAAGAGACATTCATGACGAGGTGATTCTTGAAATTCATTACAATTTAATCTCTTTATTGCATGTCGCATTTCAAATTTAAATTAGTATATCGATAGGTATACCTCATACATATTACGTCCTGTGAGGGTATGGCAAAGTATTAAAATAAATAATTAGAAGTTATTTGGCCTTCTCTTTTCTTAAAGTAGAATAAGGGTGACTAACAAGCTAAGAGATAAAAGTGGATGATATCGCCCATGGGCGTCTATCCTCCTTTAAGAATCAGAACGCCTCTTTGCCAACAAGGGTATCCAATTCTCTACATTCATCATACGAAACACAGCAACTAATAAAAATAATCAGCTACTAGTTTACGCTGGTATTCTGTGAGCAGATGATATTACGTTATCTAATGTGTCATGTGGTGCACCGGTTTTAGCACCATAAGAAAAAAAAACATTATGCTGATATTTTGATGGTGGTAATTTTTTGCAGCGGAAATACTACAGCTTCCGGGCTCTACGTACTCTCTCTCTCTCTCTGGTGGCCGGCTCTGCCGGCCCAGGCATATATTAACATACATCAGTCACATACGATATCGTATACCGGTGGCAATCCACGGAGTCTTTCCGTCCTTTCCCATAGACGAATCTTGTGTCACCCTCAAGACTATTTATTTATTAAAATATGTAGGTGCTACAAAATTTATATTTTTAGTAAGTAAGTTGGCGAAATATTGCATATCGATTTTGTTTTTTAAGTTTTTTCCATACGTAATTTTTTTATAGGATAGGGTGGCAAACGAGCACACAGTCCACCTGATGGTAAGTGGTTGCTGTGGCCCATAGACATCTACATCTATCCTCGATTACGAATCAAAATGCAGATGCGTGGTCACCCGTGAGGACTAAGATGGAATGCCTCATTTCCAGTAAAAAGGGTCTCTGGTTCTCTACACTCCAATATTCTACGAGAGAGTGGTCTTTCCCCGGCCGAGCCGACCCATTCGTGCAACAACTATGCTACTAATATACACTTTACATAGTATCGAAATAAAATGGACTATATATTACTAAAAGTTTTTTCAAAAAGCTTGGTGTAGCATTTAGGATGTAACTTTTGGTGAAAACACTGTTTTGCTATAAAATATCGAAAAATGTGTCTATTGCGGAATAAAATTGCCATTTGTCGTGGCCCACAAACAAACGGACAGGAAAATGACTGTTTCGAGCTTTTTTATAAATTTTTTTGTTCATTATTATTTTTAAAGCTTTTATTTAACTTGCAATGTTTGTATGTATGTTGGGGTCAAATTGTGCAACTAAATTTCAAAGCTTAGAGTTATCCTTTAACAAATTAAGCTGAAATTTAGCACACGTTTAGTTTGGATCACAATGCGTGGTTAGCTAAAATGGCGGACGAACCAAATTTTTGTTAGGGTTCAATCTTACAACTGAATTTTAAAGCAGTTAACCCATAGGTTACTGTGTATATACTAAAGAAGTTAACCGATTGAGTTGAAATTTTCCATAGATAATAGTTTTGACATTGAGTTATATGTACTATACTCCGGCCGCTGAGTTATTACCGATTTGACACATGACGAATTGACAATACTAGTGAAGTGACTGAACCAGTAACCCTAATATCATTTGGGAACAGTTTGTTTTTAAATATTCTAGTATAGTGTGTAATTAAATAAAATCAAAACAATAATAGTTAAAGACACAGGTTCTTTATTAGGTGGAGTATCCTTGATGGGCGTAGATAATTGGTCGAGGACATATCAAAATAAAATAAATTTGTAAACACTGTTACACATTTTAATGAATAGAGTAGGTACAAGATGTTTTAATAAATGACTACCTATCATTTATTAAAACAATTATTCAGACTCTGAACCAGATTCGCCAGAGCTGTCATCGCTATCAGTCACTTGTATGACAATTTCATTCTCTATAATGGTGTCCACTCTTATATCGCGTTCATAATCTTCTGTTATTAGTTTTCGAGTATTTTCGACGACCTTGACTCAATCTTCTTTCGTTATTTTTTAATAGACCCATCATTTTACTAGTACTGAATGGCGGAGTCGTATTATTACGAGCTGCGTAACCTGTAATGTAAACATTAAATAACGTTAATTTATTACATTAAATAAACGAAATGTTACACAATTACCTACATGTAAGGGACATGAGATATTTATTTCTTAGTTATGTATCTTTTTACTTATATGCTGAATATTGGATGTTATAATAGTACAAATTATTCATATTCATAACTTATGCGATTAAAAACAATACCTTTGATTTGTGCCCATATTAGCTCAATGGCATTGTACTGGCAGTGATAAGGCGGAATTCGAAGTACCCGACGTCCATGTGCTAGAGCTATCTCATCTACTTCATAACGGACTCTTGATGTTTTATTTTCGCGTACCAACTTTACTAAGTCAGACTTTAGCATTTCGGTAGTAGTTTCAATTCCATTTTGGTGTAGCCATGCTACGAGATCAGCTTTCTTGTCGACCTGAGTAGGCGCTTTATTCACTTGTTTCGAGTGATATGAAGCGTTGTCCATTATTATGATAGAAGGCTCTGGCAGGCTGGGTAATAATTGATTTTAGAACCAATTCGTAAAAGTGTCTGTATCCATCTCCTCGTGGTAATCGGAAGTACTTTTTGACGCGAAAGCCAGCAGTCCATTTTCAAAGAAACCACTTCCAGCAGAACAAATCTTTCCATTAATATTTTCCTTTTATTCGTTTTTTTATATTCAAACCCAATTTCGTGCAATAGTTTTGACAACGCCGTTTTACCGCCTTTAAACAAGCCAGCTTCTTTTAAAGAGACCAAAATCAAACGTCTAGTTGGAAACTCGTTCCTAGTATAATAACCATATATGTGGTTTCTTATTGCATCTGCATCAAAAACATCAACACCTGTCACGGGCTTTTGTCTTCGTTTTTTCTTAGGAGTGCGTAAAACATTATCTTCACTTCCAGAAGCACCAAATTTTTCTTTATTTATATTATATAGTGTTTTTGGACCAATTCCAATTCAAATTAAATATTTCGTGAGTCAGTGAGTCGACGAACGTTGTACCACTTCTGACTCAGTGAGACAGAAGTGGTACTACCAATCTACTATTGTACGCCAAAATTTTTATAGTATTGGAATATGGAATTGAAGTTCCATTATAAATTACTGGAGAGAGATTTCCATACTCAACCTTAGCCAATAATTGCGAATTTCCGTAGATTATAACTTCGCATTTGGCTGGATTAACAGAAACACCATATTTATATGATCATTCTCTTATGGCTTCCAGGTTATCATTTAGTTTGTGTATTTCAAAGTTAAGATTATTTAAGCCTGACTGAACATAGAGCTGAAGATCATCCGCATAGATGGTACGTACAATCGAAAACTGAGGAGATAGAATTTATAAATAAGGAAAACATAATAGTTGAAAATATTTCCGCTGTGGTCTAGAGATATTTTCCATTTCATGAAATGATCGATAATTTTACTACTGACTATTGACTATGATATACATAATATATGTAATTATTTTGCTGTGAAGCATTCGCAAGACCTTCTCCCATTATTGAAAATGCGCTTAATTGGAAATTGAAATTACTCTAATAGTAGGTAGTAGTATAAATATGCTATTAATGTACTACCAGACGACTAAGTTTTAGTAGTAATAGTAATAATGTCTTCCTGACCGAATTTCGGCCACGGCGGCTTGCCTCAATGGACGCTAGTCATCGGCGCAGGACTGGATTATAGGGCCCAAGTGTATGCGCAAGCACTGGTGCACTCTATATTCCCTCACTCTCATAATTCGATGGAACAGTAAACCGACACGACCGAAGAAAGATCAGGCGCATGACCAACGGCTTTACGTGCTTTTCGAGGCACGGGGATGAGACACCGCCAACTTCCAGACTCCGGGCAACTACTGAGAATTCCTTGACGGAAAAACTCAATAATTAATTTTTTGGCCCGACCCGGGATTCGAACCCAGGACCTCATGATCAGCAGTCGCACCACTACAACCACTAGACCAACGAGGCACTCAAGTTTTAATAGTACTCTCATTAATAGAATGTGTTTATAATAATTTAATTACATGGTTGTATCAAAATTGTTTCATACGTTGGGTAAATGATGATTATTTGTATTGTAGTGTAATATTCGTTCCGTTGTCGTCATACGTATTAATAGTACGAGTGGGAACGCTCTTTTTTTCTTTTCCGTTCGTCCCACAATTTTTTTTATTTAGGCCAGTGGGCCATATTTTTTATCCTTGATACTCATCATTGATACTTAACTGACTTGGTTCACTCCTATTTTCGATTTACGAAGCGACGCCGATTTCTTTACGCGGTGGTGAGAACAAGATTTTGTGAATAATAATGTTTAAAATTTAAAACATTATTCTACTCGAATTAAAAATCCCCTTACATGATAGACTTGCACTGTAGTTTTTCCACGTGTCTATTAACTCACTTTCTTGTTTGTCTGTCATTCTGGGTGGAATTTAGTACCTAACTGATTTCAGACTAACTTCCCGATGAGCTGGGAACTTGAAATTTTGAATATATCTCAAATTCGGATTACAATGCAAGAATATGCTAAAAGCGAGGTAATTTTTTTTGAAATTTAAAAACGTTTATTGTTAGAATTCAAATATCCAATCTATTAAAACTTATAGTAAGGTTTTTGTTATAATTTACTAAGAGATATTCGCTTCACTTCAATAATGCTCAAGCTTCAGCTCAGTAATGGTTCTGATCACATCTTCGAGGGTGCCAACAGGCCGTGGGTACTGGACATATACTATCTGAAGGGTGTGATGTGTCTAGTGGCGGCCCTAAAGACGGTATTACCTCTTATCTTCGGTTTTCCATTTTATCAATCTCATCACATTAAATCTCAAGTGCTCTTATCTGTATGCCGATGATTTGCAATTATATGTGCAAGTGGAATCCTCAAATAATCTATAAGACCATGTCATTATTAAATGATGATTTTAAATACGTTTCCAAATGGTCCATTGTGTATGGCATAAACGTGAATCCATCTAAATGGCGATTAATAATCTTAGGTAGCCCAAGATTATTGATAATCCCAACTTACTATCAATTAAGTTTAATAATATGTCATACCATTTTCTACCCATGTAAAGAACCTTGGTCTGTATATTGATGGTTGCTTAAATGAAACAAACATATACAGGAGGTGAGCCCTAAACTAAGGGAAAATCGTTTAAAAAACTACCATTACCACCAATACTAAAATTTTACTTGTCCAGTAACTTATTCTACCGATTATTGATATTGTCGATGTGTGTTGCCCAGACCTATTTCAACATCATCTTAATACATTGGATCGTTTGCTTAACGACTGCATTAGAACAATTTACGGTCTAATGCAGTTGTTAAGCCAACGATCCAACGATTCTTTTCGTAATCAGCTAAATTAGTTGCCTATGCGTCAGCGCAGATATGTAACTCTAAACGATCCATTTCTACCGGATAACAGAATCCAACTTTCAATACCTGGGAGATTCTAATAATTGTTCTCTCCGTTCTTCTGCTAACCTTAAGTTGCTCACTCCTTTACACCGTACTGGTTACTTATCTCACTCTTTAACCCTCACGGCCATCAGACTTTGGAGCGACATCCCCCTTGACATTAAACATGTTCCCAACAAGTTTTTTTTTAAAAATCAAGTACCTAAGCATGTAAAAAAATCGTCGCATGCTTGAACACAGTTCATATTTTTATGTATTATGTACGTATATTTGTATTTCTATATGTATATATTGTGTGTATGTATATATATATATATATATATATATATATATATATATATATATATATATATATATATATAATTTAACCTTTTCAATTTTTATTATTGCTGCACTGCCTCTTATATGTCTATCTCTGTTAAGCCTAATGGTTGACTGGGAGACTTCGATCAACAATACCAACTAGATGTCGGGTCGGCGCAAGAAATCCATCTAAGTAAATAAGAGCGCACACGAGACGTGAGCTCTTACTTCTTTTAGTTCACTTAAAACACAGCCAATATATACGTCTCACAATGCCGCAATGTGTATTTAAAAGTTGCAAGAATAATGCCCGAAAAAGTAATTTAACGGCCGGAGTGTCTCACTTAATGTAATTACATGTATAATATGTTATATTTTAAGCTCTAAACTAAATAATTATCATATTTGAAACAAAATTACCGATCACAACCTCCCCTACAAATTTTTTGCCAATGTTGACCAATACACGCGCAAACATTTGTGAAACACAACATAGACGCATGAAGTAGATTTGTATTGTAATTAGTTTTTAATAATTCGTTATCAAAACTTTAAATAATAGTAATTGCTACTTTTGTCTTTGTTTGTGTAATTCCAATAGGTACTTAGCCTTTTTTTAGCTTTCCTAGCTTTCTTCCCCGGTCGAGCCGACCCATTAGTGCTACAACTATACTACTAATGTAATTGCAGCATGGCTCTACCACGTTTTAAAAGTATGCAATGGGCGATCTTATTGCTGACAGCAATTTCTTCCAGACAACCAATAAATGGACAGGATTACATAAATATGACAGATAAAGGGCAAATTGGTGTGATAAAAAAAAAAAATATATATATATATATATATATATATATATATATATATATATATATATATATATATATATATATGTATTTTAGTGTGGAAGGTACACCAACAATCATAAATGCCCAAAACATAAAAATAATTTTAATTAAACTTATGATCATATTATAAATTATTTTAGTGTTTAACGCGACTCAATACTTCCTGGATCAAATTCCAACAAGAAAACAGAAACATAACAAAATGACGTAGCTCGCAAGGCAATAACTGGAAAAAGAACTTTATTTGTTACACGTTAATGTTGATTTCACACCAAACGTTATTTAATTTATGTCTTTTCATTTCCAAGTGATGGGAGTATTTAGCTTTGTTCTTTTTTTGTGACTAATAATCGTAAGGTTTGTGACTTTATTACTAGATGCGATGGTTGTAATTAGGTTGAACTTAAAACTATTTTAATTTTTTGTCTCATTTCTTTAGTAAATAAAAGTAGCTGTTTAAGTTTATATTCACGTGGACAGTATTTAGCTATGATTTTGTACGTGACCCGTTATCTAGTTGGTATTGTTGATCGAAGCAGGGAGAGTATGCCCTATTGTATTAAGTCCGCCATATGTATAACTTTGTGCATGAAAGCATAAATAAATAAAGTTTTAAGTAGGATAAATAAATCCATTACAACAACGAAAGTAGTGAAACATCCGGAAATTGAAAAGGACAACAATTTTTTTAAAATAAGAACAAAACTATTCATTGATAAAATAATAATTCCACGATTCCAATGTGTACAATCAAAGTTTATTTTATAAATTTATAATAAATGATGCGTACAAAATTATGATGTGTGTTAATGAAAAATATTAGTTAGAATATAGTATTGCTGGAATTTATATACCTAAATATTGCATATTTTGAACCACTCGAGTAGAGTTTAATTATTCTGGGATTTTAATGCCGTTCGCCCTGGCACGGTCTTCGTATTTCTTCCTCCACTTGCCCTCGGGATCGAATTTGGCGCATAGTTCATTCCAAATTTCATTTTCATGCTCAATTAAGTGCTCAATAATTTCATATGCTCCTTTCTCTTGTTTTTCTGTGCATTTCTCACAGCCTGTTTCTATCGCTTCTTGAAGATGTTCTGTAAAATATTTAAAAGTAAGATTAGTAATGAGTTACAGCGCTGGGGAACTAGTATTTGTATGGATAAAAATAATTATTCCAGGTCTTTTTTGTTTAGCTTTGTACAATTTATGTTTGTAAAATGCCTCCAATATACAGGAGAAAATTCTAGTGTCTGGGTTACGTTTTACAAGAGATTTAAAAAATCAAAGCAAATATTTCGAAGACGTTAACTTTGCAAGCACTTATTTTGACAGCGCGGTGTATATTTTCTTGCCTTCTCAGAAATCAATGAAGGCCAGTGCCCAACATTAGGACTACAATAGGCTGTAACTCTAACTATATGTGATAAAATAATATGTATGTACGTACTAATTCATATAAACATATATATATATATATATATATATATATATATATATATATATACATATAAGTAAGGTAAGCTAAAGCTAAGTTACGCGCTATGCGGACGTTTCTTTTAATAACGATTCAACTTCTTCATTTTTTTTTCACACAACGCCATCTAGTCTCAAGCTAAGCAGAGCTTGTGTTATGGGTACTAGACAACTGATAAACATACTTATATATTTCTAAATACATAAATATTATAGATAAATTACACCCAGACACAGAACAAATGATCGTGCTCATCCCACAAACATTAGTCCTGGGTGGGAATCGAACCAACGACCTGCGGCATAGCAGTCAGGGTCACTAACCACTAGACCAACAGGCCTGTCTATGTTAGTTGTTAGTTATTATGCAGAAGTCATTAACCAACAAGAGATTAAAATAATGAGAAGTATAAACAAAATTCAGTACCAGAACAATTTCTTTTATCACGCTTGTATACAGTTCATCGATAATATTTATGATTTATAACTACAATTGTTATGTCCGATTTAGACAAATTATGCATAAGTGTATCATCAAAAGAAACTCATGTTTAAAATTCTTACCCTTTAGCTCCTTTCCATCAGGGCTGCATTTTCCCTTATCGAGGACACAGTTTGCGTATGCCTCAAGTAATCTCTTATTATCTTTGATTTCCTTTAAATCGATGTTGTCATATTTATCAGGGTAAGTGGACTTCTCGTCTGCCAAAACGGCAACTACCACGCAGAGCACAACGAGCGAACTCTTAAACACCATCTAAAAGTAATGTAAAAATATTAATACAAACTAAGTAGTGGAGTTAATTATTAAAACTGATATACACTGCAAATGTCGAAATCTACCGTCATTAAGCGAGTAACGGCTCAAATGCTCAACGCTGTACAAATAGCACTGATGTGATATGTTTTGCATTGCAATGCTGCAAGTATATATAGTGGTTTCCATCGTGTCCCAAACATCTAATTTGCCCCTAGATGATCATTACCTCGTTTGTGCTCAAGGCATAAAAACGCTTCATTATACAGTATGTTTTAGTTTTCATTTTAGACATTTTAATACAGGCTAAGACTAAAAATATCAACTTATAGAAAAGCATTTCATGTGCAAATGTGAATATTAATGACGATAATGATTAATATTCACTTTCTTTCAAGAGATTAAAAAAATTATTCCCCTTTAAAAGTCAATGATATTTAAAAGTCATTTCTCTCTGATTTATTACAAAATGATTGTTAATACAAAAAATAATTTATAGTGCCATTGTAATTTTGACCCGTAAAATTTTAAATTTAGGAAACAAGTGACTGTATTTCTGGATGGACATTACCACCTTGTGAAAATTCTTTGGCTATAACTTAAACGCAATACTTAAGGTCTTAAAAGAACGACCAATTAAATTATAGTTTAATAATTTTCAAATTGCCATAAAGTATTTTTTATTATTATTTAACATTATTTATTATTATTTAAGAATTAAATGTTATGTGAGCGTCGGTATGTTGATATTGACTCGTTAGTACGCGTACACCTCACCTCAAAATTTAAAATTTGTCAAACTGTTTGTGTTTAGGTTTTTACGGTACACGAAGTTTAGTTGTAGTTCCCCCTGCTAGATGTAGTGACAACCTGGTAAGACTTGCAGGAAGTCGTTAGATGCATGTGGCTCATGACCGTGCTTTGGGGCATTCCTTGGGGGAGGGCTATGTACATTGATGATGATACAATGATACAATGATGATGATGTGATGATTAAATTGTTCAGGTTACAAAAAGTCACAAAAGAACTGACCTACATGCAAAAGTATATACATGCATGAATGCACTAGATACGTGCATCCGGAAGAAATTAACTGGCTGCCGTCGGATAAAAACAAAAGTTAAGTTTACTTACGCCTATTTGTTTCGAACAAAAGATAGACTAAGAACTTATTTTAATAATAACAGTTTTTGCATTTACGTCTTTTTATTAGCCCATATATAAAATATAAATTAAGAAAAGGCTACGTAAATAAATCAATCAACCCATCTTCTAACGTGTGTATCACAAAGCTATCAATAGATGACGGTACAATACCTTGTATCTGCCAGATGTAAAATACTGAAACCGATGACGTGAAGCAGTGGCAATATCTGTTCCATGTAAAAATAAATATAAATTTTGCTTTCTTTCACAGGCAAGACAATTACTGATGTGTACCCAAAAAAATGAAATGCGCTGAAAACCACGTGCGAAATCTGATCTAGTAAAAAATATTCATATTTAGTTTTATAGTCATAGATACTCAATTTTTTTAAATAATATTAAAAATGCTATAAACATTTTTAATATTTCCCTTAACCACTCGTGATAAGCTTAAATTGCTTGTGTTACGAGTGGTTCACGCCAGTAGTCGAATGGCGGATTCGAACCCACGACCTTTTTGAGTTCGCGGTCCGCGCTATGCCATTAGGCTACTGTCGCTTCAATTAATTAATTAATTAATTGCTTCAATTAATTAATAAAATACATTAAAATTAGTAGCGAACATTTTCTTTCTTAGCTTAAATCAAAAAACATTTTTTGATATGTACTTAAATTATCTTCAAACATCCTCCCATGTTTCTTTTACGTCTTTGATAAAGCTGCAAAACTTCAAGTAAGGGCACGGAAAGCAAATACAAAAAGAAGTAAAATATGATGTTTTTAATAGGATAAGGGTGACAAACGAACAAACAGTTCACTGATAGTAAGTACCTAGTTGCTGTGGACCATAGTCGTCTTCATCTTTCCTCGATTGCGAATCAAAATGCAGCTGCGTTGTTATCCGTGAGGACTAAGATGGAATGCCTCGTTTCTAGTAAAAAGAGTCTTTGGCTCTCTACACTCACCATACGAAATATAGCAACGTTAAGCTGCTATTTTACGCTGGTATTCTGTGAGGGCGTCATGCTTCCCCATTCGAGCCGATCTATACGTGTTACTACCAATATATAGCTACAGCATGGCTCTACCACGTAACTTTGGGTACATGATCATATGTGTCCTCCCCGGTCGGGCCGACCCATTCGTACTTCTACTATACTACTAACATAACTGCAGGGCGGGGGTTAGTCTACTCCTAACTTTTTGATTTTATAAATAGGACTAGATTAACACCTATTCTGCTCTCCTTTCCGGCGAGCAGTTTGGCGTATGGCTCTGGAGGAGAGCGTAGGTCGTGTTGATCCCCAGGGCAAGTCTGAGGAGTTCTCCTTCACGTGGTTGCCGCCTGTTATTTGGTCTGGTTCAATAGGAAACAGACAGAACAGAAACACTCGGACGATCCTCTTTTTCTTTTCTTTTATCCCTCCCCCTTTTCCCATCCCAACCCAATCCAAGGTGTCAAGCGTACCGTGCCGATGGATGCGTGCCTGGAGGGAGTCCAGTCACAAACGGTGCCTACCTGAGACCAGGGCGATTCGGGTAGTATTTTAGCCCTTCCCTCGACGTGCGGGGCTCTGCCGGGGGTGACCAAGTATTTCCCTAGCTACTCGTGGGAACAAAATGGACGTAAACCGACATTTTGAAAAAGATATTAAATCTCTTTTAATGGAACTATCTGCAGGTTTGGAAGAGGCTCTTTTAGCCTCACCAATACCCTGCAACAGTGCGCCCCAACCTGGGACGAGCCGTGAAGTGGAGGGCACGTTTGCAGCCGAACCACAATCGGAAACGAACCAGGGAGGGAAAAGAAAAAGTTCGCTGGGCCTTATAAGCTTAGTGGGGCTGCAAGGAAAGGTACCGCTGATAGCAGCTGAGATTGGAGCAGAAGAGGCTCTCTCTCTCTCTGCCAGAAGCCTTGGGATGAAATTCCTCTGTCCAAGCCTCCCCCAGTTCCGAAGGCGAAAAAACGCAGTCGGTCTGAGGAAGAGTCCCCCAAAGACCAGCACAGGAAGACTGTGAAGTTGGCAACAGAGGAGAAGAAGCTCAGTTTCAGTGCCGTAGCTGGCTCCACGCGTGTAGGAATTCGCAATTCGAATCCTATGAGTGTGGAGCAGATGCGGCTGGTCCACCGGGCACTAACACAGGCCATCGCTAAGACGGCCTGTGGGTCGCAACCGGGAATGGGGCCAAAATTTTCCGGTTTCACACACAAGCCGGGTTGGATTGTGGTAACGTGCCTGAATAAGGCAAGCCAGGACTAGATTGTGGGTGAAATCGGAAAACTAAAGCCCTGGCCGGAGGCAGAGCTCTCGGTAATACCCGAGGGCGAACTGTCTAAGTCTCAGCTGGGCATTACCTACTTGCCCCGCAGCGAAGCCGACTCTCCAGAGGAGGTGGCTGTGCTGTTGAGGGCACAGAATGAAGGGCTCCATACTGAGCTCTGGAGAATCCTCCACCGTAGGGACGAGGAGAATGGGTTCCTAGTAACCTTTTCTCTGGACGACCCATCGACGGAGGCTCTTATGAAGGCAGGCTTCAGAGTCATCCTTGGCTTTAAGATGATAACTTTTAAAGCCAGGGGAGGCTCCAGGAGCCCGAACCGCCCCAACCCCAACCCCAATCCCCCCAGCCCTCCACCTCTCGGGGTGAGGCTGGAACGCCACCGGTGAGAGTGACGAAGACCCAAGGCGCAGATTTCACCTCGGTCCGACGGTCTCCGCTGGTGTCGTCCAGGCCGAGGGGGAGGGGAGGTGGGAGCGGTTCGAAGAAAGGTAAGGCGGGAGTCAAGTTTGCAGGAAAAGGACGTCCTCGTCCTCAACAGGCGGAAAAGACTCCTGCCCCTCCACGCCCATAAATGGCAAAACCCAAGGGTAAAACGAGGGTCCTCCAAGCAAATCTTCACCATGCAGCAGCTGCTTCTGCCGAGGTGGAGGTTTGCTTTGCAGAGGACAACATTGACCTCGCCCTTATACAAGAGCCTTGGGTGGCCAACGGTCAAGTTCTGGGATTGGCGGCTGCCGGTAAGATTCTTGTCAATACCAAAGGCAGTAGACCCAGAGCTTGTATAATTTATAATAAAAATATTGAACTTTTAGCTGTTCCAGAGTACTGCAATGATGACCTGGTTACTGCCTTCATAAATCTCAAGGGATGCACAGGGACCAGAGTAATCATTTGCTCAGCCTATCTTCCCGGCGAGAACGCAGTTCCTACCATCGAGTTAAAGCGAGTGGCGGAGTTCGCCCGAAAACACAACGCCGAACTTGTGGTGGGTTGGGATGCTAATGCTCACCACACAGCCTGGGGAAGCACCAACATCAACGAAAGATGTGAGTTACTTTATGATTTTCTCATCTCCAACCGCCTGGTAAGCCTAAACTTAGGTTGTACACCAACCTCTGTAACGCGTGCTAGGCAAGAAGTGTTAGACATAACCTTTGCTACTAATAACATGTCCAGGCGGATAAATGACTGGCATGTTAGTAGCGAAAACTCGATGTCTGATCACAAGCACATTAAGTTTGTGATTGGAGCATCACCATCCTTTGAAACCGTTACTTTTAGGGATCCGAAAGCGACCTCCTGGGATATATATAGAGATAGCCTAAGGAGGAATTTGGAAACGTTTTCTAGAAGCATCATAACAATTGAACACCTACGCCTCTATTGTCTGGTGTAACAAGGCCAACCAAAAGACGACTGCGGACAGACTAAATAGTCTACAAAGGACTGTCTGCCTAATGGCAACTGGAGCTATGCCACCATCGCCTGGAGCGGCTCTTAATGCACTTCTATGCCTAACGCCCCTAGATCTCTATCTAGACAAGGAGGCGAGGGCTAGTTTGTATAGGATTAACGCCCAGGGCGGTCTGAGCTTGCTGTCCTACAGATTGAGATCCATGCTCGACTCAATTAAGAAATCCCGGTGTTATTCATGATCTCAGATATCATGCGTCCACTACACACTTTTGATAAAAAGTATATAGAGGAATTACCCTCCAGAGAAGACTGGCTGAATGGCCAGGTTATCTGTGAGGTCGGTAGCCTCATATGGTATACCTATGGGTCTAAAATGGGCCTCGACGTAGGCTTTGGAATTTACGGGAACGCCCCAAATTCAAATTTAGTATGAATTTGGGTAGATACACCTCTATCTTCCAGGCAGAAATTTTCGCCATACTTCGGTGTGCGGAAATCAATCTGCAAAAACACTACGTCAACCATAAAATTTACATAAATTCTGATAGTCAAGCAGCACTGCTAGCGCTGAGATCAAACTTAGTGAACTCAAAGCTAGTTGGAGACTGCGTGAACCGTTTAAACACCCTGGGTTGTAACAACAGGGCATTGTACGAGGGCATTGTAGGCAACGAATTTGCCAACAAACTCGCACGGGAGGGCTCAAAGTGCACACAATTTGGACCCGAGCGATTTTGTGGAATCTCAAGAAGCCTAGCCTTATTGACCCTTGGAACTCTTTATCACAATAAATCACTTAAGATCTGGTGGTACACCAGGCTTAAAACATTCTAAAACCTTAATCCGGGCTTTTGATTGTAAATTCGCTTCAAAAGTCCTGGGATTAAGTAAAAATAAATTGCGCATTCTGGCAAGAGCCCTAACAGGACACTGTTGTCTTAAAAAGCACATGCCCATCCTAGGACTAAGCAACTCAAGGATGTGTCGGTTCTATTCCATAACGGAAGAAACACCTCTACACATCCTAACCGATTGCGGACCCTTAATGCGCAAACGTAACCCTCATCTGGGACACTATCTACTCCGCCCAGAGGAAGTGAAATTGCTCACGGCTAAGCAACTCCTTCCATTCATTGAAGACATAGGGCTTAGCAGTGAACTATAGCCATAGCAGCGATCACAATAGATCTTCTAGGTCGCAGTGATACTGGTCTCTTTACCTAGACCTGCATAGCTGCTCGCACATAATTAAAAAAAAATTAGCTGCAACGTGGATTTACCACGTAAAAATGAATGATGTTATGGAAACATTGCTTTTAAGCACGGATACTAACAAGTACAGGGAACTTAGGATCAGGCTTGACCTGAACTCTATGTACAGTTATGCATAATATTACTATGACGTTTAAACAAAAATTGTTTTTGAGATATTACTTATGTTATATTGTTATTATTATTACCGTCATAATATATTTACTCTTTATTAATTTATTACCAAGGGCAAATTCTTGAAGTCAACAGTGGTATATTTCTTTTTAATTTTCATTTCAATTTCTGAAACAACCTATATATTAGTAAAATATTAAGGGGAAATACAATAGTTTCTTAAAATCTTCCGTTCTTGATAATTTGTTTGTTGACTCTGAAAGATTGAAACGGGCATTACAAAATTGTATTTTTTGTTACGTAACTCAATGCCTAATTCCCGTGATGACGACTCAGTATTTCCACTTAATTTTAGCCACGTTTTGTGTCATTTGTAATATATTTGTCACTCACATTTAAGATCATTTATTATTTTGAATCACAATTTTTCATTTTTTGTGTTAGGATATTATTCGAAATATTCAATGTTCAAATGTTGGCTCATATTTTTAAAATATCACAAATCTTATCCATATAGAGAGAATTTATTGATTAAAACGGTAGAATTAATAATAAAATTAAAATGTCAGGAACTTTTCTGTCAAACAAGGATAACAAATTGGCCGCCTGATGGTAAGAAGATGCTGTTGATAGACATTTACATCTATTCATGCAATATCCCCCATTAAAAACGGAAAAGCAGAGGAATACATTGACCACAGACAATTTTTTATTTTACGTTTATTTTATTTTCTATAATATCAATGAGAAATAATCAAATAAAAGACCTCGATGCCAGTAAAAAGGGTCTTTGGTTCTCTATATTCACGTTTACGCTGGTATTCTGTGGACGGTGGCTCTCTCCCGGTCGAATTGACCTATTCGCGCAACCTTAATATGTCTGTAGTTATTATCCTTTTAGGCAATCTACAGTGGAGGACTACGTTCAGCAGTAGGTTTTTGATAGACTGTAATGGTTTAACGGTGTCTCTACCAGTTTTAGCGTTAACTTTTAGACTAGTGACGTTGAGCATAGTGTAGGTGGACGACGTGTATTGCAATTTTACGATTTTTCCACCAAGAACATGATTGACATAAAAATTAAGGCAAATCTTTCAATTTTCGGGAAAGCTTACGCCCCACAACGTATCATAACATACTGTAATAACGATGACGGCGACGATGTTGAAGGCGACTTTATGTCTGTTATAAAGTAAATTTTAGCAGCTAGAAAAAGAACTTACCATAAACATCAAACTTAAAGAAACAAAGAAGCCAATAGTTCATCTGATTGTAAGTAGTTACAGTAACACCGACGCCTGCATACAATTTCAAAAACAAATCTACTTCAAAAATTAATAATAATAATAATAATAATAATTTATTTAAAAACTTTAACTTGTAGTACATATAAAATAATAAAATAAAAAAAAAGTCTTACATGAGATACATTACAAAAATACTAGTGAGGGTGACGTTCTGTTCTCCTTGCTAGACTAAGAAATAGCCTGTATTAAGGAGATTCAGTCCCTTACCCCCTTACAAAAGTGATCGGAAAGCAAAAAATGCTCTTAACTTTTTAGTACTACAGATTTTGTGTGTGTGTGTGTGTGTGTGTGTGTGTGTGTGTGTGTGTGTGTGTGTGTGTGTGTGTGTGTGTGTGTGTGTGAGCTCTTAATAGAATTATATTAATATAATATAAATTAGTTAGTTAATAAGTACTGTTCTGTCTCTTCATAACTCTTGTTTAGTAGGAAGGAGTACACGGCTTTCTTACATTTGTAATTAGATAGTTCATAAATAGGAATATTAAAATTGATTTTATTATAAAGAAAGGGACCGACATATGAGAAAAACCTTTTAGCAAAATGAGAGTAGACTGTCGGAATACTGCAAATTTTGTCCTTACGCCTCTTGGTAATTTCGATATATGGAACCTTACGATGTTGTAACATCACTGTATGTAGTATAAACAATTGTCTTACATTAAGAACGTTGTGATCTTTGTAGAGCTGAATTGTCGGATATAATATGGGTCGAAAGGCCATAATCTTTAAAATTGATCTGTGTGCGATTTCTAAAGGTTTCAAGATAGTTTTTGCGGCACCACCCCAACATGAAATGCAGTAAGATATGATAGAAAGACAAAGTGCAAAATAAACGTTGCGTATAATACTCTGATTAGTGACGTGACGAAGTGATTTGAAAATAAAGATTAATTTACGGACTCTGCTGGTTAAATCTTCAATATGGGCTTTAAAACTTAGGGTTTTATCTAGAGTTATGCCAAGATATTTGATTGTGTCGACCGAATTAACAAGGGGACAGTGGCACGCTTGATATTGGTAATGACATGAGTGGGCTATTAATTTTACTGGAGTTTTAGGTTGTGATATTGTAGAGATAGAAAAGGTAACGAATTTGGTTTTTGCTGTGTTTAAAGTAAGGGTGTGTGCACGTAGTCAATCATATGCAACGTTAAAGCCACTTTGCGCGATTTCTTGGAGTTCGGTCCAAGTACCTGCAATGAAGGTAAGGGCGGTGTCATCAGCATATGAAACTATTTTGGAATTATTTAATGTTACAGAGGTCGTTAATGAATATCAAGAAGAGAGTAGGTCCGAGTATACTACCCTGGGGCACACCGTAAGATATAGAAAGTTCATTACTTGTATAGTTGCCAATCTTTACTCTTTGAGTCCGGTCTGAAAGGTAGCTACGGAAAAAATCAAGTTGAGAACCCCTGATACCTATATTTTCTAGTTTTAATAAGAGAGTATTGATGGGAACCGTATCAAAAGCCTTAGCCAAGTCCAAGAATATTGTAAGGACTTTTTTGTTGTCGTTAAGCTTACTTACAACGAAAGTAGTTAATTCGTGAATAGCGTCAGAAGTGGATTTATTTTTACGAAATCCAAACTGTTGGGAAGAGATTATATTACAGTGTTCCAGGTATTTTGCTAGTCGCCAGTTGATTAAACGTTCCAAAACTTTGGATAAAGCACTAAGTACCGCAATGGGGCGATAATTATTAATGAGATTCCCATCACCACTCTTGAAAATTGGATGGATTATAGCCCTCTTGAAAGAGGTAGGAAAGACAGAAGATTCTAGACAGAGATTATAAATATGGGCCAGAACAGGTGCGAGAATAGGGGAGTATCGTTTTAAAAAACTTGGTGGAATTTCATCCCATCCGGTAGCTGCATTATGTTTTAGCGAATTAATAAGTAATTTAATTTCATCAGTGTCCGTGGATTCTAAAACAAAAGATGACAGATTAGATTTTACTAGGGTGGTTCCTTTTGGTGAAGTTGCGCAATTGCTGGCGTTTTTTTGCGCTAGCTCCTTTCCGATGTCGATAAAGAACTTATTAACGTTATTACACGACTGAGTTGGTGAGAGAGAGGATAGTAATTGCTGTGCTGTCGATTGTCGAGGTTTTTCGTTACAAGCGATATTTTTTATAGTGTCCCATAAATCTTTACTGTTTTTACCTGCTTTTTTTATTTGCTCCGAATCGTACTGCCTTTTTACCTTTTTTAATATTTTCGTACAGAAATTCCTGTACCTTTTGTATGTTATAATAAGTGTTAAATTGCTTGGATCTTGTTTTAACTTTCTGTGTAAAGAGTCTCTGTTATGGATACATCTTAATAAACCTGGTGTTATCCATGGTTTGAGTATCCTCTTTTTTGCTGATAATTTGACAGTGTACGTATTATCGAGTATAGCTTGAGACATTAGCTGTATAAAACTATCCGTTGCTATGTTAGGGTCTTTTTATTAATTAAGCTAATATTAAATGCAAAAATCATTTATTAAAACCTATTAAAGTCCACTGCTGGACATAGACCTCTTTATAGATGAGAAGTCACAACCCCAAAACAATTTGGAATGGCTTACACCATTGTGGATATAGCAAAAAAAGGTGAAAGGGTTGAACCTACTCGGATATACTTTTTGAAATCATAACAGAAGCCTAAAAGTATAATTTCCTATTTGTTTTAGAAAGTGCGGTTAATACTTTCGGCTATTGTGTTTTTGTCAAGATATTCTCAAAAGCACCCTGGAGTTAGAAAGTTGGTAGGTACTATTTTACCTCCGTGTCTCGGATAGGTAGTTAAGCAGCCGGTCCTGTGCCTGATCTATCTCCAATCGTAATAAATTGCCATCCCACTGGACTGTGAGAGTGAGGGAATAGATAATGCCCTTGTGCATGCGCACACCCTCCTACAATATAATCACGTACAGAAGGTTAGTCTCCGTTGAAACTGGCCACCGTGACTGGACCTTCAGACCGGTACCTGTGTGGAGAAAAATATTCTAGTGCATGAATGTGTGCGCAAGCACAAGTGCATTCCCTAACCCCTCACTCTCACGGCATCCGACACAGCATTAATTACTGCAATGTACTGTAGCTCCAGCACAATTGTTTTTTTTATAGGATAGGATGACAAACGAGCACACAGTCCACCTGATGGTAAGTGGTTGCTGTGGCCCGTAGGCATATACATCTATCCTCGATTACGAATCAAAATGTGGATGCGTTGTCATCCGTGAGGACTTAGGTGGAATGCCTCGCTTCCAATAAAAAGGGTCTCCGGTTCTCTACACTCACCATACGAAACACAGCAGCATTAAGCTAATATTTGACGCTGGTATTCCGTGAGAGCGTGGTTCAGCTCAAACTGGAAAAAGGATCCGGGTCTCACAGAATATCAGCGTAAAATAGCAGCATATTTCTATCGCTTGGTGAGTGCGAACGTACAGTAATCTTCTTTATTGGCAATGATGCATACCATATAGTGTTCTGGGGTGACAACGCATTTGAGCACAGACGTTGGTCATGGAGCGACATCATCCACTTATCACTGAGTTAACTGCTCGTTTGTCACCGTTCCTTTTATAAAAAGATTTGATCGCAATATTCCGTCGACGTAGCCCAACGGATTAGTAAGCTGAAGTGGCAATAGGCCCGCCATATAGCTCGAAAGACCGATAACAGATGGGGAAGAAAGGTTCTCGAGTGGCAGCCTAGTACCGGTAGGCGTAGTGTAGGGCGACCCCTACTAGATGGAGTGATGACCTGGTAAGACATGCAGGAAGTCGATGGATGCTGTTGGCTCAGGACCACGCTTTGTGGTATTACTTGGGGGAGGCTTATGTTCAGCAGTGGACTTGTGAAGGGCTGTAATGATGATGATGATTCTGTTTATGATGTTGTTCCAAATTAGCCTGCTCGAAATAAACCACTTAGCGTAGCGTTTTAGGTAATTTAGTTATCTATATTAATAACATTCACAAATAAAAATATTTGAGAATGATAAACAGATTTACCTTAAGTTATTATTACACTTCAATAACCATAAAACGTTTAACAACAGATCGATTGACTTTGAATTATTGTTGCATCAGATACGATTTTCTCACTTTGTGTTATGAATGTGGTAAATAGACCAGAAGGATTATTATAAGTAATTAGATAACCTAGTAGTCAGTACAGATTAGATACGCAACCTACAATATAAGTTGTTTACATAATTACATTTTACAAAACTAGCTGTTTTTTTTTTGTTCGTGCAATGTACATACAAAATATGTGATATCGTCATCATCATCATTACAGCCAACAAGTCCACTGCTGAAGATATATCTCCTCCAAGGAATGCTACAAAAGTAAAAAAATTCTTGCATCCTATCACTTCTCCTTCGAGGATGTACTCGAGAACCTTTTATGGTCATTTTTATATGATGTGTCTAAAAGCAAAGACGCCATTGTCCACTTATTGTATTTTATAAACTGTAAATGCAGTTTTAATCTAGGCTTGTTTTTCTATGGATTGGTAACATAAATTAGTTTCAAGCTCACTCAAGTAGCAAATCACCTCAGTATCAAAATGAAGTTGAAAATCGCAATTACAAAATCACCTCTGTCCCGCGTTGCCTAGCAACGCCGATTCTACCTGGTTGAAGCAATCAGAGGGCTTTATTTCAAGAAAATGCCATGGTTGTCTGAAACAGTTACGTAGAATTGTATTTGCTCTGTGATGTAGGATATCTGCCACGATTCGGTTGTGATTTATCTTGTTTCTTGTTAAGAAAAGGGAGAAAAACGGAAAACTGGAAGAAAGTATACTGGCAACGCCTCTGAACAAGGTCAGGAAAAAAAAAACACAAAATCCTAAACAGTGGGAAAGGGCAGTAGAAAAATTACAAAAGTTGGTATGTAGTACAGTCAACATGTTTCTTATTTTATTCACTGAATAATTTTTATTACTGAAATGAGTCCAAATAAATCGATTGTTTAATTTTTGATAAAAATGAAATTGAAGAGATTTTTTGTAAACCTAATATAACTTTTTTTTGGTACGGCATTACGATGCGGTCATTATGGTGAGCTATATCAATGTTTGAAACTTTTACGCACTGAAAACAATGGAAGAGTTCAGTGATAAACACAAGTACAGAAATACTCTGAGTAGAATATAATACTGTGTATTGAAATCTTTCATAGCTGTTGAAGTCCGTTATTTTATATCCCCTTTAACAGCATGAAAAAAACATTGTGATAGGAGAGTTTCGCGTTCTTCTGCGACGGATTTTGCAGAACTTGTCACCGAACGTGTGTACAGTTTTCACGTACTTGTTATTTATTTATAAAGTATGTGGTTGATTTTTGTTTCTTGACCACGTTGTAAATAGAACAAGTTTCAGACAACTGAAAAAAATTTATTACGTATAAGTATATTATACTCATTCAAGATTAATGTTACTTCATGTATTTCTTATTGTATTATTTTCGTACTGAATAATAAATTTTTACACCTTAGATAACAGTAAAATACTTTTGTTGCATTGAACGTCCGCGAACAATTATGTAGACCAATTATTAAATTAAACTTATTAACTTTAAGCATCTTCTTGAAAATGATAAAAAGCACTTATTAGCGTTCGCTCAGTGAGTTCACTAGTTATTTACAAACCTCTAAAGCTAATTACGTAATATACGTGGTAGAGTCACGCTGCAGCTATATAATGGTTGTAGCATGAATGGGTCGGCTCGACCGGGGAAGGACCACGCTCTTACAGAATACCGGCGTAAGATAGCAGCTTTATACTGCTGTGTTTCGTATGGTGAGTGTAGAGATCCTGAGACCCATTTTTACTCTAAACGAGGCATTCCATCTGGGTCCTCAGGGATGACTGTAGATTTCTATAGGCCACAGCATCTACTTACCAGTCACATCAGATGGACTGCGTGCTCGCTTGTCACCCATATTCTATTAAAAAATCCGTTTTCTTCATATCAGTCCTTAATATTACACTCTTTGAAATGTGTTGTAATTTTTGTGTCACACGGCATTAGCATTGTGACTACCCCTTGACGGACACCCTTAGACCTTAATAAATTGTAACTGTACTTACGTTATAGTATAAAAGCTGAATTTCATAATATCAGAAGGTGTTGCTTCAGTAGTCAGACATTTTCGACAGTTCTGACAACCTGGCCAGACGAACATATACTGCCTGTAGGTGCGAGCGCGGGGCAATATACATCCGAGAATATTACCTTGCATGCCAGGTACAGGAACTGTTGAAACTGTCTGGACACATTTACCGACGAATGATGTTAGATATGTAAAATAGTGATATATCATTGTTAACAACAGTTAAATTATGTTGCATAACTAATAAAATGGGTTAACCTAAAATGACTTAACCGACTAACTTATTTAGCAAATGGGCCATTTTTCGCAACTCCACATTCAAAGAACTTACTTTGATTGTAAACAGGAATAATTGAATTATACCTGAATGAGCGACCTGGCCACGCCGAGATATTTCGCCCTGTAAGTGCCGACCTACAGACAATCCAACAGAACGTGTGCCATCGTTTTTTCTTTCGTCATGCATGCCCTGCTTAGGGGAATGTCTGTAACATCTAGTGTAAACATTTGATTGTTAAAAGAACCGTAATGTTTTCTTAATAATGTTAAAAGAACCATTGAATTTTTTTAACCGTGTAGGATTCTAATCCAATCTTGTAGATGCGCCCATGTATTTTTTTTTATAAAATACTAGTAATGCTATTAACATTACCAGTATTCCCTTTAACCATTCCCAGTAAGCTTAAGATAGTTGTGTTAAGAGTGGCTCACGACATAGTCGAATGGCGGATTCGAACCCACGACCTATTGAGTTTGCGGTCTGTACCCTACAATCAGGTTACTGTCGCTTTTTTTTAAGTTTATTACCGACAGTGCTTATCTAGTCTGCTTGTATCTACATGGTTAGTCAAATATTACCAGTGTGTAAATGCATACGGCTTAGTGAGTTCTGCACAATGTTACTCCACGCCGATCTCTGGATATCGTCAGCAGCCTCTAGGAACACTGTGACCGTTGATCTATTGCGAGGTCACGCTGTTGAATTTACATACCTTATTTAAACGTTGATGGCATCCGGTTAGGGCCCTGAGTTCACTATGTTGCTGTTCAAAACTTGAAGTATTGCCATGCTTTCGTTCGGAATACTAAGTGTATTCCTTTACTTTCTTAGGAGTTAGGTACCACTGTCGCTACCTGAATTATACCCATACATTCACCCAGGAAAACAGTACTAAAGATACCCAACGGTGCATGAATATAGGTGTTGAGATCTTCTGAAAATGTTCCAGATCCAGTACCTATACTAATTTTAAGCATCTGTAAACATATCAATTCTTTGATGGTGAGACATATTCGTCTTTTGTCTGTTTCATTTAATTGTATTACGTATTTCTTATCAAATTAAAGCTGTTCAGGGTTTCCGTCATACTTGGCTTATAGGAATTTCATGAGAAACCTGCTTGTTACTCCCAAGGTTTAGGATTTTGAGTCTTAGTGCAGCTAACTTTGCTTCTTGTATGTGTAGATGAAGCAGAGTAAGTTGGAGTGTGACTTCTGGGGCTTCCGTTAAAGTAGTTCTTAGTCAGCCTGTTACAGCTATATTAATCTCGGGCGTCGCAATATTTTTTATAGTGTTGAGTTCTTTTGTTTTAGTTCACCATAACCTGGTGCAGTAAGACATCATGGTTCGAAGACGAACCATTCTGTATAACCAGAGTACGATCTTGGGCGGCAGATCCAACAGTTGTCCGATCACGCTTCTGCATTGCCAGAATTTTATGCTGGTTTTGTTTATTTTATTTTCGATGTGTTTATTTCAGTAAACTTTCTGGTCCAAGGTGATGCCAAAGTACTTTAACTTAGAAAACGCTATTCATCATATTATAGTTCATCAGTGTACTTGATTATTTTTTTGTTTATTTAAGAAAAAATGTTATCCCAACACTAGCATTTTCTCTTGTATCGTATATACATATAAATAAATTGCACAAGTACAAACATCCAGACACGGAGAAATTATTTGTAGGCCATACAAATACTTGTTACGTGCGGTATTCGAACTCGTGGCCCCTAGCGCAGCAACTCATTACCCACGGGGCCGCCGAACTTGCGAAGGGCCGTAATGATGATGATGATGATGATGATGATGATGATGATGATGATGATGATACCTTTATGAAATTAATTTATCGTCGGTTATTAAAATGAAGACGTGTTTTCAACCCTAATCACTAAGATGGAATGCTTCGTTACAAGTAAAAGGGTCTCCGGATCTCTTTAGTTACCACATGAAACATCAGGATTATGCTGCTATTTTACGTTAATACTCTAGAGACCGTAACGTAACGTAACGACTACGATACTTTTTTATCTCGCATCTAAGTAGAAAACAGTTGAATATGTCAAATCTGGGTAATCTGGAACATAGTAACTTATTACAGAAATCAAGAGGGCTTTTTGTGTTTTTTCATGGAATTTTGGACATAAATGATCTTTTTTTAATTAAAAAGAATACTGGCTATGCTTATAAAATTAATTACATTATCAATAACGAATTCAACTACCTTAAAATGTTTTCTTGAGGACTGCTGAACGAATGAATCATTCATTGGACATATAATCAAATGTTGAATGGAAAAAAAGTAATTAAGTCACATAATTATGTGACCAAATGTTCCGGAATGCATCATATACTAAACCGAACTACCTGCCGAACCAAAACCTGCACCTATGCTCGAGGGTGGTTTCCTAACCTTTATCATTATGTAACTGATACTACTAAATACGCATATGAATATGTTTTTAAAGAATTTTTCTATATCCCGGAGATGTTTTAAAGACGTATTATGCACATGGGCAAACGTCAATATTTGGACTTTGTATATTGGCCAAACAAATACTATAGGCCCTCAGCACTGCAGACAAACGCTTTGGATATGCGCCACCGAGCCATCTCTAAATATGTCTTCTAAATACACGTAATACCAATGTCATTCTAGTTGCCTTATGACCATGGAGCGACTTTCAAATAAGTGTGGAAATCTAAATGCACAAACACGTAACGTGGTAGAGTCTCGCTACAGCTTTTATTTCGTATGACGATTTTAGATAATCAGAGACCCTTTTTACCGGTAACGAGACATTCATATATAGAGCCATTACACCTGAGGACTAAGATCCCGTCGCATGGATCGATCTCGTCAAAATTTTTATTCTGATAATAGAAATGTTTATGGACTACAGACATACTTACCATCGTACTGTGTGCTCGTTTGTCACCCTTAGGGACATTTTTAGTGGGCGTGCATAATGTAACGCTTTTGTAATTGTAACTGAGTTAAGATACAGTGTTTGTGGCGTTACGCTAGGGGGTTAAAATGAAGATGTTCCTGCTGAATGAAAATTTAACGTGGATATTCAATTTATAGATTTAATTGACTTTTCTTAAAAATACGTTTATGTACTTATTATAATAAAGTTTAACAAAGGTATCCCATTTTGTATTGACTAATGCGCGGCTCATCCTCACGGTCTTCTTATGTCGATTGTCGAATGCGGCGGTCGCCGCTTGCCCCTCGACGCTTCACCCCGCCTCGATGTGGGCCCGTCCGCATTAACAAAAGAAAAACAGTTTCTTTGATTTTTTTGGGTTTTTCTTTTTAATCAACTCGTCATCTCACTTGTGGTAGAGGGTAGATTTTCGACCGCAGTATCAGGCGTCTCGCACCTTTGACAGTATGTAGTCATAAGATATTTCTGATATATCCAATAGACGTCTGCTCCAACAAACGGGTAAGAGATAGACATTCCTTTTCGTTGCATGGGTTGAGCTCATATATATACGTACCGTTACAGTTACAGTCTATTAAGAGATCACTGCTGAACACGGGCATCTTCCTTAGATTGGAATGAGGAGAAAATCACGTTTAGGAGGTGGGTTTAAGAAGCTGCTGCCTATCTCCTGGTTTGCTTCTATATGTCACCTTCGACGGCACCCACGGGATGACATATGGTAGTTTATATTTGTACACCATCACATCAAGGTCATTTTTACGTAAAAAGAGTTATTCTAAGTTCATATTACGAAATCTACAATAACATTGTTGATAAGTATTCTATTGTTTAAGATCTTTAAATGTGTTTTTAATCTTGGTTTGATGTTTTTGTCTTTACAACTTTTTCTGTTTATAAAGATTAAGTAATAATTGAGTAGTGCCTCCAAAATATTTTTAGGTGTTTTTTGACAAATCTATTTCAAGGCAAAAAGTATATTAATCTGTCTGCCGAAATGAGTCTTATGATCTTCTTCGCGAGCAATAATGGCCAGTGTCTCTCGGCACGTATAATCTATTGTGTTTACTTTATACTTTCGATGAATTGCTTAGCTGCGAGTGATTTCGCTTTCTTTGGGCTTAGTAAGTAGTACTGCAATAGTAAATGGATGCTACGTTTGCTTATCAGGAGTTTTTTCAGTTAGTATACGCAAAGTTGTTTTAATTTTTATTGTAATGTGTTTTCTATTTTCGTATGAATTATAAAATATCTATTCTATTTGACATACTACCTGATATATACTTTTGTATACATAATTTATTATTTTTTTTGCATGATATAATATTTATTTATTTTATTTTTTTATGGTAACAATAAGTGACGGTACAAAGAACACAGGTAGATGCGGGTCCTAAACTAAGCGCCGCCTGTATCTCAGGACCCTGACATGCGATACAAAATGGTTTGTCACTGGACCTCATTTACATCGAGATATGTTATAAGATAGTGTTAATATTACGTGCTTGTTATCGGCCTTTAAAAGTAATGCTTCTAATACAAAAACTAAGGAAGTATTGTTTTGCTACATAAATAAATTTAAAATAAACAATAGCGCCCGCAAGAGATGATTCCGCAATAGTTGGCATAGGAATGATTACGTCCGAGTCATGTTTGCGTGTGTGTGTGTGTGTGTGTTGCTATTTAATTAGCTCTTCAGTGTCATTATATGTAAGAGTGTAGAGCATGTTCTTTAATAGGGTTTTACATGAGGAAAGTGGCCGATCTTTAAGGTCAATTATTTTTAGTATTTTGTTGTAGATGACGGGATGTAAGAAGGTGGGGCAACGTTTAGCCAGGTTTGACTTTACGATTGGAACGGGGATTCTAAAAGTGTGTTTGCTTTTTAATTCATTGTAGTCCGGGCGACATCTTAAAGTTTTTAGGGTTCCGTAGTCAACTATGAACCCTTATAGTTTCGCCATGTCTGTCTGTCCGTCTGTCCGTCCTCGCTTAATCTCTGTGACCGTTAGCACTAGAAAGCTGAAATTTGGTACCAATATGTGTATCAATCACGCCGACAAAGTGCTAAAATAAAAATTGGAAAAAAATGTTTTATTAGGGTAGCCCCCCTATATCTAAAGTGGGAAGTGATTTTTTTTTTATTTCAACCCTTACGTGTGATATATTGTTGGAAAGGTATTTAAAAATTAATGGGGGTTTACTAAAATCATTTTTTGATAATGTCAATAATTTCGGAAATAATCGCTCCAAAAGTAAAAAACAATGTGTCCCCCCCCCTCTAACTTTTGAACCATAGGTTTAGAAAATATGAAAAAGATCTGAAAGGTAGACCTTTATAAGGACTTTCTAGGAAAATCATTTTGAACTTGGATGGAAACAGTTTTTGTACAAAAAAGACAAAAAGTTGTACAAAACAATTTCTGGACTAAGTTTTAGTATGATCGTTTAAGCAAGCATTTTTTTTAACTTCGTTTACATATTTTATTATCCTGAACGTATCTTTTTTCAAACAAAAAAAGAATTATTAAAATCGGTTCTCGCAATCCAAAATTACCACCGAAAACTTCTGGCACGTCTATGTATTAATTAGTAACCCAATTCCCCGAGAGATGGCGCTGTAGGTACTTATTACATTGGGTCGGGTATTATCGAATAGTTCGGTTGGTCTCTCCTTTGCATCGCCTACCGCGGAGCGTGCAATGTTGCACGCTCCATGTTCGCGCACGTACGCACTACCGGGAGCAGTTGCAGGAGCGCGGAGCGCTGCTGGAGCGCGAACATAATGGATTCCCACCTTTAAACTCGTAAGTGGGAACACTTATTGTGACGGACGGGAAACTACGGAACCCTACACTGAGCGTGGCCCGACACGCTCTTGGCCGATTTTTAAAGTAGTGACATCTGTTATAAAATGTAAAAAGTAATATATTTTGCTCTTAGTTGCTATTAAATATAATAATAGAAACTACTAACATTTATATATTTTTATAATTATATTTATAAAATGCTTGAAAAATTCCGACTTTCAATGTTTGGTTTATTTTCGGTATTCCATTTTAATATTCTTATAGTTTATATTATAGATGATAGTGAAATCTATTAATAATATGAAAATTGGTATGATATTTATTTTAATTACTTATCTTATCTTAATAAAATGATTAAAATTTGTATGTTTTTGCAAAACTCTCTGTCGACGCCAGATAGTCGACAGTCGACCCTATTATATTTCTTATAAGGCACTTAATATAATGTTATTGTATAGTAGAGGTGGGTAATATCACTTTCAGCCTATATCAAATCGTACCTATGTACATTGAGTTATAATGTACTACGTACTAGAGAAGCTATTCCGAACAAAAATTGTGCGCTACTCTATGTCTTCGGGCTGCGCGGGAATAGTAGAGTCGCGCATGCGCAGTTGGTATAAACGCGCATCGCGCCTGCGCGGTCAGTTTTTTGCACTTTGAGTGGGGAATTGTAAATAAACAGCTGTCGCATCCGTAGTACTTTAAATTCTTTATATAGAGAATCGGTGGGGTATGTGAGTGGCTTACTTAGGACTACTTTAATTATTGTACGTTGAGCCCTTTCCAATGTCATTAGTGCAGTCCCCCTACCGCGACCCCAAACACAAATGCAATACTGCAGTATAGATTGGCAGAGTGCAAAGTATAGCTGACGTATTGTATCTACTGGAGTGCAAACTCGCAATTTTTTCATGATGTAAATGAACTTTCGCAGACGGGAAGACAAATTAGAAATTTGAGCATCAAATCATCGTTAGATTTTCATCTATGATAATTCCAAGATATTTGGTTATTCTAGAGCGCGCTATCGGTTCACAGTTGCAGCCATGCAGATTGGTATAATCATTTTTGCAGTAATGAATTGTCAAGGGCATAGCGATCGGAGAACTTGTTCGTCTCGATTTATTGAAGCGTACATACATATGTATGTAGTATTTTCCTGATTTAGTGTAAGGAGATTTAAGTTTAAGGACATGGCAATACGAGATAGGCCTCGTTCCGCGGTACTGTATACTCGACTCCATGTCGTATCGTGTAATAATATGGTTGTATCATCTGCGTAAGCAATTACATTTGAATTAGGCAAGTTTTTTTCCAGAATATCGTTCATGTACAGGATGAAGAGAGTGGGTGCAAGGGTACTACTGCCTTGTGGAACGTCAAAATGAACATCCAGTTGCCTACTAGTGTAATTTCCTACTTTTACACACTGTTTTCGCATTTTTAGGTAAGTTTCAAACCATTGAAGTGTATTTCCCTTTACTCCTGCGGCTTCTAGCTTTTTCAAGAGGAGGCCAACAGAGTCTGTGTCAAAAGCTCGCGAGCTCGCGACAGGTCGAGAAAAACACCTATGCAACATTGACCATTCTCCACGTGTTGTGATATCTGGTCAGCTAGTGCTGCTACAGCATCCTCGGTCGGTTTTACCTGTCGAAAACCATATTGCTTATCTGAGATAATCCGATTTTTATGTAGAAAACGGGCAAGTTATAAGAATATAAGAAATGGAATTGTATTTTAAGATTCGGAAGACGATCTGTTAGCCAAATGGGTTGAATTAAATAAATAAAATTCGCTATGGAATAGAATTTGTACATCCTTGGATTTTTAAGTCACAAATAGAATTATGTTGTTATGTTTCAGCGTTTCAGTAGCAGCGTCCAGTCTGGGCTTTTACGAAAGTTTGTAGTACCTATGCTGAAGCAAAATAACTATCATAAGCCAAAATTAATGTTTTGGTACGATTATAAACTGGTGTTTTAGAATATTCCTTACGAGATTTTTAAAAATAAAGGGTAGCAAAAAAATCAGACTGGGCTTTAAAATATTCTGTACTGGACTTTTGCTTCGGCGGTATGTACTGCTTTCAAGTGCAAGCTTATGAAATTCGGATTCAGCGGTTAGAATAACTTAACACCATTTGCGCACTACTTATATTAGATATTATTAAAATTAGCCGTATCTCGTCGCAAAGGTTAAATTAATTAAATTCGAGATGTATCAGAGGTAGATAAATTCATATAACGGGTCAATTACGTCTCCGAGAGGTAACTAGTATGTGATACTGTGTGCACTTTGCATTTTAAATTAATACATTTAATCTTTTTTAACTATGGACATTATAAAAAAGTTTGAAACAAAAGTTGTAGAGAATAAACTGATCTTTAAAAATGGATAAATGCATTTTATTGATTAATCTAATATTTCAAGAATTATTGGCCGCGATAGAAAAACCAGTTCATTAAATGGGCCATAAATCATAAACGGTAGGTTTTACAAAAAGGTTTACTCGAAACAAAGGACGCGAAATTTTATTTTCTACAATAATGGTATCTATAACTTTTGCCCTAAAGTGCATAGTTTCCGAGATATCGGCTAAAAACGTGTTTTTCAAGATGGTGCTTGAAGCGCCACCTGGTTCTGTCAGCATTTTGTGATTTTATGCTCAGTAAGTGATCCTAAACTTTATAAAAAAAATTGTATTGGAAGTATAGTGCAAAGTTAAATTCTATTTTTACTTTCCTATACGGTACTGAAAAAATAACAACAAAAATTTTGAACTAAATAAATAAATCAATTAAACTTCCCGAAATTAAAATAATATCTACCCAATTAGTAGTATTTATTGAAATATCGTTTCATAATATGTTAATGTAAAATAAAATAAAAATTGTGAAATATCAGTGCCATAGGCTTCTATTCCGTTTACCTGTTACACCCTATTTTTTTTAGATGGTGAAAAATATCACCAGTATATACGTATTGACGAGTGTGCTTTACGTATCATAGTAATAACTTTACTTTCATTTATATATCATTGTTATTTCTATGCGATAAATACAGAAAATATACCTTCTTAAACATTTTGTAAAGGTAACCTCAACTCAATGCTAATGGTCTTGCGATTACTTAGAAGTTTGAATAAAAGTTGTCATTACGGCTAATGAGTATACTTCGGCAAGTAAACTTAAGTTAGATTTTTCACGCAATAAGGGTAATCAGCGTTAACAATGTGTGGGTTTTTTACATGTTTAGTCAAAAACCAGAGTGTGATTATTTTGTTGTGAAAAAACCTAATGGCAGGAAAGGTACAGACAGTCGTATAAGTATTTAACATTGCATCGAAATATTTTTTAGAGAATCGAAATAATAAAAGATTTTATCTCACTTTATTTATTCATTTTCATGTCACATCTTCTGAGTGCTACAGTCTACACGTTGGTCAAGTTCGAAAGAGACCAACGCCAAGATCAATGTTCACGAGTTTTTGTGGAGCTATCCACATGTTGGCTGTAATTAGTTGTCATCGAGAGAGACGACGTAGAAGTTATTGCAGCTTCTGCTATTTATTTAATGAGTGCATTCAATTATTATGTTAGTGTACTCCGCAGTAAAGTTATCTAAAAAGAGGTAGAAAAGAAAGTGCTAGATGCTGAGTATTATAATTAAAACAATATCTCACCGGGACGGACGCCAAGCTGTAACTTACATGACAAACTAACATGTGGACGTGAGCGCCTTTGATTTGTGCAGAAAAACGGACACTATTCCGAGGTGGACAAGTCGTAGCGAGCGATCCCGAGTGGTGGCAAGGCACGCCAAACGAACCGTATACACATTGGCGCTCACCTGCACTCGACCAGCTAGGCGAGCGTCGACGAGCAATGGCGAGGTTTGACAAATGGGCTGTGTATACGTTGGTGCTCGCCTTTGCTCGCCCAATATGTATAGTCCTCTTAAGGGACCCCCCCTTAATTTACCATAGATGCCACGCTTGGCTATCTTGCTTCTGCTCAATTCCTGTTTCTCTTTCCCTGCTATCGTCGTAACGATACTCATAGGATGATTATAGGGGTTGTAGATTCTCTTACACCGTCTTTACATTTGTAAATTGATTTACTTTTTCATATATTTTAATTTTAGTTCTATCTTCGCAGAATGTACAATATATTAAAGTTTGGATTTTATTTTTTAATCTTTTTTTACATTACTACTACTATTTTCTCTAATAAAAGAAGGAATTTTTGTTATTTTAATACCCTCACAAGTTATCCCGGGCAGTAAATCAATGTTATTGAAAAATGTATGGGGAACGCCCCAAATTCAAACTTAGTATAAATTTGGGTAAATTCTCTTCTACCTTCCATGCAGAAATATTCGCCATACTTTGGTGTACAGAAATCGAACGGCAAAAACCAACAGTCAACCATATTATTTATACAAACTCTAATAGTCAAGTAGCACTACTACCGCCAAGATCAAACTTAGTGAACTCGAAGCTAGCTGGAGGTAGCGTGAACTGTCTGAACGCCCTTGGGTCAACCATATTATCTATACAAACTCTAATAGTCAAGTAGCACTACTACCGCCAAGATCAAACTTAGTGAACTCGAAGCTAGATGGAGATTGCGTAAACTTGTGAACGCCCTTGGGTGTAACAACATGGTCGTTTGGAGAGGGGTTCCGGGTCATTCGGTTATTGTAAGCAATGAACTTGCCAACAAGCTCGCACGGGAGTGCACGAAAAGTACACAATTTGAATGCGAACCATTTTGTGGAATCTTCAAAAACCCAGCCCGATTGACCTGTGGCCGTGGTAGGAAAAGGGGAGATCTCCCGCCGGGCAAGGTGTTCTGCCCGGGGAGCGGCCAACGCTCCGTGTGATAGTTCGGAGATGATTCGGAATTCTGATAGCGTGATTTAGGCTTCAGTGTGTTTTGCTTGCGGCGCGACGATAGCGCCGCTACATCACCCCCTTGCTCAGACCGGAGGTCGATAGTGCAGCCTCGTTGCCGATGAATATGCAAGTGCCAGGAGATTGCCTTGTAGTCTGCGGTGAGTCGAGAAGAAGGCAAGTAATCTGCGAGAGTGCCGTGAGGCAGAGGCGAGCAGTAAGGCTCAGAGCCGTGTCGAACACTGTATAGCGCAGAGGGTAGCTTGAAGGAACAGGAAGCATTATTATTCCAGTGCTGCGATAAACCTTGTGAAGCTAGATGGCTTGCAGGATGTGAAGACTGCAGACGATATCTGCTCGGGAGCGAATGGGTGGGGTATTTTATGACGATGATGAAAGCTTGAAAGTTTCCGAAGGTTGTTGGTTGCGTGCTCAGATCACGTCGAGGTCACCACTGTGGCCGTGGTAGGAAAAGGGGAGATCTCCCGCCGGGCAAGGTGTTCTGCCCGGGGAGCGGCCAACGCTCCGTGTGATAGTTTGGAGATGATTCGGAATTCTGATAGCGTGATTTAGGCTTCGGTGTGTTTCGCTAGCGGCGCGACGACAGCGCCGCTACAGACCCTTAAAACTCTTTATTACAATAAATTACTTAAGATCTGGTCTGATACATCAGGCTTAAAGTATTCTATGCCTTAATTCGGACTTATGATTGTTAATTCACTTTAAAAACTTTTTTTTAATAAAATAAGGCTGATAAACTAACACTCAGTCAACTTGATGGTATGGATACTAGGGCCCTACATCTATGCTCGATAAAGAATCAAAATGCAGATGCGTCGCCACCTCTGAGTACTAAGATGGAATTACTCATTTCCCGTAAAAAGAGTCTCCGGTTCTCTACACTCACCATACGGAATACAACAGCATTGAGCTGCTATTTCACGCTGATATTCCTTGAGAGCGTTATCTTTCCCCGGTCAAGCTGACCAATTTGTGCTATAACCATAATATAAGTCCAGCATGGCTATGCCTAGCTCTCTTGGAAGGACAGGGGCTAGCTTATATATACACAAATTGCAGACGTGATGCAGATGTACTACAGTTGTTTAATGGCTACAGCACGAATGGGATGGCGTACACATAGAGAGCAACCACGCTTGCACAGAAAACCATCGTGAAATAGTAGAATATTGCTGCTTTGTTTCGTATGGTTACTGACGGGAACTGAAGGCCCTATTAACTGTAAATGAGATATTCCATTTAGTTCTCAAGGGTGACACCGCTATTTAATGTTTACTTTTATTCGAGGATACATATAGCTGTCTATGGGTCTTAACATCCACTTCCCAACATATGACTGTATGTTCGTTTGTTAACTTAAAGGGTAAATAAAATGTTACAGCCTATGATGTCCCACTGCACGGCACAGAACTACCCTCATATGTGAACAAATAGTTTTTATAAAAAGCGGGTATATGCGAGTAGGTCCCGCTCACTGAGAATTCCGTATAGACTTAATGAGGTATGTAGATAGTTCATCCATCAGTAAGTTAAGCACCGAATATTGCTTTAACAAGAAGTATAGGCTGATTATAGGATAAACCTAATTATGCAGTCGAAAAATTGTTCTTCCATAAATCAGTCTACATCACGGGCAATTTAGCAACAGCAAATGTAAGTTTGTAATCGTAAAAAAGAATTACTATGTAACATAACTACAAATTATTATATATATATATATATATATATATATATATATATATATATATAAGTATTTTGGATGTTTTCCCTTAATTTGGCTGTGAGGCATTGCTTCTTGCATCATTTCATGATTCTAGGTCAACGGAAAATACCTTATAAGTTCCGATGAGTGAGTTTGAGAGTATTGCAATTAAGAAAAGATGGCCGTGTCTTTTGAATGTGTTAAATAAAAGAACCCTCCTCCTCTTACACCGCCAAGGGCTCGCAGACCTTATTATTCGTATTGTCATCTGCAATGGGACTACTACTATTTATCCCGTGCAGGTTCCCCATTACCCGGGTAATCCTCACAACCCATTTCTATGGGCCGGTCTTGGGAGCCGTACATAGTACGACATTGTAGGTTATCTTCTTCGGCGTATTGCGTGCCACCAGGCTACCGGAGTGTCGGCCGTCTTGACGCCCCGCGGAGTCCCGAGGAGAAGGAGTCGACGCAGGGCCAATCTCGCCGACAGGAGTGCGCTCCTGATAGCAGCACTCCGGGCCTCCAGTGCTCCTTTCTGGCTCTAGGTGATGGCCTGGTATCCCTAGGCAGAAGTTGGCGTATCTCGCGCCTCTGGGAAGGGATCTGCCGAAGGGTCAGCAACCTCCAGGTCCCGCGGAGACGCATCTCGACGCGGAACCGAAGTCACCAACAGGCGCGTGTTCCCAGCAGCGCGCCGGGCCTTCGGAGTTCGCTTCCCAGCATGTAGATTACGCGCAGTGTTGGGTATGTAACATCCCGGGTGATGTCAGGGGCATCCTCGAGGCTCTACGCAAGCCGAGTTGGCCCCACAGCACGTGCACTCACTGCGAAGCGACGCGCTGTACTTCTCCCACCCGGGCGGAGCCGACGACCGACGGACGTGACCGCCTGCCAGCGTGGTCCGGACGCGACTGATATCCTTATTATTAACTATTAATTTAAAGTTAACTGTACTAACTTGGGAAAAAGGGCATTGAAGGACGGACGAACTGATGGACAACAAAATCTTTCTATAAGGGTTTCGTCTTTTCTTTTGACGTTCGAAACCCCAAAAAGAGACCTCTTAAAGCATCGTAGCTCCATGTCGGCTACATGGTTTTTTAATTATCCTAAACCAGTACATAACTACTTTCACGTGGTAGAGCCACGCTGCATCATTTAGGTTGTAGCATGAATGGGTCCGCTCGACAGAGGTAGGACAACGCTCTTTCAGAACACCAGCGCAAAATAGCAGCTTAATATAGTCCCGCTGGGTTCCTTGCTGGTTCTTCCCAGGACAGAGGTGTTTTTTGCGAACCAGTGGCAAATGAAAGAAGTGACTTTTAATAAGTATTGTAGTATTGTATATAATCTATATTGAATAAAAAAGTTTCTTTTTCTGTTTCAGTGTCTGTAATGCTGCTGTGTTTCGTATGGTGAGTGTAGAGAACCGGAGACCGTTTTTACTGGAAATGAGTATCCATTTACCATCATGAGGACTCCACGCTTGATTGTCTACCCTTAAAAAGGAACTTAACATTATAATTTATATGGGAAGCTAAAGTAAGAAGCGTCATAATTTTACATTCTTTTGACAATTTTCGTCTTTTGCGTGCATATGTGAGGCACCCTTTCTTGAAAACGCAAAGGACTAAATCCGTAGTAGGGTACACTGAAACTTTCGCGTTACTCATAAATAAAACACTGTTTAAGTAAATAATATATTTACTCCTTTTCGAAGTACACATATATTTAAAATACTTTTCGATTCGTTCAAACCATTCAAAACAAAAGAACCATTTGTTAGTAGGCTATCATGGCCTCTTCTGGTTTCGTAAATTTCAAACCTCCCATCAAATCTTTGATTTTTGAGAAAATTATTGAAATCGGAACTAAACATTTTGAGGAATACGAGCCGTGAAGTTGTGTGTGATATATACACAACCTTCGGGACGCTGCCCAGCCGAGTTGGATACGTAGATTGAACATTTTTGTACTTGGACTTATCTAGTCGAACAGTTTAGCTTCATCATCATCATCATCATCACAGCCCTTCACAAGTCCACTGCTGAACATAGGCCTCCCCCAAGTAATGCCACAAAGCACGGTCCTGAGCCACCTGCATCCATCGACTTCCTGCATATCTTACCAGGTCGTCACTCCATCTAGTGGGGGGTCGTCCTACACTACGCCTACTGGTACGAGGCTGCCACTCGAGAACCTTTCTTCCCCATCGGTTATCGGTTTTTCGAGCTATATGGCCGGCCCATTGCCACTTCAGCTTACTAATCCGTTGGGCTATGTCGGTCACTCTGGTTTTACTGCAGATATCCTCATTTCTGAGTCTATCACGCAGAGAAACTCCGAGCATAGCCCTCTCCATAGCTCGCTGAGCGACCTTGAGCGTCCTCATACGGCCAGCAGTGAAGGACCACGTCTCAGATCCGTAATTCATCACTGGCAACACGCACTGGTTGTACAATCTAGTTTTTAGAGATTGAGGTATACTTGATAAGAAGATATGTCGTAATTTCCCGAACGGTGCCCAGCCGAGTTGAATTCGTCGATTGACCTCTCGGTCGAAGTTGGACTTACCTAGTCGGACTTTTTGTCCCAGGTAAACGTACTCATCAACAACTTCGAGCATAGTGCTCCCAACAACTACCGGCATAGGTGTGACATGGACATTAAACATGATCTTTGTTTTGTCCATGTTCACCTTAAGACCTATCCGTTGGGAGGCACTATTGAGGTCATTGAGCATAGTGCTTAAGTCCCCCAGCGATTCTGCCATAAGGACTATACCGTCGGCAAATCGAAGGTGAGTGATGTACTCGCCATTGATTTTAATACCGTATCCTTTTCAGTCCAGTAGCTTGAAAACGTCTTTCAACGCAGCGGTGAAGAGTTTCGGGGATATAACGTCACCCTGTCTTACACCTCTCTGCAGTTGGATAGGTTTTGAACTCTGGTTCTGTACTCGGGTAGCCATCGTAGCCCTACTGTACAAACACTTCAGCACTTCGATATACCGACAGTCAACTTGGCACCGCTGAAGGGACTGTAGCACCGCCCAAATTTCGACGGAATCAAAGGCTTTCTCATAGCCCACATACGCCAGGCAAAGTGGCAGATTGTACTCTTCAGTCTTCTGTACAATCTGCCGCAGGGTATGTATGTGGTCTATGGTACTGAAGCCTTTTCGGAAACCGGCTTGTTCGGGAGGCTGGAAGTCGTCGAGTCTGCGTGCGAGACGATTCGTAATGACTCTCGAAAACAGCACGTAGATGCGGCTCAAAAGGGAAATCGGTCCGTAGTTCTTCAAGAGAGCGTTGTCGCCTTTCTTAAAGAACAAGACCACAGCACTTTTGCTCCACGCCTCTGGAGTAGTGCCACCATGGAGGACGGAATTGAAGAGCTTCTGAAGGACTTCAAGTACCGGTGTTCCACCCGCTTTCAGAAGCTCCGCTGTAATTCCATCCTCGCCTGGGGCCCTGCCGTTTTTAAGGTGCTGGAGAGCCATTCTAATCTCGCTTAGACTGACGTCCGGGATATCATCGGAATAGTGTCGGATAAGACTTGTTTTCAGACAGTTTAGCTTAGGTGATCAGAACCGTCAACAACTTCGAAGTCAACGACTCATGACGAAGACTCGACCTGACAAAGGATACTTCCTCATACAAATGCAGTTGATGATCAAGTTTCGACTACACTAATTAATTCTCTTGGTGTTCTGCTCAAAGGTTTTGCTTGATAGAATCAAGGTAAAGTCCAGACTTGATCTTCTTGTCGTTTTGAAGGTAAATCAAGAGAATTAACTCTTGCGTTCTTTCGTTTCCGTGCACCACATACAGGTCATTACTTTTGCCTTACTATTGTTCTTTTTTTGTTCTTTATTTTTTTTAAACGTTACCTCCACACTAGGATTTTCTCCTGTATCGTGGGGACAGTTTACAAACACAAATTTTACAAAGACAAACATCCAGACCCGGAACTATTACTTGTCTTTGTGTTTGTGTCTGAAAAGCGAACAGTGAAAGTGTTAATATTGTGGTGGAGGACTTAACCAGGTTCCGCGGTATCAGATGACGAACATTTTAGATTAAGAAAACTGTCATTTTAGAAGTAGCGACCCAGGGGCAGCATTAAAAATGCAAAAGTCTGAGTCAACAAGGCTGACTCGGTAAATTTGCCCTGCCCATAATGATGTCAATGAGTTGTGAATAAGTTTTAATTTTATGATTTTTTTTTTGTTGAAAACTTGCTCGGTTCCACACAGGTTATAAAAATATTACTATTATTTTCTTTAAATGTGCAAATTATTTTATAGGTGTTTGTAGCACGAATTGGTCGGTTCGACCGGGGAAGGACCACGCTCTCACGAAATATTAGCTTGAAATAACAGCTTGCAGTAAAAGCTAGGTGCTGCTGTGTTTTATATGGTGAATGTGGAGAACCAAAGACCCTTTGTTACTGGATACGAGACATTTCATTTAGTCGTCAGGGGTGATACCGCATTCTGTATTTTGATTCGTAATCGAAGATAGATATAGATGTATATGGGCCACAGCTTCTAATTACGATCAAGTAGACCTTGTAAAGATCAAAATGAGCAAACAGTGTACTTAATAGTAAGTGGCCGCTGTGACCTAAATAAACATTTCTTCTATCTATCCTTTAATTAGAGAAAAAATGCGTATGAGTTGTTAGCCCTGAATACTGAAGACCAATATAGGATATTTTGTTGCCAGTAAAATGTCTTACGATACGAAACACAACACGATTATGTCGCTATTTGTCACTGATGTTCCGTATATCGATGTTGATATTAAAATTTATTAATTGAAAACAAACGATTGCATCATTGGTGTTTATATTAGATATGCTTACAGTGATATATGTACAGCCTTTTATAATTATCCATCTAGAGTTAGGTTCTATAAATAATTAAAAAATTGTTAATGTAAATTGTGCTATATTAGAAGATAAAAAATATTCTTATGCATTGTTACATCGTAAGGCGTTGATTGCTCTTGATAAAAATAATTCACTCATTAGTGTAATGAGCAATTACATTAATAAACCTACTGCGAAGCTACCTACAATGTACATAATATTTCCTTTTCCGTCATAAAACAATCCAGCTTGAGTTACGTTCTTGAAATAACCTTAAAATGTAAAATGACTAATTATATTTTGATCTTAGGTAGGTCGATACCCCTAATACCAAAGCTGTGTCTAATGCCAGCCTTATCGCATTTTACGTTATGAATAAAGTTCTAGTAGTCTTTACTGCGAATATTTACGCGATTTTATTTTGCTGCAGCTATATTATGGTTGTAGCACGATATGTCGGCTCGACCGGAAACGGACCACGCTCAAAAGATACCAGCGTAAAATATCAGCACAAAGCTGCTTTGTTTCGTATGGTGAGTATACAGAACCGGAGACCCTTTTTACTGACAACGAGACATTACATCTTAGTCCTCACGGGTGACAACGCATCTGCATTTTGTTCCTTAATCAAGGATATACACTCGGCGTCACAAAATCGCACCTCTTTAAATTTCTACTTTAAACTACTTTTAAATCCGTTTAATCAATGGTAAGTCTATGAGTATATGATAGATGAGAAATAGAGTTGGACTACGTGCTTTAACTTAAACAAACTTACCTTTAGCAAAACATTGCTTACTAAAAAAAATCTTCGTATCTAAGCACAGCGCAGTGCGACGAATGACAGCTGATGAAGTATTCTATATAATCGATATTATGACATTAATCTCTATATTTAAAAATCAATTGATGTCCGTTGGTCTCGCTAAAACCGGCTCGAACGATTCTGATGAAATTTTTTGTGTGTGAGTACCCTGGATGGTTTACTAAGATTCGCAATTGGACCTAGAGCTGTTGTCGAGATCCAGAAATCACTCTTGTGTAACTGGGGCGAATCGCTAGACAAATTTAAATGAAACTTCTATAATTTTATAGTTATAAAATTATAGAATATTATAACTATAACTATAAGTAATAATTATAACTATATATTTTATAGTTGTAGTACGAATGGGACAAAATAGAAGTTTCATTTAAACTGGTCTAGCGATTCGCCCCAGTTACACACGAATGATTTCTGGATCTCGACAACAGCTCCAGGTCCAATTGCGAATCATTCCATCAGAATCGTTCGAGCCAGTTTTAGCGAGACCAACCGACAGCAATTGATTTTTAAATATAGAGATTAATGATATAGAATACTTCATTATATATATCTACAATATGTAACGTAATTAACGCACACCCTCAGACACCCCAATTAGTATATTATGTTATAATCATAATACATATACTGAATTTTTAGTTAAACATTTTTATACACTAAATATTTATCAAATTAGTTATACTAATTCCGGAAGAATGTTGTGGTCACAGTACAAATCCACAAACGCAGACTTTAACAGGTTTGAAATAAAGTTCATTTTTCTTTATTTTTATTGAACGACGGAATTAGTAATATGTAATACAAATAAAACTGCAGTCTTAAAAGTCTGGTCCATTTCAGTTTGTTTTGACTGTACAGATGATTAATTATTGCTATCCGTATTAGATCACACTCACTGCATGCATGATTTAATAAAAGTTTTTACGAATTTATTACTGTGCCTCTAAAACTTGGCTAAAATACCTAAACTCATAGAGCCTATACCTACCTTAAGCTAGGCTGCCATTACCCTATGCTCGGTTGGCATTAGGCACACAAAAGGAGGGCTTTCGACTTTCGGTACTACTTGGCTAGAATTTCAACCACAACGCCTTTTTTGCTTATCATCATTTTGAATTTATTCTTGAAATAAAATTATTGTGAATAAATAAATTGATAAATAACAAGTCGATTGAAACAGAAACATTTTTATTCAATATTGATTTTAAATAATACTTATTGAAAGTCACTTTTTTAATTTACCACTGGTTCGGAAAAAACCTCTCTCCTGGGAAGAACCAGCAAGAAACCCAACGAGATATTTTTTAAAGAAATGTTTTCATAAATGTGCTCTAATTAAAATACCATAAATATTTTAAGTTGAAATTATAGCACTAAACCATTGCTTCTCGATGTTGACGCAACAAATAATTTTTAGATGAGTATTTATTTTTTTTATACGATTTCCTTTTTTCTGAATATTATATTATCAATTAATACAATATAAGCAAGTACACATGCAATATAAGTACAATATAAGGCATATAATATTATATGCATCTTATCCAGTAACGGAGTTGAATGTTGATTGCTCGTTATAATAATAACTCTTTCGTTACTCTTCCAATGCTGCTGCCATCTCTTTGTATGTATAATTGATTTTATATAAGTAACAGTACACAAGCTTCTGTGTTATTTCTGTTAACAGTTACTAGATGTCACTATTTTATGCTCATATTTTTACTTTTTTCTTGACACGACAACAGTAATATGATAAAATATGTTAGTTCACATACCTCAATCAACATTTATGCATTTTAACAAATAGATGTACCTTTATTTGGTGGTATAGTATACCTCTGTAGTCAGGAGATGCGTGGAAAAAATAAGTTGTCGCCCTGGGCCCTGTTTATAATGTTATATGTCTTATATGTTATGACTGCCTGTTTGGTCTAGTGGTTGTAGTAGTGCAACTGCTGATCATGAGGTCCTGGGTCCGAATCTCGGGTTGGGCCAAAAAATCAATTATTGAGTTTTCCTGTCAAGAAATTCTTAGTAGCTGCTCGGAGTCAGGAAGTTGGCGGTGTCTCACCCCCGTGCCTCGGAAAGCACTTTAAAGCCGTTGGTCCTGCGCCTGATCTCTCTCCCGGTCCTGTCGGTTTACCGTCCCATCGGATTACGAGAGTGAGGAAATAAAGAGTGCACCTGTGCTTGCGCAAACACTTGGGTATTATAATCTTGTCCTGCGCCGATGGCTAGCCTACGTTGAGGCAGGCCGCCGTGACCAAAATTCGGTCTGGAGGACATTATTATTATTATGTTATAACGATAATTTGCGAAAAAATATCTAATAACAATAATAAACTTTGAGACCGAATGGTAGCTACGGCGACGAGCCTCAACGAATTTAAGGCATCTGTGTGCCTAGTGCGAGTTCCACAAAATTAATCGAATGACTTCACCATCGCGCTAACCGAGTTAACGTCGTCGGTATCAACAAGCGAAGACGAGCCAGTGTGAGTTACAATCGAAGCTAACCTTTCGATTCGTGTTTGCTCACTGTGAATGGCGGTTATTCCTTATCTTATGTTGGTAGCATGTTCGTTCCGTGAGATAAACTAACCAAATTCAGAATGACATTTTTATTTAGTGTTCATAATATTAGCATCTGTCTTTCATATTTGTGGTTATTATATCTTTATTACCCTTTTTGTTTATGTTTCGTAATTTGATCAAGGTTTCGACACTCGATAGTTTGTGTTAGTTTAATGAGATTATGAATTAGATATGGACGAGTAACTTGTCCGTGATTGTTAATAATATAACGTTTAAATTAAAAGCAAAAAACATAAAGATGTGTTCGTTTTAATATGCTTTTATAGTGAAATTTTTGGAGCAGTAAATGGAATTTAAGTTATTTAGATCTAAATTGAAGTTTGATACGTGTGTTTTGTAACTAGTTTACGCGGAATAGAATTTATTGGATTTTCGGCATGGAGGCCTCGGCAAAGCATCGTCTAATGCAAGCGATCAAATAGTCTGCATAAAAAATTTAGAAGAAATTAATTTAATTATTGAATAGAGATAGTAGATCTTTATCAAACGCTATTTACACAAAACTTGAATATTTTAGTGGAAAATGCTATATCTATCCTTAAATTGCCTGTCGTCGGGATGTAACAACGGACGAAAATATGCACAAGCTCTTGCTTCAACACTGGCGTTATAATAGCAGCTTTGATTATGATGGGATTGTCTATATAATCAAAGAATAGTAGTCATCTATAATTAATACTTATTTATGCCTTAACGGCTGCAAACATCCTCCAAGCGAAAAGAAACGTCCTGCCATAATTATACATCGTTCACATAAAACGAAATAAAATTAACTCCTCAACCATTATTCCCACTCTTCCATAGTACTCACTGTAAAAATCCAAGTGAAAACATTTTCGATAGCGACGCCGTAAAGTTTACATAAGTTACGTCTCGAACGATCAAAATTGTCGCTCGCACTCGCAATATACTTCAAACAACCAATCACGAGCGTTAACGTTCTCACTGTCGAATGTTAGTCAATGTTCAATGATCGATATCGACCACGTAGTAAACTCGTACTCAGGAATTGTGTTTCAAATTATTGTCACTAGTTGGCGCTTTTTTTATTCCATACAAATCGTAGTTAACTTTACCGCTATCGAACGCGTAAAAAACTCGCACTAGGCACACTGACAGCTAGCCTGATGGGAATAAATACTAACTTCTCTTATCTCTGGGTCAGGGCACCCCAATACTAGCTCCTTCCATTTGACTGCATTCAACGGAGAGCAGCCCTAATTGTCCACGACCAAGTCCTTTCCGATCGGTTTGACACATTGCCCTTGCGAAAAGACGATGCATCTCTGTGCATGCTATATCTCATATGCCACGGGAGAGCACGAGTACTGAGAGGTATTATTCGGATTAATTCCAGCTACTTTTTTTAAATAGGATAGGATGAAAAACGAGCACACAGTCCACCTGATGGTAAGTGGTTGCTGTGGCCGATAGACATCTACATCTATCCTCAATTACGAATCAAAATGCAGATGCGTTGTCATCAGTGAGGACTTAGGTGGAATGCCTCGTTTCCAGTAAAAAGGGTCTCCGGTTCTCTACACTCACCATACGAAACACAGGATCATTAAGCTACTATTTCACGCTGGTATTCTTCGAGAGCGTGGTCCTTCCCCAGTCGAGCCGACCCATTCGTGCTACAACTACTATAACTGCAGCATGGCTCTACCTCGTAATAAATACTGAATTTTACATCGTGAATTGTAACTGAACTCGAAATGCTATCCCCATCATTTCGTGACATAACCGTGCGATTTATGCGGTATATTCCGCTACGTATGATCACACTGCGGAATGTACTGTCGACAGCATTTTTTTGCATTGATATAACACGAGGACCTTCAGAAAACTCTATCCTTTCTAAATTGGTTGGCAATGTACCCGCAATTTCTCTTCTGTGGCGGGGGACGGTGATAACTTACCATCAGGTGAGCCGTATACTCACTTGCATCCTTCTCCATGAAAAAGGTAACAGCACCATTATGTTGTTATATGTATATTAAATGACATTAAAATTATAACAAACATTGAAAACAAAGGATAAATCTGTAATGATCTTTGAGTATTAAACCAATATGGTTGGTACTAATACCATTATGGTCATGATAAATCTCAAAGGTAAATGATAAATCTAGATTTTATCCTCTGACTGCCTTGTTGGTCTAATCATCGTAAGTGCGACTGCTAATCATTGGGTCTCGGGTTCAAAACCCAGGTTGAATCAAAATCAGAATATTGGCTTTTTTCTCAAGGAATTCTTAGTAACAGCCTGGAGTCAGGAAGTGCTATCTGAAGCACGGGGGTGAAATACCGACCTATGTTTTTCCTACACCTGATCTCTCTGCGGTCGTATTGGACGGCGTTCTACGCCGTTCGATTGATTTTTTTCTTGGATCTGTTGAAGGGACACTTAAAGGCCCAGTACTTTGTGGTGTCTGATGGATGGGATAGAGCGTAAAAATCAATCCGTCTGAAAATCTTGGCAATTACGGCAATTCCTTCCTATAGTAAACGGCTATTGGAGATAAAGAGGCGTTCTGATTCCGAGAATTTCGACGCACTGAAGCGCAATAAATTGCACGCTTCTATAGGCGCGAGGATCTGCCGACTAAGGTGCCTATTTATTTCCGTATAATGGAGCAACGCGCAGTTAGCTTCGCTCAAATCCCTCTGAAGAGGCAGTCTATAGTGCCTATATTCAGCAGTAGACTTTAAATACGCTTTAGTGATTAATTGGTAAGAATGATCCATCGATTACAAAACTGAATATAAGTAGGTACACAACTGATGACTTCAGATGTTGGATTTTTAATACAATCCATTATTTGGTCGATTATTTGGTGATAATCAGCCCATCGAAGAAGTATACTACACCCACTATTACCTTGAATGATTTTAATTCAAGTAATTACTATCAATTACACTTTAATCTTCTAATTTTCATTTAAAAGAAGAAGAATTATACTGGTACTGTACATAAAAGTATCATGTTAAATTACAACTTTCAGATCGCCTTACAAAATCGTTTCCAGTGCCTAGAAGACTGCAATATAGTGGACGAGATCAAAGACTAGGTCGTGGAATCTGTTCATGCCATATAGTGATTTGAAACAGTTTCTAGAAATTGGCAAAACTAACAATTCTGCGGGAATTGTATGATCATATTATAATGTAATGATCTCATAGTCCTTATAGTCGAAACATTTACAGGTACAGTCATTGATAGACAGATAGATATAAGAGATGCACAAGTTGCGCTGGTATATTATAGATTTTTTTTTGAGTTCCGAAGAGAGGGGAGGACACCGTAATCCTTAAATTTGGCAAAATTTCTATCACCGGGACTATCTGCCCCAAGGAGGTGTCGGATTTATCGTCCACTAGTCCTTTTCCTAATTTAAAATATATCATGAAAAATTCACTATGAAATCTACTTAAATTTAGCCGGTATATCTCCGCCATACTATGCTTAGTATGGGTTTCACAGGGAATAATGAGTGTGTTTGTTTAATCGACACAGTTTGTGTCACGGAACGTACACCGTGGGTACTGCTACGATAGTTTTTTAGGGTTCCGTAGTCAACTAGGAACCCTTATAGTTTCGCCATGTCTGTCTGTCCGTCTGTCCGTCCTCGCTTAATCTCTGTGACCGCTAGCACGAGAAAGCTGAAATTTGGTACCAATATGTGTATCAATCACGCCGACAAAGTGGTAAAATAAAAATTGGAAAAAAATGTTTTATTAGGGTAGCCCCCCTATATGTATAGTGGGAAGTGATTTTTTTTTAATTTCAACCTTAACGTGTGATATATTGTTGGAAAGGTATTTAAAATGAATAGGGGTTTACTAAAATCATTTTTGATAATGTCAATAATTTCGGAAATAATTGCTCCAAAAGTAAAAAAACAATGTGTCCCCCTCCAACTTTTGAACCATAAGTTTAGAAAATATGAAAAAATCTGAAAGTAGAACTTTATAAGGACTTTCTAGGAAAATCATTTTGAACTTGAATGAAAACAACAGTACCCACTACCGGGAGCAGTTGCAGGAGCGTGGAGCGCTGCTGGAGTGTGAACATAATGGATACCCACCTTTAAACTCATAAGTGGGAACACTTATTGTGACGGACGGGGAACTACGGAACCCTACACTGAGCGTGGCCCGACACGCTCTTGGCCGGTTTTTACTTATTTTATTGAATAAGGGTGCTAAAAGAGCACATAGGCCACCTGATAGTAAGTCCTTGCTGTGGCCCATATACATCTACATTAAAAACTTCTATGGGAGTGGTAGACACCACTGCGGTCTGACTTCTTTTTTGTCGCTAGATCACAATTACCAAAAAATCGATTACGAACGATCCATCACTCATTCATTAAATACAGCCAAACAAAATTCCAAAGCTGAACGTGGGGGGAACATTTGCCACAGTTCCCCCTCTCATAGCAAGTGGTTTGACAACCGCAATTTTTTATTATTTTGACTTGTTATGTCGTCCTTTCCGACACTCAAGTGATGGTATGAGAACATGGAGCTTCTAAATAATAATACATATTATTTGGTTGGATCAAGATCCAGCCTTAACTTCATTATATTAGTAGTATAGTTGTAGCACGAATGGGTCTGGTCGAACGGGGAGAGACCACGCTCTTACAAAATACCAGTGTCAAATAGTAGCTTAATGCTGCTGTGTTTCGAATGGTGAGTGTAGAGAACCGGAGAGGAACGTTTTACTGGAAACGAGGCATGCCACCTAAGTCGTCACGGATGACAACGCATCCGCATTTTGATTCGTGATCGAGGAAAAATTTGACCTATGCACTATACACAATGACCTCAATAGTTTCTCTCAGCGGATAGTTCTTAAAATGAACATGGCCAAAACAAAGATCATGTGTAATGTCCACGTCATACCTATGCTGGCAGTTAATCGGCACTACACTCGAAGTTGTTGACGAGTTTGTTTACCTGGGACAAATATTTCGACTGGGTAAGTCCAACTTCGATCGAGAGGTCAATCGTCGGATTCAACTCAGCTGGGCAGCGTTTGCGAGATTGCTGCACATTTTTCGTCAGGTATATTTAATGCCTACCTCAAAACTATAAAACGAGATTGTACAACCAGTATGTGTTGCTAGATAACTTATGGATCTGAGATGCGGTCCTTTATTGCCAGCTGTATGAGGAAACCCAATACCGCACTGGTTGACGACTGTAAGAGATTTAGAATAGATAAGGGTACCTGTAATTCACAACGTTATAATATCGTATAAAACCCCACGCATAAATTTTTCTGCCTTTGTATTTTCTTCTTATAGGCTTTCTGGAAGAAATTGCTGTAAAATAGCATAAGACCTTTTGTATTATCTTTATTTTTATTAATTTTATTATAATTTGTGTTCTATTTGGCAAGCAATAAGGAGTACTGTGTTATTGGTACAATCTTAAATTGCCTAACTATTCTCCCAGCCATGACACTTCCTATTCACAATTGTTAGTTGCAAAATCAGCATGCAACTTCTGAATACAAACATTAATATTCATAAAGCAATTAACAGAATCAACAGTCATTGTAATGCCGCAGTAATTTATTGTTTATTTTCTTGTTATAGTAAATATATTATATTAACACTCTGAGACATTTAAAGCAATATATTGAATAAAAAATGAGAAAGAAATGCTAAGAGAGGGCTATTAAATATACACCTCAAATATAGGCTCAATCAAATTGATAAACATAGGACAAGCTGTTGCGCTTCGTATGCCGACCTCCCTTCGCCCCAACTTGTTTTATCATTCATCACCAAGTCATATCATTCGTTCTAACAAAAAAAAACTTCTATCTTCCATTAATCTATATATTCTAAAGAAGAGCGCAAAGTTGCCAGAATGTTTGGTGCTCTATAGGTTACATTACGTAGAATATGCGTAGGAATAACATTTTTAGGGTTCCGTAGTCAACTATTAACCCTTGTAGTTTCACCATGTCTGTCTGTCCGTCTGTCCGTCCTCGCTTAATCTCTGTGACCGTTAGCACTAGAAAGCTGAAATTTGGTACCAATATGTGTATCAAGCCGACGAAGTGGTAAAATAAAAATTGTTTTATTACGATACCCCCCTATATGTAAAATGGGAAGTAATTTTTTTTAACTTCAACCCTAACGTGTGATATATTGTTGGAAAGGTATTTAAAAATTAATAGGGGTTTACTAAAATCATTTTTTGATAATGTCAATAATTTCGGAAATAATCGCTCCAAAAGTAAAAAACAATGTGTCCCCCCCCCCCCCCCCCGCTCTAACTTTTGAACCATAAGTTTATAAAATATGAAAAAATCTGAAAAGTAGAACTTTATAAGGACTTTCTAGGAAAATCATTAGGAACTTGGATGGAATACCCACTACCGGGAGCAGTTGCAGGAGCACGGAGCGCTGCTGGAGCGCGAACATAATGGATACCCACCTTTAAACTCATAAGTGGGAATACTTGTTGTAACGGACGGGAAACTACGGAACCCTACACTGAGCGTGGCCCGACACGCTCTTGGCCAGTTTTTTTGATACCTACTTCCGCTTTCCACCATCGGACTTCGGTCAGTGGGTTTGAACTCTTTTTGTTGTCAATATTCTACGTAAATTGTAATTGTACAGGAAGGAATAGAAGCAATTTGCTGTCTGTCTTCCCTTCTGACAACAATCTGAGTATCTTAAAGCAAAAATAGGTTTTTGTTGCGTTAAAACTGCAATTTACTATCTAGAATTTCATCACCACTTACAACCAGTTAAAATTTTAGTCAAGCATTGGTTAATTAAGTAAAAAAGACGCCTAAAAAAAAGCACAGCAATTAGTGTGTCTAAGCTATAAATATACATTTTCACATTACAGATATCGCATGTAAAAAATTATATTTCTCACTGACGTCATGGAATATAGGTAAACAAGTTAATTTTCGCCGAAATTACGTTAAAAAAGAAACAAAAACTATCATAATAAGAAAACCGGAATACTGCAATTATCTTAGTTACCTGAGGTATTTACGTAATGGAATATTTTTATTGGGGGTTTTTTTATATCAAAAGTCACTAACTCACCTCTGTAATACAGTAAAATTCCATGTTATATTTTGTAGTCGGAACGAACGACAGACTGTATGTTTTATTAAATTAACATCGAAGTTTACCTGGCAATAAAGAACGCAACATTTTTATATTAATTTATTTATACGGCATAAAATTTTATTAGCTAGAAGTGGCGGAGCAGGGCTGGTCATAGCCTCCCATAGCCGCCATAGCAATTGTTAGGGGCCCCGTTTTGAGAACGAAAGTCAACTTAACGTATCTTTTTAAATATGCCAAGAAAATTTTCTAAAATAACTGAAACTTAGTTGGTACTGAATACTTCATAATTGTACTGACTGAATTCTAGGTATGAAAGAGTCCTGTTGCCTAGGAGATAATGGAAAACTAACTAATTTTACTAAACAACCTGTATAGAGAGCCAGTATAAGACTGAGGCAATTCACCTCAGTTCTCAGAGCAACGAATATGTCTAAGGGCACGGCAGTGCAAGTCGAGCAAACTTTTCTCGAAGCAGTTCAGGCCATTTTCGACCCCCTATAACTTCGTTGTGGATACAACTGGAAGCCTGAATTTTTAAAAACCAAGTGGGCATTGTATAAACATAGTATATTTCAAGAATTAAGATTATAAATAGTAAAAAAATCTTTTATGTTTTAAATAAATATATAGACTTGTCCATCGCACTAAGCAATTTAATTTAATATAATATGTATTACTTGTGAGTTTCATTGTGTTTTCATGCGATGGCCAAGTCAATCTATATATTTGAAACATATTTTTTTTTACATTGATATGGTCACTATAAGATGTTGTTAGGTTAGCTAATTATGTATTAACTTAAAACAGAAGAACCCTTAAGTAGGGACTGAATAAATTAACCGACTTGGTACATGTATCTCACATCGTATTACGGTAGAAGAAATGAGTTGCGAGACTTGGTATTTTTTACAAGTTATGTTTTTGATTGACATAGTCTTTTTTCTTGGAAGATGGTTGCGGGTGTATATGTTGCAGAAGACATAGTCATGTGTACTGACGGTTCGTTTGTAACTTCGATAACAAACCGTCGTTCAGCAAGACCGTTAGACGTAGGCATTCCGAAGAAATGCATTTCTCTCCACGCTGGATATTTGGTGAAATGCAGAGTTTACACCCTCGCGCGTGATAATGCCACTCGCTTCACCCATCTGTGAAAGTTTGGTTTAGCGTTTTTCAATGCATTTTTCGTTACCACATGTTTGTCGGAACCGTTTGTCAACCACTACACAAATAGATGAAAACACTCACTTATGAAAATAATTACATTAAAAATTAGGTATCAGATATTTTATGTTTATACATGTGATAGAATCTGGTTTCTATACAGAAGCATCTTACGTGGCTGCATAAAACTAAAATAGAAATCTAAAATAACAAATGAATGAAGCGACAGTAGCCAAATAGCAGGATGAGGACCGCGAACTCAAAAGGTCGTGGGTTTGAATCCGCCATTCGACTACAATCGTGCACTAATCCGAATACAAGCGTTTTATACTTACCAGTAGTGGTTACAGGCAATAATAATAATAATAATGTCCTCCAGACCGAATTTCGGCCACGGCGGCCTACCTTAACGGAGACTAGCCATCGGCGCAGGACAGGATTATAGTGCCCAAGTGTATGCGCAAGCGCAGGTGCACTCTCTATTCTCACTATCACAATCCGATGGGACGGTAAACCGACACCACCGGAGAGAGACCAGGCGCAGGACCAACGGCTTTACGTGCTTTCCGAGGCACGGGGGTGAGACATCGCCAACTTCCTGACTCCGGGAAACTACTGAGAATTTCATGAAGGAAAAACTCGATAATTAATTTTTTGGCCTGACCCGGGATTCGAACCTCATGATCAGCAGTCGCACTACTACAACCATTTGATCAACGAGGCAGACACATTGGTTACAGGGAATATTAGTAATGTGAATAGCATTGCTACTATTTAAAAAAAATGGGGGTGAAACAAAACGGGCGATGGGTTAAGTCATCAGTAATCATTTTTTTGTTCTTTGAGTAAGACTTTGAAACTCCATACACCAATCAATTAAATGTGCTCAATTCTTAAATATGTTCCTGAAACAGGTTAAGAATCACTATTTGTATCTATAACCCCTCTATCTTCCTCCTCTTACTTATTGTCATTGATCTACCTTGAGAATGTTGTCTTTTAGTGCATAAGTTGGTATCTTTTCCTATCCGTTATTCTTTTTCTTACTGATTTATTTAATTCTTTTTCTGGATTATCTGGAAAAGATTGCTATGTAGTAATGAGACCACCATGTATTTTTCCCTCAATATTTGTTTATTTTAGTTATTTTTATCATTCCTTGGTGTACAATAAAGATTATTGTATTTTATTGCATTGTATTGTAGTAGCGTCTTCTTTAAAACATTTAGAAAAAAAATCTTGCCGTGACAATTATGACAAAATATCCTCATTATGCGGCCAATATATGGGGAAACCTTTGTTAAGCAACGGAATTTGTAGTTTGTGGTAAGTAAATGAAAATAAAAAACAAATAAACGTGGAACAAAAAAAACATAACTTAAAAGATAAGACAACTCCTACAAGACGCGGTAGAGCTATGCTGCAGCTATTTTAAGTAGAAACACTGTTATAAAGCAGGAATGCGCCTGCTCGACCGTGGAAAGGCAACGATCCCAGAGAATACCCTGGTACTAGTTAGCAGTCCAATGCTCCTGTGTTTTATATGAAGAGTGGAAAGAACCCGAGACATTTTATTAGTAACGAGGCGTGCCATCTGAGTCCTAAGAGGTGACAACGCATCTACATCTTGATTCTCAATTGAGAATAGATGTAGGTGTCTATGAGTCACAGCATCTTCTTACTATCATTTATTCCATGATGTAAAGAACAAAAATTGATACTAGATTACAAAAAAAAATAAGTTTGTTAGCAACGTAACAAGTGCCGGCATTAGAGATGCAATTTCATCAACTTGTTTTGCAAGCTGACTGTCCTTGTAACTAATATTTACCTGTTTTGTTCAAATTATGAGCAAATTTTACCTTGCCGTACGTTGTCGTGTGCGACTACCAGAGTTAACTTTACGAAACAAATTCGCATGAACATAATCTGCAGTACATTCTGAAATTATAACCAAATCTACTTAAGAAAATTAATTCATTATTTTATTGAAGACTCTAATTACGCATCGATCAGATTACATTAGCTAATTGAAGGCAATGTTACATCGTGAAATAAGTATGTGTGTTTGAATTTGGTGTAGGCCATCCATAAAATTAACGGTGAAGTTGCGTTGTAAGAATACACGAAGAGTACACTACCCGATATCGTCCCATGAGTGTCGTAAAACGGCGACAGAGGGCAACTGAACTAAGAGATGGGAATATATTTAATAGTTTTGAATAGTTTTTGAATATATTTAATACACACAAGAGACACATATGTTCATTGCAAATTACATGAGCGTATTTTCGCAAAAAAATTTGAAAAATTAAAATAATTTCGACACTTAAATGAATAAATATTAATAAAATGTTTACTAACGAATACTGGGTTTTTTGTTTTAAATCGAATGAAGACTATTTTTTTAATCAATTTTTGAACAATATCAAATAACTTATAAGCTTATAACCAAGTTAAACAATCACCTTCATAAAGTTTAGAAATGTTTTGGTTAATTTATGCACAGTCTTATTAACATATAGATTATCTTAAATCTTATTAACATTTTTAGTAAAAAGAATATCAAACCAAGGTACATCAAGCAAATACTGTTGAACATGCAACTTCCTCTTTAGAATTTTGTGTTGTGTAAAAATGTCAAATTATATAATATAATTCGTTTTAAGGTTATCTTTACGGGTTTAATTCATATAAAATATTATTTTGACTGGCATCATTCACTGTAAAACGTGATATTAAACGTCAGCTATAAACTTTACCTTACAGTGAACTTGCGTAAATTCTAATACCATAAATAAAATAAAAACTATATTTATGTCCAGGTTTTAAACAATATGACGGCCATTTGAGCCTCAATTTTGTCGTATTTTAGAGAAATATCAGTCAAACTAATAATAAGACTTCAAAAAATTTTCTTTCTTTTTTCGGTAGTGATTTTTATGTCTTTTCTGTTCCACAAATCTCCTTTTTGCAACCATTTCCATATGTTGGTTATTTTTTTACCTACCTAATTCCTCACATTTCTTCTGCTTCCTGAAGACATACTTTACTGAAGGCCCCGTCGCAGACACTACGACTTGCGATTTTACTTTTTACTTCTTAAGATTTTAACTTAATTTTATATATTCCAGTGACAAAGCATTGCGTTGTTTATAAATAAGTAAAGTATAAATTTAAGGGTAAATTGGATGTTTGTCTTGCTAAGTACCTGTGCCGTTCTCGTATAGTCGGAAGAGAGCCTACAATCCAGTGCCAAGATTGAGGCAGTAACGACGATACAACACAGAATACTCTAGAAGATTGCCCTTCTTGAACTGAGTTCCATGTCGAGGCACGGCGTAAGAAACAACCTCATCCATCATCCAGCCTTGATTAAGGCTAACCTGATAATTCGTGTAAAATTCAATGTAACAAATGGCACCTAAGATATAAGTCGTATTTTTGTAAACCAAATGACCATGATGAGATCTCTTATTATAGAAGCTTTCTTATGTAATTTATACACAAATACCCACATATCTAATCTCATAAATACACTTTCACACATATTGTATTAGGATAATATTTTGAAAACAATATTCAATATTCACAATTTCTTATGGGATGCGAGGACGTTGAGTGCGGAAGTTACCTTCTGCAATCAGGTGGTGAGGCAGAGATAAAGAGAGAAAGGACGGCAGCTATGCTATTCCACAACTGAACAGCCGGGAAAAAAAAGAAAGGAGAGCATATCAGGCCCTCATCCAACCTTATAATTTAAACCAAGGTGGCGGCGGCGATGGTGGCAGGACCGCCCTTCGCACTATATGCAAGGCTTCGAGGTGGAGCACACTGTGTTTAAGCGCCCCTACATAAGACGAGGTGAATAATTCCAGCTCTCCTCCCTCAACGGGAATAAGTCTGTATAAGCGCAAAAATGATCATGTAGTTCCGATAAAGTGCTAATATGTAATAATGTAGATTAATACCATGTGGTTTTAGCCGGTAGGAGTCTCTCCGCTCACCTGCCTTTAGGGGTCGTTCATAAAACATCCGCACTTATGAGAGAGTGGGTGTAGTTTACTGCTACAAAATGTAACCGGGTGCAATAAGGGGGTTCGGGGGGGGGGGGTCGAATAAAACGTGACGGTTGAAGCTTACAAAACAATTTTGCAAATTTTTAAATTTTCTCTCGGTTTTTTTAAATTTTATTTATTTTACGATAGGAAGTCATTTGTTTGATTTATGTATATATACAAATATAATTTTACGTATATACTTCCCTCATAATCACTTGTTAACGCATTTTTATTTGTTATTTGTTTTTCGACGTCGGTGCCAGCGTTGCATTTCGTCACAATCAGTTCCCTTGTGTTGTATCTGTAACATTCACGAAATAGCACTTCCACGCGCTCTCGACTCAAAAATAAATGACAATACTGTTTTTGAACCGGTGCTCATCGAGCTCGGAACCTACTGTGCATATCTGTACCAGCACTTTCATCCCCTGAAAGTGCTTTTACAGAAGATACAGATGAAGATGGAGTGAATGCTAACTTCAATAATCAAGAAGAAAAAGATATTGCAATGCCAATTATAGATATTTTGGAATATTTAAAAAAAATTGGATTTTTGGTAAATAAAAGAAATATTTATTCGTTTTTTATTACAGATTTTTATCAATTTATTAGTTTTATTATTGCAAGCAATAAATATTTTAAAATATAGTGTACTCTTATTAATTGCCGTATATTATGTACCGGGGGGGGGGGGGGTCTATTAGTCATTTGTGACGTAATATTGATAGGGGAGGGGGGGGGGTATAAAAAGGTAAAACTTTGCTTGACATATTTTATGAACGGACCCTGACAGCAAACAGGTTATACTGTATTCCGCTATCCGTAAGGATTTTCCCACCCCCACAAACAAAACAATGTGTTCAGATGGTAGAATTAAGTTATTCAACTATATTTAAGTGTTCATTTACTACCCAGGATTTTTTATAAATTCAAATTCCATCTGGCTCTAAGACACGTTACCACTGTATCAAAGGTGATTTGTAACGCATTGTGCTACGAGTTTCTTATGCACTTCCGCGTTAGACAACACCATTGTCCGATCAGTTATCTATAGATAATTAGGACTTGTAATTATTACGCGTCAATGTACGACGCAAGGCTTAGTTATTGTAAGCTAGTGAATGCAGTATAAATGGTCTATGACTGGGTCTATGTTCTCACAGCCCTTTCGAAGACTAAAGTGTACTCACGAAAGGATCAAATAAGCTGTAAGTATTCAATTTGTAATAAGTATAGTAATTTAAAAAGAAATTAATTGGTAATTTTTATTTTTAAATTACTATACTTATTAAAATTACTATTACGAATTCATTTTATTTCCTTAGTTTAAATAAATATGTTAGTTAACTCTCACAAACAAATATCTTAAAAGTATCAACTCTTCTGTTTTTCTTACGTAATTTAAAATTCTCTTCTTTGAAAATTTTCTGTATAATTTAATTTATTTGAATTCTAAGTATATAAATTGTTTGTAATTAGTCTATGGTTTAAACTGGAACATATTTATAGAGAAAAATCCCATGGAAAATATGCAAACTAAAATATAAAGTAAGCAATTTGACAGGGAATGTCATAAATCATAATGATTTGACTTTGACTGGCCTGTTGGTCTAGTGGTTAGTGACCCTGACTGCTATGCCGGAGGTCGTGGGTTCGATTCCCACCCAGGACAAATGTTTGTGTGATGAGCACGATCATTTGTTCTGTGTCTGGGTGTAATTTATCTATAATATTTATGTATTTAGAAATATATAAGTATGTTTATCCGTTGTCTAGTACCCATAACACAAGCTCTGCTTAGCTTGGGACTAGATGGCGTTGTGTGATAGTTGTGGATTATTATATATTATATTATATATTATTATATTTCTTTTTTATTAACGCGAACACCCACATTAAAAAAAAAACTAGTTTTTAGCGATTTTATCGTGTATATCAACTTGTTTTATATTCCCGACGCTTCGAGCACTCTACCTATGGTCGCGGAAGGACTAAGGTTTTCGACGTCTAAATGTCATAGTTAACCACGGCTACCTCTAAATTAAAATTATAAATTTCTAGTCCGATCTACGGAGTATGAACTTATAGTATCTCGAATTCTTAAAGTTGTATCCTTGTTTAATAATATTAAATCCCAACCGAATTTTATAAATTATAGGATGCCAAGCAGATGGTAGCACCCAACCATCTTATCTATTGAAATTAAAATGATTTGAATCGCGAATCAACTTTGGGAAGAATCAGTGTTCTCTAGCGAGAATTTGTGGTCGGTCAAATCTAACGTACATTAGAATGTCATGTTTTGCATGACTGGCGCCGCGGCTAAGGGACTTTATTCGTAAGCTGTTATTTTTTCAAAGGTTGCGCTGCGTTTCGTACTGATTCTTCCCAGGATAGAGGCTATTTCCGAATCAGTGCTGAATTAAAAAAGAGTGAGTGTTATTTACAATCTACATTGAATAAAAAAGTTTCTGTTTCTATTTCTTTTTCTATTTCTATTTCTGTTTCTGTAATAAAGACCGAGGCTATCAACAAACTATTAAATTGCAATTTGTCTATAAAAAGTCAGTAATCTTATCGTGCAATTGAAATGTGGTACCTATGACGTTCGCAGTTAAGCGGTTTTACTTCTTCACCGGTTCTTACCTTAGAATATGTAATCTCTATGTCTTTATTTAACATAAGTATTAAATTATATACGTAAACTTTGCTTTGCGTGATATTTTATTATTATTATGATATTGTATTAGACTTCGCTTTGCCATGCGCTATATCATGCCGTGGGTGTCGCAAGATGTCACAAAGGGAAACTGAAATATCAGATGAGCAGCGGCATCATCCAGACAACAAATGAAAATTGTTAAAAAAACTGCGGCTATAATTCCGCCCGCCAAGCGTAGCATCTAAGGAAAAATCCCCTCCCACTCCCCCCCCCCCCCCCTCTATAACCCAATCTATAGGGGACGCTTATGTTCAGCGCAGTACTTTTGGGGTATGTTCCGAAATACAACTTAGTACACTGGCAAGTGCAAATGACGTCATCAATTGACACTATATTGTACTGGCGTGCCGCCGCCATATTGCGTCAGATATCCGGCCACAATAAAACAATTTTTAATTGTGTGTGCGCTGAATGAAGCATGCCAGAATTTGTTTTTATTTATTCTAATACAAAAAATTATAGAATAATTGCTGGCATCTTCATTAGGAAGATATAATGATTTTGGAGCACAAAATGACAAAATAATCGCCAACACTTTTCCAATATGGCGTAATTGTATGACGTCATATTGGCGTAAATGTGTGTTTTGGAACAAATCACCAGTGTAGCGTCGATTCATGACGTCATTCGCATTCGACAGTGTACTGGGTTGTATTTCGGAACATACCCTTGATATACTACAACGAATGACGTTGCTTTGCGTTGTTAACAGTTTAGCATAGGTACGATAATAATGTGACATATTCTGCCATGGTTATTAAATATTTAGATCGATTACGACCCAAAGATCTAATGCTGGTAGAGCCATGCTGAAGCTTCCGAAAGAATGGGTAGGCTTGACTGGGGAAAGACCACGCTCTCATATGATACCGGCGTAAAATGGTAGCTCAATGCTGATGAGTTTCGTTTGGTAAGTGTAGAATCAAAATCCTTTTTACTGGAAAGAGGCATTCCATCTTAGGCCACAGGGGTGACAACACATCTGCAGTTTGATTCCTAACGGATGACAGATGTAGATGTATATGCGCCACAGCATCCAATTACCCAGGTGGTCTGTGTGCTCGATTAACACCCTTTTTCTACAAGAATAATGGCATTTTTAGAGCTATATTATATTTTGCTTTTACGTAAATTATTTTGTTTGAATTTATATACAGCGATCTCCATTTTTCCTATCAATCGTGGCGATTAAGGGAATTTTTCATTACGAAAAAATAGGCTTATATGTCCAGAAATGGACTATATTAGGGCTTATGTATTAAAAATATTTCCGCAAACAAATAATTATTACTATTAAAATATTCCCGCTAATACAATCAAGCCGTTATATCCGATAAAACAATAAGACAATAGACCATTAGTAATTAAAATATCAACGGGCAAACCCACGTGTAATGTGTTTCATAGTCATTCTTACGCAAATAAGGATACATAATACTTCGTCCGTGTTTTTTTTAAAATATTGAATGTGTCAATAATTAGCGAAAACTGGTAGTTCAAATAAGGGAGACTTGAAGATACTCGTAGAATACATTTTCATTAAAACTAATTTACTACAGTTTTTAAGCAGATTTCATAAGAAATCTCTAGTTTTAAAAGTACTTATAATATTTTTCGAGCATATTATAAGTAGATATATCATATAAGCGCAATAATACTTATAATATTCATAATATTTTCGAAATTATTATTAACTTTGTAATAAAACAAAAAAATATTGTCATAAGTCTATTATTAAAGTATGAATGCCCAACCAAAAATTATTTTGTTTCGCATGCATACTTTAATAATAGATTAGAATACAATATAAAACATATTCTCTAAAAACGTTTCAAAATGTTAGGCTCCGTCATCGTTATATGGTTTTACTTCTATATTTGTTTATACAATACATTACGTATCTTATATTATATATATGTGTATATATATATTTATATGTCTGGGTGTATTATATGTATATTTATTACCGTTATTTTATTCTCTTATATATTATTTAAATATGTGTATATGTTTACTTTTTATAATATGATATTTGTGTTCTCCCTAACAAGTCTTCGTAGCCTCACACCACTGCCCTAAGGTTGACTGGCAGAGAATGCTGTTAGCATTGAGTCCACCTTTTGGTCTTCCTATGTTTTTAAAGTTCAACAAAGATTAAATATATAAAATTTGCTTAAATTATAAAATACCTTTACCTTCTTATTACTATTTAATTGAAATTTGTATTTTTTAAATGACTACAAAAGTTGTGGCTCAAAAACTTAAACTGGAAGTTAGTGTTGTTTCATAAATTATGTTATATGTGCTCTTCTTAACCATTTTGTTCGAAACATTATTTCATTTAATTATATTTTATTTTCAGATTAGAGATGAAGTTATTCATTGTGGTGTCACTGCTATGTGCCGTGGCAGTCGCATGGGGCAAGCCCGCTTCCACTTACACTGACAAGTGGGATAACATTAACGTGGATGAAATTTTAGAATCTAAACGTCTTCTAAAGGGTTATGTAGATTGTCTATTGGATAGAGGCCGCTGTACACCAGACGGAAAAACTTTAAAGGAAACAATGCCCGATGCCTTAGAAAACGAGTGTTCGAAATGCACAGAGAAACAAAAAGAAGGTTCTGACAAAGTTATCAGGTTTTTGGTTAACAAGCGTCCTGAACTATGGAAGGAATTGTCCGCTATATATGATCACGACAACAAATATCAACAAAGATACAAGGATAAACTCGATGCCGTAAAAGAAAAACAGTAAGTCCTACAGCAGATGAGTCAATAGGCTTTGGGAATATACTGTTTTACATAATTTTGTCAGGATAATAATAAAATAATATATTAAAAAATTGAATTTTTTCTTGTGTGATGTTAATAATTGTAATGAATTTCTCAGTAAATCAAAAGTCAACAGAAATGAATCCATAAACCCGTGTAGTAGCGGTGTAAGAATATTCAATGACCCATATCATCCCGTGACTCTCGTAAGAGGCGACAGGGGAAATTAACCAGATGTGCCGCAGCATCTTCCTAACAACGGCTAAGCATAACAAAATTTGATTGCCAACCCGCTTGCCAAACATGGCAACTGTGGTAAATATCCCACCTATGAGGCAATCTATGATGGAGGCCCATTTCCAGCAGTGGACTTAATAAGCTATAAAGATAAATCAAAAGTACATATAAATCTTCCTTATACATAGTGCGTGTTGCCAGTGATCAAAATGCACTCTATGCCAGTGAAACATATGGATCTTAGACGTATTCCTTCACTGCTGACCGTATGAACAAGCTCAGGGCTGCGGTCGAGCTACATAATCAAATAGATTATTATACTGAATCACGCTATAAACAGAAGTGCTACTAGGCCTCGGTTGACGCATCAACGTCTCGGGATGTAAACACCAGCGCTCATGAAAAGAAGTATAATTTCGTCTCTAGGTCCATCAGAAGAGTCAGAGCACTTCAGCAGAACTGGTGAGAAGATATTTCGCCTTCCTTCGGGAACATTCATGCATTCTGGTCTCTCGCCAAGGCGGTACAAAGAAATTTCTGTCAGCTATCTCTTCTATCTTTGCACAGAGAGGATGACTCACTGGCCCAACCGCAAAGGAGAAAGCCGATCCTTTAGGCTCATTATTTGCGTCCTTGACTCTCGATGACGAGGGGAACACACTGCCAACCATCCCGTGGTGTGAGCAGTCCATGCTGGATGTACGGTATACACAGTGCTCGATTCGCAAAGCACTGCTCTCCCTGGACGTCAGCCAGTCGAGTGGACTGATGGAGTCCCTCCCTTTGTACTGAAGACGTGTGCCCCGGAGAAACCGGTTTTAACGCGTCTTTTCCGGTAGCTTTGATCCATCCGATCCCTAAAAACGGCAGCCGTTCAGACCCACCCAACTACAGGCCTAACGCCATCACCTCCTTGCTCTCCAAAATAATGGAGTCTATTGTAAACTGATGACTGATCTGTTTACGTGGTAGAGCCATGCTGAAGTTATTTTAGTAGTATAGTCGGTCGGCTCGACCAGGGATGGACCACGCTCTCATAGAATACCAGCGTCAAATGGTAGCTCAATGCTGCTGTGTTTCGTATAGTAAGTGTGGAGAACCGGAGACCCTTTTTACTGGAAATGAGGCATTTCATTTTAGTCCTCATTGGTGAAAACGTATCAGCATTTCGATTCGTAATTGAGGATAGATGATGATGTCTATGGGCCACAGCAACCACTTACTATTAGGTGGACTGTGTGCTCGTTTGTCACCCTATCCTATAAAAAAACTGCCAGCTCATGAGGTACCTTGAGGATCATCAGCTGACTAGTTACCGCCAATAAGGTTTTCGTCGTGTCCGATCAGCTGGTGATCTTCTGGGTTACCAAACTTAGAGATGGGCGGAGGCAGTAGAGTCCAAGGGGTAGGCATTGGCCGTTTGTTTGGACATAGTGAAGACTTTCAATCGGATCTAGCACAAAGCGCTCATTTTGAAGCTCCCTTTCTATGGACTTCCCGACAAATTGTGCAATTAGATCACCAGTTTCCTTGCTGATCGGAGCGTCAAGGTCGTAGTAGACTGTGCATGCGCTAATGACAAGACTATTAACGCTGGTGTTCAATAGGGCTTCGTGTTACAAAACGTTCCATAATCTCTGGGATGGGTCTCCCCAGTGCCAGCTTCTTCCATTTGATCGCATTTAGGGCAGAGCTTAGCGAGCTCAGCAGAGTGGGATAGTATTTCATGCCGGCTCACCGCCTGCAACTTTACAAGGCTCAGGTTTAGCCGCACATGGAATACTGTTCCCATCTCTGGGCGGGGGCTCCCCGGTGCCTGCTCTTTCCATTTGATCGCATCCAGCGCAGAGCATTTCGAATCGTCGGCGACTGAGCTCTTTCCGATAGGCTTGACTCACTGGCACTGTGAAGAGATGTTGCATCTTTTTGCGTTTTTATCGCGTCTACCACGGGGAGCGCTCTGAGGAATTGCTTGGACTAATTCCAGCCACACAACTTCACCATAGCGCATCGCGACAAAACTCGCGATACCGTCCATACAATCTCCCCCAATGTGCGAGTTAAAAGAAGTTTTCTTCCTCACACAACTTCCTCGTGGAATCAACTACCATCGGAGATTTTTCCGGACTGATACGACTTAAGGATCTTTAAGAAGAATAATAATAATATACCTAAATATTTGTTTATTAACTCCACTAATGTTACATCATTATTAACACTTTTTAAATGAAACGTTCCATTCATTACATTGAGAGGTTAACGTCGGCAGCCGTACTAGTATAAACTATGCCACGGCTGCCTGCGCCTTCCACTCTGGGTGTTCAAATATTATTACATAATAGGTAAGTTCTTATACAAAAAATTTTCAGACAATATTTAAAATCATTACAAGCAAAAGTTAAAATTAAAACATGCAGGTAGATGGTAGGTAGATGCAAGATTATCACAAGGTGTGTTTGGTGTATGGTATAATTATAAGCAGGCAGCGTAGTTGCATGAGGGATAGTATGTTTGTTAGATTGTTTGGGTGTGTATAACGAGTATTAGAATGTGTGGGCTATTTATATGTGTACGTGTGTGTGTGTGTGTGTGTGTGTGTGTGTGTGTGTGTGTGTGTGTGTGTGTGTGTGTGTGTGTGTGTATGTGTGTGTGTGTGTGTGTGTGTGTGTGTGTGTGTGTGTGTGTGTGTGTGTGTGTGTGTAGGTGTGTGTGTGTGTGTGTGTGTGTGTGTGTGTGTGTGTGTGTGTGTGTGTGTGTGTGTGTGTGTGTGTGTGTGTGTAGGTGTGTGTGTGTGTGTGTGTGTGTGTGTGTTTGTGTGTGTGTGTGTGTGTGTGTGTGTCTATTCGTGTTAAACTTCGTAAATGAAGATTTCCACATCAGAACCGGGGTAACCGACAAAACCCAACCATAAATAATATTGATTAGTAAGCTAATGTGGTAATGGACCGTTTATGTAGCTCAAGGAACCAACAGCCAATAGGGAACAATTCTCGAATGGCAGCCTCCTACGGTAAGCGAAGTATAGGGCGACTCCCCACTAGATTAAATGACGACCTGGCAAGAAATGCAGAATCTCCATGAATGCAAATAAGCCACCTGCATCCAACGACGTGGACTTTGTTTTATGGCATTCCTTAGAGTAGTGTACTTGTGAAGAGCTCTAATGAAAATGATAAATTAAATAACTATCATAATTTAATTACTAATAAAACAAACTTATAACAACTCACTGATATAACTTAATTATAATTACTGTATAGTGGCAGCGCAAGAATAAACACTACCCCATATTATGATAATGTACCCTAAGTTACGTGGTAGAGCCATGTTGCAGCTACATAATGGTTGTAACATGAATGGATCGGTTCGAATGGGGAAGAATCACGTTCTCACAGAATACCACAGAAAACCATAAAGCAGCATTAAGCTGCTATTTCACGCTGGGAAATGTGTTAATGCTGCTTTATGCTTCGTCTGGTGAATGTAAACCGGAAACACTTTTTACCGGAAACGAGGCATTCTATTTTAGTCCTTAGGGGCAACAAAGCATTGGCATCTTGATACTTAATCGATGATAAGTGTAGATGTCTATGCGCTATAGCTTCTACTTAACATTACGTGGACTGTGTGCGTCTTTTTCACCTTTATTTTTTATTGTGACAGAGAGAAAAAACCGGAGATGGGCAGCAGCTTTTTCATGATATCAACTCAAAATTATGCATAACTGCGGTTACTGTCTCGCCAGCCAAGCGTGGCACTATCTGTCAAATCACTCAATGAGGCAGTCTCGGTATTGCTGATAACTAGCAGAATTTGTTATAAGCTGAATAATAAGCTAATAACTCTTTTTAAAGAAATCATATATTTTTCTATTTAAATAAATACACATAACATGTCTTTTTCGAAACACTGCTCTTTTGATAAAATTAGAGCAGTGTTTCAAAAATGTCGGTATATAAATCACTTTTTTTTATTCACATTTTACCTTACGTGTTTAGTCAGTCTACTGCTATTGACTGATTCTCGCCCGTGAAGAGAAAAGAGAGTGACGACCGTAAGAGGAAGTCGATAAATGCGGGTGGCTCACGACCGTGCTTTTTGGCATTTCTTAGGGAAGACTAATGATCAGCGGTGGATTAATGATTGGCTGTGATGAAGATCTCGTGCGTAAAACAAATATCATTTATATATAAGACTTAGAAATATCTTATTACTTTTTTCGGGGGTGATATTTAAGTCTTTTCTTTTCCACAAACCTCCTTCTTCGTCTTTTTCCTAATGTTGATTTTTTATCTACCTAATTCCTCACATTTCTTCTGCTTCTATACATCCTTGAAGACTGTCTCAGACTCTGCGACTTACCAAAATTACATTTTACTTTTTAAGATATCATCTCAATATTATATATTCAAGTGACAAAACATTGCGTTGCACAAGTACCTGTGCCGTACTCGTCTAGTCGAAAGAGAGCCTACGACCGAGTGCCAAGACTGGGGTAGCGATGAAGAACCAACACAGCATACTCTATAGGATTGCCCTTCTTCAGCTGAGTTCCACTTAACTGTTGTTAGAACGACCGCTTGCGTCCATCATCCAGCCTTGATTAAGGCTATAGAATGTGTATAATGCTTTGGGCGTAGAGTGCGGATGTTACCCTCTAAAATCAGGTGGTTTCGCAGAAAGAGGCTGCATAGAGGAAGAGGAAAAGGACGGCAGCTATGCTATTCCACACCTAGAGAACCGGGCGCCGAAGGAGAGCATATCACGCTCTCATACAACCATGTTATTCAGATCTAGGCGGCAGACAAGGGGCTGCCCTTTGCACTATATGCAAGGCTTCAAGTATGGGCATACTGTGTTCAAGCGCCCCTACGTAAGAAGGGTTGAATAATTCCAGCTCTCCTCCCTCAACTAGAATAAGTTGGTATAAGCTCTGTATAAGAATAAGTCTGTATAAGGGGTCTAAAGTAAGGTAAAGTTTTGCATGACGTATTTTATGAACGGCCCCTGGCGATACACAGGTTACACGGTACTCCGCTGTCCATAAGGATATTCCCATGCCCACAAACAAAACAATGTGTTTAGATGGTAGAATTAGGTAATTGAACTGTATTTTAGTGTTCATTTACTACTCAGGATGTCATATAAACTTGAATTCTATTTTTCATTCAGAATAGACTTACATCTGTGTTATTAGCTTATTAGTTTCTTTGAAATTTTGTTGTATAATTTAGTTTATTCGAATTCTAATATAAATTATTCATAATATGAATCGTAATACCGAACTGACTCAGTATTGCTACAATAAGAGGTTTATATTTATTCTAAGGTTTAAACTGGAACCTGTTTCAAGAAAAAGTGCCGTGGACAATATGCGAACTAAAATGTAAGGTATGGAATTTGACAGATGTCATAATTATTTATTATTTACTTACTTATTTACGCAAACACACAAAGCTAGTTTTTAGGGATTTTATGGCGTATATTAGACAAACGATACGAGATATCCATGAAAGACTCCGGACATAGATATTTTTGATATTCAAAAGAGCAGTAAAAGAGCTTACAGTCATACACACTTATTCCCATATCACATAGATTTTTTAAATTACTACATAATACAAAAAACAAAGTTTTTAAAATTTGTTTTTTGTATTATGTAGTAATGTACGGCATTAATATTGTTAAGCGTAGATTTGATCTCTCCTGTAGTAAAATATGAAAATGATGTGTCAACATACTTAGGAACATTTGGCACAAAATTGTTACCTATATATATATATATATATATATATATATATATATATATATATATATATATATATATATATATATATATATATATAATTTTTAATGTATTTTGATTGTTACCTGTTTTGTTCTCCATGTAAAAAATAAAATAAATATCTTATTTTGTATTCCCGACGTTTCGAGCACTACCAGTCACGGACGGACTGAGGTGTTGGACTTCCCAATGTCATAGTTGACCGCTCTACGAAGTATGAACTTATAGCTTCTTGAAGTTTTGCAGTTGTATTGATATATATGTTGCAACCTCTGCCAACCCTTTTCAGGGCTGCAATTCTACACAGCTGCGCACCCATACAAACGAGAGTTAGGGCGTCCCCCCAAGGCGACGCACACCAGCTCTTCCCCGTTGGTGTGGAATGCAGCGCGCAAAGCGGCGATGGGGACCGCCACCCGTCACGCACAGCCCAACACGGCGGAAGGTGGAGGACGGAGTGTAGAGTTGGCACGTGGAATGTTAGAGGGGGCATGAGAGATAAGACGAATGAGTTGATCAAAATAATGAAAGAAAGAGAATTAGATGTCGTGTGTATGTCGAAGACCAAGCGGAAAGGCAGTGGTACTGAAGAGCTCCCTGGCGGGACGTTAGCTATATGGTCCGGAGTCCCGGAAAGCGAGAACGTCTGCCAGGGAGTGGGGGTGCTGTTATCGTCCCGGTTGGGCCATCTTATGACTGAATACAAGGTTGTGAACTCAAGACTTCTCTGTGTTCGCTTTAAACTGGGACTGACGAAGTTATTCCTTTTGGCTGTTTATGCGCCGGTAGCTTCTTCGTCCAGGGCTGAGCTGGAGGAGTTTTGGGAGAATGTAAGAGAAGTTCTAGATTTGGTTAAGGGAAACGAAAGAACTGTTGTATGTGGTGATTTGAATGGATGGATAGGTATCGCTCGACCAGGATACGAGTCGGTGCTTGGAAAGTTTGGCGATAAAAGGGTTAATGATGCTGGCAAGCTTATACTGCCTATATGCAAGGAAAAGGGTCTTCTTGTGACAAACACTATGTTTAATCACAGAAAAATCCATATGTACACTAGAGAAAGAAAGAATGAGAGAAGTATGATTGATTTGTTCCTGGTGGATGACCGACCGCGAAAACAGGTGATGGATACATGAGTGTTCAGGGGTGCTGACCTGCGAACGGATCACTATCTAGTAATTACTAGATTTAGGGGTTTGTTCGCGGGTTGGCGCTACCGAACGGCAGTAACAGAACCACAGTCGGTCTGTCGCATCCGAAGCTGGAAGCTTCAGAAAGCGGGTACTAGGGACAAATATCACACGAGGGTAGCCGAAAAGCTCGACACCATCGATGGCAGGAAAGAATGTGTGGAGAGAACATGGCAGAACCATAGGGATGGAATGGTAAGTGCAGCGGAAGAAGTATGTGGTACGACAAAAAGAGGTAGTAGTAAAAGAAGAGATGCATGGTGGAATGATGAAGTGAGAGAAGCTGTAAAAAAGAAGAAAAAAGCATGGTTAGACTACTTAGCCTCTAGTAATGATAAGCATATGAGAGAGAAGATGAAAGAAATATATAAGGTGCAGAAAGTTCATGCGAAAACATTGATTGAGGAAGTACGTGAAAGGTAAATAGAAGCGGACGAGAGGTTGTCGCACAACTTTAAGGAAAACTCCAAACTCTTCTGGAAAGAGGTTGGAAGGTCCTGGAGTGGTGCGATAGCCTTAAGAATGAACAAAGTGCTTTAGAGAACCAATGACGTCCTCTCAGAAAAATCGGATGTCATGCAGCGATGGAGTGAATTTTATAGAGAAATGTATGCGTGTCATGATCTTAGTGAAGGATCCGGGGGTGACGCCGTGACTGGCATGCCAGACATGGACCTCGATGACACCGAGGTCATCAGCATGAAACAGATTGAATGTGCGATTCGAAGTTTGAAATGTGGTAAGGCTGCGGGACTAGACAGAGTTACTGCTGAAATGGTCAAGTACGGTGGGCCTCGCGTCTGGGACAGCTTTCGTCTGCTGTGCAATTTGTGCTGGCGGACGGGAGATGTCCCGGATGATTGGCGATCCGCGGTCATTGTGTCTTTATATAAAGGTAAAGGTTCACATTTTGACTGCGGATGCTATCGGGCGATCAGTTTGACCAGTTTAGCAAGTAAAGTTTACTCGAAGGTTTTGACACGTAGGATGCAAGAGAAATCGGAAAGATTCTTATGGGAGGCACAATGCGGATTTAGATCTGGAAGGGGATGCACGGATCAAATGTTTTCTCTCCGCATGATCACGGAAAAGCTTCTGAGTGTTAACCAGAGGATTTTCTGTGCTTTTGTGGATCTGGAGAAAGCATTTGATAAGGTTATAAGGAGGAAAATGTGGGAACAACTGCCGGGATATGGTGTGGATATTTTTTTAATTATGTGCGAGCAGCTATGCAGGTCTAGTTAAAGAGACCAGTATCACTGCGACCTATGAGATCTATTGTGATCGCTGCTATGACTATAGTTCACTGCTAAGCCCTATGTCTTCAATGAATCGAAGGAGTTACTTAGCCGTGAGCAATTTCACTTCTTCTGGGCGGAGTAGATAGTGTCCCAGACGAGTGTTACGTTTGCGCATTAAGGGTCCGCAAACGGTTAGGATGTGTAGAGGCGTTTCTTCTGTTACGGAACAGAACCGACACATCCTTGAGTTGCTTAGTCCCAGGATGGACATGTGCTTTTTAAGACAACAGTGTCCAGTTAGGGCTCTTGCCAGAATGCGCAATTTGTTTTTACTTAATCCCAGGGCTTCTGAAGCGAATTTACGATCAAAAGCCCGGATTAAGGTTTAAAAATGTTTTAAGCCCGGTGTATCAGACCAGATCTTAAGTGATTTATTGTGATAAAGAGTTTCAAGGGTCAATCGGGCTAGGCTTCTTGAGATTTAACAAAATGGCTCGGGTCCAAATTATGTGCACTTTGAGCCCTCACGTGCACGATCGCTTCTTCAATACGAGCAGTATTAAAGTCCGCCGCATGCGTTTGGAGAGCTGTCTGTTCAGTTGCATGTATGCTGCTAAACCTGTTGAAGACTGCAATTTCATTTCCCATGCCATGAGATAAAGAGCGTAATCAGAGAGTTTTTGTATTCTTCTGCGGCAGATCTTGCAGTACAGCTTCAACCACATAGACAGTTTCCCGAGCTTGTCATTTATATCGTCCACTGCATTGCAGTCTTTTAGGCACTGAAAACGGTTTTGTAACTCTAGCTGAAAGGTTTCGGGACTTTGGATTAGAGCACGAAGGGGACGGAGCTTTGACTTCATTTGACGACACCCTTCAACTAAATATCTTCAACAACATCCCTGAATAGTTGCCGTCCAGCCATCATAATGAAGTCAATCTCATTTTTTGTTGAACCATCGGGTCTCTAACAGCTCCACTTTCTGTTGGGCTGCTTCTGGAATAAAAAGTTCGTCATAAAGAGAAGTTTCTCTTTCTCTATAAAGTCGGCCAGCTGCTGGGCTCTTGGATTCTGTTACCCTATGCCAAATTTCTTTCCGCTCACCGTTCTTTTCTGTGCCTATTTTTGCGTTAAAGGCTTCAATCAACTCCGCACAGTGGATTTTGGAGGAATGCATGTCTCTGGAAATGTCCTCATATATATCCTGCAAAACCTCATTTAGATGTGCCAAAATTAGTGCATAAACCTATGATGTATGTGTATGACCTTCAGCGAAAACCGTTTGGTAACTCTGAATATAAGGTACGCAAACCTCGTGGACACACTCGCAATCTTTACAACGTTATTGATGAGAGACTTGTGGACGATAAATCCAACACCTTCATAGGACAGATGGTGACCCTCTCGGTGATAGGACCAGTAGCCGGATTCGAGAATAACCGTGTCGAGCCCTTCCCTTTGGACTTGGGATAATTTTATAATATTTTGGCGCAACTTGTCTATCTCTTCATGATCATTGGGGAGGGTGAGGGGAACTATTGCGTTAGTCTTCATTTACACATTTTAACACGAATAAAAACTCCGAACATAGTCTTATCCATACATCACTGAGCAAAAATTACGGCCAACCGTGTTCAACCTCTATAATATATTTAATATTTCATCTGGGATTAAGATATACCAGTAGAAGATATATTTGGCATATTTCGTAAAAACTTGCTTCCATCATGATTCAGTATCCAGCGATATTTGCCACGATGTTAGTATTAGCAAGAGGGAATTTCTACAACCCACGATATGATGATTTTGATGTGCACCCAATTTTAGAAAACGACAGAATACTTTTGAGTTACACTAAGTGCTTTTTAGATCAAGGACCTTGCACGCCCGACGATAAGTAAGATTTTCAATATTTTAACCAAAATAGTGATTTCATACAATAAATATTACATTTACAGCCTTCCAAAGTCTGCATCAGTGAGGAGGATGATTGCCGTTGGTTCCATTGACGGCAGGCGGTTTGCTGCCGTAGTATTTTAATTATTAAATGATATTAGAAAGGTGCTGGTTTGTTTTCCCTTTGTCTTTTTTTACCCTTTCTCTACTGGCGGAGCATTTTTGAAAAAAATCATTTTTTCAATTACAGGATTAGGTCAGTAGAACTTCAGGTATTAATTAGATTAGTAGAAAGATACTTGCAGTTAAAAGCGGGTTGAATCTGAATAAATGGTTCAATGTGGTCAAATTTGCGAAGTAATTGATTATATTCCAATCTTTTCTCCAATTTATTGTAGTCGCGCTGTAACCTAAATCACCGAACTTGGTCATCGAGAGAGACTACAGCAGCTTTAAATTACACCTATGAAAAATTGAAAAAAAAATCGTCATTCCGTATTTCGTTGTTTCCTACGCCTAAACTTCAGGCTAACTTTCAAAATTGCTTTCGACGTTATTCGAATACAATTCAAATTGAGGAACATGATAGAGTTACGATCAGGCGACTTTAGTGCCGTTAAGCATTACCGGATATTTTTTTATTCCGAGGTTATTTTTAAGAAATTAAAAATACATTTTTTAAATATTTTTAATACACAAATAGAACAAACCTATCAAGAATAAGCATTCTCCTCGGTTGTATCTGAAAATTCCAATTTAAGCCACCCTTCTGTTGTGCGCTAGCTATGGTTTTTCAAGTATGAAATTATATTAAGACCGAAAAAAATCGACTGATTTAAAATTCGATTCTGTCAGATTTTAGTATTCTTTACAAAGATAAGTGTGAAGAGGAAGGATTTTGGCTGTATCTCCTTTGCTCACTAGATGTCTAATAATGACGGTATAGCTGGATCATTCATCGTTCGGCTAGTAAAGAGAGTGGTTGTGTACAACTTTTGCCCCGCGCTATTATTCATAATCTTTTTACTAATATCAGTTTAATTAGAAGTGCAACACAGTTGTTTTTTGCGTGCAATTAAGTGGCATCAAATTATTAATACCCCTCAAACCAGTGTTTCTTACCTTCTCTCGCGCCGCTGCTCCTGGTCGTATCTGAGGGGTACCTCACCCCCGCAAGATAACAACAGTTGCTATTTTTCGTCTTTGTCTTCTGCAATCTGAGAAACTAAAATTGGTCGTGTCTGCGTTTGTTATATACAATGCTCAGGGGATAAACAAGAGCACACACAAAAGATTCTTATCATTTTGTCGGCGAGATTAAAGACCTACATCTGGCAGACAATAAACTATGGTCTGTTTTGATGTGCAGTCATTGTTCACATGCTTACCTGTTGAAGATTGCATCTCAATTGTAACTAGAAAGCTGGAAGAAAACAACATACCCGCAAAATATGCAGTATTACTCAGACACTGAACTATATCTAGCTACCTATTGCTTAAGGAGGAGCTCCACAAGCAAGTAGATAGTGTAGCGATGGGCTCACCTGCATCTCCCATTGTTGCCGATATATTCTTGAAAGACTTTGCGGATAAAGCCCTGCTTACTTCTCCCGTAAATATAAGATTCTACAATCGGTACGTAGACAAGACTTTCATAATTCTACCTTTAGATAAAGTAACTACATTTTTAGACCATCTTAACTCCATAAATTGTGAATTCAGTTCAGTAATTCGGAATCCTGATAATACCACGAGCTGTGTACAGAAAAAAGACCCATAGAGATATATATTTAAACGGTTATTCTCACCACCATCCTTTACAGATAGTTACCGTGGGTTAATCTTTGTTTCAGAGAGCACGACGGATCTGTCACAGTAAGCACCTGGCCGCCGACCTCCAACACTTCAAACAGTTTTGCACGACAACAAGATTCGGGTCTCGCGCCTACGTCACAGTGAACAAGTGAAGCAGGCCACAGTCGAGTGCGTTCCTGCTGTACTATAATTTTTCAGAGGTGTCACAGACAAGATTGGCTACATCCTGATGCGTGCTTCCATTAAAACATACTTCAAGCCATTAGATTAGATTAGTCATTTTTTACTATCAGTCAAGTGCAATTTCCCTCTGCAAGATGCAGAAGTGTACAAGCTTGATTGTGAATGTTATCTCTCTAACAACAGGAAGTCAGTTACAGATTTAAAAAAAAAAGCATAAACATGTTACCCATACATATATTTATTTGTTTGCTATTTGTACAATATTGTATTCATTTTATCCATACATCTCTTTATTTAATACAACGCTATTATTTTAGGTTTCCAAAAGATCCGGATATAAAAGATAAATGGGTATACTCATCCTTAACGTTTAATTATATCCCTTTTTCTCTAATCATAAAACGTCTAAAAGTTAAAGCTAGGACTAAAATTGTCTATTACTGAAACACTTTCAGTTAATTAGTTATATCTTGGTGTGAGACTCCTTGACGATCAACGGCGCTTATTAGAAAGTTATCGAAACGTGCATTGCGCTGCACTATGTTATACCCAAGTGAGAGTGAGCACGCAATTTCATTCTCTGTTTTTCGCATACGTTAATTATTGGACTGAGTGGCTACGCCTCCTGAGATTTTGCGTTTTTACAAAATATCTCTTAATTCAATAGTTTATAGTTTAATCTTTGTTCCTTGAGTGCTAGAGATATGTGTAGGTGTGATTGTGTATTTACCTTTTGTCTATTTGTGATAGCTGCGAACCGGTGACACGCGTCCTGATATTAAAAGACAGTAGAAGACATTTCTAGTACCTTATTATTTAGATCTTTGTGGACTGCACCTATGTTGATATATTTCACCTACAATGGTAGGTGAAATATATCAGCATATATGGACAATGGACTGGGGTTTAATACAAAAAAGGACAGTCTACAGTAATTGTTCAACTGGTAATAGCAAACAAGATAGAGTTTTTAAAACAACCTTAAACCTAATAATCAAGATTTTTCTAAATAAAGAATAGTAGTAATATTCATCTAATATTCCCCTTTCCCCCAGAAATAACCGTAATGCTTATATGCTACAATAGTCTTATAGGTGGTACCATGAGACTATTGTCATCTCGGTTAAAGATTCTACAACTTTTTAGATTGCAGTCACCCCTTAACTAATGAGCCATTGAGCCTTAATAGCTCAATGCCATTATTTAATTACATAGGTTGTGGATGTTGAGTGCCGCATCATTGACATAAATGAACAATATTCAAGGCGAGTCCATGATCACGTCATATGTAACAACTGAAACTTAAATCAGAAATGAAATGTCTGTATGATATTAGAATCAGTCTATACTATATTGTTACGAGCTTGAGGTTCGTGACAATAAAAATTGCCAATAGAATTACCTAAATTAACACTTTAATTTACTTTACACAAATTAAAGTTAAAAACACTAATAATTAAACACACTAATTCACTTAATTCCGCTCCGAAGCTTCGCTTGTGTCGCCGAGTTAAACTCTGCCTCGATCGCATCTTGCGCCACCTACTTATTTAAATTAGCAAAATATCCGGAATGTTCAAGTAAACACGCGTAAGGTACCGAGAGTTCGAGTATAGATTTTCTAGAAACTTAGTTCTTCGGGTGGCGCTGTCGGTTGAGAGATCTGTGATGTCATAAACTGCAACGCTCCCCTCGCTCTCGTTCCTGACACTAGATGGCGCTAGTTGTGCCGTCGACTGGATCGCGTAACAATATTTTAGGTATAATGTTTTAAGATATAGTTATCAAACTTTTCACTCTTCACGTTTAAAGTTACAATTCAAAGTTTTGAATTAAGAAATATGTTAATTCTTTAACAAAGCTTGTTAAATATTTTAAAGGCTAATATTAGGAATACAAATAACACAAGACTCATGGTCATAAAATAATTTATTCTTTGTTTTGTTTGAAAACATTAAATTTTCATTCTTCATGCTTCATCATTTTCAATTAAAATTAAATCTTTGTGAAAATCTGAAATAACAATAAGCAGCCATTAACTGACACCTATATTATAACCAGGCATTTATAGAAACAAATATTTTACAGGGGCTCGGGTTTATCATCAGAACTTTGGCTGATGACTCCACATTTGAAAGCTGTCAAATAGTTCTGCAGAAAAATATACCTACCCACTGGAATTGCCAAGTAAGAAACTGTGTGGAAAGAACAAATAGGTATCTCAAAGGCACATTCCGAAGCCTGGGCATTGACATGGTACTCCACCACAGTCCAGAGAAAGCTTAATAACTACGAAGTTGTTTTTTGTAAATATATGAACATTATAATTGAGCATATTCTCACATACATAATTATCATTGGAATGCTTGTTTACTAAACATTGATTTAATATTTAATTTGCAAAATTTCAATGGAACAACCGGACAACTCATCACGTCTGTGAAGCAAACCAAGGTGTTGACAATCACTCGACAAAAAGAGTAGATTAATAAATACATACTTCAACTAAATTTTATTTGTATGATTACCTTTTCATCCTAATGGCTTAGGTGGGTATTCTGTGTACGAACAAAGTAATTGTTTTTGCTTACAGAAAAGACTATTATGCTCATTGATGCTTTCGTCTATACTCTGAAAAATAAGGTCAAATATATATTGAATGTATCAGAACAATAAATAATTGGCGATAAATATAGAGGAACAGGTCATAAAATAGTATCAATTATTTGTAAAGATAATAAAGATATTCAATCTTTGAAAAATAAAGCTATAGAGAAAATTAGTTAAGTTTACATTTCGCTTTCATAATACAATAGTTACTTTACAACATTTTATGATATAATACATACTTACTTTTTGGCACTCATTTTAATGTAAATAAATCGATTTGAAGAACAGAAAACGTTATTTTATTTGTTTATTGAAAAACAAACACTTTAAACTGTCATAATCACGAGCAAAGATAATAAAATAATGACTTTGTGACTTAGAGTAGACATCCATTTTGATGTATTTTGTACTTTTTTTATAAAGGAAATAATTGCGTGGATAAGTTTATCTCCCATTTTATCCACTGTGGATATTATATCCACCAAAGGCCCATGCTCGCAGTGTGGATAAAATTCTGGCATGGGGATAAGATAAGTTTATCTCTTGTCAGTGGATATAATCGGGGGATAAAATATTTGTCTCCTGGCCATGCTAGCCCGGAAGGTATCTGTAGACCGGTGGCTATATCAGAAGACCTGGATAAGTTCGAAGAAGAGAGACATCCGAACAGGATAATCGATTTGTTGCGTCCGCAAGCCTCAGAAATTGTCATAGTTCCGGAGTAGAATTGCAGAACCTGCTCAGAGATGTTCGAGGTGTCGTTGTAAGTAATAGGACAATAAGAAGATGCCTTAAAGAACGTGTTTTAAAATCATACAGGCTGTAAACTCTAAATACCACGTAATATTGATATACTCCCGTGCGCTCGCGACCGCGAATGGCGGAAAGCGGAAAATTTTCCCTAACTTACAAATTTTGCAATATTTTCACTTTGAGACAATATTTATGGATAAAACTTACAGGAATTCTTCTTGAATGTACAAAGTATCAAATAAAATAATTTTTAGATGTTAGATATTGTAATAAAATTCATAAATTACCCTTCAAACACATAGTACTAGTAGATACTTCACTTTTAGTCACCATAAATCCACATATGACACACTCAAATATGTTTCGACACAAATGAAATATGTTTTGAATAGCTCATTTATATTGTTATTTGCAATAAACATATACAATTAAATTCACAAAACACAAAAAACAACAAATAAAATAAATTCGAAGAAATGTATGGAGCAACACGCTACAATGTGACGTATGGAACGCCGGAACAATAGAGTAATTTATTTTTAGTTTTTTCTTAGTAACATTGCCAGACAAAGATATCAAGTCATAGAGCATATATTTGTCTTTGCTTCTATTATACATTACCTATTGCTTTTGGTTTTTTTTTAATTAAAAAAATTCTTTTTCAAAGGGTAGTACTTGTTGTACACATGTTCATCGTGCGAGCGAGCGTAAGGTGTTTAGTTCTTGTACACAATAGTACCTCGCGAGATTCTTAAATTTAATTAATATGTTAGTTAACTCTCGCAAACAAATATCTTCACTGTGTCAACTCCTCTGCTTCTCTTACTTAATTTAAAGTTCTCTTCTTTGAAACTTTGTTGTATAACTTATGGTGGGGCCAATAGTCCCGACTTTTAATCCGGGTTGAAGAACCAGAAAATGGAGACGCTAATGGTTCCTGGGTTCGATTGCCGGGTCGGGTCAAAATCAATTACGCGAAATCAAATATATGTGGACTGTATGCGATGTGAAGCGCGGCAGGCTTGGGCAATGCACTTGCTATTGCTTAATTTATTACATCTAGCCGGTGCCTTGTACGGGAATTAAACTTGAGCTGTTAGAAAAAAAGGACACGGGGAAAGAGAACAAAAGAACGGCTCAAGATAAATTAAAAGGAAGCACTTATCGGGGTGGGTTTCTTTTGGCGCCCTCGAAGACGATGCCCCTGGTGTTGCGACTGCGTTGTAAGAGAGCAAGGCATCGACGTTCTTTTAACATAATTTAGCTTCCTATCCCCCCCCCCCTTTCAGTGCGTACGGTAAAGGATTGTGGATAGAATGGAAGAAGGCACCGGCCAGCTGCTAGACAACTAAATAAAATACGAGGGTATTCGTCTTCCGCGCAACCAATTTAGTTTATTTGAATTCTAAGTATATAATTTATTCATAATATTAATCTGAGTACCGAACTGCCCCCGTATTGCTGCAAAAAGTGTTATACATATAAATACGCCAAGGTTTCTAGAGAAATTGGTCGTGGAAAATATGCAAACTAAAATGTATGACGTGAAATTTGACTGCGAATGTCATAATTATTTACTTATTTATTTATGAGAATAACTCGTATTAAAATAAAACTTCGAGCACTCCATACCCATAGTCACGGGGAGACTGAGGTGTTCGACCTCAAGGTTTCGTTCTTACTTACTTACTTACCATCACAACTCAAGATCTACGCGTGTTATTTTAGTTTCTCTCGTAACTTTAAAAATTTATTTATACGTGGCAGAGCGAAGCTCCGGGTATATTATGGTTGAAGCACAAATGGGTCGACTCGAAAGGGGTAGGAGTAGGACCACACTCTTACGGAACACTAGCGTAAAATAGCAGTGTAATACTGCTGTGTTTCGTATGGTGAGTGTAGAGAACCAGAGACCATTTTAACTAAAAAAGAGGAATTCCGTTTTAGTCCTCAAGGGTGCCAAGGCATTTAAATTTTGATTCTTAATCAAAGATAAATGTAGATGTCCATGAACTATAGCATTCATAATGATTTCTTATATTTACGCGAACACTGCACATTAAAATAATACTAGTTTTTACGGATTTTATCGCGTATATTTAACTTTTTAAATACCCAACGTTTCGAGTGTTTTTTTTATTTAAATTTAAATCTACATCATCCACTTACCCAGGGGCCCTGGTCTATAAAAATAGTGGAACGATTCCGATATACTTTAACTGTGTGATTGTCAATTCGTGCCATGCATAACTTAGTAATTTTTTTGTTCAGCCGTAAACTATTAAGATGCTCATTCAGTATATTAGAACTATGTTATATTTTGCTTTTTTATAGAATAAGGGTGATAAACGAGTCCACCGCCACCACCTGATGGTAAGTGGCTGCTGTGACCCATAGATATCTACATCTATCCTCGATTACGAATGAAAATACAGATGCGTTGTCACCCCTGAGGACAAATATGGAATTCCCCGTTTCCAGTAAAAAAGGGTCTCCACATTTCTATCACCTTACGAAACACAGCAGTATTAAGCTGCTATTTTACGTTGGTACTGTGGTGTGGTCCTTCCCCGGTCGAGCCGACCCATTCGTGCTACAACCATAATACAGCTGCAAGGCGGCTCTACCACGTGTGAATACGTTTTTTTACGTAGAATATTTAGTTTGAAGTTACAAACGGCGGTCGCTGTTTTTCCTACCAATCGCGGCAATCTCGGGAAGTCTTCTCTTCTAGTCTATCTATACTCTTTAAGGGCTTTTATGAAGGCTGAATGTTTGAATATTTCTAATAATTCCACGAAAAAATAACTATTGCTATCAAAATATTTTTCCTATGGCAATGAAGCCCCTATTTCTGATATAATAATAAGACAATAGACCATGAGTAATTTAATTATCAACAGGAAACCCCAAATGTAATGTGTTTTATAAACATTCTTATGCAACCTTCCGTAATTTTTTTCAATAAGGATATATTAGTACACAACTTCGTTCGTTTTTTTTCTCTAATTATTGTGTGTATAAATACATGCCATAATTAGCGAGCACTGACAGTACAAATAAGAGAGACTTTAAGATATATACGTTTTCATTAAAACTAATTTACGACAGTTTTTAAGCAAAGTTCATTGATAAATATAAGAGTTCATAGGTATAGTTTTTAAAGTACTTATAATATTTTCGTGGATATTATTAGTAAATACATATACATTATATAGTTACAATAATACTTATAATATTTACAATATTTTCAAATTTAACTTTCCAATAAATCAGAAAAAACATAACTTCATAAGCATGCATGCGCAACAAAAAATCAATTTATTTTCCGTCATCTTTATGTTTGTCTAATCGGTATATTATGTATCTTAAATTATTTATATATTTGTGTATACTTATGTATATATGACTGTGTGTATTATATGTCCGTTTATTACCGATATTTTATTCTCTTATATATTATTTAAATACTATTATTTAAATACGTGTGTATATCTATCGTTTGTGTTCTCTGTAATCGCCTTTGTAGCCGCAAATATCTGCCCTAAGGTTGTCTGGCAGAAAATGCTTTTAATAACCTATATATTGTGTCCGCCTTTTGATTTGTCTTTGAGATTCATTAAATATTAAATAAACAAATCTTGAATAATTTGTCAAATACCTTCGGATTCTTATTAAGATTTCATTAAAACTTGTATTTTTTAAATGAGTGCAAAAATTTGTGGCTCAAACAGTTGAAATGGAAGTGTTGTTTCATAAATAATAATATTATGTGCTCTTCTTTATCATATTGCTTAAAATATTATTTAATTTAATTACATTTTATTTTCAGATTAGAGATGAAGTTATTCATTGTGGTGTCACTGCTATGTGCCGTGGCAGTCGCATGGGGCAAGCCCGCTGCCACATACACTGATAAGTGGGATAACATTAACTTGGATGAAATTTTAGAATCTCAACGTCTTCTAAAGGGTTATGTAGATTGTCTCTTGGATAGAGGCCACTGTACACCAGACGGAAATACTTTGAAGGAAACAATGCCTGATGCCTTAGAAAACGAGTGTTCGAAATGCACACAGAAACAAAAAGAAGGTTCTGATAAAGTTATCAGGTTTTTGGTTAACAAGCGTCCTGAACTATGGAAGGAATTGTCCGCTAAATATGATCCCGACAACAAATATCAACAAAGATACAAGGACAAACTCGATGCCGTAAAAGAGAAACAATAAGTACTACAGCAGATGAGTTTATAGGCTTTGGGAATAAACTGTTTTACATAATTTAGTCAGGGTAATAATAAAATAATATATAAACAATATTTTGAATTTTTTTTGTGTGTGATGTTAATAATTGTAATGAATTTCACAGTAAATCAAAAGTCAATAGAAATAAATCCATAAACCCGTGTAGTAGCGGTGTAAGAATATTCAATGACCCATATCATCCCGTGACTCTCGTAAGAGGCGACAGGGTAATTAACCAGGAGATGTGCCGCAGCGTCTTTCTAACAACGGCTAAGCATAACAAAATGCGGTTGCCAAGCCGCTTGCCAAACATGACTACTATGGTAAATATCCCACCCATGAGATAATCTATGGGGGAGACCCATGTTCAATAGTGGACTTTACTAGGCTGATTCGGTCAATCAAATGTAAGTAAAGTCTAAACTTATACAAAGTGTGTTGCCAGTGGTCATTATTTTCTTTTCCAGTGACGACATATGGATCTAAGATGTAGTCCTTCTCTGCTGACTGAGTTTTGTAGAGGGCTATGCTCTGAGCTTCTTTACGTTAAAGACTTCGTAATAAGTATGGAGGCAGTAGAACCAGAGTAACTACATAGTCTAAAGGATTAGTAAACTGAAGTGGCAGTACTGGTCCCTAGTCGATAGAGAAGCACCTTGCATTTGGGTATTTCTTGAGCGAGGCCTTCGTTAGACCCTTCATGGGCTATAATGATGATGATGATGAAGTATACGTCAAAATATTGAACTAATATTTCGGTCAATATGAAAGGATATTTTATCATTAGTTATATTGTTATTTTCAATCACTTAATATTATATTAATAACTATTAGTCCAAGTTAACCTTAACTACTAATCTAAACTACTTATCCCAGTTGTTATGTAAACGACTATATTGAGATATAGGTAGACAAATTAATATTGTAACAGTGAATAGAGTGACGCATCTTAACTAAGTATATTAGGTTTGAACTTTGCTGAAGCTAGTACATTGACTGTCTTCCGAACAACAGTAAAATTTAAAATTTTCAAACTTCAGTCTTTAAAAGTAGTTCAGAATTGATGTCAGATACGTTTAGGGAACTCGATGCACACACACAAAGTTAGTGATTTAATAGGCCTTGATTTGATTTTAATAATAATTATATAATGCAGCCATAGCTTAGTCCTTTTCATGTATAAATTTGTTGAAGGCATCTCTGTACTTTTTGTCTTTATCATATTTTTCCACAAGTTCATTCCATGCCACCGGTTGATGGTCCATCACCGCCTTGATTACTTGTCTTATCAGTTGTTTTTGTTTTGGCGTACATTTTTCACAAGCTGTTTCCAAAGCTTCTGGTATAACTTCTGAAATTTAAATGTATTAATCAAGTGAATCGTTCTACAAAAAAAAGCCCATTCATTTACACGCATACAAGATGTTGCAGATGTTTCGAAATAAAGTTGATAACACCGAGTTTACGAATACTGAAACCAAAACATGATAAAATGTACCTATCATTGCCGTGCCCATATGTTTTCCATTAATAATAAGTTGTAATCCATTAATTAATTATCATAAAAAGTGGGAACTATCATGTTATTAGACATCTAGTAACTAAAATTTAAAGAAATCCTTTTTCAAAATCCTTCCTTCTTCAGCATTGTTTTTGTTAAGAAAATTAAAATCTAACAGAATCAAGTTTTGAATCCGTCGAATTTTTGCGGTCTCAAGGTAATATTCCGCCGCAATCGTAGGTAGCGCACAATTTAATGGTGGCTTAAGGTGAATCCCTGACCAAAATGTTGCGAAAGTGCGTTTTTCAGACTCTATTATCTCATTAGTTATGAAAAATAAACAACATCTAAAAGAACATTATTAATGTTCGATATCTTATCATCACATTCCATGTTCTAATTTATTTTTATGTGCTATAAATACATTTAAAATCAACTTTTAAAAAATGACTAAAATTCTTGATTACATGCATCTGTTGCTAAACGCAACGCTCTAATCATTTGAGGATAACACTAATGGATAGATAATTAAAAAATCTATATTCTCCACGTTTTATTTAAATTTTTAAGTTCGTTTTTTCTCTTTTAATTGAAATAATTCCGAAAATTGTGTGACTTCTATGATAAAGGGGCGTGCGCAGAGTGCGGGCGGCATACGCTGTATGCGTTCGTAGGAGGTGGCCGCGTCGCGTTCAGTATTTCGCATCAAACATAATATTATTTGAGTACCTACCAACCGATGCGCTTACGTCACGGTATATTGTAACTCAGCCGTATCTTTCGAATAAATCTTACAGCCGTGCGGTACGTACATGCGATAGGGCTGCCCGACTCCAGCATTTTTACATTTGCCCATTGATTTATGTGTTTTATAACTCAATGCATTTTCCTACTTTGTGTTTCCATTTAGTTTTATGATTATACTTAAATATACTTTTTTATATAAACAAATATTTAATAGGTAATTTGTGAATTGAATAGGAAGTGTTCAATAAAAATGCGTGTCGTTTTATGATTGGTAGATTTAATTAAAAAACCATGTTTATGTTTGAATAAAAAATCGGTCTTATAAATTTGCGGCCGAAAAATATATGCGGCTCGGCTGAGACGTACGAAATGCTTTATTATTAAAATTTTAAATATAAAAAATCCGCATTATAATATAAACCTTAATTAAAAATTGTTTTGGGAAACATGGACAAGTTGGTGTAAAGGAATATCTTTTACTTGGTTATAGATACCTGCAGCTACTTTACAATTTATTTGTTTGGTTTTAAATGAAGTTTGGATTCATTATTTTTTTATTGCTATTCTATTTTCTGAAAGGGCCCTAGGAAAGGAATTATCCACCGCGCTGCCCCACTGCGTGTTGACGAACTTTGCATGTCTTCGAAATATTTTTTTTCTTATTTCTCAGACATGCAGGTTTCCTCACAATGTTTTCCTTCACCACTGAGCACGTGGTAAATCAACACAAAATTGCAATTACAATTTCATTGGTGTCGGCGGGGATCGAACCCGGTTTGCTCGCGCACTGTGAAAATTTTAGCAAGCGCTAACCATCTGAGCTACCACGGCTCCTCTCCTCTCGAGCTAGAGACTTTATTTTATTTATCGTCAGGCCTGTTGGTCTAGTGGTTTGTGACCCTGACTGCTATGCCGGAGGTCGTGGGTTCGATTCCCACCCAGGACAAATGTTTGTGTGATGAGCACGATCATTTGTTCTGTGTCTGGGTGTAATTTATCTATAATATTTATGTATTTAGAAATATATAAGTATGTTTATCAGTTGTCTAGTACCCATAACACAAGCTCTGCTTAGCTTGACTAGATGGCGTTGTGTGATAGTTGTGGAATATTACTATTATTATATTATTATTGTTGGGGTATCTGTATAGTTTTCTCATCTGGCTAGTTTTTATAAATATATAACTATAAATTAAAATGAAAAGATAAATATACATAAATATCAATATTATTATTATTAGTATTATTATTTATGGTACAATTTTTGTCGCATGCCAGCGCTTACTTTTTTATTGTGTGAGTATTTTAAACTATTTTTACGGATTTGATGAACCATATTAAATAAAAAATAGTCTCCTATCTTTCTCTGTATGTTTTGATCTCCTAAAACGAGTTTGAGTTGGTAAAATCAAGGCATACTTAGGGTAGGGTTGTCAATTATTATTTTGATAATAAAACTAGTGAAATTCCGCGGTTTTATATGCGCAAGCGTGAACGTAGTTAGAACATAATATAACCTTTATGTTTTACATATATATCCTAAAAAACTTATTATTTTAATATTTTACTAAGTACCTATAAAATTAACAAGTTTATTGCATTTTTATTTGAGTAATTTTTTTATGCAATTTCTTTATCTACGTCTATTTTCAGGAACCTTTATTTAGTCTGAATCATACATAACACTATATTACTGATTTACTTACTTATACGTAGTTTTCTTTTTTGCAGTTACAAATATCTTATGAGGTTGAAAAAGGCAGTAATGAAAAAATAATAAGAATAATAATAATTGACGTCAGCCACTTCTTTTCATAAAAATTTCAGATCATGTCCATTAGGTTGCCCGAACCACACCGAACCACAACTTATAATAATAATAATAACAGTAGTAATATAATATTATTTTGTATTTATTTTATTTTATTGATATTTATGTATATTTGTCTTTTCATTTTAATTTATAATTTTTATATATTTAAATATTTATACAACCGAACCAGATGAGAAAATTATACGGCTCCAACGATTTTAGCGACGAACGCTTGGATTTACTTTTAGAAAATGTCCTTTTGTCCATGTTTTCAGGCAATAAAAAACTGCTACAATATAAGAAGGTAAATTTCGACAAATCACTAACGGTCGTTATAGCTCTCAGGTGGTATGTCGGTCGGACGTGATATCGGAGTTCCGTGGTTCGCGTCTTGGCTTTAGTCTCGCTTTTTTTTTCCTTTTTCTTTCAAGTTCCCTTCCTTTGTGAGAAAATATATTATTTCCAACCCTTTTTTTAGTAATTTTTAAAAATACGAAAATTTTAATTTTAAAAATTTAAAAAAAAATATATCTATTTGGTTACTAATGCTATATTTATTATTTTAATAATAACCTACCCAGTAGGTAAATATTAAAATAATAAATGTAGCATTATAAACAGTAAATCTCCATCAAACTCAATTTACTAATAGTGTTCCTAAATAAGGAATAGCAGATAAAAGATTGGTAAGTAATAACTATTGCTCCTCAAAATTATATTTGACCTCAATCTAAAACATATCCTTAAATTCAGTAGCTAAATAAAATAATGATACCTACTATTCAAGTATATTTTCAATATGTAAGTAAATGAAAATAACAAAAATGAAGCATCATTAGCATGTAAAGTTCGAATCCATAATTAATATTTCGACAAATATCATAATTTTCACTACAAAAAGCTAATTCAATATTAGCAGTATAGTATATAGTTAAAAATAATCAAAATAGTATTTTTTATTAATTAGATAATATATTAGAATAAATAATTCTAATATAATGCAACTAATGTACGAATAAAGAAAATTAAAATACATTTATCATTGTACGCCGTGTATATTTCCATAGAATAGTTCATTGACATTGAAAAAATAATACTACGTTCGTAGCAGTAGGTGGCGTCTTACAGATTTCTTACGCGATATATTGTAGCGAGCGTCGACAGACCAAACGCTCAAGGTCGTTCGCTGGAGGTATCGTCTTAAATTGAAACTATCGAATCAAAAGTCTTCAGTTGTCCACCGCTAGATGGCACTGGTAGGCACAATCGACGAGAAAGCTTATATTCATGATAAGTTTGTCCTGTTCGTGTATTAAAAATATGTAAAAAGTGCATTTCTAATTTCTTGAAAATGAGCTTCGTATAAAAAATATCCGGATGTGCCTAACGGCACTGATGTCACCTGATCGTAACTATATCATGTTCCTCGATTTGAATTGGATTTTAGTAACATCAATTTAGATCGAAATTCAAAATCAATGTTGGAAGTTAGCCTACAGTTTAGGAGGAGAAAACAGCTGATTACGGTATGACGATTTCTTTAATAGTTCATCAGTGTAATTTAAGCTGCTGTAGTCTCTCTCAATAACCTAGCTCGGTCATTTAGGTTACAGCGCGACTACAATACATTGGAAAAAAGGTTGGAATATTATGAATTCCTCCGCAACTTTTACCGCATTAAACCATTTAATCCAATTCAATCCATTTCTACCTCCAAGTACCTTTCTACCTATCTAATTAATACCTTAAGTTCTACTGGCCTAATCTTGTAAATGAAAATAATCTAATTTTTCAAAAATGCTCCGCCAGTAGAGAGAGGGTGTCGTAAGAGACGACAAAGGAAACACAAACTTCATCTTTCTGCAGCATCTTTCTGATAACAATTAAAAATTAAAATACTGCGGTTGCATCCCGCCTGCCATCAATGGAACCTATGGCAAATATCCTCCTCATTGATGCAGAATTTGATAGTCTGTAATGAATGAATGAAGGAAAACATCTATCAAGTAAATATTTATTGAATGAAATCACTATGTCGATATTTTAGTTAAAATACAAGAAATCTTACTTTTAAAATCCTTAGCATCGGGCGTGCAAGGTCCTTGATCCAAAAAGCACTTGGTGTAACTTAAAAGTATTCTGTCGTTTTCTAAAATAGGCTGCACATCGAAATCATCATATCGCGGGTTGTAGAAATCCGCTCTCGCCAATACTAACATCGTGGCAAATATCGCTGGATACTGAATCATGTTGGATGCAAGTTTTTACGAAATAAGCCAAATATATCTTCTAATGGTATATCTTCATCCCTGATGATTGGGTACAAAAAATATTAAAAATATTATTCAAAATATTAAATATATTTTTCTACTTATCCGATAGTTGTGATGAAAACCAATCTATAAAAGCATCATCATCATTATCATCAACATCATCATTACAGCTATTGAAAGTCTGAACATAGTCATGATATTACCCACCTAGATTGTCTCAAAGGGTAATATTTGCTATTGTTGCAATGCAATGCGGGTTAGCAACAGTTTTTTTTGAGTCGTTTTCAAGAATATACTGCTGACCATCTGTTTCAGTATACTCTTATCGGTGTCCACGACACCCTCGTCTGATGTGGTACAGTGGATCTCATACGCCGTCACTCCACGACGACAAAAAATTGTAGTGTCTTATTTGTAATGTCAAATTTACAGCTTTTTCTATAAATACATATGAAAGTACATACAGTACTTAGACAAGGAAACAATTTTTAAAAATTTTGTCTGTCTGTCTGCCTGTTTCTTCTGGCTAATCTCCAAAATGGCTGGGTGGATTTTGACGGAAAGCTGACGTAATAACGAGTTACTTAGGCTACTTGTATTTTAGAAAAAGTACTAAAGTTCAGCGCAAAACTATTAAAACCCATGAAATACAGTCATAATAACTTCCACGCGGATGAAGTCGCGGGGAACAGCTAGTAGAACAATAAAACACGCATAAAGTTAACTAGTCAATGAATGACTTAGATGAATTGCGCCTTAAGGCAAGATTCATTGTGCTTCTAAGGGCGGTGATCGGAGGTGTGCTCATTATTTTTAGAGTACAGTAATACCCCGATAGTTGGGACCAAGCGATAGCCGTGTAAGTAGAATTCGCGTAAGTCGGGGTTCAATTTTACATATAAATACTTATAAAGTTCGAGACCAGAGTCTACGGAAATTAATAATTTAGAAGAATCATGTTTAATAAAATGTTAGATAATAAAAACAATTTACATTACTATGAATTAAATAACATAAACCGAAGTGATTTTGATGTTGAAGGCTTTATATATTCTAACAATGTCACCTGGCGAGTTAAGTTTTGTTCACAAAAAATCTCACGTAAAATTTCCTTGTATCATGTTAGTAACTTTTTTACATCATTCTAATCTATTTTTTCCAAAAATTTTAACCCCATTTCAGTTGTACAAAGGCCTTCTGTTAAGTTTGAATTCGTCATTTGATGACGGTCAAAGTTCTTTGCCAATTCACAAATTTTTATTTTCGAATCAAAGTCCTTGATAATGTTTACCTTCAAATCAAAAAAAAAATCAAAAAATCTTTTATTCTCAAACCAGTAATACTTAAAATAAATACATTATTGGAACACTCCTTTTAAGTTCGGAAACTTGTGTTAGGAGGCTCCGCTCTTCCCGTCCTACATTTATATAAATTAGTGTTTAGAACTTGTGTAACACATAGATTTTTGACTTACAGTTAAATTTATGTAGTATTTTTACAATAAAATATCCGTTACACACTCCAATCCGTTATACTTTAGACTGCAAAGACAGTAGTTTGCGTCTTTTCACTCTCATTTTTTGATCTTTTGGACTACATAATTAAAGATAAATCAATAATGTTCATGTACAATAATTCGGCGAGGAACACGTCCGAGCTTCTAGTAAACCAATTGCGTATTGCGTACCTAAGCCGAACACTGATAGAGTGAAGTGGGCAAATGAAAAACCGCGTATCTCCGAATTCGCGTAAAACGGGGTAGCGTAAGTCGCGGTATGACTCTACCTAATATGTGTTAGCCAATAGAAGCGCAGATGATATACTTACATATTTGAGTCACGACTAGATACTGTTGTGTGAATAAGTCAACTAGCGCCATCTAGTGTCAGGAACGAGAGCGAGGGGAGCTCTGCAGAGAATGACATCACACTCTCAACCGACAGCGCCATCCGAAGAACTAAGTTTCTAGAAAATCTATACTCGCAAACTCGTCCCTTTACGCGCATTTACCTGAAGATTCGGGATGTTTCTTTGCTAATTTAAATAAATAGGCGCTGCAAGATGCGATCGGGGGCACTGAGTTTAACTCGGCGACACAAGCGAAGCTTCGGAGCAGAATTAAGTGAATTAGTGTGTTTAATTATTAGTGTTTTAACTTTAATTTGTGTAAAGTAAATTAAAGTGTTAATTTAGGTAATTTTATCGGCAATTTTTATTGTCACGAACCTCAAGCTCGTAACAATTGGTGTCAGAAGTGGGATAAAATAATGCCGATTTTACCTAAGGAGGAAACGGAGGGTGTCGTACCCGAAGTCAACGCCAGCAGGAGACGGACCAGAGGAGATTTGGTGGTGCAACGCCGCAGATGTCTGTGGGCCAGCCGCTGTAAAATATGTGTTGTAAGCGTAGACAGAGCTGTCTACGGTTGTAAGATTCCTTTAATTATAAAATTACTAGGCATTTACATCATGGAGGCGTTTTCCGTGTGTGACGGGGACAAATAAATATAGATACTAATTTAAAGCTTAAGGCACAGTAAGTTTGGTCACAAGGTCATTAAAATATCGTCAATTATTTTATGTTGCGAAAAGAGACTCTATGTTTATTCTCATAAAGATATATTCATAATTTCCAACATTGAAATTATAGGCCTAAGTAAAGAATGATGAGCAAAGCGCGCTGCGTGGCGTAGTGTGCTCCAAACATTTTTTAGGTGGTAGAGCAACGCTACAGATATATTATAGTTATAGCACGAATTGGTCGGCTCGACCGGGGCAGAACTACGCTCTCACAGAATATCAGCGTAAAATAGCAGCGTAATGCTGCTATATTTCGTATAGTTATTGAAGAGAACCGGTGACCCGTTTTACTGGAATCGAGGAAATCCATTTTAGTCTTCAGCGGTGACAACGCATTTGCATTTTGATCCTTTGTTAAAGATAATTGTGGATGTTTATGAGCCACAGCATTCACTTACCATCAGGTGGACTGTGTGCTCTTTTGTCACCCAATGCTATAAAAAATTGATTGTATACCGCTAAGCACACTGTTAGGCTGTTCTTGCTTTCTGTTTGATATTTATTTTTCATACGTACATAAGCACTCACGCTTGTCTTCCAGATAGGTATATTAATCTATATCTAAAATAAATTTTGACAATGTGGTGAGGCGGTCGCGTCGTACCACTGTCACATGATGTTTGATAGTAAAGGAGTCTAAAGAAGTCTCATCTGCTTAAGCTTGTAGGGTACCTAAGCTCGTTAAAGTGTGCCTAGCATATACTGGCCGTTTGTGAAATTTTCTTAACTGACATATACAAAAATATGTTTAAATATACCCTGAATACTTCACGTTGCTGCCCTTTTAACCAGAGCGGATCCTGAGTTTATCCATTCTATAAATTATAATTTATATCGCACAAGACTTACCAATCACAGTTGACCTAGCGAATTTAATCACAAAATAAATTTACAGTTTAGATTTAAATTGTGTTTAGTCTTATGTGGGCCTAAAGAACTAAACGATAGAGCGTGTAATCCTTTTATATGCGGTGCATTTTCATAGTCATTGGATGAGTTTACAACAAATACAACCATCAATTACTATCTTTGAGCGAATGCAATTGTTAGGTACGTCGTTACTTAATTGAACCTATCTTCTTGTAACTTACATGTGTTGTATTACATGTCTGTGAAAATGTACGCACAACGAAAGCATTAAATCGTTTTAAAAAATATTTTATCGTGTAATAACGGCATGAGAAAAGCTATCACCCCAACTCGGCCCATAAATGTCGTAAGAGACGACACAGGGAAGGGTAAAACCTTTCGTATTTACCTATAAAAAGTTACAGGCTATAATTTACCACTCATGGCCAATTTTGTAGAAATTACTTTTTCTTTCTTTTTTTATATAATAAGGATGACAAACGAGCACACAATCCACCTGATGGTAAGTAGATGCTGTGGCCCATAGACATCTACATTTATCCTCGATTAAGAATTAAATCGCAGGTGCGTTGTCACCCCTGAGGACGAAATGTAACCGGTAAAAAGGGTCTCCGTATCTCTACACTCACCATGCAAAACACAGCAGTATTAAGCTGCTATTTTACGCTGGTATTCAGTGAGAGCGTGGTCCTACCCCGGTAGAGCCGACCCATTCGTGCTACAACTATAATATAGCTGCAGCAATAACAACTTAAAATTTATATGAATAAATATGACAAAAATTATACACATCCTTGCCACATAAAGCAATTTTCCAAATCATAGAGCAACACGGGCTTCCGGCGGACCAGAGAGAAGTAGCTATAGCATTTTTTCCGATACAAAACTGTCTAAGGAGATCTGCGCACACAAAAACAATCGTCCGGCACTACGAAACTCACACATAATAATTTAATTTTAAACATTAATAATTTTATGATACTGTTATATGACAACTCAGATACAGACTCGGATCCAACACTCGACTGATCTGCATATTGTACGATGACGAGCACTAAAATATAATACACAATAAATCATTATTAGCAATAAAATAGCGTACTGCATGTCTATACAGTATAAAGCAAGTACAGTTCGATCATACCGTAATATATCCCCGTCATAATTACACACTGATGTAACGTAAAAGGCCATATTATAATTATATGATAACACCAAAGTGCAGCGGCTATATATGAATTGTGGAGATACACTGTTCGAAGGGACAGTGCCGTCTGGGTCAAGCACTCACTCCTTCCGTTCAGTCAGGTTGATCGAACAGAGTACAGTATCGTCCGGGTCCGACTCGTATGAGATGGCTTGAGAGAGGGGTGTCTTTTCGTCTAGATAGGGTACCCATTCATGTCAGGATAAACGAGCGGACGAATTGGTCACTGACAGTGTTTGTTACGGAAATTCATGAAAATTCCGTATGGACGCGTCTATAAAAAACCGCTTAGTACTACTACGTAGTACTATTATTTATTCTGTGCTACTACTACGTAGAATGAGTTGGACGGAATCTCTCGCCCTTGGCATCCTGAACTTTATTCTACACAAATGAGTGGGGGTTTCCCGATCCCTCAATTCCTGCTACCATCAATGTGATGTTCCGCTAGAGTGACGCAATTTCTCGCTCACTCTGAATCCAACAATTTTTACAGTCGCGTCGACAAGTTTAGAAAGATGTAAATAGCAATAATGGGATTAAAATTACTTGTATATGAAAGTTACCGCCATTTTATTTTTTGTAAATTTGACTTGATAGATCTCTTTTTGCAGCAAAAAAAAAAACTAAACAATTCTACATTTTTGTAGGACGTCGGTTCAGCCACGCAACTAGATTTACTCTACTGAGCAGCGCGGCTGCAACAAGTTTTGTTACACGGATAGGCTCACGTGGGCTTATACTTTGAAAGAGAGGAAAACCTGCGTGTGGCTACTCCCCTCGATAGCCCGTGTTGCTCTATGACCCTAAACTAAATGTACAATACAACAAAGATTTAGTAGATCATATCGAATCGACTGCATTTTTAGGAATAATACTAATAATTAATAAATATTGCAACTGAAAAAATATGTGGAAACTGTTTGTAACAAATTATCTAAATTCATCTGAGCTCTTGCTCATGTACCAGATTAATTTACATACTCGGAGATCAAATCAGCGATGGAAAAAAATGTTAAAGTAGAGAAAGCAAAAATGTCAGCGGAATAATTAGGATATTTAAAAAAACTTTTAGATTTTTAAACTTACCTAAAGTGAAATAATTGTCACAGAATAGCTTTTGAAGATGGGCCTTTAATGTTTCGATACGTCTTAGGACATTTTTATACTTTTTTTTAAAGAATATTAACAATGCTATAAACATTACTAATATTCCCCTTAACCACTTATGGTAAGCTTAAATTGCTTGTGTTACGAGTGGTTCACGCCAGTAGTCGAATGGCGGATTCGAACTCACGACCTTTTTGAGTTCGCGGTCCGCGCCCTGCCATTAGGCTACTGTCGCTTCTAAACATTAAAAGCTTAATTTTTACGCGATAAAGTGGAGTAAAAAATATCACACACCAAAGATAACAATTATCGGTTGTGTCTATATATCTATATCGTTAATCCGTAACCACAAACAAAACATCATTTCGTTGGGGCATCTTACCGGCTGAAAAGTTCACAAGCGACATTTTCGACGGAGTTATTAGTTTTTCATTATAAAAAGTTGTAAAATTTTCGAAATGCCTCAAGTATATTTTTTGCAAATAAAATTCGTATCTTCAAAAATATAAGGGTTGATTTTTTAGCTCCGCTATTCCCCAACCAGAGCTGCGGTTTTATGTTTGGGTTTTATTATAAGAGAAGTATTGGACAAGTTTTCAACGCGCTTTAACTACCTACTCAAAAATATCTACCAGCTCTCGTACTATTTATTACTATTACGTACTATTTATTGTAGGTATCAATTTTAATAAATTAATATCCAGAACATTAATAATCCGTATACGAATAAGACTATACTATATGCAGTGTCTCTGACATAAATGTGTATATTATAATCGTTAAACGAAATATAATAACTACGTGCTAAGTACATTGACCTTAATGCAGGCAGTACTATCCATGTAGGAACTAGGAACAACGGTAATTTCATTTTCTAGTATTGATTACAGCGCCATCTCTACCACAGATTTGGAAAGAAAAACAGTGTACTACTATATAAAATATATAATTTAGATGCCGGGAGATTGTGATAAACACAAATAAGTAAATAATATAATTGTCACAAAATTTTGTACAAAAATGATTAAAACAAAATTAAAAACTTAAGATCAAATGTATGAAAATGTTGAACTGTTTTGGAACGCAAAGTACATATTTTAGTCAACTTTTCTTAATAATGGGACATTATTATTATTGCAATGGTAACATTTTAATTGCAAATGTCTCACCGCGTAGGAGTGGGGGTTTCTTTAATTGTTTTAGGTACTTTGGCTTTACAATTAAATTCTGGTTTCCCTAGTATATATGCAGTAATCTATGTACTGGTTGTTTCGCGGGTGCATCTTCTGTTAACCAAGTTGAGTTGTACCTCTGTTTCTCCGTATTTCCGTGCCGCGTTACAATCATCCTCTGTGTACCTACGTCCACCCTGAATTTGGACCTCCTCCGTGCCATCGTTTCGGAAAATAAACTCGTGAAGTTTGTGTGAAGTGAAGAAGCACTCTCTTTATAGTTTGGACCCTTAACTGCGAATAGTGAACAATGTGAACAGCTTCCATAATGGCGCAGAACTCTTGTTGTGTGTCCGCTGACTAAAAATGATGGTATGTATTTTTTGGACACTATGTATGTATTATACTTCACATCAAACTCCTGTATGTCTATTGTACAGTGCCCGACACGGATTTAAGCGCTGTGCAAAAGAGGGAATCAGTTTGTACACTTATTGTAAATATAAGGGTTCCACTGAAAAATCATTTCTGCACAGGTAAAGGTCAGGTGTTGGCATCTGGTTGTCGTATGGACATCCCCCTAGAGTGTTTTGTAATGCCATAGGCGTGGAGGAAGAGCAGCCCCCGCCTGCTGTAGCAAATCACAGGAATCTGTGCAAGCCGTAACGGCTGAGACTGGTAGGCAAAGGCGACTAATAAGCCAAATCTGTGGATGTGAGTGAGCATCTTATTGTTAGCAAAAAAGTTACAAGCCTTTATTTTTAATTTGTTTTAAAGTGGGTGTTTGGTATAAGAAACTGTTTAATTAACTATTTTAACCTTTTGAGCGCCACGCCTAAAACGCATTACCGTGTCCTGTACGCCAAAGCAAAAAGTAAACAAAAATACCTACGAAAAAAATAGTGTTGCCAAGAGTTGATTTATCGATAACACAAAATAATTTGATTTTGTTGGTTTTTTATTACATGAATAACTCTTTATAATCTGGTATGTTTTATTTAATCTTGTGCTATCTTCCACTCTTTTTATATATGTACTTTGTACATAAATAAAAACAAACAATAGCAATAAAATAGTGGTAAACCACAACACTACTCTTCATCGTGATGACGTCACTATCACGACTGGATGACAGCGGCGTAGCTGACCTTCCTTTTTGAAACTTTCTTAGAGATGTAGCCGTGTCGCATGTTGTGTATCGATTTCGAAATCGATCTAACTACTTATCGACTTAAAATATTTTATGTGTCGTGGCAGGCGTAGGCCAAGTAAAGCACAGAAGAAAAGTCTTACGCTCTTATAACAATGGGGGTTGAATATGATGCTGATGCTACTACATGATTTTGAGATAATCATAATCATAATCGTACTCTTTATTGCAATCAAATGGTAACAATAGATGTGATGATTTTTTTTTAAATAGTCGGCATTAGAACCCAGTTTGGGCGTAGCAATTATAAAAATATTAAATATTATTTTTAAACTACAATATTAGCTTTCATTAATAAATTACATTATTACATTATATTATTTCAAAATTCTGTAAATTTAATTAAATTAGTAATCACAATGTCATCATCATCATCATCATCATTACAGCCCTTCACAAGTCCACTGCTGAACATAGGCCTCCCCCAAGTAACGCCACAAAGCACGGTCCTGAGCCACCTGCATCCATCGACTTCCTGCATGTCTTACCAGGTCGTCACTCCATCTAGTGGGGGGTCGCCCTACACTACGCCTACCGGTACGAGGCTGCCACTCGAGAACCTTTATTCCCCATCGGTTATCGGTTCTTCGAGCTATATGGCCGGCCCATTGCCACTTCAGCTTACTAATCCGTTGGGCTATGTCGGTCACTCTGGGTTTACTGCGGATATCCTCATTTCTGAGCCTATCACGCAGAGAAACTCCGAGCATAGCCCTCTCCATAGCTCGCTGAGCGACCTTGAGCGTCCTCATACGGCCAGCAGTGAAGGACCACGTCTCAGATCCGTAAGTCATCACTGGCAACACGCACTGGTTATACACTTTAGTTTTCAGAGATTGAGGTATACGTGACGAGAAGATGTGTCGTAATTTCCCGAACGCTGCCCAGCCGAGTTGAATCCGTCGATTGACCTCTCGGTCGAAGTTGGACTTACCTAGTCGGACTATTTGTTCCAGGTAAACGTACTCGTCAACAACTTCGAGCATAGTGCTCCCAACAGCTTCCGGCATAGGTGTGACATGGACATTAAACATGATCTTTGTTTTGTCCATGTTCATCTTAAGACCTATGCGTTGGGAGACACTGTTGAGGTCATTGAGCATAGTGCTAGGGTCCTCCAGCGATTCTGCCATAAGGACTATATCGTCGGCAAATCGAAGTTGAGTGATGTACTCGCCATTTATGTTAATACCGTATCCTTTCCAGTCCAGTAGCTTGAAAACGTCTTCCAACGCAGCGGTGAAGAGTTTCGGGGATATAACATCACCCTGTCTTACACCTCTCTGCAGTTGGATAGGTTTCGAACTCTGGTTCTGTACTCGGATAGCCATCGTAGCCCTACTGTACAAACACTTCAGCACTTCGATATACCGACAGTCAACTTGGCACCGCTGAAGGGACTGTAGCACCGCCCAAATTTCGACGGAATCAAGGGCTTACTCATAGTCCACATACGCCAGGCAAAGTGGCAGATTGTACTCTTCGGTTTTCTGTACAATCTGCCGCAGGGTATGTATGTGGTCTATGGTACTGAAGCCTTTTCGGAAACCGGCTTGTTCGGGAGGCTGGAAGTCGTCGAGTCTCCGTGCGAGACGATTCGTAATGACTCTCGATAATAGCATGTAGACGCGGCTCAGAAGGGAAATCGGTCTGTTGTTCTTTAAGAGAGCGTTGTCGCCTTTCTTAAAAAACTAAACCACCGCGCTTCTGCTCCACGCCTCCGGAGTAGTGCCGCCATGGAGGACGGAATTGAAGAGCCTCTGAAGGACTTCAAGTACCGGTGTTCCACCCGCTTTCAGAATCTCCGCTGTAATTCCATCCTCGCCCGGGGCCTTGCCGTTTTTAAGGTGGTGGAGAGCCATTCTAATCTCGCTCAGACTGACGTCCGGGATATCATCGGAATAGTGTCGGATAAGACTTGCTCTTGGATCGTTACTCACACTTGAGTGTGGCTCCAACGATGATGTGTACAGCTGCCCATAGAACCTCTCAATCTCACTCAGAATCTCAGGTGTCCCGGAAACGACGTTGCCACACTCAGTCTTCAGCTTTGACAGTTGGCTCTTTCTGGCAGACAGATCTCTGGCAAAGACTTTGGAGCCCTGGTTCCGCTCGAGCGCTTCTTTAATACGAGAAGTATTAAAGTTGCGTAAGTCTCGCCGCATGCATTTGGAGATCTGTCTGTTCAGTTGCCTGTATGCTGTCAAATCTGTTGACGATTGCAGCCTCATCTCCCGTCTAACAGCCATGACGAGATTAAGAGTGTGCTCGAAGAGTTTTTGTATTCTTCTGCGGCGGGTCTTGCAGAACTTAGCTCCGACCACATGGACAGTTTCCATGAGCTTGTCATTCATATCGTTCACTACATTGCAATCTTCTAGGCACTGAAAGCGGTTACGTAACTCGAGCTGAAAGGTTTCGGGATTCCGGATTAGAGCACGAGGGGGACGGAGCGTTGACTTCATTAGACAAGACCTCTCAAACTTAACGTTTAGGTTCAGTGTGCCTCTAACCATTCGGTGATCGCTGCCGGTTTTCACCCTTGCGATCACTGAGACATCACTGAACAGTTGGCGTCTGGTCGTCATAATGAAGTCAATCTCATTTTTTGTCGAACCGTCGGGGCTCGACCAGGTCCACTTCCTGTGGGGCCGCTTCTGGAAGAAAGAGTTCATCATAAAGTCCCTCTTTCTCCATAAAGTCGGCCAGCTGCTGGCCCCTTCGGTTCCGTTGCCCTACTCCAAATTTCCCTAACTTCAGCTCACCGTTTTCTCTTGTGCCTAGTTTTGCGTTGAAGTCTCCCATCAACACAGTGTAGTGGGTTTTGGAGGAATGTATGGCTCTGGAAATATCCTCATACATTTCCTCCACCTCCTCATCGGGATGTGCCGAGGTTGGTGCGTAAACCTGAATGACCTTCAGCGAATACCGTTTGGTGATTCTGAGTATCAGGTACACGACCCGCGTCGACACACTCCCAATCTTTACAACGTTGTTGACGAGAGACTTGTGGACGATAAATCCGACACCTCCTTGGGACAGATGGTCACCCTCCCGGTGATAGAACAAGTTGCCGGACTCGAGGATTGCCGTGTCCTCTCCTTCTCTTCGGACCTCGGATAATCCAATAATATGCCAGCGCAACTTGTCTACCTCTTCTTCCAGCTCCAGTATCTTCTCGTCAGTCCTCAGGGCGCGTGCGTTATATGTTGTCAGGTCGAGTCGTCTTAGGTGGCAACCGAACCTCCACCGGAGATTCTTAGCACCCCCTGCCCCGACGTTACCACGGTTGCCACTGTAGCCAGGAATAGCGGCGCCGCCGGGGACTGGGGGCCGTCTGCTTGCGTCGTTATTTATGGGGGGATATTTGCCATAGTTGCCACGCTTGGCGAGCGGGTTGGCAACCGCAGTTTTTTATTACGTCACAGTTGTTATCAGGAAGATGCTGCTGCCCATCTCCTGCCTGTCTCCCTCTGTCGCCTCTTACGACACCCACGGAAGACATGGGGTAGTGGATATTCACAAACGCCACTACACGGCATGACAATGGCAAGACAATGGCATCACAATGTCAAGTAAAAAAAATTATTATAAATAAAAATAAAATTAAGTAAAAAATAATAATTGAATAAAAAAATTAAAGATAGGCACTGGCCGATGTTGTCCACACAAATTAAATAATATTTGTATCAAAATATTCATTTAAATTATAAAAACAATTTTCAATTAAATATAACTTTAATTTAGATTAAAATGATGTACTCGTTAAATTTTTTATGTCATTTGGAAGGTTATTAAAAATTTTAACTGCCATATAGTAGGGACTAGAGCTATGCCAAGCAAGAGTAAATTTTGGTAGCCTATTTTTACATGATTAAAACTACTTTTACGGATTTCATCGCGTTTATTTTTACTTTTTATTTTTAATTTCCGACGTTTCGGGCGCTTTCCAGCACCCATGGTCACGGGGGACTGAGATGACTGACGTCCCGATGTCATTGTTAAACCCGGAGTACCTTCAGCTTTTTTAATTATTGTTTATGGTCCGATCTATGCAAAATGAACTGACTATGTCCTGAGGTCTTGCAGTGGTATGCTTGGGTTTAGTTTTAATTTTATTGATTATAGGATCCCAAGCAGGTGCAGGATATGATCACATACTGCAGACTTCCTAGACGGCCCCAACCATTACATCAGATTTGATAGACCACAAATCCTCGCGAAAGAACACCGATTCCTACCAAGGATGATACGTGAGGCTATTGAAATTAAAAAACATCCTAATTTCAATAGAGAAGGAGGCTGGGTACTACCACCTGCTTGGGATCCTATAATCAATAAAATTAAAACTAAACCCAAGCATACCACTGCAAGACCTCAGAACATAGTCAGTTCATTTTGCACAGATCGGACCATTTACAATAATTAAAAAAGCTGAAGGTACTCCGGGTTTAACAATGACATCGGGACGTCAGTCATCTCAGTCACCCGTGACCATGGGTGCTGGAAAGCGCCCGAAACGTCGGGAATTAAAAATAAAAAGTAAAAATAAACGCGATGAAATCCGTAAAAGTAGTTTTAATCATGTAAAAATAGGCTACCAAAATTTACTCTTGCTTGGCATAGCTCTAGTCCCTACTATATGGCAGTTAAAATTTTTAATAACCTTCCAAATGACATAAAAAATTTAAGGAGTACTACATCATTTTAATCTAAATTAAAGTTATATTTAATTGAAAATTGTTTTTATAACTTAAATGAATATTTTGATACAAATATTATTTAATTTGTGTGGACAACATCGGCCAGTGCCTATCTTTAATTTTTTTATTCAATTATTATTTTTTACTTAATTTTATTTTTATTTATAATAATTTTTTTTTACTCGACATTGTGACGCCATTGTCTTGCCATTGTCTCGCCCATGGTCACGGGGGGGACTGATGTCCCCCCCCCGTGACGATGGGCGCTGCAAAGCACCCGAAACGTCGGGATAATAATAAAAATAAATTAAAGTAATTAAACGCGATAAAATCCGTAAATAATAGTTTTATTCAATGTGTAGTGTTCGCGTAAATTTAAGAAATCATTATTATTTGTAATTTTATACAATTAAAATAAAAAAAAAATCATCATCATCGACGCTTTCCAAAATGCGAATGAGTGCTGAGGAATCGTTCATGATGCATTGCACAACTTTTTCCGCTATTTGTTTATGACGTCATCAGGGTGTCGTCTATCCTTGACCACGGCGCCCGAGATAATCAATGACGCGCTAAGGATGCGCCAGAGTTGAGATATTAGATTTATTATGCGAAGTTAATTTGATGAAATTTTCGTTTATTTATGTAGCTGATGATAGTTTTGTGTTTCTTACCTTTTGTGTTATTCAAATATTAATAATAATTAAAAAAAAACACGTTTGCGTTTAATTTTGAATAGTTTTCAATAAATCTATGCCTAACGCATTACAATACCAGCGGTCAAACATAGACTTTGGCGTGCTGGACATAGTACCTATTTGCTTAGATAAAAATCCATTTTTTAGTTCAATGTTTCTTAGTACTTGTGGCTCTAGGAGATTTGTTTTTATACTCACATGTTGCTGGGTTATTCTTTTCTGAGGAGTGTAGAATTAAAATACCAGTAATAATTTTCCAATATCTATATTTCATATTTTTGTCAACTATAGACAAGATATAGTCGTTGGCGCTCAGAGCTCACACTTTGGAGACTTTGGCGCTCAAAAGGTTAACGAGGATTGTTTAGATATCTCAAGTATGATCTATATCCCACTGCTGTACAGAGGTCGGGTTGGATTTAGAATCGTTTGGCAGGAATTTGGGGGAGTAAGGTGTTTTGTTTGGTAAAGGTTTGGTCCCCGATTACAATTATACCACTCACATTAAAAGGTACTGCACCTTGATTTTATCGCGTTTAATTACTTTAATTTATTTTTATTATCATCCCGACGTTTCGGGTGCTTTACAGCACCCATGGTCACGGGGGGGGACTGAGATGTTTGACGTCCCAATGTTATTGTTAGCCCGGCTACCTTCAGTTTTTGAATATTAATTTTTGGTCCAATTTACGCAAAACGAACTTACAGTATCTTGAAGTCTTGCAGTGGTATGCTTGGGTTTGGGTTTAATTTTGTTAATTATAGGATCCCAAGCAGATGGCAGCACCCAACCATCTTCTCTATTGAAATTAGGATGTTTTTTTAATTTCAATAGCCTCACGTATCATCCTTGGTAGGAATCGGTGTTCTTTTGCGAGGACTTGTGGTTTATCAAATCTGATGTAATGGTGGGGACGATCCTGAACATGTTCACAGACTGCAGACTTCCCGGAGTGTCGGTGCTTCACGTCAGCTATATGTTCTTTCACGCGGGTTTTTATGGATCTTTTTGTTTGACTGAACCTCGCAAAAGAACACCGATTCCTACCAAGGATGATACGTGAGGCTATTGAAATTAAAAAACATCCTCATTTTTCTACCCCGGACACCGATTTTCTGCCTACTCAAATGATTGTGCGCGCATTTGGATTTAGATTGCTTGCTTACATGACTTATCAGCTTTTCTACACCGGACGCTACGCGTGTATCATTGAAAATGTCTAATTCGGAGGAACTTCAACCATCTACGATTCGCGGTTTTGACAGTGATGAACCACCAATGAAACGCCATTCATATGTCGAGGAGATGAAAGCAATGTGAAATTTAGTCACTGTGTACCGAAAACTTGGCACACGGGAACAAGCTACTGCTTTTCCTGAGGAAAAAGGCATGATCCCAGCAACAAAAATATGTAGCTACCATAAAAAGAGTATGTGTCTAGAATACTCCACCAATAGAACGGTGGGCTCATTTGCCAGTAACCGAGGCCCATGCAGATCTAAATCAAAAGTTGGATCTGCATGGGCTTCGGTTACAGACAAATGACTAAGACTTTAAAAGAAGATTATTTTGAAAAGGAAAATTGTTTATCTAGAGCAACTGTTAATAATTGGTTCCACTACTGTCGGGAGGCTGTAGTCATTTATGAAATAGAGAAACAAAGTTTCCTGGGAAAAATTGGCGGTCCAGGAAAAATTGTCCAAATAGATGAAAGTAAATTTGGAAAAAGTGAATATAATAAAGGTGAGTTATGGCTAAATGCATGCATATAGTTAACGACCTGGAGCTGAAATAGGCTAATTTTTATCAATAAAATTTTAAGTTTTAGTTTTAGGTCGGCACATTGAGGTTCATTGGGTGCTGGGAATGTATAAAAATGGTAGTAAAGATTTAAGATTAGAAGTTTGCCCCCAAAATGTGCGATCTTCTGAAGTTTTGATGGCCTTGATTAAAAAACATATGGCTGAAGGCACCATCATCCATAGTGATTTTTGGCGGGCTTATGATGGATTAGAAAATTATTGGTACATACACAAAAAAGCGAAACATAGTGACCCTGAAAACCCTTTTGTGGTAGCAGACAGCACTCACACTCAAAGAAGTGAGTCTCAATGGCGTATCGTCAAAAGATATTTCGGTAAAGACAACTATAATAATAGAGAAAATTTTACCGACTTAATATATGAACATTTATGGAGAGGAGAAATTGTAAAAAATAAAAGAGATTCTTTTGAGGAATTAATAAAAATAATAAAGACTTTATTATATGTGACCACAATATTGTTCCGGAATTAGTGTAACTAATTCCGGAAGAATATTGTGGTCACAGTACAAATCCACGAACACAAGGACTTTAACTTGCTTGAAATAAAGTTCATTTTTCTTTATTTTTATTGAATGACAGAATTATAGTTCGGCCGTTCAGAGAATGCGTTCCTGACACCTATCACTTAGTCACGACTAGTGATGGGCACAACATAACACTGAGTTCGTTACCGTTCCTCCAAAATGAACCGCCGCGTTATTTTTAAGATTATTTTCGTTTTAAATTGGCAGAATCATTTAAAATTTATATTTTAATAATTTAAGTGGAAACCAAAAAAGGTAATATTAATATAATAAAATTGTTTTATTTATTCTTTGTTACAAAGTTACAATCTGTATTTCTATGCAAAAAAGTACATTGAATTGAATGTGCGTACATAATATTATTCAGACTCCGATTCGCTTGAGGAGGTGGTGTCTTCATCATCATCTTCGCCTACATGTATAATTGTATTATTATCAATAACAGAATCAATCCTGATATCTCGGTCAAAATTTTCCACAATCAGGTTTTTAGTCTTCTCAACAACCTTTGCCCAGTCATCTCTTGTGACTTCCCCGCAGGCTTCTTTAAATAGGGTCATCATCTTTTTCGTGCTGAATGGCGGGGAAGTATTGTGGCGGGCGGCGTAACCTTTTATTTGAGCCCAGATTAGCTCAATCACGTTATATTGGCAATGATACGGTGGAATTCTTAGAACGCGATGACCGTACTCCAGAGCCAGTTCATCGATTTCGTATCGCACATTTGCCGCTTTATTTTCTTTAACTAATTTAATTAGCTCCGATTTTAGCATCTGCATATTTACGTCAATGCCTTTTGCTTGTAACCAAGCCACCATTTCTTCTTTTTTATTAGCTTGGGTAGGTGGTTTCTGTATTTGAACCGAGTGATAGGAGGCATTATCCATGAATATTACAGAAGGCTCTGGTAGGCTTGGCAAAAGCACGTTCTGGAACCACTCTTTAAATGTAGTGGCATTCATTCCCTCGTGGTAGTCATTTGTGGTTTTTGATTGAAATGCCAGTAACGCGTTCTCCAGAAAGGCGTATTTTGCAGAACCTGCGTGGCATATTATCAGATGGGCCCCCTTACCCATTAGTACTTTCGACGTCGACGCTTGTGTATCATCCGTCCAAGAACGGGAAACCGTGTGATTGGCGTTTAGCCATGTCTCGTCAATGAACACGACATTATCCCAGTTATCAATATTTTTTGCTTCTCTCAAAAAACTTATCCGTTTTAAAATTATGTCGTATCGTTCTAATAAAATCTTTTCTCTGTTTTTTTTATACGAAAAACCAATATCTTTTAAGATTTTGGTTAAAGCAGTTTTACCCCCGCTAAACAGTCCAGCTTCTCTTAACGAGCCAAAAGCTTCTTCCTGTTGAGATATTCATTTCTGGAATAGTAACCAGATATATGATTTCTGGTTGCATCGGCGTCAAAGATGTCAATATCTGTCACGGGTTTAGTTCTATGTTTGTTCTTCGGAGTACGTAAAATATTATCTTCCGTGCCAGTAGAGCCGCACTTTCCTTTATTAATATTTGTTATCGTTCGTTTGCTAACTCCAAGCGCCTGAGAGACGCGTTCTTGTACTTGTTCGACAGGTAACAGGGGTCCATTTTGCCGCTCCCGCTCATAGTAATCTTGCAGCTTGACTCACGGGCTCCACGTTTCAATGTTTGTCCACGTTTAAGCATTATTATACACCAAAAGTAAAAAGAACGCAATACAAAACACAATCGAAGTCCGATTTAGCGCCGATGTCAGTTTGAAAAGCAGAAACAGTCCATTAAACGAAAGCCGGGTAATCAAATAAAAACAGATCGAAAACACTTGAAGAACGTGGTCTAATAAAAGTTGTCTTATAGTGCATTATTTTCAAATTCTTAAAAAGAAAAACAAAACGTATTATTTTATAAAGTATAACTATATAAGAACAGATTACGATACTGTTATTGCCTGTTATTGTTAGCACAGCACTACAAATATAAAGCGCTGACATAGTCTTTAGCGCATTATAGATTTAGAAAAATATTGTTTACCAAGTTATTTGACACTCAGTTTGGCACAAAATTATAACATTCATTGATTATTGATATAATAATGTTGTTGTAATGCTCATCAATTGTTAAAACGGTAAACAACCAGCAAAACTATTTTTATCGTAACTGCAACGCCATTACAAAGTTACGTCGTCAGTTCAATCGCAACGTGTCAGGAACGCATTCTCTGAACGGCCGAACTATAGTAATAACACAAATAAAACTGCACTCTTAAAAGTCTTATTGCCATAAGTTACGGTCCATTTCAGTTTGTTTTGACTGTACAGATTTAGTGTGACTGTAATTTACGTAGTTTTAATTACTTTTGTAATAAAAAATTACCTATATTAAAAATGATAGGAATCGATTCAGTAAATGATTCTAAACAAACTATTTTCTCAAAGTGCGTTAATTATGTTACGTGTTGTACACACACACACACACACACACATATATATATATATATATATATATATATATATATATATATATATATATATATATATATATATATATATATATATATATATATATATACGTAACATAATTAACTGCCTCGTTGGTCTAGTGGTTGTAGTAGTGCGACTGCTGCTCATGAGGTCCTGGGTTCGATCCCGGGTCGGGCCAAAAAAAATAATTATTCAGTTTTTCCGTCAAGAAATTGTCAGTAGTTTCCCGGAGTCACGAAGTTGGCGGTGTCTCACCCCCGTGTCTCGGAAAACACGTAAAGCCGTTGGTCCTGCGCCTGATCTCTCTCCGGTCGTGTCGGTTTACCGTCCCATCGGATAGGTATCCCTATATAATATTGTAGTCTTTGGTACAATCTTAGAACATTTTACCATGCAACTAGGAGAAAATAATGATACCAAATTGATGGAATACCGTAATCTAGTAACAGGACCTTTTCTTAATGCCTTTTTAATTTTGTCGTTTTATAAAGTCATTTATTTAAGGTTTGTAAATACAGATGTCACTCGCTGACGCTAACCAACTAAATTGAAAATAGGTTGCAATATACTACAGGCTTAGTGACAAAGTGACTATTTTTTCTTGTATCATTAAAACTCCACAATTTAATGCTAAATGTTACCATTAATAAAATAAATATATTGTTCAGTAGTTTATTTTATTATAATTGAATTATATAAACTACCAAATTATTTTAGTAAATTCAAAATACGCGTAATACTTATATGTATTTATTAAATTCATATAAACATTTTAACAAATTAATCAATACTAAATTTTAATGTAAGGTATAATCTAAAACCCGCAGTAAACGTTTAATTAAATAGGCGTCGTAGTAGTTATTTTGTATTTCTTACTTGCAGCAATGAAGCAAGCTCTCAAACAATGGCGACAGTTTTCGGCCAGGACACGTTTGCTAAGTTCAGTAGCGCTGACACAATCCGCCATCTTGCTTATTTACTTTGTTTGCAGCATGAAGGTTAGAGAACAGGAGAACGAATGCCGTAGAAAATGGTGTCCAAGAAATATGGACACCATCAGTGAGGCGCTAGTAGTTACGTTGTACCAGTTCTGGCGCACTTGTAGAAGGTTGTACCAGTTCTGGCGCACTGAGTCACAAGTACGACGTTCGTCGACTCACGATCCTAAAAAAAAAAAAAAAAAAAAAACAGGTTTTGGCATGCTCTGATCACGAATCTGCGGTCCATTTTTGCGTAGGATGCACGGTTCCGGAGATGTGCAGATCAATTAACTCTTATCTAATTGATATCCGCTTCGAGCCTCCACCGTCATTAGCGCTCCATTGTTCTTATCTACTTATCTATTGTTCATTCAATACCGTCATTATCTATTCTTCCTCAGCGTGGTGATATTGTTATATACTCCTTTGTTCCTATCTACACTAATCTGACTCATTAATAAAACACATTACCCAATTTTGTTAAAATTTTTATTTATAAAATACAAAATCTTATTACTTATTATCTATAAAATAGGAGCGAAACATCTCATCCACTAAAATATCGTTGTACAATGTGTTCCCTGTAAATATACTCGTAAAACTATGCATTGAACATCCCTGAAACTTATATAGCAAATACATTAAGCAATATTCGCCACAAACTGAAGTCCACTCATTCTGAATCCTATCAACATTCCAGTTCCATCTTTTACAATTTCTTTTAAAAAACTCTAGATGATATCGTACAGGTGCCCGTCCGAATGAATCAAAATATTGACCGACGTCATTCGTATCGATATATAAAGCTACTTTCAGATGTTGTTGTACATCTAGTGTATCCATAATATTACTGCTATTAGTAGATTATTACAGTACCAATCTACTCAATGACTAATATAGGAATGATCAATTATAGTGATATCTAAATATTAAATTACATTCTTTGTGTTATACAAATCGTATTTGAGTCACCAATACACTGAACAAGACACGACAGGAAGGACGTAGGAATGTAGAGATAAGCAACAGAATGTAAGGTAAGCTTGTTGACGCATAAAGATACTATCAATTCTACTGCAGAAATTCTTTAGATTAGAATTATTACTCACTGGTACTATATAAGACCAAGCAACTGCAGTCATGGAGTTAGTGTATGGTCGTTTGACCGCAGTGGATCTATCAATACTACGTTTGTGTTACTTCAACGCATCAAAGGCCATGGATGTAAGTGTTTATTCTATTGACAAACTTACTTTTCTTTCTGTTATTTTCTTGCGTGTGTATGATTTAGTGTTAACAAATTATATTTAAATATTATGTGTGTGTATATGGTTAAGCCGTGGTAGCTCAGATGGTTAGCGCAAAATGTAAAATTCACAGTACGCGACCCGGGTTCGATCCCCGCCGGCACCAATTAAATTGTTAATTACAATTTTAAGTGTTAATTTACCACGTGCTCAGCGGTGAAGGAAAACATCGTGAGGAATGCATGTCTGAGATAATTTCGAAGGCATGTGAAGTTTGCCAACACGCATTGAGGTATCGCAGCGAACATTTCCTAGCCCTAAAACCCTCTCAGAAATGAGAGGAGGCCTATGTTCAGCAGTGGACTTTAATAGGTTGTAACTTTAGCTTTTTTAACTTTTATGATTAAGTGTTACCAAATTGATATTAACATGATAACTGTGTTGTTGCAGAAATCATTGAGCTTCGATGAAAATACATATAAACAGTATTACTACTCGCCACTCTCCCCTCAAGAAGAGAGTGATGACATCGTCATTAATAATAACACATGCGATGGTGGAAAAAGAAAATCGCAATCGATTGATCATTTTTTTGAAGCTGAATCAAAAATAAAAAAGAGGAAGCTGTTATCATCAACCGTAGCACGAGCCGCTAGAGATGGTGTATCATACATTTCTACTAATTCTGACGATGGAGACCAAGCGACGCATCTCATCAAAATTGAAATGTACGATATGAAGAAGCTATCCAAGATTCCAACTACTGATCATTGGAAACATGCTTCCACGAGGATTAAATATTACGTAAAGACTAATAAGGATAGCATCTACGACAACACAAACGCCCTCGTATACAATATTACAAAGACAATAGCAGAAAGTGAAAAAGTTAAAAAATACTTTTTTAACAATGACAGTCATTAGCTGATCATTAGTGAATGTGATTCTGTTTACTTAAATTACAGGAAGACAAGAGCAGAAGAAAGAGATGAGTGTGGCATACGTGTACAGAACACATCATTGAAGAACAAAACTACAACACTGAGTGGAGATGAAAACGAGAAGAATATGCAGTACTCAAGAGCTGAATATCCATTCTTCAGTTCAAAATCTAGCCGGTTGCTCAGTTTCGAAAACTGGCCTCTCGTTATGCGACAGAAACCTGAAGATCTTGCAGAAGCCGGTTTCTTTTATACTGGCCATGCAGACAGGACCAAGTGTTTCCATTGTGGTAGTGGCTTAAAAGATTGGGAAGATGATGATGATCCTTGGCAGCAGCATGTTCAGTGGTTTAGTCAGTGTGCTTATGTAAAATTTAAACTCGAACAGAGTTTTGTATTACATTAAATAGAATATTTATAAAGAAATAAAAAATAATATATTGCATACAATTTGTTTTATTTAATTTTATAATGTTTCACATAGTTACATACACACAAAATGCATTACACATAACTCATAAAATCTAACACACAACACATATTATAACCTTAACTACTATAGTCTACAGTAACATTTCTGTTTTTATCTATCTCAATAATATTATCAAACTCAGCATAAACTATACAGATAATTGTTTGTATTAGTGAGGATTCAAATCGTACTTCTAATCTTACACTACCATGCTTTATGAGATTCCAATGAGCTGATGAGTTGGCTGATAAATCAGGAGTTAAGTCAAATGCTAATAGACAGTAACCTCTGGCATACTGTTCACAAGAGATTCCATTTCCTTCATTAAGAAAGTGAATACCAGTTCCCGAGAATAGAGTATGATATGCTGATGTAAATATGGTATTATTAAAAGATGGTTGCAAAGCTTTTGAAGGTATTTGTTGACCATCAATATATAAGCTGAAAGAATTAATACCATAGTTTTCAAAGTTAAATGGATTTTTAGTAAGGGAACCATTAAATGCAGAATTGTTCACAAATCCAATTATACATCTTTTGGGTACCTGCCCTAAAAATATATTATCAAGAGTTTTTCCTTGAACACCCGATGGAATTGTTAAAACTTTTACTTCAGCTCGAGTAATAGGATATTTAGCAGTGGTAGAAGCTAAAACTTTTTGATGTGCGAGTAATACGCTTGGATTAATTCGTGCTCGTCGAACAATAAGAGTTGCGTCCGTAATGCAAACTTTAAACTTTACATCGTTTGACCCAGCAATTAAATTAAAGCTCTCTCTCGATCGAACCAATTTAACACTCATTTCAACACCATTAATTAAAAATTTATCTTGGTTGAAAATGTCACCGTGAAGATGACCAATCATTTCTATTTCCTTACTTTCACTAATCAATTCCTGTCTTTTAACAAATCCCATGTTTTTACCATCCGTAGAATCCATTTTTCCTGCTGTATCATCATACCAAAGACTACAAGTAAGATGAGATTGTTTAGCAGCAGGAGCATAGTTTAAAAGGGTTTCCATGTATGCTCGATATGCATAGGTATTATTAGGTGGTGATACAAGTTTTTGGTTTAAATAAACATCAAGTTGACTAAAAAGTGAATGCAGCCAATTATTTACAGGTGCTACTATTGTAGTAGATATCAAGTTAGTTGAATCTTGATTTAATACTTTTGCCTTTATGTGGAGTAATGTATGAGACAAATCTATGTAGTCATCGCCTGTCCCAGGAACTTGAAACTCGATAGGTCCATCATCACCAAGAGATGAAATTGGTTTATAATGAATCCACAATCCATTTTCAATGCTAGTTTGTGTAGACGGTACTGCAAACAAATCCAATTCTGACTTAACGCACTCGCAAGAATGATTATGAAGGAAAGACATATTTAATTTGAAAATATATCTTTGTTATTTTTTGGTTTTAGACCAAGTTTTTTCGCAGCTTTCACTTTAGCAGTTAATGGTGGAATGAACGAGGTCAATCGTTTTCTTTTAGTTTTATACCCAGATCCTGTCATGTTAAATTGATCAATTTTCTCATCAGCCTTTCGTTTTAAATTAATTAACTAACTTGCTTTAGACGATCTTTTATTGAGGCTTCCATAGGACGCGCTTGAACCATATCCGATAAAAGTCCTACTCCAGCGTTTAATGCCTCCTTACCAATCACTCGAGCACCACTTGAAAGTAAAGGTAAAACTGATCTAAATAACCCCCCTAAGAAGCTCCCAATACCATGACCGCGTTGGTATGGTGCACCCTTATAAATTACTCCAACTCCTGACCCAGCTTGATGTGTATAATAATTTTCATATGGATATTTATGATGATCACGAAGAGAATTCATTATAATAATTTTCGGAAATGTAGTTTAATACACACGGTTCCAAACTGGAATGGTATTTTTTGTCCTGTGCTCGATCTTATAACTATTTCCAGCGTATCGAACTCTCTTCGCATAACAGGTAAGTAATGAGGTTGAGAGAAAACGTGCATTTTATTTGCACCATAAATGTATTTTGTAGGATCTAATGAAATGACTCTTAGTAAAGGAGTCATAACATCACCCACAATCTGAGGATCGATAATGTCACAATATAGAAAGAGTTGAGATGGTAACCCTAAGTGTAAATTAGCAGGACACTTTCCAAAATTTCTCTCTAGGAGATTTTTATTTGGTTCATAACCTAGTTGTAAACTTAATTTGGGTGATAATGTTACGGATGTTATATTTTTATCCAAAACAGAAATAGACACAAATTTTGTTATTTCATCATAGCGAAATTTCAAGTTCTCTCCGATACCATTTAACACTCTTAAAATATGCTCAACGTTATCATAGTTGGTAGCTGGAATATGTTTTTTGTAGTACACTGTGGATGGTTTATCTTCATTAGGCATTAACATAGATTTTGTAATGTATATAACATTTTCATGATCTTGAACAGTAAACATGGTACATGGATATTGAAACTCGACAACTCCAACCGACCATTCACCTTCTAATTTAATAGCTTTCGGTAATTTCGTTGAAAAATTTGTGGTCTTGTTATCAGGAAAGTATTCCATTGAACTATTGCTGAGCAAAGTTAAATAAAAACTTTCTTTATTCATATTTCTTTTAAACTAGAAGCTAAAATCCAACTGTTAAATTTATCTGGATAACCTTTCCACTTCTCTTATACTTCTTTTCTGTTACCTGAGTAACGAGTGTCAATTATTTTATCTATTTTATATTGTGAGGTGGGGTTGTAAGTGATTTTCTGTAATTCTCTTTCATAAAAAGTACCAACTATTGGTTCATTTTGTAAATCTGTTATTGTATAAACAACCCATGGAGATCTATCAATTATTGAAGATATAATAAATATTTCATCACTCCAATTTGATTCATATCCTTTTTGGAAAGCATGTTTATATTTAGTTATTCGAACATAATCACCCACATGGCGTGGAGCAGAAGTGCGGTGGTCTTGTTCTTTAAGAAAGGCGACAACGCTCTCTTGAAGAACTACAGACCGATTTCCCTTCTGAGCCGCGTCTACGTGCTGTTTTCGAGAGTCATTACGAATCGTCTCGCACGCAGACTCGACGACTTCCAGCCTCCCGAACAAGCCGGTTTCCGAAAAGGCTTCAGTACCATAGACCACATACATACCCTGCGGCAGATTGTACAGAAGACTGAAGAGTACAATTTGCCACTTTGCCTGGCGTATGTGGACTATGAGAAAGCCTTTGATTCCGTCGAAATTTGGGCGGTGCTGCAGTCCCTTCAGCGGTGCCAAGTTGACTGTCGGTATATCGAAGTGCTGAAGTGTTTGTACAGTAGGGCTACGATGGCTATCCGAGTACAGAACCAGAGCTCGAAACCTATCCAACTGCAGAGAGGTGTAAGACAGGGTGACGTTATATCCCCGAAACTCTTCACCGCTGCTTTGGAAGACGTTTTCAAGCTACTGGACTGGAAAGGATACGGTATTAACATCAATGGCGAGTACATCACTCACCTTCGATTTGCCGACGATATAGTCCTTATGGCAGAATCGCTGGAGGACTTAAGCACTATGCTCAATGACCTCAATAGTGCCTCCCAACGGATAGGTCTTAAGATGAACATGGACAAAACAAAGATCATGTTTAATGTCCATGTCACACCTATGCCGGTAGTTGTTGGGAGCACTATGCTCGAAGTTGTTGACGAGTACGTTTACCTGGGACAAATAGTCCGACTAGGTAAGTCCAACTTCGACCGAGAGGTCAATCGACGGATTCAACTCGGCTGGGCAGCGTTCGGGAAATTACGACATATCCTCTCGTCAGGTATACCTCAATCTCTAAAAACTAGATTGTACAACCAGTGCGTGTTGCCAGTGATGACTTACGGATCTGAGACGTGGTCCTTCACTGCTGGCCGTATGAGGACGCTCAAGGTCGCTCAGCGAGCTATGGAGAGGGCTATGCTCGGAGTTTCTCTGCGTGATAGACTCAGAAATGAGGATATCCGCAGTAAAACCAGAGTGATAGCCCAACGGATTAGTAAACTGAAGTGGCAATGGGCCGGCCATATAGCTCGAAGAACCGATAACCGATGGGGAAGAAAGGTTCTCGAGTGGCAGCCTCGTACCGGTAGGCGTAGTGTAGGGCGACCCCCCTATGCAGGAAGTCGATGGATGCAGGTGGCTCAGGACCGTGCTTTGTGGCATTACTTGGGGGAGGCCTATGTTCAGCAGTGGACTTGTGAAGGGCTGTAATGATGATGATGATGATGAATCACCCACATTGAAATTTGGTTTAGGATTTTCTAAAGAAAGTTTGTTTGACCGTCTATCATAAAGATTAGTCCAAACTGTCATAATATTGTTGGAATTTACATCACATGGGCACATCTTAATACTAGAGTGAAAGCTGTGATTGTAAGAGTATATTAAATCTTGTAAAACATCTATATATCTATAAGTATTATTATAAGTGAAATAACGCCACATTTTCATTTTTAGTGTTCTTTGAAATCGTTCAACAATACTGGCCTTAATGTCAGGATTGTTAGTGGTATAGTAATTAATCTTTTTGGATTTAAAGTATTTTTGTACATCTTTTGAAACAAATTCTGTACCTTTATCAGATTGTATGTGAGTAGGTGTTAAATTACTTTCAGTAAATATACTTTCAAAACATTCTTTAGTTGTTTCTGAGTTTTTCTTTTTCATTGGTCTTGCAAAAGCATATTTACTAAACACATCAATAACACAAAGTATATACTTGAAACCATCATTATATTGAGAATAAGTTCGCATATCACTTAAATCAGCTTGCCACAGTTCATTAATATTTGATAGAATGTACCTATTACGCGGGAATTTTTTTCGAATGGGTAATGTGTATGTTTCTTGTGATTTTAACCATTCCTTTACTTGCTTTTTATTCATTTTACCCTTCATGGCTTTTGATAATTTATCAATACTACCAAAACCAGCGGGATTAGATGGATCATAATGAATCCTGTTAATTTCTTCTAGTACGGGGTCCATTTTTCCCACTCAAGCCTTTTACGTATTTTAGTTGTAGACTTTTATCTCTACTGCTCGGTGTAGAAAACTCTTGAAATTCAATCTCAGAGGGTTTGTTTAGATCTTTTGCTTGAAGTTGGTTAATAAACTCACATCTCTTTGGATTTCCAATATAAGTAAGTGGTACTTTAATATCTTTTAATGCTTCAGCAAATCTATCCCACCCTACTGGATCACTTCTTTTTAAGGGTCTTAGTGAATCATTTATTAAATCAACAATATTACTTCCAGGAATTTTTTCATTATCAATTATGACTGTACCTTCATTATCCCAATGTATTTTACCTTTACTTGTTTCAACTAAGTTTAATAATAACTGTCCTTTTTTATTATAAGTTTTTGGTATTAAACTGAGTATTTGAGCTGGTGTGTAAAGTGGATTTTCAACATTTTCTTTACTTTTGATGGATCGATTCTCCTCCAACAAAGATTCAGCATCAACTGAAGTTTTTAGATCTCTATCTTTATTTTTAAAACCAATTTTAGACTCGTTTGAATCTTCATTAGATGTATCAGAATAAATTGGTAATCTCAGTGGTTGACGATCCTCTTCGGTAAAATGAAGGTATCTTTGCAGTGTTTGTAAATATAACATCCATTTCTTTCGGTCTTCCGTCTTACTATTCATAATATTTTGCATTTCAATATCTAATCGAGATAAACTACTACTCGTATTAACCTTATTTTCTTGTTTTAATTTTTCAATCAATCCAGGTTCGATAAGTATCATTTTCTTTGCATTTTCCATGTTAACTGGCTAGTCCACTCACTAATCCACTCAATATTGCACCTAATATTATTGGTAAGAAAGCCCCTCCTTTTTGTATAATTATATTTTTTCTTATTTTATGTTTACACTTACGCACTATTTGACGGAGTATATTTTTGTGTTTATTCAATTTTTGTTTATCTTGATCTTTAAGAGGTACTTTTCCTTGTAAAACGTTATGAATACACTCACAAATACAGTTAATTTCTTCTTCATCACACGTTTTAAGTAATGCTCTTTGATATTTTGGTTTAAGCGTATGCAAAGCGTTTAGCAAATGTTTATGCGTTGTGAGTCGACGAAGCATCATTTAGCAATGATTTGAAATGTTTGATTCTTGGTGTATTTAAACTCTTTTGTGGGAACGTAGACTGTGCAGAAACCATTAAATGGGAAGACATTTGTCTTGATACGACAAAAATCATTGGTATTCTGTTTTAAATCTACCATTAAATATCCATGCGCCTCTAGAGTTGCATCCCTGTAGGCATCTTCAATAAATTTTGGGTTATCTGGTGACACTTGTCGTGCTAAATATCTTATTTGAGTTTTATCTCGAGGGTTTTTAAAATATATTATATAACTTGAGTTTAAGGATATGTCTCTTTGCCCTTTACCCTGATGAAATAAATTTTGTGTTAAATAAAATACACTAAGATTCCTGTGATGACTACCTTTTGTAAATATATCCACAATTCTTCCATCGGACTCTCTCATTAGATCATCAATAATAACAAGATGTGGGTTTTCACCGTCAAACATATTAACATTTGGAATTCCTTGATGGTAGTTAACATTTGGTAAATTATATAAAGGTTGCATTTCATCAAAGCACCATGTGATCTGATTAAAATCACAATTACATATTTCTGTAACTGATTTTATGAAATTTGTTACAAAATTTGACTTCCCACATCCACTTGGCCCCGCCACAATAGCAGTAAACGGATGGATAAAGTGAAACATTACACACGTCTAAAGCACTAAGGGGTGAAATAAAAAATGAAAGTGTTGGTGTTAACAATTAATATATATTGCAAACATTATATAAAACAGAATGATCTGTATACTATTTCTAACACAATTAGTACATCATAATTTTACAATCAACTCAACCTCAAATAAATGCACACACACACACGCAAATATAAACAACAATTAACTTAAATTATTTACAATAAAACAACGATTAAATATGTAATAAACTCTACGTCATATTATACTATTATCATTATTTTACAATCAATACAAATTTTATTTACATGCAGACATAAAATTAAAAACTATCAACACTTAACGCAGTTTATAATGACCCCAAGCTAATGTTTCAATATTATTATCTAAAATATGCCTCTTTGTGTCATTATATGATAAACCAATCTTATTTAATTTTTGTGTAAAAATTGTGTGTTTAATTGATTTAAATCTAAGCATACTATAATATTGCACTTTTTTATTAAATAGAGAAGACTTATAATTATCCATGGTCATCTTTTTAGTGATACATTTATTTACCCCTTTTGCCTTGGCTATAGTCTTATTCTCTAAGTTAAAAGCGTACATTTTGGATCGTAAACCCACAAATTCTTTCATGATTTTACCATTATTTTCATCTTTAAAAAAACCTAATTTCTTTTTATTTAATTTTGGATATTCAAAAATATTATTTGCATCATAAGCTGAGGTATCAAAGTATGATGAAAGGTCAGGTTTTATATCAGAGTAAAAATCATCTGTAAATATATGATATATTAAACTATCCGTATCTGTATACAATAATTTGATTTTACTAAACTTTTTAACCATATAGCTATAATGAAAATCATACATTAATGTTTTTGAAATATCTAAAATGCAAAACCCTAAATAAATTGGTTTGTTATATATTAACTTTGTTTTTCGCAACTGAACCGCAACTAGGTTTTCCGAAAATACTGAAAGACTATGAAATTGTGGTTTAGCGATTAGATCTTGAACACCTAAAGCTTTGCCCTGGTTCTCCCAGTGTGTAACTAATTTTATGTTAACCCTTTTTTCAATATTCTCCATAGTCTTTCCGAAGACTGATCATCATCATTCCCTAAACCATTTCCCATTATCTGGGGTCGGCGCAGTAAACCTTCTTGTTCCATTCCTCTCTATCAGCCGTCATTTCCATACTTACTCCTTTCATTCTCATATCACTCTTCACACAGTCGATCCATCTTTTATTCGGCCTTCCTCTGCCCGTGTGTCCCTCCACATTCATATTCAACACTCGTTTTGTGACATGACTTCCATCCCTCCGCATCACATGCCCAAACCATGCCAATCTGCTTCCTCTCACCTTTTCTACCACTGGCGCTACTTTCAGGCTTCCTCTTATATACTCATTCCTTATCTTATCCATCCTTGTCACACCACACATCCATCGTAACATTCTCATTTCATTCGCATGCAGTCTATTTTCATCCTTCTTCTTGACGGCCCAGCATTCACTTCCATACATGACGACAGGTCGGATGATCGATTTGTAAATTTTCCCCTTCAGCCTTATTGGCATTCGGGGATCGCACGTTGTGGCTGTGACCTGTCGCCATTTCATCCACCCTGCGTTAATCCTATGCTGCACAGCTCTATCTATTCCGCCGTCGGCTTGAATGAGGGAACCGAGGTACTTGAAATCTGAGCAGGTAGGCAGTATAGCGCCATCCAACGACATGGGTACAGGACTGGAAAGACCGCCGAAATCACAGCACAGATATTCGGTTTTGGATCTGCTGATCTTCAAGCCAACACTTTCCAGCCTCTGTTGCCACCCCGTCAGTCTGCTCTGTACCTCGATGCCTTCTTCCCCGACAAGCACGATGTCATCGGCAAAGAGCATGCACCAGGGTGCCTCATCCTGCAGGTCCGACGTCAAAGCGTCCATAATCAGTAGGAAGAGGTAAGGGCTCAATGCCGACCCTTGGTGCAGCCCTACCGCCACATCGATACTGCCCGTAGTTCCCGCGGCAGATCGTACACATGTACGGGATGCTCTGTACATAGCACGGACTAACCTCACATACTTCCCAGGCATACCTTTCATCTTTAACGCCCACCACAAAACCTCACGGGGAACCCGATCGTACGCCTTTTCAAGGTCGACAAAAACCATGTGCAGATTTTTATGCACGCGCTTGTACTTTTCGCACAATTGGCGTAATGCAAAAATGGCATCTGTCGTACCTCGACCGGGCATGAATCCGAACTGGTTTTGTGTTATCTCACACTCTTCTCTCATTCTTCTCTCTATTATTCTTTCCCAGACTTTCATCGTATGTGACATGAGTTTTATTCCCCGGTAACTGCTGCAGTTTTGAACGTCTCCTTTGTTTTTAAAAATGGGGACCAGTATACTACTGCACCATTCCTCAGGTATTTGTTCTTCCTGCAACAATTTACCGAAAAATAAACTCAACCACTTCCATCCATCCGCACTCAGCAACTTCCACACTTCTACTGGTATTCCATCTGGGCCGACTGCCTTCCCATTCTTCATATTCCTAACAGCCATTTTTACTTCTTCCACACTAATTTCTCTCACTAAGCCCATATTCACTGGTGGGTTTTCAAGCATACCATTCCATTCATTCTCCTCATTCATCAATTTCTCAAAATACTCCTTCCATCGCTTCTTTATACTTTCATCGTCAGTCAAAATCCTTCCAGAATCATCTTTTATACATTTTACATGTGAAACATCTCTTCCATTCCTTTCTCTCGCTCTTGCAATTTGAAAAAGTCGTTTTTGACCTTCGGGGCTTTCAAGGGACCGATATAATTTATCTTGCGCCTCTGCCCTACAAATAGCAACTTCCTTCTTCGCTCTCTTCTTACATTCTTTATACGCCCCTCTCTTACTTTCTTTTATGGATTCATTCTGGTCTTCTACGCTCTGCCATTCTTTAAAGGCATTTTTCTTTTCTCTCAAAACTTCTCTAATACTTTCACTCCACCACCACCCATCCTTATCTATCATACGCTTCCCTTTTGTTTCTCCTAACACCTTCCTTGCCACACTTCGGATACAATCAGCCATTTCCTTCCAGCACTCATTCACACTCATTCCTTCCATCTCACCCATCTCTATCATCTTGTTTACAACTAGCTCTCTAAATTCACTTGCATACTCCTCCTTATGCAACAAATGCCACTTTATTTTGGGTGGGGGACGATCCTTATGTTCGTTGAGGCGAACAGTTAAGCAGATGTCAGCCAGCAGAATTCGGTGCTGGGATACTAAGTCTTCACCTGGAAGCACTTTGCAGTTTTTTACACTCTTGATTTGGTTCCATCTTAACAGAAGATAGTCGATCTGTGTCGCGTGGTGGCCACTTTTATAAGTAACAAGATGCTGATCTCGTTTTTGGAACCACGTGTTTACTACAGCCAGGTCGAAAGCACATGCTGCTTGCAGAAGAACTTCCCCCTCACGGTTGCGCACTCCGTACCCCCATCCACCGTGTACTCTTTCATACCCGTCATTCACTCTCCCTACATGTCCATTAAAATCTCCTCCCATATAAACATCCTCACTCTCAGGTATTCCCATCATCATACAATCAAATTCCTCCCAAAACTTCTCTTTCACACTCTCTTCACAGCCTGTTTGCGGAGCATACACACTTACAACATTCACTACTTTGTTTTCAATCATTAATTTAACAACTGTCATTCTGTCATTTACTCTTTTCACATCTGTCACTCGTTCTTTCATTCCACTATCTAACACAACTCCTACTCCATTTCGCTTCCCGTCACTTCCACAGTAATAAAACTTGTATCCTTCCCCAATCTCTCTTGCTTTATTGCCCTTCCATTTTGTTTCCTGCAAACAGGCAACATTCACTCTTCGTCGTTTCAAAACATCTGCTAACTCTCTTCCTCTTCCAGTCATCGTACCTATATTCCAGCTTGCAAACCTCACTCTGACATTCTTCTCTCTACAGGCTCGCCTCTTACGTCGCACCCGCTCCGCAAGGTGCGACAACCCTTGCCCACTTCCCACAGGAGCCGGGTGCTGCCCCTGCGCGTCGCCTGCGGGGTACGCCCTAGCCCTGTCATATATCCCACAACTCGTATTATTCATAAATTTACTGCATGGGATTTGGCAAAAGTTTTACAGTCGGCCGCCTGCCTGACACCAACCCTCTTTGGGTATGCTATTGTTGGTAGAGGAAGCTACCATTTTGGGAAAAGGAAAAAGAAGGTTGGGGGTAGGAGCGTAGGTGTAAGGATACTGTTATCTCGGCAGGAATGGTATGAGAATAACAGTAGCTCGGGGAGCCGGGGTCGCGTACCCGTATTCCATAACAGGATCACCGGAAAGGTAGACCAGCATGAAAACCCCCTGACTAATCTTTCCGAAGACTGAATTATTCATTAATTTATAAAAATCTTTTTCGAAATCTGATTTTGCTAACGTTCTTAATTTTGTGTTTAGATCTATGTAAATCTTCAACCAGCGAGACTGTTTAAATTTTAAAACTCTATGAATTTTAGTTAATTTTACCCCCATTTCTATGGGGGTTAAATTAACTAAAATTCATAGATTAGTTAATTTAACCCCCTAAATTTAATAATTTTTGTGATATATGAATTTGGTTTCCCTGCATCATAATCCCCCATATATTTGTTATTAGCTCTAGCATAACGATTACTACATTGAGATACACCACCCCTGATACCTGATCTAATAAATGCAATTTTCTCATAATCTGTTAAAAGTTCTCATTCTATTTTTGTATATTTTAACATTGCATCCCAACTTAAACCGGGTGCTGTGTAATAATGGGCAGGGTCTAAATCATAAGTATTAATACATAACTTTCTAAAGTTTTCAAATACATCGGTTAAAAGTAAAACGTCTGTTTTTAAATACAGGTTTGAATAATCTAGCATATTACAACACCCAAAGTGTTCCCAAACATCTTTAGCATGATTGTAATCATCATTTGAAATATGGGAATCTGTGAGCGAGCTATAAAAAAAATTTTGTTCGGGGAGCGATGTTAGGCTTAAACTATCATAATTAGTCATAAGTTCATATGGATAAACGCCTTTCCGTTTTAAACGAAAGAAATCTTCATCATTAGGATAATTTCTACGTAATTCTTGAAATTGATCATTACTGAGATTTTTGGCCAATTCTTCTAATTTACATGATAAAAACTTAAATGAATCTATGAATCTTAATATAATTTCGTGGTTATTCATTTTTAATTTTTTGGAAAAGGATATATATTTTTCTTTATTTTGAGGGATAACTTCGACTTCACCATCACAAAAGTTTAACGCGTGAACAATAAAATGAGCATCATAGCGACTAAGGTTGTGTAAAAATATTGGTATATAACGAGGTTTTCTGAACTTCGAGCTACATGATCCGTGAGCAACACCTATAAAACTACCGGTGTACCAATCAAAATCATAAAAATGTTCTGCTAACTCTGTTTCACAAATATGACAAATGGTTGCATTTGAAATTTGGTTTTTGTCTTCATTTGTTAGCGGAAGTGGAGGATATTTTTGAATTCTATTTATTTCTTTGAGATTGTTAGATAAACTTTCCATAAACACTTGTGCACAGTTGGGTCCGCAATACGTTACATATTTTGATAATTTATCATCATATGAACATTTTATATAATAACCAAAACTATGTACTTCATGTTTCTGAATATTGTGTGTGAAAGGTTTGGAAGGATCGTTAGAACATGATTCTATTGGTTTTAAAAATGCTTCAAAATCAGCATAAACTACGAATGGTATCTTCAACTTTTTTTCATAACTATCAAATTTAATTTTATCATTTGAAATAGGTTGACCAAACCAATTCTTTTTTTTTAAAAGTTTCACTGTTTGGTAATTCTGTACAAATGTGGGCACAATCGTATTGTTCATGGTTATTTAAACTTTCCTTAGATGGAAAGTGAAGTAGACATGCTTCGCAAATGTACATGATGTAACCGTCTTTTGAAATTTGTTTACTAACTAACCGCGATAAATTTTTTATGTAACAATAATGATTTTTTGTATCCTTGGAAAAAAATAATAAATTGATATGTCTATCTTTACGACACTTTGTTAAAAATAATGGACCTACTATAGAATTACATCGTTTTTCTTTATTATATTCTAACCCAAAAACATTAATACTAATATCATTTAATTTCTCTACTTTTGCTATGTCAGAAATTTTAACTGGAAAGGAAATACCATCAAATTTAAGTTTATTTGCATGTTTAACGTACGATGATACACGATCCGCGTCTTTGTTTACGGGATATAACGCCGAGAGTAACGCCCATTTAAAACAAAAATAATCCTTGCTTTTTACATTTATAACAGCCTTTTTTAATTTTATGTCACGAGGAAGATCTATGTATGAAGTACCGCGTAGGGGGTTAAATTTATTAAAATTCATGTCTATAGATTTTATGTTTTTTAGACTCCATCCACTATCTTTTTTTTTCAAATGCACTAATTTTAGTAGTAATTGTATCATTTAAAGATGAAAAAAAAATATTTAAGTCATCTCCTTGACAAATAATATAGTTAATCGTTTGAAAATCGAACGTATCATGAATATCTTTAGTTTGTTGAACAAAATCAGCATGCAATATGAAGTTTACTTTAAAAATTATGTGTTGATGAATACACTCTTGTATTAAAAATAAAATATCATCTTTAATAGAATTTAAAAATAGTTCAGGAGTTTCAAAATTTACCAATGTCGAACTATCTACTCTACTCTTGATTTTATAAGTTAAAATCCTATTTCCAAAAGCAGATTCAATAACACTAACGTTTGATAAAGAATTATGTGAATTTAAAAGATTATTTTTGTGAACATTACTTTTAAAATGATTAGCTAAATACCGTTTCTTGATAAATATATGACACGTTAGACATTCCACTTGATCATCGTTACTGATACTGTTCCCTGCAGAGGTAGGCGCTTCTGCTTCCGTTGTTGGTTTTTTGATGATCTTGGGTTCTTTGCTGCTCGTTCGCTTCGTTCCTCTTCCAAGTTGTAGTGGTTGACTACTAAAATGTTTAAATTTATTAAAAACTGTACAAGACATTGTGCAAATTATGATCGAAATGAATGTTTATTTTACTTACTTAAACTGTGTTTCAACCATCGCACAGTGATTATACAAATCATCATCATACGATGAATCGAACAGTTGATCCTTCTCCATTTCATCACAAACTTTAGACAACTCCTGATTTAATTCGCTGTTGAATAGTTCCGTATTCTCTTCCATGGTTGTGGAAAAGAAAGCACTGGTGCACACTTCACTGAAGTTTGCCATCCTTATAGTAAAGAAGAAATTAGGTAGCAGAGTAAGTAACAGTTCAGTGTTGGTAGACCAACGGATACCCAAATTTCAAATAATGTCCGATATTTAAGTCTAACAAAGGATTAGAAATAGAATATAATGAGTACACGGAAGTAATTTAAGTAAACAGCATCACATTCACTAATGATCAGCTAATGACTGTCATTGTTAAAAAAGTATTTTTTAACTTTTTCACTTTCTGCTATTGTCTTTGTAATATTGTATACGAGGGCGTTTGTGTTGTCGTAGATGCTATCCTTATTAGTCTTTACGTAATATTTAATCCTCGTGGAAGCATGTTTCCAATGATCAGTAGTTGGAATCTTGGATAGCTTCTTCATATCGTACATTTCAATTTTGATGAGATGCGTCGCTTGGTCTCCATCGTCAGAATTAGTAGAAATGTATGATACACCATCTCTAGCGGCTCGTGCTACGGTTGATGATAACAGCTTCCTCTTTTTTATTTTTGATTCAGCTTCAAAAAAATGATCAATCGATTGCGATTTTCTTTTTCCACCATCGCATGTGTTATTATTAATGACGATGTCATCACTCTCTTCTTGAGGGGAGAGTGGCGAGTAGTAATACTGTTTATATGTATTTTCATCGAAGCTCAATGATTTCTGCAACAACACAGTTATCATGTTAATATCAATTTGGTAACACTTAATCATAAAAGTTAAAAAAGCTAAAGTTACAACCTATTAAAGTCCACTGCTGAACATAGGCCTCCTCTCATTTCTGAGAGGGTTTTAGGGCTAGGAAATGTTCGCTGCGATACCTCAATGCGTGTTGGCAAACTTCACATGCCTTCGAAATTATCTCAGACATGCATTCCTCACGATGTTTTCCTTCACCGCTGAGCACGTGGTAAATTAACACTTAAAATTGTAATTAACAATTTAATTGGTGCCGGCGGGGATCGAACCCGGGTCGCGTACTGTGAATTTTACATTTTGCGCTAACCATCTGAGCTACCACGGCTTAACCATATACACACACATAATATTTAAATATAATTTGTTAACACTAAATCATACACACGTAAGAAAATAACAGAAAGAAAAGTAAGTTTGTCAATAGAATAAACACTTACATCCATGGCCTTTGATGCGTTGAAGTAACACAAACGTAGTATTGATAGATCCACTGCGGTCAAACGACCATACACTAACTCCATGACTGCAGTTGCTTGGTCTTATATAGTACCAGTGAGTAATAATTCTAATCTAAAGAATTTCTGCAGTAGAATTGATAGTATCTTTATGCGTCAACAAGCTTACCTTACATTCTGTTGCTTATCTCTACATTCCTACGTCTTTCCTGTCGTGTCTTGTTCAGTGTATTGGTGACTCAAATACGATTTGTATAACACAAAGAATGTAATTTAATATTTAGATATCACTATAATTGATCATTCCTATATTAGTCATTGAGTAGATTGGTACTGTAATAATCTACTAATAGCAGTAATATTATGGATACACTAGATGTACAACAACATCTGAAAAAGATTCACCCCACTCTAGAAAATAATGTTTATGCTGCCAATAAACTACCCATGTACACCCACGTACCAACGTATATAATATGCAATTTGGATACAGATGATAAACCAGGGTCACATTGGGTAGCTTTATATATCGATACGAATGACGTCGGTCAATATTTTGATTCATTCGGACGGGCACCTGTACGATATCATCTAGAGTTTTTTAAAAGAAATTGTAAAAGATGGAACTGGAATGTTGATATGATTCAGAATGAGTGGACTTCAGTTTGTGGCGAATATTGCTTAATGTATTTGCTATATAAGTTTCAGGGATGTTCAATGCATAGTTTTACAAGTATATTTACAGGGAACACATTGTACAACGATATTTTAGTGGATGAGATGTTTCGCTCCTATTTTATAGATAATAAGTAATAAGATTTTGTATTTTATAAATAAAAATTTTAACAAAATTGGGTAATGTGTTTTATTAATGAGTCAGATTAGTGTAGATAGGAACAAAGGAGTATATAACAATATCACCACGCTGAGGAAGAATAGATAATGACGGTATTGAATGAACAATAGATAAGTAGATAAGAACAATGGAGTGCTAATGACGGTGGAGGCTCGAAGCGGATATCAATTAGATAAGAGTTAAGTGCTCTGCACATCTCCGGAACCGTGCATCCTACGCAAAAATGGACCGCAGATTCGTGATCAGAGCATGCCAAAACCTTTTTTTTTTTTTTTTTTTTTTTTTTTTTTTTTTTTTTTTTTTGTAGGATCGTGAGTCGACGAACGTCGTACTTGTGACTCAGTGCGCCAGAACTGGTACAACCTTTCTACAAGTGCGCCAGAACTGGTACAACGTAACTACTGGCGCTGCGATCCTTAAGTGCAGTCAATAAAAGTCCGTCTATTTTTCCGATCAGATGCTCAACAACTTGCACATCTTACACATTTTAATGTTTCTTTTTGTCAAAAATTACAAAATTACGTAGCATGAAAATTTTCTACGAAAAAATGAAATGAAAATTTGTACAATATTCAACTAACTTCACCTACTTGTACTCACAAACAGCTAACTTCGCAGTCACTACTCACCGATGTCAGCGCCGCTATGTATTCTACAATTTTCAAGGACAGGCGGTCTATGCTTTAGTACGTAGTGGTCGTTCTCCTGTTCTCTAACCTTCATGTTTTGCAGCGTGACCACTTTTAGTAGATTTCTACTTTTTAGTAGATTTGAAGCAAATGATAATCTAATGGAATAAAATGTCTTATTAGAATTTAGTAGAAATGAGAAACACATCGGTAGGTTTTGGTGCTAATTGGCTATCAAAGAAAATTAGGCTAAAAACCAAGAATCCATGACCAAAAAGTTTTAAATTTATATTTGGCAGCACGCGAAAGTAATTTGAAATTCCCTTTTTATTGAATGAATATTACTGTGGGCATATCAAATTGAATTTAAATTTCCAATAGATAAAGACAATTTTTATAAAACATGTCTTTCAACTAAGATCATTTTTAAGTAGCTCTATAATGATAGACAACACAGTTTTATTAGTCTTTTTCGTTTATTTGACTGTTTGCTTTCGCGGAATCATACATTTTTGTAATTAAAATGAAAAGAAGATACGATCAAACTTATCGTGCGGAGTGGGAAGAAAACCCGTTATTTTCAACGTGGCTTAAAAAATGTGATGACATTGCTTCACCCCTCAGTCCACAGCTAAAATGTTAGCACCGCTAGCGCGCTTCGCGTGATGTGACGTCACTAAAATAAAGGAATTTGTCGTACATTTATTTTCAATAAAATCCTATACTATTAAACGAGCAATTCTTGTATATATGTATATATATATATAATCGGGATCTCGGAAACGGCTCCAACGATTTTCATAAAATTTAGTATCCAGGGAGTTTCGGGGATAATAAATCGATCTAGCTAAGATTTATTTTTAGAAAATGTTTTTGTCCGTGTTTTTAGGCAATTAAAAACTGCTACAATATAGTTAGAATAAGAAGGTAAATTTTGACAGTTTGGTAATGATTATAAATAGCTTATTGGTATAATGGGCGGTCACAAAATCGTAAAACCCCGGTTCGAGCCCAGACCGACCGACCGACTTTTTTATTTTTTTTTCAAGTTTCTTTCTTTTTTGAGAAAATATATTTTTTTCGAGCCCTTTTTTTAGTATTTTTTAAAAACACGAAAATTTAAATAAAAATAATTGCACTCATGATTTTTTATTCAAATAACCAGTTCAGTTTTTTCTGTTATGTCGCTAAGATCAAAAAATATTATTTGTAATTCATCAGTATGTAATTTGTATCTAAATATAATTTCCAAAACACACGAATTAAAAAAATCGAGCGAAAAATACCGAGCAAAGCTCGGTCAACCGGGTACTTCATTATAAATTTCAATATAATACTTGTTTCTGTTTATTTGTTTTAGTGCTTTTACTTTGTTACAAATAGATAGTTTATTTGTTTTAGTGCTTTTACTTTGTTACTTGTTTTAGTGCTTTTACTTTGTTACAAATAGATTTTATTTTATTTTTATAGTAAAAAAATGTATATCCAGCGCAGGACAGCAGCGTGACTATCACAATTTTTCTATATATTACTCGAAATTATTTATGTAAAAAGATAAATTATATTCACACAAAAGCTTTTATAACAATTTTATAATAAAACACTATACTAAACATTAATAACACACTAGAAAAACCCAAAATTCAACACAATAATGATAACACGCCACACTTAGGAGTCGTACGAAATGAACGTAGATTATTAATAAATACCATAGATTAATTGAGTTTTTATTGCATTAAAGGTTATAAAATTTTACATGGAGCCTATAATACCAAACTTCTTCATATACAGGTAGTCTCTAAATATAAGTTTTTATGGTTTAAAGTGCTGTGAGTGGGCGTGGTCGGATCCGACCGCTTGGAATTTGACGGAATATCGTCGTGGTCGGATCTGACCGTGTGCATATTGAAGGGTTAAATTTTAGCAAGAATTGCGTCTATCAAAGAGTATAGTGCTTCAGCAAAACATATCAAATATATGATTGATTTTTCTAGATCGTAACAATGGTCAGCATTGTAATTATATTTTCATGGACAGGCACATACCCAAATGGAGATAGAAACTCTAATGCATCGCGGAAATTGTTTATAATGCCTTAAATGACGAAACGATAAATCTATATTTCTATTTCATTGATTATATATTACCATTTACAAATAAATTCAACACTAGCTTACAAGGAAATTACCTCGTCGTGCATCGCTTTTACAACGATATGCGAGCCATGTTTGTCTCCATTTTGAGCTATTATATGAAGAGTCAATATGTAAAAACTACATCAATGAAGAATATTGACCCCAATTCTTCCGTAAATTATTTACCCTTAAACAATTTGTATTTGGATGTTAATTTTACCAAACATTTAGAATTACATCGCGCTCGAATACCACCGCAACAACTTCAAGATATTTTTAAAAGGTGTCAAGAATTTTTGTGTGTGCAGTTAAAAACAAGACCACAATTTGATGACGATATTTTTGAAATAATGTTCTTCTTAATCCCTGAACTGCTGTACATGCTGAATTTACAAATTTGCTTAATGTTGCCTCAAAATTTCTAAACATTGTGCCCGAAAGTCACATTCAACTAATCGACAATGAATTCAGGAAACTTAAACTTAACCCTGAGTACCAGCAGAGAGGCTGTTACTAATGTTGAAGAGTTTTGGGTGTCAGTTAGTAAATTATGTCGTGGTGACAATAAACCTCAGTTTAAAAATATAAGTAATTTGCAAAGTACTTGCTTTGTTTACCAGTATCGAACGCCAAATGTGAACGCATTTTCTCTGCTATAAATAGAATAAAAATAGAAGATCGTAACAGATTTAATAATAAAAACGTTCGTGCAATTTTACTCGCTAAGAAGGGGTTAAGGAAATGGGGAAATCGTACAAAATTTGAACCTGGTACTGGTACTTCAATGTTGAAAACAATGAAAAATTGAAAAACAATTGCATAAAAATGTTAAGAAATTCGAAGACAATGCTAATTAATACAAAAATGTTAATCATAAATGATTGATTAAACGTAGGGTTCATTAACAAATGTGTTTTATTTCAATTCGTATCTACCCAAAACGCCTCAAATACTACTAAAACTTAGATTTTAAGATGCGATCTGGTAGATTCCGGTAGATTTTAGCAGGGTCATATATATATATATATATATATATATATATATATATATATATATATATATATATATATATATATATATATATATATATATATAAAATTCCTATATCCTCTCAACTGCGGATGTCCAAGACTTGGACACGAAAATATCTCCGTTGACTGCGTGCGCTGCTGGTGTTGAATGTCAGTTTTGTGTTAAAATATGTGTAGTTGTTCATCGTTCACAGTTTTAGTACATCAAAATGAGTATAAAGTGCAATATCTTCAAAATTTTAATGTAAATACGCAATAGGTGCAATAGTATCCATTTTTGAGACGTCCGCTGTAGTGAATTCTAGTTCTCTGTTTTGCGGGTGGCGAAAAAAGGAACTAAAGTTTGCCATACTGCATCAAGTTCAAATTCGGTTGAATGGTTAGAATGGTAAAGAATCTAGCGCCCTCAAGCAGAGAAATGGAGCTTGGTTGACTCCACGATTATTCGATGATTTATGAAAAATTGAATGTGGCATTTGGATGTCATGTATGTTAATACAAGACTTCGGAATTTTTTAAACAATTTATTAAAACAGAAAATTAGAAAGTATTTACATAATATGCTTTTTAATATTTTTATTTTAATGTTTTTTAATATTTAATATTTGAAATTTTTATTTTTTTAATTTAATATGAATAGGTTGTGGTTTTTAAGGTCACCTCTGACACATATTTCTTATATTGGTTTTTTAATGTACATATTATCTGTATGTACTTTGCAAATCGTGTAACGTTGCGTTATGTTTCTACCTAGAGCAAGATTGCTGCTACCTACAGTACCATTCGTAAATGAATTGTACTGTAGATACAATAAATCCAACAAGTACCAGGAGCCCTTTAAAGAAATGAATACCTATGTTATATATTTATTCAATTTTATACTTATGTCCATCCATCCATTTATTTTTTATTGTTGCCCAGCTATAACTTGTTCAGCTAAATATTTCAGACTATCATCGTCAAAATTGTTAAGTTAGTTAAGTTACACACCCTATTTCCGTCCCACTGCTGGGCCTTCTCTCACTTCTGAAAGGGTTTTAGGGCAATGAAGTGTCCGCCGCGCTGCCCATATGCGTGTTGGCGAACTGCACATGCCCTGGAAATACTTTCTTTTATTTCTCAGACAGGCAGACTTCCTCATGATGTTTTCCTTCACCGCCGAGCAAGAGGTAAATCAGCACTTAAAATTGCAATTAATAATTTCGTTGATTCCGGCGGGGATCGAACCCGGTGTGCTAGCGTATTGTGAAATTTATCGCGAGAGCTAACAATCTGAGCTACCAGGGCTCTCTCATCGTCGAAATGAATACTTGAGTTAGTTAAGTTACAGCCTTTTTACGCCCCACAGCTGGGCAAAGGCATCCCCTTATTTCTCAGAGGGTTTTAGGGCAAAGAAGATTCAATCAAAATGCAATTAACAATTTCATTATTGCTGGCGGGGATCGAACCCGGCTTGCTAGCGTACTGTGAAATTTACAGCGAGAGCTAACTATCTGAGCCACCACGGCTCTCATCGTTGAAATGAATACACCTCTTTATTTTGTATGTTTTTTTTTTTCTATAGGATAGGGTGACAAACGAGCACGCAGTCCACCTGTGGTAGTTGCTGCGGCCTATAGATATCTACATCTATCCTCGATTACAAATCAAAATGCAGATGCGTGTCACCCGTGAGGACTAAGATGGAACGCCTCGTTTCCAGTAAAAAGGCTCTCTGGTTCTCTACACTCAACATAAGAAACACAGAAGCATTAATCTATTATTTCACGCAGGTGTTTGATGAGAGCGTGGTCCTTTCCCGGTCGAGCCGGCCTATTCGTGCTACAACTATACTACTAATATAACTGCAGCATGGCTCTTCCACGTATAAAAAATGTTTTAATGAACTAGTACATGATGCACAAAAAAGTGCAGGATCGGACTTTAATTGTGGCATATTTTTGTATAATGCATAAGAAGTGGGTTCTTTATAAATATACGTAAATAATATTTTTTTATTTCAGGAAGAGATATATTTATTTTAAATTTTATTATTTCGTAGCTGTTATTTGTATTAAAGGAAATATGTTACCTTTTGGAGAAATAATGTTGTTGGTTATTGGAAATGTAACATAACCGCTGCGCACCTCGCGGCGCCTCTGTCACTCGACACATATTATGGTGCATTGGGTATTGTTTACAAAAAACGTTATTTATAACTCCACATCAGCGGGAGTGACCCTTGAGTGGTTTTATGGTTTTTAAAGGAATGAATGAATCTTTATTTCTGTACAAGTGCTGTTAAAGTTTGTTTGCTCAAATAAAGTAATTAATTTTTCAATAAATATGGCACTAACGACTAAAATTTTGATATCGGCATTAAGAGTACTTATGAAATACTTTATGAGATTTCTAAAACTTAGCAAGACCTATTGAAAGATGACTGAATCATGTAAAGAAAAAGAGAAGTTCAAGACTGAATCGTTATAATGAAATAAAAAAAAACTATTTTTATTGACTAAAGCATTACGCCGCATTATGCCGCATCTGGTCCAAACTACATTCTACATCGGTGTAAGTTGATTGTGGGTTCTTGTAAGCTTATTATTAATGCGTTTTATGATAAAAAAATGTATTGTAGCCTATGATTTTGCACATAAAATATTGCAAACAATAGATGTAAGATTGAAATAAAATAGAATTGAACTATTAAAAACTTTGTGTCATTGAGAAATATGATAGTATTGACTTTATTCAATATTTAGTTGTACTAATTACTTTAAAACTTTATTAAATATATGTACTCGTTTATAGGAAATTTCATAGAGAATTCAGAAATGTATACATATTACAATATTCGATATACCAAAATCAAGATATTTGCGTTTAAACGGATTGGGCGCAATCAGCCGTCCATTTTATTAAACAGCTCCGCAGTCAACGGAGTATTACGGTTAGAGTCTCCGCAGCTGAAAGGTTATATAAAAAAGTACTCTGTGGCCATTGAAGTAATATGTACTTACGTACTAGAACAGCTATTTCAAACAAAAAAATGTGCGCTACTCTGTGTTCCCGCGGTTGTTTTTTGGTAATAATAGATTGCACTGTTAAATACATTGACTTATATGTTACTACCATAATTTAAGTTTGTTTAAATTATTAGCAGATAATCTTTTACCGATATCTCGGTCTGCAGATTAGATTGGAATCGGTATTGGAATTGTTACATCTCTAATATAAAGATATGGCAGATTCATATGTTACTTAGGATTGTGTTTTGATTAATATGTATATTCCAGTGTCTACTATGATTCATAGTAGACACTGGACACTGTTCATAATCTATGGGTATGTTCCGAAATACAAAGCAGTGTACTGTCCAATGCAAATGACGTCATGAATCGACGATATACTTCTTCTTCTTCTTTCTTTTGTGGCGGTTTGATAAAATTCGCCAATGACGTATTGAGTAGAAAATGAAAGCTTATGAGTTTAATTAAAATAAGAGTCTGTGATAATACAAGGATTCAGTTTTCCTCCGAGAATTTTGACAAATCTATTTGTTGAGTTACCTAGAACAAATATGACAAACACAGGTGTTAGACTCTTACCTGTATGTTAAAAGTGACAAGGATTTAAAGTTTCATATTATTAGTATTAATAAAATCACATAAAATATACACAAAAGGAGTACTGGTATATGTTAAAAGAGAATTAAAATCTATAGGTCGAGGAATATAAGGAGGAAGGTAATCATAAAGGGAGAAGGATAATTTGGGACAGTTGAAAAAATATGGTTTGTGGAACCTTCATCTAAGCCACATTCACACAATGAGCTATCCCTTACTCTGATTTTTGCCAGATGTGCATGTGTACAAGCGTGTCCAATTTTTAATCTACAAATGATTGTAGTTGCATGTTTATTTGCTTTGTTAAATTTAAAGAACCTAGGCTTGGGAGGAATAACCCCTTGGATGGCAGCATAGTGCTTACCTTTAACATTTTTGGAAACTTCCCATAATTTATTCCAATTTTCATTCAGTTTCCTTTTAGCTGGCAAAATTAGGTCATGTGAGTAAATTAAATTTTGTAGAATGCCATTAGCAATTGCATTTTTAGCGAGTACATCAGCTGTTTCGTTACCATGGATACCACTGTGGCCTGGAATCCAGGCCACTGAAACATGGATTCCTTTAAGATGGCATCTGAATAGGGTATTTTTTATTTTAAGAATTAGTGGAAATTTATGTTTGTTATGGAATTGATTGGACAGAATAGCTAACAAACAACTTTTTGAATCTGTGAAAATAACTGTTTTATTAAGATTATGTGACTCTACATATAACAAAGCTTCACTGATTGCAGTTGCTTCACCGGTAAAAGTGGAGGATAGTGAGGGGCATTTAAAGTTAAGAATGATTTTGAACTTAGAAATCCAAACAGCAGCTCCAGTATAGTCTTCATCAGACTGTTTTGAAGCGTCTGTGTACATGACAAGCCAATCTTTAAAGGTGTTTTCTATAATTTCTTTTAATTTCAAATTTGCCATTGGAGAATCCTTTTCTATACCCAGATCTAGATGAATGTCGGGTTGGTAAACAATAGCCTCGTAAGGAACATCAAAAAGTGGATTTATTTTACATTGAAAGATTGGGTAAGGAAGCTGAAGAAAAATTACAAAACTTTTAAACAAGCAGGGAGAGTCCTTATGGGTCCAGTATCGGTCAGATGAGATATACTCTGAAAGAAGGTGCAATTTAGGAATTAGAGGATGATCTGAAAGCTGGTAGATCTTAAATAAGAATCTGTCTGAAAGGTATTGCCTTCTTAATCTTAAAGGAGGATCTACGCACTCAACCTGAAGAACATTTATTGGTGAGGATTTCATTGCCCCTGTAATAATGCGAAGGCATTTCAATTGAATTTTGTCCATTACTTTCAGGGATGATTTATTGCAAGGCTCCAACAGAAAACATCTGTTACGAGCTTGAGGTTCGTGACAATAAAAATTGCCGATAAAATTACCTAAATTAACACTTTAATTTACTTTACACAAATTAAAGTTAAAACACTAATAATTAAACACACTAATTCACTTAATTCCGCTCCGAAGCTTCGCTTGTGTCGCTGAGTTCAACTCTCTCTCTGCCTCGATCGCATCTTGCGCCACCTATTTATTTAAATTAGCAAAATATCCGGAATGTTCAAGTAAACACGCGCAAGGTACCGAGAGTTCGAGTATAGATTTTCTAGAAACTTAGTTCTTCGGGTGGCGCTGTCGGTTGAGAGATCTGTGATGTCATTTTCTGTAACGCTCTACTCGCTCTCGTTCCTGACACTAGATGGCGCTAGTATATCGTCGACTGGAGAGCGTAACACTGCCCCCTCCTAAGACATGCTCGTCCCGAGCATTATCGGTCCCCTGATAACGCGCCAAGCGATCCACATGGACGATCTTAGGAGTCCCTCTTGCGCCTTTCTGTAACGGCTCCGCAATGTCAAGGGATGTCCTATCCCGTGGTGCACCAACATTGTACAATTTCGATGCTCCTCTACTCGGTGTCTGAGGTCCCCTCACAGCCGCACAACTTGTACATGTACGACACCAATCCTCCACATCGTCACGATAATGGACCCAGTAAAACTGTTCGTGGACCTTCAGTAGAGTTCGTTTAGCTCCCAGATGGACTCTTGAACGACCAGTATGGCACAGCTGTAGAACATTCGGCACTTTAGCTTAAGGGACGACCATTTGCAAACGACAGCTGTCTCTTCGACCATCGTCCCATTTACGGCACAGGACTCCATCCTGAAGCAGCAAGCTGTCCCATTGGGCCCAATAGCTTTTCGTGGTTGAACTCATCGCTGAGACGTCCCTCCACTTAGGCTTGGTAGCACGGGCCTTCATCCATCCCAGAATCGGCTTGATGTCCGGATCTTCCTGCTGTGCATGTCGTAGGCTGTCCTTCCACCCGTTGCTGAGGTGGTCTGTCCTGAGCATCCTCACGGATATCACTTCCTTACTCTCTTGCCTACTACCATGGTTGCAATCTTCAGGACAAGGTCTTCTTGACAATGCATCTGCGTTGCCGTGAGATTTCCTGCTGCAGTGTCCGATAGTAAAGTCGTATTCCTGCTGCTGCTGGGCGGTGCTGTTAGCCGCACTTCCTTTCTGAGACCGTTCACCTTCCCTTCCTAGGGTGTGCTTAGGTCAGCTGGACCGAAGATGGTCCCTTTCCCCACAGCCATAGCACCTAGGGCTGTATCTTTTATTGTGGTCGTGAACCGTAACTGCTGTAACCTCCCTAGCGTGAGGTGAACGATGATCCTGTCGCCGCCAGGCAGTGCCGTTAGCTGCACTACCCTCTCGAGATCGATCAACTCTCCTTTCCACGGATCGCTTAGGGCAGCTGGATCGAAGATGGCCCTTTTCCCCACAGCCATAGCACCTAGGGCTGTATCCTTTGTTGCGGTCGCGAACTGTAGCTGCTGCAACCTCCCTGACGCGATGGGAACGATGATCCCGTCGCACGGCTTCCACTTCCAGTGCATGGGCCAAGGCGTCCTTAAGCGTCTCGTGGTGCCCGAGCCTCACAGCAGCTCTGACTTCCAGGTCGCGGATACCGTCGATGAATGTCTGCACCAGGTTCCCTTCAATGAGCGCAGGTACAGACCGGTATGCTTTTCGCACCAGCTTCTCCACCTCTAGAGCCCACTGCTGCAGGTTTTCGTTGATGCGCTGCACACGATCTTTAAGCTGCGCACGGAAGACGTGTTCCAGGTGAGCGTCGCCATACCTCGCCTCCAATGCCTCAAGGAGTTGCTCATAAGTCACTTCCTCACCGAGAGCTTCCAGAACTGTTAAGGTCTGGTCGCGCAGGCCTAGTGTGAGAGCAGTCATGGCCTGACTTTTATTCCAGCCGTTCGCCTTCATAACAGCCTCGAACTGGATCTTGTAGGCTGACCAGGAAGAGGTACCGTCGAACGGCGGCACTTTGAATCCACGTAGCGAAGGTGTTGTAACTACTACGGGAGCTGTTGTTCCATCACCCAGTTTGAGGTCGTCCAGTGTTTTCTTCACATCAGCCACCACGTAATCAACCCGATTGTTCACTTGGTCGATTTGGGTTTTAGCTTCCTTGATTTGGGTTTCAGCTTCCGACAGGCGGTTGTCATGTTGAGCAACCCTATCCTTCACCTCCTTTATCTCTTTCCCAAAGGTAGCATGAAGGTCCTTAATGAGGAGCATCTGCTCTTCCGACCGACGGGCCTGTTCCTCCTGTCCGCTCTGCAGCTACTCTTTCAACTGATGGACCTGTTCCTCCTGTCGGCGGCTCTGTTCGTCCTGTTCGCCCCGCAGCTGTTCTTCCAACCGACGGACCTGTTCCTCCTGTCGGCGAGCCTGCTCCTGCAGCATCACCATCAGAGCACCTAAGTCAGGTGCCACAGACGTAGAAGCTGCTGACGGACCGGCTTCCGTGGCCGGCGGCTGGCCCTCAGGCATCTGCGGCGTTGCACCACCAAATCTCCTCTGGTCCGTCTCCTGCTGGCGTTTACTTCGGGTACGGACACCCTCCGTTTCCTCCTTAGGTAAAATCGGCATTATTTTATCCCACTTCTGACACCAATTGTTACGAGCTTGAGGTTCGTGACAATAAAAATTGCCGATAAAATTACCTAAATTAACACTTTAATTTACTTTACACAAATTAAAGTTAAAACACTAATAATTAAACACACTAATTCACTTAATTCCGCTCCGAAGCTTCGCTTGTGTCGCTGAGTTCAACTCTCTCTGCCTCGATCGCATCTTGCGCCACCTATTTATTTAAATTAGCAAAATATCCGGAATGTTCAAGTAAACACGCGCAAGGTACCGAGAGTTCGAGTATAGATTTTCTAGAAACTTAGTTCTTCGGGTGGCGCTGTCGTTTGAGAGATCTGTGATGTCATTTTCTGTAACGCTCTACTCGCTCTCGTTCCTGACACTAGATGGCGCTAGTATATCGTCGACTGGAGAGCGTAACACATCCATAGTCAAGGTGGCTTCGTATTAAAGCATTGTACAGTAATTTCTGAGAAAAAGGATGGGACCCCCACCAAACACCTGACAAAGACCGAGGAATATTTATGTTTTTTTTTCGCATTTTTGTGTTATATATTCAATGTATGGACCGAAGGCCAATTTCGAATCAAGGATAACTCCCAAAAATTTAACATTGCCTCTAACTGGAATAGGTTGCTTATCATATACAACAGATATATCGGGAACTCGCCTTTGACGGGAAAAGATCACCTCACTACTCTTGGCCACAGATAAAGAGAGGCCATGATTAGTTAACCATTCTTGTAAATAATCCATGGATGAGTTTAGACGGGAACATGCCACTGTGAAGTTGTTTAAGGAGATGTATAGAGCTAAATCATCTGCATATTGAAGAACATTACAAAAAGAATTTACTGAAAGTTCTAAATCGTGAGTATATATAGAATAAAGGAGAGGACTAAGAACTGAGCCTTGTGGAAGTCCTTTCCATATAGTTTTTGGGGGAAGCAGGAGATTTTTAACATTTATAGATATTGATCTAGAAGAGAGAAAGTTAGAGACGTAATTGACTATCCTCACTGGAATGCTCAGATTAAGCATTTTCTGCCTGAGCACAGGAAGAAGCACATTATCATATGCAGAAGAAATATCCAAGAAAACTCCTATGAGAAATTCATGTTTTGAAAAAGCAATATGAATATCTGTGACCAACGTACTTAGGCTATCCATGGTACTTAAACCTTTTCGGAAAGCGAATTGGCTTTTAGGTAAGAGATTATTCCTTTCCAAAAACCACTCCAAGCGATTTTTTATTAAATGTTCCAAGATTTTTGCCAAAGTACAAGAAAGGGTAATAGGTCTGTAACTGGAAGGGTCATTGCTAGACTTACCTGGTTTGAGAATGGGCAAAATAATTTGGGTTTTCCATTCAGCAGGAGGATCACCAATAATATAAATAAAATTTAAAATGGATAGTAAGACAGTTTTAGTGTTCTCACTACTATTAATTATAAATGAATAAGGAATCCCATCAATACCTGGTGAGGAGTCTTTAAGGCCATTGAGTACAGTAAACAATTCCTGAGAAGAAAAGGAGGAATCAAATTTATCATTTGTTTTTAAAAAAGCAGAATTAAAAACTAGGCATTCATCATAAGATGGGACTGTTTGTGGTGCAAGTTTATTAGAGAATTCATCTATCCACAGGGAAGGATCATTAGAAATTATATTTTCACTAGAAACTGCACAGCGATATTTTTTAACATTTCTCCAGACCAAAGATGGGGGAGTCCTAGGTGACAGTGACTCACAGAATTTAAACCAACCAGTTCGCTTTTTGTCTGACAGTAATTTTAAGGTTTCTGCAGCAATTTTTTTATAGGAGATATAATTCTCTGCAGTCATAGAACGGGAGTATATTAATTCAGCCTCTTTTCTTCTCCTACAAGCTGCTGAACAATCTTGGTCCCACCAAGGAGGGGAAGGATACTTATTTTTGAAAGGTTTTTTTAAGGGGATTGACTTATTAGCAGCAGAAATAATTGCATTTCTGAACTCTGTATATACAGGAGCAATATTATCATTGTTAATTGGGGGAAGAGTTGAAACCTCTTGTTCCAAAACTGTAGAATATAATTGCCAATTAGCTTTGGATAGATTATACTTTAGTCTTGGGCAAAATGTAAAATTTATTCTAGGTGAAGTAGGAGGAGTGATGAATATAGGAAAATGGTCACTGCCATAGCTAGAAGGTAATATTTGCCACAAAAGAAGGGAAGCAATATCTGGGGAGCAGAGAGTTAGGTCAACGGCACTTCTAACATTTTGTAATGGGGATACTCGACGGGTAGGAGACCCGTCATTTAGAATACAGAGATTAAAATTATCAATAAGATCTAAAAATAAGGGAGCCAGTGAATCACACAGATGGGAGCCCCAAACAGTATGATGCATATTAAAATCTCCCAAAATAACCATAGGAGGTGACAGAGAAGAAATAAGTGTTGCAAGTTCTGTTAAAACATTTGCATCAGGATTAGGAATGTAAACAGAGAGAATAGAGACATCAAGGGCCTTAATAGCAACAGCATTTACTGCTGGACTATGAGAAGGGAGAGGAATTTGTGAAAATGTAACTGTTCTTGAAATTAAAATAGAGGTGCCAGCACGACCATCACTCCTATCATCCCGGAGGCATGCGTAGCCTGAAACCCTAAAATGAGACTCAGGCCTAAGCCATGTCTCCTGGATGAAGGGATGAAATTTATTAATGAGGTAAATGAGTTCATTTTTTTTATTTCTAATGCTCCGACAATTCCATTGAAGAATGGGCGGGACTGCAAATGTTACGGGCTAAGGAGGAAAGCTGAGTAAGTTTTTGGTGTAAGCTGAGAGGAAGTTCCGTGTCACTAAAACGGGAGATCATGTTAATTAGAATTGATATCATAAGTTTGCAGAAATTATCATTACTAAAGGAGTTGATGTCATTTCCCAGTAGAGCACACCCATTAGGAAGGGAAGAATTAGGATTATCAACAATTGCCTGATGGGCTGCCATATCATATCCAGAATTTAATGATTGGCTACAGGTACGTTGAGGGATAAAAATTGTTTTTTTGTATGATGCAGTTTGTGAGAGCTGAGCCGAAGGGGTTGAAAGACTGTCAGTTATGGTATAAGGGGTCTGTTGAGAACAATTACGAGGCTGGATTCTTGTTGTATCAGCAAAGGATCTTTTTGTCTGAGGGAATCTAGCTGAAGCTTCTAAATATGAGATATTTTCTTGTGACATAACAAGTTTAATAGATTTTTGCCTTAGATGTTCAGGACAAGTAGGGTCTTTTGCGGTGTGGGGACCTGAGCAGAATAGACAAGTAGGAGTTTGTCGAGAACAAGATAAACCTTCATGATTCTGTGCACACACAAAGCAGCGAGGGGATGATCGCCACTGGGAAGTAACATGGCCAAATCTACAACATTTATGACACTGAATTAGTGGCAAAACATATTTTTCCACTGGCATTGAAGTGTAAAAACAGTAAATATGGGGAGGAAGTTTTTGTCCAGAAAAAGTTAGAACAACCGTCTGAGTTGGAACCCATGAAACGCTATTGCTGTCACTCACTGATCGTCTATTAAGTCGCCGTGCTTTAATTATAGAACCGTAGCCAGAGGGAATTTCTATAGCTGCTATTAATTCTTCTAGTGTCCACTCTATGGGAACTTGTCTAACTAGCCCCATACGAGTGATACTATATGAGGGGATGGTTGCTTCATATTTAGAAATTTGGAGAGCTGGGTGATCGATAAAGGTGTTTGCATCTGCAGCTGTTTTAAACTCCACTGATATTCTATTTCGTCCAACTTTTTTGACTCCATCATGGACTATATTTTTAATATTGTTATGATACAGAAAGTGACCGAATTTAATTGGTTTAAGAGTTACTCCAGACAGCTGATCATTTGAGATTTTACTTACGTGAACTAGAAAAGGAGCGGCATCATCTTGAGAGTACTTAACTTTTTTATTAATAAAATCAGGATGGGTATATGAGGATTGTATTGAAGGAAACTGTTGTTTTGGATCAGTAATAACTATTTTTTGTGGATGGGCAGAGTGGTCGTTACTTACTTGGGCACGTTTACGGTTAATTAGTTCTACATTATCAATGTTAATGGGTAAGGAAAAGGAATCATTGCGAACCCTTCCGGAATCGGGAGGTTCGTCCTCCATTATATTACTACAACAAAAAATTACATAAAAACGGCACAACTACAAACACTTACTAATTTACAGATACCTCCACCAAGACAGAAAAATTTACTATAGTAACTCAACACACTTAATAAAATAATAAATTTTAAGCAAAAAAGGCACGACACTTGTATCTCTCACTTCCTCCCGAGTCACAATCCCAGACGATATACTGGTGATTCGTTCCAAAACATTGGACAGTATATAACGTCATACTTTTGCGCCATTTGGGAAAGTATTGGCGATTATTTTGTCATTTTGTGCTCCAAAAATCATTATATCCTCCTAATGGATATACCATCAATTATTCTATAATTTTTTGTATTTGAATAAATAGGAACAAATTCTGGCATGCTTCATTCGGCAAACACACAATTAAAAATTGTTTTATTATGGCCGGATATCCGACACAATATGGCGGCGGCACGCTAGTATAATACTACGCGTTCATTTCGAGTTTGCCGTCGTAGACCGTTACGACGTCACAGCTGACGGTTCCGTAGACGAAAAAAGTCATCATGTTTATGTTTTTTAGTATTCATATTTTCAATAAAGTTAAATAATAACGTGTTCGCTGAAATAAAATATTTTTTGAATGATGATGATGATGAAATAATAACGTGTTCGATAAAATAAAATTTTCATTTTTACACATATACATTTTTAAATATTCGAAAAAAATAAAATTACTCATTGTAACAGAAAAAATTAACGAATATCAACAGAAACAAAAACAAAAAATCAACAGTAACAAAAATAACAGCAAAAACAGTAACAAACTAGAGAACGTACGGGAGCATAAAAAACGGACGTAAGTACACTTCGACGTTGCTATCGGTACTAAAAGGGCGACGCTTGAGGCGCGGAATGAGGGGGCGCGGCGGGAGGTAACTGCATTCTTGAAGTGAACGACTAGTAGTGTCAAATGATGACGTCATTTGCATTGGACAGTACACTGCGTTGTATTTCGGAACATACCCTATGAACTAGTAGTTTGACAGTTGTGCCACAGTGACTGGAATAATGCTCAGCCAAAGAATGTGTAATAATTATGTGTTTATAAAACCTCAGGTTGCTTTTTGAATTTTTTCACATTTTGTTTTATTATAAGCATGATAGCCTGAGCTATTTATGCAGTATTTAAAGCAAATTTTGTTGTCATACATTTCACCTTTGTGTGAAGTAATTATTTCAATATTATGATCTTCCTGCAAATTGGCATTTAACTTTTATATGTAATTACTGCTGCTACATTGTATGCAATAGCAACACAATAATTCACTTATAACAATTATTCTATTATTGTTGTTTCAGGATAGTGGTCCTGAATGGTCTTTACCAGAATCCTAAAAACCAGTAAAAGAAAATGAAATATCATTACAAGGTTGGTTCATATAATCTAGTCTTTCCTTACTACCAGTTTTCTAATTTAAACATTATTATGATTTATGCTGCTTAATAATATTGTTATACCCGCTGTTTTTCTTTTATATCAGTTCAACAACTAAATCACATTATTCATCTTATTATCTTATCAACAACATAAGGGTATCCTACCTACTCTACCTGTTTATTAACAAATAAACTTAATTATACTGTTCTGTGTGTCACTGTTCAACTAGATGCAACTGTTAAGAATCTTGGAATACAAGAATGCACACTACAGGATAAATATGGTAAGTGTTCTGTACTTAAATTTTATAAAAAAAAAGAAACCTGAAGATAGAGTATGATCAGGTGCTCGATCTTCATGTTGCAGCAGCAGCTTGATTAAAGATTACAGAAAATAAATTTCAAGGAAGCTGTATTAATACATTCATAATAATAAAGTAAAGTAAAGTTACAGCCTGTATACATCCCACTGCTGGGCACAGGCCTCCCATCATTTCTGAGAGGGATTTAGGGCAAGGAAGTGTCCGCCGCACAGCCCCAATGCGTGTTGGCGAACTTCACATGTCTTCGAAAAAATTTTTTTCTTATTCCTCAGACATGCAAGTTTCCTCACGATGTCTTCCTTCACCGCCGAGCACGTGGTAAATTCGTGATAATATCTAGAAGTTTTTTCATTTGTTAATTACTGGGTTCTATTCACATATCTGAAAATGCAGTTTTTATTCCTGTCAGAATCAAAGGGACAACTCTTAGAAAATTTTCCTCTATTTCTCATAGTGTGTTTTTCGCCGGTTTTCGCTTTTAGAGAAGAATTTAAGGTATAATACAACTGATAATTAAGAAAAGATTGCTAAGTGGGATCACATTAAAAAATTACATGAAGAAAATCCTACATATAAAGGAATCCGATGAGTACCTAAGTTGTCTGACAGTCATCAGATCAGTTTGCTAATATATATAATTTATAAACATTATTATGATTTTTGCTGTTATATGAATAATATTGTTATATCCGCTGTTTATCCCTTATGTCAGTTCAGCAACTAAATTAAATTATTCATCTTATAATCTTATCAACAACATAAAGGTATCCTACCTGTTACTGTACCTTTTTTTTTTATTAACAAATAAACTTAATTATGTCTTTTGTATTCCAGCCACTGTTCAACTAGATGCAACTGCTGAAAATCTGAGAATACAAGCGTGCACACTACAGGATAAATACAGTGAGTGTCCTTTACTTAAATTTTATAGAAAATAATGAAATCTGAAGATAGAGTAAGATCATGTACTCTATCTCTATCTATACTATATATTTTTATGTTGAACGCTACAACTCTTAGAACCGAGCTCTGCTGAAACCGCAGGGCACAGCTAAGATTACAAAAAGAATTTTAAAGAAGTTGTATTAATACATTCATTATAATACCTACAAGTATTTTTTATATGTTTAATTACTGAGTTCTATTTACATCTTAACTCTGCCTGCAACAAAAAGCACAGGCAACTAACTCGTTCTGTGCTTTTTGGTGCTGCCGGTCCCAAGCCCGGAAAAGAGGAGGGAGCGGTTCCGCCGGAGAGAGTGGGTGTATCCGGTGGACTAACACACCCACCTGCGCTAGGACCTGCGCAGTTGAGCGCCGTACGCGGGGATGAAAGAGTCCTGGAGGGTTGAGCTGATCGTCACTGGGGTGTATAGTGTCGAGAGGCAATACGCCCTCTTTGGTCCGGATTTCAAGCTAAACGGTGGCCTTATCTGCTAGCCACAGATAGGGAAATGGCCAAGCGTCCCGTAAGAGAGTCGCAGGCGAGGGATGTGGGGGCTGCCTAGTCTCCCTGAAAAGGGCTAGGTGGTGGTAAAGGCCATGCTGACGGAGCAAGTGAAAGTCTACTCGGGCAGTGGGGATGGGCCTTTTCAGCCCTATCTGCGAGCTGGATCGAGCTCCCGATGTCGCGCTGTGAGCCAACTCTGTGTCCCTATATTCCCCGGTAATCCTAACGACTGAAATTCTTTTAATAAAGTAGGGCGTTCCCAAAGGTGCGGCCTCCATGGAGGGTGGGAAACCGGGAGGACGAATTATAAAACACTTAAAAACTATGGATAACACAAGGCCCATTAGCAGAGAGGGAGAGGTGTCAGAGGTGACCTTAGACACTGATAAACCAGAAGGAACCGCCGTTAAACCGGTGGTTCCACTGACTGTATAGTGGTTCCACCCAGCGTAGGTGGCCCCATCAAAAGGGCAAGTTCCGCGCTGGATGTTTCCAAAACCAGTTCCAAATCTAGGAGCTGGACGCGAAAAACGAGCAAGGAGCCGCTCCTGCGGAGCCCCAGAGAACGGATGACCTTTTCTCTGCTGCCTGGCAAGTGGTGAGCCGTAAGGGGAAGCGCAAGGTACCCAAAATGGTGACTTGCCGACCTGACGGACCGTCAGGTGGGTCTATCCCAGCAGGCAGTGGTGCGAAGGTCAAAAAGAAGAATAAGAAGCAGCGAGAAAAAGGCCGCAGAGAAAGAGCCGCGCTCGCTGGGTGCTGTGGTGCGATGACCAGAAGGCTCTGGACTGGTTGAAGGGGAATATTAATACCCTCGACCTCAAATCCAACACCTTGCTGACTATAACGGAACAATCGGAGATACCACAAAGAATCAAATGTGGTATCTTAATCCCTGATGTTCAAGGTGCCTGGAAGGACTCAGGCGACATTGGACGTGTGCTTGCGTACCAGAACCGCTGGGTAAACATCAAGGACTGGCTACTACTCAAAGCGGATAAACAGACGGACGGGTGGTTCCTCGTTGTTTTGGTGCCGGAGGATCATATCCCGACCCTGATGAAAGCCGGGCGCCGTCTCGCATGTGTATGTGGAGCGGTATACGTCAAATTCCAGGGTCGCGTAGGAAAATTCTTTGATTCTCCACTAAGCAAAGAGTCCGAAAAAAACCCGGAAGTCATGGATACCGTGGCCATGGTTGCCGGTACATCGGAGTCACTGGATGCCAAGTCCAGTGAAAAAACGGCCTGCACAACCGAGCCGAAGCACCCAGTGGAAACTGAGCTCAACGGCAGCTCACTGAGCGACATAGAGGACTGCATTTTGCCGTCCAATTCCGACTCGGTGGCTGACGATAAAACCCGGGATCTGCTGTCAGGCTTATTTTTGGGCGGAGACGGGGAGGACGCGATCTATGATAGCGTGCCCTTTATCCAGAACTAGCCTAGTGCAGGCAAACCTCCACCACAGTGAAACTGCGTCGGCTCAACTACGCAAGTGGTTGGAGGCACAAAGGTCGGCCATAGCCCTAATCCAAGAGCCATGGGTTGGGGCTGGTATAATTAAAGGCCTAAACAACCTAAAAGGTAAGTTATTCTACAACTCTGAGCACGACAAGCCTAGAGCGTGTATTTATACTACTGAAGATATCTATGCAAAATCATTAACAGATTTCTATTCCAGAGACATGTATGCCGTAGCATTACAAAATACAGTACAAAATAGTCGTCGCCTCGGTCTACATGCCTGAGTATGACACCCCTCCCCCTCACGACCTCGTCAGGCTGGTGAATTTCCGCAAGAGGGCCGGACTAGAGGTTGTGATCGGGACGGACTCCAATGCACATCATCCCCTTTGGGGAATGAAAAAACCTAATGAACAAGGTAAGATTTTAGTTGAATATTTATTTAGCACTAACCTAACCGTTTTAAACACTGGTTCTGAACCAACCTTTATAAATAAGACAGCGTTTACACAATAATCGATCCCACACTTGCAACAGAAGGAGCAGCTAAACTAATAATGGGATGGCATGTGTCGAAAGAGGCCTCATGCTCAGACCACAGACGGATCTGCTGCATACTACAGGTCAATATCCCCGCTATACCACCATGGAGAAATCCCCGCAAGACGGATAAAACAAAATACCTCAATAAGCTTACGTCTTCGCTCGCGGATGTTGGGAGAACTAATACCATAGCAGATCAATCTCTCCTAGAAGAACAGGTAGCAGCTGATACCAAAGCCGTGATCGATAGCTACCATGAATCATGTCCAGTAATCACTCCACCAAAATATGCTGAGCAAAAGCAACCGTGGTGGTGTAAAGAGCTAGACAGGAAACGTAAGAAGGTAAGAAAAGCCCTAAATAGGGCAATGAATACCTTAATGGATTCGGACTGGCTACTATATAAAAAAGCTAAGTCTGAATACAAAAAATGTATCAGGTATCGACGCTCAACAGGGTTGCGCAAATTCTGTAGTAGCATAGAAACCTGTGAACAAGCTAATCGGATAAGGAAAATCCTAGCTAAACAGAACACGCTTGGATCCATCTCTTTTAAGAAACCCGACGGAAGCTACTCAACATCGCCGGATGAAACGCAATGCATCCTAATTGATACTCACTTCCCAAGTTGCTGTGTAGTTGAAAGGGTGAACCAGCATGAAGATGCACTGACACCAACAAAAGAAGACTGGGATTTAGCACTAACAGTGGTGACGATGGACAAAATCCATTGGGCCATTTATAGTTTACTCCCCTATAAGGCGGCAGGACCTGACGGCATATTCCCGGCACTTCTTCACTGGGGGGGTAAAGCCCTAATAGTCAGACTAGTTGCCATAATCAGAGCATGTCTGGCTCTTAAATATGTCCCTAGGGGATGGAGGGAAGTGAAAGTCACGTTCATACCCAAACCAGGTAAGAATGACTATACAGACCCTAAATGCTACAGACCCATTAGTCTCACATCCTTTCTCCTAAAGACGATGGAGAGGATGTGTGAACGGCTGTTGAGAGGGTAGGCGCTAATTAACTTACCGCTACACGAAAAATAACACGCCTCTATAGCTTAGGTAAATCGACAGAATCGGCACTCTACTATGTAATAACAAAGATTGAGGAGGCCATCCAAAACAAAGTGATATGTCTAGGCTTCTTCGTAGACATAGAAGGTGCTTTTGACAGAACAAACTTCTCCAACATAAAAGGTGCACTAAGTAGACATAATGTTGAACCGACACTGATTGTATAGTAAACATGCTCAGTACGCGAACTATAAGGATTGCTGGTGAATCTCAGACAATTCACATCATGAAAGGATGCCCGCAGGGTGGGGTTCTTTCACCTCTTCTGTGGAATATGTTCATTAATGAACTCATCAGCAAATTAAACGCTAATCATTTCTACACAGTAGGTTATGCAGATGATCTGACAATACTAGTCTCTGGAAAGACAGCAAGCGTTGTGTGCGACCTGACCCAAGCGGCTCTCCGTATTGTGGAGAGATGGTGCAGGGAATATGACCTAACTGTTAATCCAAAAAAAAAACGATTCTAGTAATGTTCACACAAAAAGAATGCTGAATAACTATCATCTTCCAAGTCTTTTCAGCACAAAACTCCAGCTGTCCTCCGTACCTAGGTCTTACCTTGGATAGTAAACTTAACTGGAACAAACACATAGAAAACAAAGTCAACAACGCTAGTTTAACTTTCTGGCAATGCAGAAACATGATTGGCAAACGATGGGGTTTGACGCCAAAAATTATAGTGTAGCTGTACAAAACTGTAATTCGGCCCATGATCACATACAGCTCTCTGGTATGGTGGACCAAAACTAACAAAGCCACCACTATACAAAAGCTTCAGCGTTACCAGAGATTGGCTTGTATGGCTGCCACGGGCTGCATAAGAACTACACCAACAGCAGCTCTAGAGGCTATATTGGAGCTAACACCGCTTCATCTACATATACAACAAGAAGCAACTTTAGCTGCCATTAGACTCAAGACCCTAAATCTTTTAAGTAAGAGTAGAGTCCCCCATACAGGTATTAATATATAATTTTATAATTTATAGAATTTACTCAAAAATTCCTATCTTCCAAAACAATTTGTATTCAATAAGAAGTACAGGATAAAATTGAAGGAAACTGACCAGTTGGAAGGATTGGGACCAAAACAGCTCAGAGTTTTCACGGATGGTTCTAAGACAAATGAAGGTGTGGGGCCTGGGGCTTTCTCTGAATACCTTAATATCCACATATGCACACCGCTGGATACCCATAACACAGTCTTCCAGGCTGAATGCATGGGTATCATCCAAGCGGCCATAGCAATAGATGCTAGGAAGGTGAAAGACTTCTCCATCAGAATACTGACCGACAGTATGGTGGTACTACAAGCTCTGAGTTGTAATGTGGCGAACTCGGGACCGATTTATGAGTGCCATCAACAATTGAATGAGATATGTAAGCACAACAATGTGACTCTGCAATGGATCAAGTGACACAGTGGATCTATAGGCAATGATGCAGCAGATGAACTGGCCAGAAGGGGATCGACTCTGGCAAGTATAGGGCCGGAACCTATAATACCAATCCCATTTGGCTATGTTCTGTTAGGAGGGCCTTTAGAGACTTTTAGAGAAGAATTTAAGGTATACAACTGACAATAAAGAAAAAACTGCTAAGTGGGATCACATTAAACAATTACACGAAGAAAATCCTGCATATAAAGGAATTCGATTAGTGCCTAAGTTGTCTGACAGTCATTTTGATCCAACGAGTACAAAAATGAATGTGAAATTTGCCAGCCAAGTGTTCAGTAGAACTGTGTCTTTCACTATGGGATACCTTGCAGGTAAGATCAGGAATGTGATGTTTTTGTGTTAAGTATCAGCTATATTTAGCTCAGCAATATTACGTTGTCCTCAAATGATATGGCTTTGATTGAAACTACTTTTACGGATTTTATCGTGTTTAATTTTAATTATTTTTATTTTTTTTTAATTCCCGACGTTTCGGGTGCTTTCCAGCACCCATGGTCACGTGGGACTGGAACGTCCCAAAATCCTTAAAATTAGTTTTAATCAATGTGTAGTATTCGCGTAAATATAAGAAATCATTACGATATGGGTTACTCATATCATAACGATCTATTAATTGTAGAAGGATCTAAATCTGAGTGATAATTTTCTGTATGTATTTTTGCCACCATGGATTTTAAATAATTCAATTCTATACAAAATTATTCATAATATGTATTAGAATCACCAGTTACTCAGTAATTTAAAATGTAAATTGGAACACCATCTATGCAAGCGTGTATTCCAAAGCATAGCTACATGTTCAATTTCATACATATAAAGTGTACATTATGTGTACAGAAATCTTAAAACGTAATCTAATATTGAATTATTATTGTTTTACAGATGGGGGGTATCATCCTCCCAGCGAAATGCAAGTAGACTGCAGATGTCTGCTTTTCTTTGACAATCTTTTTGATTCTGTCAATAGCAGCTTTACAAAAGACAAGTTTTCAAAACCTCTCCTGGGACCCGTAACACCTAATTCAAAACACCAAGAATTTTGGACGGAATCAAAAAAAAATTAAAATCCATGAAATTTATCACATAAAAAAACACAATTGCAAGTGTTTTTTATGTGATAAATTTTATTTAATTAATAATTGGGTATGGACACTGGAAGGCATAGAAACATTAATAAAAATATTAGCTATAACATTACGTCTTTATGGATGCGCCACCTAAACTAAGACCCAATCGAGAACTTCTTTGAGGCCATAAGAAGCCATGGGTGCTGTAACACAAATCCAACGCCAGAAGGATTTGAATCAGCGTTAACAATCTTATTGATCAATGGCCTGTCCAGTGTCCATGCCCCTGGAGCAAATTGTGAAGAATACCAAAGTGACAAAAATTACAAAGAATAGAGAAGCTGCGACGACTGGTGACATATCTTTAGATACTGTAAATGAGATTACCCTTACACCTTAAGTGGAAAAAAGTCAGCCCCAAATAATGGGACCCCTACAATATGTTTCGGGATATTAAAAAAAAACGAAAAATAAAATATTTAGATCCTGCGAAGTTTGTAAGGGTTATTTCTATAGCGAAATTGAAAATGATTTTGTTAGAAGAAGAGAATTTGCCAATCGTCGTTGGCTTTCCAGCCCTAGTCCAGATTTTTTAATATGCATATCTAACATACAAGATATTATAAATAAAATATTAAATAATAATTTAAATCAAAAAGCCCTCAGAGAATACATAAAAACAATTATTCTTATATTTTTAGATTTTAATTTTTTAACATGCAATGTGCATAAAGATAAATTAATAGAATATTCAATTAATTTAGTATGTCGATTTATTATGTTTATATATTGTAAAAATATAAATAACATATTATCTGGCAAAAAAGATATTGACAGTGACGAGAATGTAATGCAGTGCAAAGCAAAAAAGTATTTTAAAAAATGTTTTAAGAGAAAAATTGGACATGTTGTTATTATTGCATGGAGCCAACAATGCATTATTAAAAAAAATGTGCATGCCTTAAGCGCTCATATTATAACGTCAACTTTTTAAAGTATTTTAAATACAAGATTTCGCTAATTACCTTATTACTATTACTTCTAATTTTCCTTTAAAAACACTTAACGGAATTATTTTAAAACGACCAGAAATCAACTTTAATATTACTTTAATTTTTAGATATTTGTACTCAGGCTTAGCTATGAGTTATAGCGCTGAGGCACGCGGGTTCGAATCCCGCACAGAACAAGTATTTGTATGCCCTACAAGTAATTGACTGCCTCCACGATACGGGAGAAAATAATTATGACTAACCAAAACAAAATTAAGCGGCTTTTTCAACAAAACATAATTCAGCAATTCATCCATCTTGTGGGAATCCATGGAATGTAAATGATATTTTTATATCATTTAAATGTTCAATATGCTTGTTGAATACGATTTCATGCGACAAAACGTTGAGTTCTTGATTTTCAGGCCCTAGTAGAACATACCTACGCGTTTTGAGCTTAAGGCATGCAATAATATCAAAGACTGGCTATAGAAAATATAACTATAATATATAAATATTATATTATGACCTACTACGACGACTATTATACCAATGCAAAATAAATTATAGGACTATAATAATGTGTTTTATTTTCTGCAGCTTTAAGTAATCCCTTAATTTACTCATATACGTTAGTCTATACATATACGTAAATAGCTATACGTATATTTGTGGTACCCGCTGACGATACGTCCATTAATCCAAATGGATGGGTAATCGTCCAAAATCGTTCCGTGAGTGGTAAAAACATATTCCATTTGGATGGACTTCATCGAGCTCTGGATTTCCAAATGGATTGAAATCCATGCGTCCAGTCCAAATGGACGTCGTCCGCGGCCGTCCGTCGATGTCAAAAACGTGCGCCACGCCAAATGGAAGCATTCCGAATCGTCAGTGAATGGGCGAACCGGCGTCCATTTTTTGGACGTTATTGCGTCAGTTAATGTTTTGGTGTTGATGGTAGTACATGTGCTCTGTTTGTCAAGCATAAACTGTGTATTGGATTAAATATGTTTTTGTTATGTAAACTATGAACTGTGTACTTGTTTGTCACCCAACAAACGAGTACACAGTCCACATGATGTTAAGTTGATACTGTAGCCTATATATTGAATCTGTCATCGAATAAGAATCAAAATGTAAATGCATTGTCACCCCTGTAGAACTATGTGGAGTGCCTCGTTTCCAGTAAAAATATTATCCGGTTCTTTACAATCGGCATACGAAACGCAGCAGATTTAAGCTGCTATTTTGTGAGATAGTGGTCCTTCTTCGTTCGATTATATATATATATATATATATATATATATATATATATATATATATATATATATATATATATATATATATATATGTAGAAGGAGAGTTGTAGGTTTGTAGTTACAGATGGCGTCACCAATCGCTTTTGTTCTGAACCCGTTGATTAAAGCCTCATGTATTTTATTTTCTTAAATTTGTGACATATATTGTCATTTTGCTTCATATGAAAGTTTTGTTATTGTAATTTTTATTAAAATATAAAATGCCTGTGAATTGTCATAAATCTACTTCAGGTGGAAAAGGCAATGAGGGTATGTTTTTTGAAAGAAATCCAAATATTTGTGCTGCTGGACTACCTACTGCACAAGCTGATAACCAAGTTTCAGACGCTTTAAAGTGTTATTTGTTACAAGATGAAGTAGATGCACTTATCAACGACGCTATTATACCCACAAAAGCCCCTAATGTTCCCCCTCCTTTACGTCACCCCCCTCCACAAGATATGCGTAACGCTGGAATTTTCGGAGAAGTTTCTCAACTTATAAATCCTCCTCTAAAAACTAAGTTTCAATCTCTGGTGGATGAACTGAAAGAAACCAGTTATGCTTCTTATTGGAAAAAACCACTTGGTAATGTTAAAGATCCTATTCCAATGCTTCCCGAAGGACTTGACCCATATAACACCACATTTGGAATTAAGACACCAAGTAAAGAAAGCCTTTATGATGTCATATTACCAAAAGAACCATTGGAAGATAAAACTGTCACTTCAAATTGGCCAGGTGCACAAGTTAATCGGAATTATTGCAAGCCTGCATTCAATCCGGACTTAACATTTGGCTGTAGAAGCCACGTTGATAAACGAGGAATATATGCTAAATGTTCTTTAACAGATGACAGAATAGCTAACGGAAATGCAAACAGATCAGTACTTAATACAGTACAATCTAATTATCTAAATTTAAAAAAACCCAGAGTTGGAAAAGTTTTAGCGCCTACTGATAATTTAAGCAAGGTTCCCGGAGGATTTTCTTTTGGTATTCTTAAAACAGCTGAAAATATTCAAGATTGTCTAAGCTCTTGTAAAATCAACCCAGAGCGAGAATTTTTAAGAAAATGTTTATCTCATCTTAACTCTATTCGAAAATATTTGTCTTCACGGTTTCCTGCAAAATTTTTCAATGGTTTATATCTAAATCTCAAATATTTTGACACAAACAAAACTGGTTGTTTACATAAAGAATTCGTTTATAAATTATGTAATTCAAAACTTATAAGGCTGGACCCCTCCATGATCGAACCATTATTATCTATATGGCAAGCGTTTGATGGAACAAACATAAAATATAAATGTTTAGTTCATATACTTAATTTTAGAGAACCAATTCCGGATATTCCGCACATCCCTGATTATCCAACAGATTGTATTGAATTGAGAACAACTTACAGAGAAATGGTAAAACTTGGACAAGAGATAAATGAGTCACGAATGGCTGGTATACCTTCAGGTAGATTTTTCGATCTCGATTATCCTATAACACCTGAGTACTGTTGTAAAGCCGATAGAATATGCTTACCACAAGAGTCGGACGTAATGTCGTGTATATCTCCGAGCATTTTTACTTTACTACACGTCAACCATCGCGATATGTACGCAAAACGAACACCGGAAGTAATAAAAAGAGTATTTCAAGCTGCAGGAGAAAATTTCACCGATGAGCAATTCCAGAGCATTTGGAATGAGGCCGAAAAGCATCACTCTCAAGGTTGGGTTTCCTTTGAAACATTTAGGCAAGCGTTGTATAAAATTTCAAATAGTTGTTAGATCGCAAAAATGTTTTACACTTTATTGGCCAATAAATTTATATCATACATATAATTTATACATTCTAAGGGATCCCTTTTAAATCTCACAGACTATGATCGATAAACTGAAGATGACTGTTGTAGTCACTTTAATGGCGGCTTCTCACTGCGTGTGTTATCACACGCCGCGCCGCGCCAGCACGCGCCGCGCGCAGTGTGAAGGGCTTGGCGCGGGCAGGCGTGGCGCGGCGCGCGCTATCTCGCCGCTTCTCACTGCGTGTGTTATCACACATGCCGCTCGCACCCTCACGCGCCGCGCGCAGTGTGAAGGGCTTGGCGCGGGCAGGCGTGGCGCGGCGCGCGCTATCCGTTTAAAGTCGGTAACTTCAAAGGCGCGGCGCAGGCTCGCGCGTCGGTGCGCAGGCGCGCGCGGTGCGGCGTGTGCTTACAAGATTGAATTCGTTCATTTCATCGTAATTCGTTCGACATTGAGGTACTTTTATATGGAGTGGTCTAATGAGACGATTGCTGAATTTTTAATTTTGTACGAAAGCGAACCCTCTCTTTGGAATTCGAAAAGTACAGAGCATAAAAACAAAAACGACCAACACGATGCCTGGCTACAAATCCAAATGAATTTAAAAAATGGTACCATGCAGTTAAAAGAAATTACGATAAAAAAGGATACCTTAATGGGAACCTATAGAAAATTAAGGAGCAAAGTTTCCCAATCAGTAAAGTCCGGCAGCGGTGCTGATGAAATTTATATATGGCTTTATATATGACATAGTGGCTACCGGCCTGGCTTCTGAGCAAGTTGTTGTTTTATTATAGTTTATAAGTGATTTTCGGTTGTTGCGACAATAAGTTTGAGTTGGGATTAGCCCTCTGTTTTTTGTTGTCTGTTTAGATTTTCATGCTGGAACCACATTGTATGTTTGTGTAGTGTTGTGCGAAATTGACGTTTTCATTTATCATTCCCTCAGATGAAGTAAAAAAAGGTAGATATCGCACCTAGAACAAGAAACTGTAACCAATTTTATAACTATATGTGAGTCAGAGAAGTGTTGCCACTTTTTTTAAAAGTCCCTGAAAATCGAGATACAATACTACAAATATAAGAGTAATATGCGACGCAAATGCGAAAGTATAGCTGTCTGTTTTAGCAAATTTCAACAATTTGACAATTCAAAAAAAAAAGATGAAGCACGTAGGAGGCGTCTATAGATCATTTAAAAGTCTTCTTGATAGATTGTCCAGTGAGCATGTAAGAATTGATAAATTACAACATATGTAATGTAAAACATGTTTATTATAAAAAATAAATTAATAGTAAAAAAACTAGTTGGAATAAAAAATAAATTTCCATGGAATAAAAATACACTTATCTAAATGAAAAAAAGTATATTTCAGTAAATGCAAAATAGAACAAACTCGAGCCGGGTTCACAAAGGTGTGTTCTAATTTGTACCTCGGGTAGGAGAGATATGAAGTATCAGCTGGAGAGGACACCTGAGCTTAGGTTAAAAAGAGCAAGGCCGGCTTTACCGTCTCCGGGTGGTAATGGACAGCATTAAGATTGGAATGAAGTGTCCTGATGTTGCAATAATTCACGGATAGCGTGACAGGGGTTGCCTTGGTCTTATTGCTCCGCTTGCCCCTAGCAGTTTTAGTCGCGAGCAGGATTCCCTCCCCCCTCTCCCCCAGAATACACGGAGCAGCGTAAACACCCACGCTCAGGAAGAATAAAGTAGCTTGGTCGTGGATGCTCAGCGAGGGATTCTCCGTCACCAGGAGTGAGGGCACCCTCTTGGGATAGTTTTTATTTGCTTCTGCTACAATGTTAAGTGGGAGGGGGAATTGGGCCTCCAGCCCAAGCGAAACGTAGAGGTATTATGTGAGGTCGTGGTACCACCCCGGTTCAAGCTGGCCCATTCATGCGACATCAATAGCCGCTGCGTGGCTCTACCACTGTCAAGTCAAGAGGCTGGCTGCCATTTTGGTTCATTTCAGCTCAGTCTTATAGCAGCTACCCTTCATTTTTTTATAGGATAGGATGACAAACGAGCATACAGACCACCTGATGGTAAGTGGTTGCTGTGGCCCATAGACATCTACATATATTATCAATTACGAATCAAAGTGTAGATGCGTTGTCACCCGTAAGGACTAAGATATAAGATTTGTAGGTAGTCTCCGGTCCTCTACACTCACCATACGAAACAACAGCATTAAGCTACTATTTTACGCTGGTATTCTGTGACAGCGTGATTGTTCCCCGGCCGAGCCGATCCATTCGTGCTATAACTATACTACTAATCGTATAACTGCAGCATGCCTCTACCACGTAAAAATTCATGTCTTATTAAAATATTCCATGGTAGCCTAAAATCATAAATATTTTTGATAGTAAAATAGTTTGTAAGTAATCAACAATTAAAACAGAAACATCAGCGACTTAAAAAATTAAATATTTACCTTGACTTCAATTTGATGTACATAGTAACAACTAATTAAAAAAAATATGCTTACTACATATATTTTATAACGTAGTCTAAAATTAAATACCCAAGTCTTGAACCATTAGAAATATGAAATACTATACTGGCAACATTCTCCCGTTACTAAATGTCGAAACATTGACATTCGTGCTTCGAATAACCTTAAAAATTGTGTTGGATTAACAAATTAAAATATAGTTAAATGAGTATTTACGAGTGAAAAGATGTTGCTTCAGACTTTCTGTTCACTTTAGTATTGTTTTTGCACCATTTAACTACACAGGACGGCATTTTGTAGGCAAATTTACTGCACGACACCACGAGAAGTACTGAGCGAAAATGAGCGTAGTATGATGCATGTGTGTGTGCGTGAACGCGTGTGCTTACATAAAGGAGCGGAGTTTTTTGGCTTCACTAATAACAAAGGCCGTGCTGTATCTACCTTTTTTTACTTCATCTGAGATCATTCCGTAACCCGGTGGACATATTTAATTTGGTTTGGTGTTGTATTTTGCGGAATAAACGCTTTTACATCGTGTATGTTAAATATATATATATATATATATATATATATATATATATATATATATATATATATATATATATATATATATATATATATATATATATATATATATATATATATATATATATATATATATATATATATATATATAATGTAAAAATAAATTTTAATATTACTGAAATCTATAATACGTCTTTAATTGAACCCTAATCCCTTAAAATAAAAATATAACCGCCTATAGTATAGATAGCCGTATATACATAACTACATACAACTGTCTATAGTCAACATGATATTGAGGTTAGTTCAAGGGATATGCTACCAGACGGCGACACTATTCATAACCGATAACACACGCAGTGAGAAGCGGGTGGCGCGGGCTCGCGCGTGGCGCGTGCTAGCGCGTGCAAATCAACACGGGCGGCGCGGCGTGTCATAACCGATAGCACACGCAGTGAGAAGCGGGTGGCGCGGGGCTCGCGCGTGGCGCGTGCTTGCGCGTGCAAATCAACACGGGCGGCGCGGCGCGTCATAACCGATAACACACGCAGTGAGAAGCGGGTGGCGCGGGCTCGCGCGTGGCGCGTGCTTGCGCGTGCAAATCAACACGGGCGGCGCGGCGCGTCATAACCGATAACACACGCAGTGAGAAGCGGGTGGCGCGGGCTCGTGCGTGGCGCGTGCTTGCGCGTGCAAATCAACACGGGCGGCGCGGCGCGTCATAACCGATAACACACGCAGTGAGAAGCGGGTGGTGCGGGCTCGCGCGTGGCGCGTGCTTGCGCGTGCAAATCAACACGGGCGGCGCGGCGCGTCATAACCGATAACACACGCAGTGAGAAGCGGGTGGCGCGGGCTCGCGCGTGGCGCGTGCTTGCGCGTGCAAATCAACACGGGCGGCGCGGCGCGTCATAACCGATAACACACGCAGTGAGAAGCGGGTGGCGCGGGCTCGCGCGTGGCGCGTGCTTGCGCGTGCAAATCAACACGGGCGGCGCGGCGCGTCATAACCGATAACACACGCAGTGAGAAGCGGGTGGCGCGGGCTCGCGCGTGGCGCGTGCTTGCGCGTGCAAATCAACACGGGCCGCGCGGCGTGTCATAACCGATAACACACGCAGTGAGAAGCGGGTGGCGCGGGCTCGCGCGTGGCGCGTGCTTGCGCGTGCAAATCAACACGGGCGGTGCGGCGCGTCATAACCGATAACACACGCAGTGAGAAGCGGGTGGCGCGGGGCTCGCGCGTGGCGCGTGCTTGCGCGTATTAAACCAACACCGGCGGCGCGGCGCGTGATAACACACGCAGTGAGAAGCCGCCATAACGTAGATACCATGCCGCCCTTACCGTTCACTTTTTGCGCTAGATAGATTTCATATTCTGGTTATTTTTTTGGATAGACATCTCAGCCTTGTACTTTACTGCGGTATTTTTACAATAACTTAGCACCCCTCAAATTTTGACTCAATTTTTATTTTGCTTTATCAAATTCTGCACATGCAAGACCATTGAGTTATATGTATGTACTACGCACTAGAGAAGCTATTCCAAACAAAAAGTGTGCAATACTCTATGTTGCCCTATGTAGTATTGTTAGAAGAGGGTCTGAATCAAGAGTGGCGGCGCCGCGGCGGGCTATATAGGAGGGCGGCTGGCAACACTCGCCCCTTTTTGCCATCGGTCATCACGGCGCACAGAAGCCCTGCTCGAATACCAAGCGTCTAGCGTCATTATTTCAAATCTTTAATTGTTGATAGCTTGTTTTAAGTTAATAATTATCTATTCGGCTGGAGGCCATTAACATCTTATTAAAAATCAATCTGTGTTTCTATTTGTAACAGTATATAATATTATCTATATGTCTTCGCTCATGCGCGGCATACAGTATAGTCGCGCATTTCTAGTTTAGATGATGTTGGTGCTGCTAGCCTATGGGGCTTTTACACCTTCATAGGACTCGGGACCCACGACCGGGGGCTATAAAAAAGTGAATTCAAAATTCTGCATCGTTACTTGCGTAATCATGACTCCTAAGACAGTGTACTGTGCACGTGGATGAGTTATCTAACGGCCGTACGAGCAGGGGGATGGCGGGCCTTGGCTCTGACGGCTAACTCGTGTCGTTCGATGTTCCGGGCAGTGAGAACCGCCCAGGGACGCGGGTGTAAGGTGTGTACGCAGTGTGAAGTGGTCTGCGGACTCGCTGTGTCCCGCCCGTAGTCCTATCAATGTTTGCTTGGGCCGGCGACATATGTGTCGTTGGAATCTAGCGGAACTGGGAGTTCAGTTAAATCGTTGCGGGGCCTCTGAAAGCTTTGCTTTAACGTTTCGAGTCTTGGCGTAGGTGGCTGCGTTAACCACTAGCGGCACGGAATAAATAATAGTACTAGGTACAGAAGTTACACTTTTTTGATGTTGACTGCTTGCCGACTTTTAATAGCCTACATAATTATTATTAATTGGATAAATCGCGCACGCAAGCTAATTAAAACATTATCGCTGCGCGCGAGTGTCCATATTCCTTTGCATCTTTTCCTATTCCCTTAATAACCACGGAAAGTGACGGCGGACTTTCCTTGGTTATTAAGGGATGTCAATAGAAAGTAAAAAAAAATACATTGCGAAATGTTAATTAAGTTATTTAGGTGAAGTACCTCTTCTGACCATTATCGACTGACTATATTTTCGCCCCTACGAGTATATGAGTTCTGCGATACCTAACGCATGCAAATTGCAAGGTCATTCGTTGGGACACAATACAATATTATATTTTTTATTCAATAAATCATTATTTATTAACATCTACCACCTAAAAAACTCTTTCTTTCTACCACCTGGTCGAGTCCACAGTCCACACATAGCATTAAAAAATAACCTAGCGGTGGTCTTGAGTAGTGGCTATTTATATTTGCTTCTGTTATCGTAGGCCATATAACTTAACAGTGCATTACATTATATTAGAGAATTAGGCGTTGAAATGGTCCCGGCACTTAATTTTCGTAAGCACATTTTAAATATTTGTAAAAAAGCTTTCAGGAGCTCTCGGCTTTATATTAAGACAGTGCAGGGATTTTCAGAATTTATTAACTATAAGAATTTTATATAATGCTCTCGTAACAAGTCAACTTGAAACGAACGCAAGTATTTGGAATCCACATGAAAGCAAGTATAGTGTCATGGTCGAAAAAATTCAAAATAAATTCACGCGATTTTTATACTTTAAGCAGTACGGAAGCTATCCTTGTTTTCCACTGATGTATCCGAGTCTGTTTGAACTGGGGATGGTTGATGACAGCCGCTTAAGTGTAAGGAGAGACATCACTCTTATTAAATATATGTGGAAAGTATTACGTGGATGGATATATCACGCAGATGTGCTCGCTGCGTTAAAGGTGCGGGTGCCTAATAATTACGTGTGTTCTTGTCGTCATCCCCCATTACTCCTCGTGCCCGCTGCTAGGACGAAGTTGCTTCAGAATGCACCATGGTCATGGGCTATACACTATGTTAATCATCTCACAGGATATTGACATTTGCATGTAGTGAGACGAAATTCATGATTGCAGCTTACAAATGCGTCGAAAATTGAAATGTTTTTCATTAGTATTTTATCTTACCATCAATTTGATAGGTTTCATACAAGATACCATTATTTATTAGTCAGTAGTTAGGTTAGTTATTGCATCGCATTGGTTTAATAACTGTAATGATGTTATAATTGTGTAATAAATAAATAAATAAAAGAAATGGATGACAGTAAAAGGAAAACATCGTGTGGTAAACGACATCTTTGAAGCTAGCACTTCAGGCATGATGATGGAAGACGAGTGCTGACGAGCGCAAGTGAAAAGAGACCGTTACCGTTACGGCCTATTAAAGTCCACTGCTAAACATACGCCTCCCCATGGATTGCGTTATTAGGGGATATTTGCCACGCCTGCCAAGCTTGGCAGGCGGGTTGGTAAACACAGTTTTTTTGTTTTAGTCGTTATTAAGAAGTTACTGCTGCTAATCTCTAGATTAGTTTCCCTCTGTTGATTCTTACCACACCCTCAGGATAATATGGGTACTAGATATTTATATATACTACATGGCCACTACTCGATAAGTGAAGAGGGTCCCCTGGGATGAATTTGCAACCGCTGGCTTTGCCTGCACTTGCATTTTTACTTTTAGTTGAAGGTAGATTTAGATTTCTATGGGCCCCATCATCCACTAACCATTAGATGGACTGCGTGCTTGTTTGTTACCCTAGTTCTTTAGAAAAATCAACATTTATTACTTTACTTACCCTTAGGTTGTTGTCCGAATTGTTAAGGCCTCTGTGGTGCAATCACAGCGCACTAACACTGTTTCGTAGCAGCATTGGGAAAGAGGGTTAGGCTAGATAGAATAGAAAATCTCCATCTAGTAATTAACCATCCAAAATTGCATGTAGACTAGTTTTAATTAACAAAATCAACGTGCTTATAGCCGTTTTTAGCTATTCTTTATTAATTATACAGAAGCTCGTTTTATCTAACTACCGCGTCAGGTGTGACTTAACTTTAAAGAAAAGCTACTTTAAAGAAATTAATTTTTGTTAGAGCCACGTTGCAGCTATATCGTGGTTGTAGCACGAAAAGGTTGACCACGTTCTCACATTATACCAGCGTAAAAAAGCAGCTTAAACTGTAAAGAGGAAGGTACTAATACTTTACACAGCCAAATAATTTTTTCATTTTAAAAGTTTTTTTTACTTCCTCTCTTTTTTTCCATTTACACATTATATAAGATAGGTATTTTTTGGTTGTTCTAATTTTATTATTTTATTGTAGTGATAGTTTTATAGGTTACTGTTCTCCTTAAAGGAAGTCTTTTATTATATGTTGTGTTTACCTTTAATTTAAATGCATATATACAATTTTTTCAAGTGCACCTCATAAATAATATAGTTTTTATATGTATTTAGTTGGTAAGCCTTATTAAATAAATAAAATAAAATAAATAAACTTAATGATGTTTTGGTTTCGTATAGTGAGTGTAGAAACCGGAAACAATTTTACTACGAGACATTCCACCGTAATTCTCAGGGGCGACAACGAGATGTAATGGGTCATTTTGGCTATTACCAACAGTGTGCTCGTATGTCACTGTTATTCTATTAAAAAACCTACCCTTATTAAATTATACAATTATATAATTACACAGTTGGAAATAGGCCTCTTCTCATTTCCAAGTGGTTTTTGGAGCGTCAGTCCGCTGCGCTCCTCCTCCGTCCTGTGCGTGCTGGCAAACTTAATGTATCCAAAACATATTTCTTAAACACACAGGTATCCTCAAGAAGTTTTTCTTTACCGTCAAGAATGTGGTAAATTCGCAAATAAAATTTCCACATACAGTTTGATTAGTATTCGTAGGGATCGCATGCTCATTCCTCGCGTACTCTTAAATTTACGGCTTGTGCCTTAGTTCTTATTATTGCAATAAAGTCAGCCTGTCTGCTTTCCTGATGGGTTCTACCCCTTCAGCCTAAAACACCCTATCAAGTACGCTGCTTAACATAGGTCACCCATATGGGGGCTATTGCTTTAGTTTGCCATTTTTTTGGTGGCGGGTTGGCAATGGCATTTATCAACTATTTTGAGTTGGTATTAGGAAGGTATTTTATGAAAGAGGGGGTAAACGAGCATGCGGCTCACCTGATGGTAAGTGATTACCGCCTTCCATGAATAACTACAATGGCCGGGAGAATTGCAGATGTGTTGCCAGCCTTATAAAAAAGAGGTTCTTATCTTGAAGGTTCCTATGTTGTTTTGGTCCGGAGACATCGCTGGTGGTAGACGATTTCACGAGAAAGTTTTACGAGGGAGAAAACTTCTGGAAAATCGTAGAGCGCCCACCCATCTTCCGTTTAAGTAGTTACACTCTGGCACCTCTTCCGACACCCACGACATGATAAAAATAGTTAATTTTCTTATGCCGGCACTAAATGGTTAATAGGAATATTTTTGTAAATAGAATTTTAAACAAATTTAACTAACCCTAGATACAGAGTGCATGTTGTACATTGCTCTATCTCTAGTGTAGAATAACATTAGTTACTAGTTAACTTTGTATTTATTTACTTACTTTGCTCATTCATATTATAATTTAGATGAACAAAGTATGCTCATCTAAATTATTATGGCGGGGTAAAGTTAATTTATACAAGGGTACCTTTTCGGGCTACAGTTCTACAGTTGAGGTAGTTTTATTGTCTCCCATGGTCAAATCCCGCTTTGCGACGACGATTGTCCAAGCCAAGGTTCTGTTTAGCTTTACTTTAAGGCTCAACGGTTATTTCTATCATATAATATTAATAGCATTAATTTTAGAGTTCATTACTTCACGCCACTGCATAGCATATAACCGTTGCTCTCTTTGTAAAAGGACTAAAATTTATTTGTTTAACAAATACCAGCGTAATATAGCAGCTTAATGCAGCTGCGTACCGTATGGTGAGTGTAGAGAACCAGTGACACTTTTTGTTGGCAAAGAGGCGTTCTATCTTAGTGCTCATGGGGGGTGGGGGGTGGAAATCCACATACATTTTTACTTCTTAGTTGAGAATAAATTGAGATGATGTCTTGCCTGCCAAACGTGAGAATAACGGTTATCTGTCCTATAGTAATCCATCATCACATTTGGTCCCGTGGGTGTGGTAACAGGGGACTGTGGAAAACGTCAGAAAAAGTTTATGGTTCACGAGGCTCACCTGATGGTAAGTGATCACACATTTTCAACACCAGGGGATTGCAGAAGCGTTACTGACCATTTACAAAAGAGTAGGCTCTAAGTTTCGTCGTAAAATACACACAGTATACTAAACACTTAAAAAAAGCTGTGTGTGTAATGATTTCTTATATTTACGCGAACACTACACATTGAAATAATACTAGTTTTTACGGAATTTATCGCGTATATTTAACTTTTTAATATCCGACGTTTCGAGAGCTTTACAGCACCCATGGTCACGGGAAGGACTGAGATGTTTAACGTCCAGATGTCATAGTTAACCGCGGTTAACTATGACATCTGGACGTTAAACATCTCAGTCCTTCCCGTGTAGTATATTTACGCGAACACTACACATTGAAATAATACTAGTTTTTACGGAATTTATCGCGTATATTTAACTTTTTAATATCCGACGTTTCGAGAGCTTTACAGCACCCATGGTCACGGGAAGGACTGAGATGTTTTAACCGCGGTTAACTATGACATCTGGACGTTAAACATCTCAGTCCTTCCCGTGACCATGGGTGCTGTAAAGCTCTCGAAACGTCGGATATTAAAAAGTTAAATATACGCGATAAATTCCGTAAAAACTAGTATTATTTCAAAAGCTGTGTGTATTTCTCAGTGAGCACTTACGGGCGGAGAAGAAGAAACTCTCCATAGAATTTCAGTGTAAAATTGTAGTATAATGCAGCTGTGTTGCATATGTTGTATAACAATATATGTATCTACCTTTTCAAACCAAAGAAGCATTTGTTTCTTTATCTTAGTCGCAACATCTTGCAAGCCTCACTTTTCTCTTACCACACACTTTAAGGCTAACCTGTTCAAATCTCATTTCAAATTGAACTCAACTTTATCGTGCATAATATAGTAGTTAATGCGTGTTAAAACTACATCGTTAATACTTAAACTAGCGCGTCAAAGTACGGTTTAAAAATTTAAAGACAGGACTTGTAACTATGACTAAGCTGTGTAAATTGACTCAGTCATCCATGTGTTTGATACAAAGTTGAAATTAATCGCGAGGATATAGAATTAGAAATTACCCGCTAAAATATTTATATTGGATGAAGTATGTAGTGTTTTTATTAATTCATTAGTTACGAATATTTCGTTCGGTATAAAATTTTTTGAATTCTTATCTCAATCTCAATACCTTTATATGCCCCATAGCTGAGCACAGGACTCCTTTTATTTCTAACAGGGTTTTCTAAGTTGTGCAGTAAGCTGATCTGAAATAACTTTGAAATAATACTAGTTTTTACGGAATTTATCGCGTATATAATATAAAAAAAAGATCAATTAAAACCCGCGTCAAAGAACATATAGCTGATGTGAAGAATCGACGCTCCGGGAAGTCTGCAGTCTGTGAACATGTACAGGATCGCCCCCGTCACTACATCAGACTTGATAGACCACAAATCCTCGCTAAAGAACACCGATTCCTTCCAAGGATGATTCACGAGGCTATTGAATCAAAAAACATCCTAATTTCAATAGAGAAGATGGCTGGGTGCTACCATCTGCTTGGGATCCTATAATAAATAAAATTAAATCCCAACCCAAGTATACTACAATACCATAAGTTCATACTGTGTAGATCGGAACAAAAGTTAAATTTTAATCTATGATAACCGCGGTTAACTATGACATCTGGACGTTAAACATCTCAGTCCTTCCCGTGACCATGGGTGCTGTAAAGCTCTCGAAACGTCGGGTATTAAAAAGTTAAATATACGCGATAAATTCCGTAAAAACTGGTATTATTTCAATGTGTAGTGTTCGCGTAAATATAAGAAATCATTACTGAAATAACTTTCTAAAGCGGTGCAAATTTTCTATATTAATTTTGTAGATTCTAACCATGTCCAGTATCAGACTCACAGGCACTGTTAAAGGCGGAAACTTTAAAAATAATTAAATTAATAAAAACCTAATTTACGTAATAATGTAGGTACAACTTATTGCTAACAAAAGTAATGATAATGAGCATTATAATCTACCTGATGGTAAGTGGTTGCTATGGCCCATATATATGTCACCCCCGAGGACTAAGATGGAATGCCTCGTTTCCGGTAAAAAAGGGTCTCCGGATCTCTACACACACCATATGAAGCACAGCACGTATTAAGTTAATATTTTACACTGGTATTCTGTGAGAGCGTGGTCCTTCCCTGGTTGAGCCAATTCATTCGCGTTACAACTATACTAATATAACTGCAGCTTGGCTCTACCACGTATAAAAGGAATTACAATATTTATTATACTCGTTAATTATTTCTTTTTTCTATTTTTTGTAAGTGTGAATGTGTAGCCAAGGCGACATCAATATTTAGTAATAGGAATAGTATCTATGTAAAGAATAGTAGTTATTAAAGTCCTAGTACTAACAACACATTATCTCACTGACACCCTCCTTCCAATTTATTAGAATTCCATTAATTGTTGAAGCTCTCTGTATCTATTAATTAAGTTTAGTACGCTTAGAGATACGTTAACTATCTCTATATAATTTAACTCGATGTTTATTAACATCCTGAGAATAGATTAGCTGTTATTTACTGGTGTTGAAAACTATACCGATGAATCGAGATCTGTCGCTACAGCTTCTGATTTTATCGCATAATTGTGATAATAAATTCTGTCACGTAGCACTTAACGTGCGTGCGGGGTGCTTGCGTAGATAATAATAGAAATAAAACATAAAACATATTGCGAAATATAAATAAAATATTTTCATGATGTAAAAGAACTCCAGCACGTTATTTTCCTGGACGTAATAATGCGTAATAATCTCCGGTTGTGGTCTCTCCTTTACTTAGATATTCGATCTTCATATAACTTCCGCATCGCGTTGGTTTTTCGTCTCCGGGTCAATATTGTGTACCTACGTTTCACCTACGGTTGAAAATAAAACAAAACAAAACGAGCGCAAAAATAATCCGGATCATGTTCAATTATTGCTCTATTTAGCTTTGAAATATTAATTCGTGCTTTCTTTTGGGCGTCTGATACATACAAGGAATCCAGCGCACGGCCACGTTTTTTAATTTTAAGGTATTAGTTAGAATAAACTGAATTGTCCCAAACGAAAGCTTTAGAATCTCAGCTATATAGCGGATGATCATACGTCGATCTACCTTAACAATTTGCCGTTGTTGGCCACCCGGATAGAGTTTTGTCATTACAGGCGGTTCCGCCGCATTTAAATTCAGCGCACCATTATGACAAGACGGAGCATTGTCTGCCAAAGTAGACTGCAGTTCTTTAAAAACACTTTTCGTATAGAAATTTATATTTAAATAACCGCACAAAGTTCTAGTTTCCCCATTTTGCATAAGTACAGATCCGCCAAGTGTAGTAAAAAGGGTGGTAACGCCAGTTAACAATCTACTTTATCAACATTACATTACATATCGCATTGAGTTCGTCCTAAGTTATATCTACTTTATCAACATGACTAGTGCATATTTTTTGTTTCCTTCCTTCCTTCCCTTTCCTACCGCACGCGCTGCCGCCGAGGTGAAAAAGAGGATCTCGGCGCGCGTCATTATACTAAGTGATATTACGCCATCCGCAACGCACGGCCACCCGTCGCGTCTTATGTACATTAACCGCAAACCGCGCAGGACGAACATTGAGTTCTCCTGTTTATGTTTAATATTCACCGCATCAGACATTGTGTCTTTGTAACTCATAAAAGTGTGAGACGCTCCCGTAAGGGCAAAGGTGGAGAGTGTGGGACTTCACGAGACTGTTCCGAGAGTGCGTGTGCGCCGAACCACGTGGCGAGCTAGCTGTATAGCAGACACTCCAGGAGGAAGGCGCGGCAGCCCTCATCAGGTCAGTGCGTGCTATCCCACCTATTTATTTTCCCCTTTGCCGTATGCACCAAAATTACAGTCCACTAAATATTTATCGAAGATACCTTAAGTTACTGGCGTCTCCATTTTTAATGGTCACTTCTCGCTGGATTGACCTTGACTTTCCGCCCTTATTAGATCGTTATCGTAATAAGCGTTTATATAATTAATTATTTATATTTTAATCCGACTTCGGATTAACCCCGCCCTTATTAGAACACTAGAATAGGTCCTAATAGGTGACATTCATAGTAATTTTAAAACTATATTCATAGAATGAATAAGCATATAATTATCTATATAAATTATTTGTTGTATGTTCACATCACGTCATCAACTTTTAACTACATCTATAGATTATACTGTTAAATTACATTTATTATTTGCACATATATTTAAGCATTATATTCGTTGTAAATAACTTCATAATTATTATAAAAGTTAACAATTAAAGTTCATCGTTAACAAAACTAATATTTAATAATTCAACCGCGTAGCGAGGTCGCTTACTGACTACCCGCTTATAATTATATTATTTTTGCCGCATAACTTAAGTTGTAATGCCGCCTAAAAAACAAATAGCATCGAATAATAGCGATTCCTCGGATAATGAGGGCACACCTGATGCAGAGTTGGTTTTATTGTTAGCTAAACGAGATGCTTTATTTGAAATAGTGCAAAAATATATGATATGTCCTCGGACATCCACATAAACACTTCCACGATGGAGCGTTTTCTTGATGGAAGTTCTAATATTAATGCTTTACGTATTGAGTTTAAACAGGTCTTAGATAATTATAATTCACATTTATTAAAAATAAACCCTATTGCTAAACCTGATTATAACAGCCTCATTGCGTTTGAGTCTCTTTGCGGTAGAATAAATAGGCTTTATTTACAATATTCGCAATCTAATTTACAAAGTACTAGTACACCATCTAAAGCCAGATTCACACTTCCGCCTATCGAACTTATGCCATTTTCGGGTGACATTCGCTCATGGCCTTTATTTTATGCTAGCTTTAAATCAACCGTCCATGACAACACATCGCTTACCGACGCTGAAAAGTTATACTATTTGCTAGGTAAACTAACGGGCAAAGCCCTATCTGTATGCTCAGGTATAACTCCTTGCGCTGAACATTATAAAATTTTATTGCAAGCACTCGTTGACAAATATGAAGACCGGCGTATGCTAGCATCTACATATATTAATCAGATGTTCGAATTTAAGCCATTGCAATCGGCCACCGCAAATAATTTTGATTTATTTACTGATAACTTTATAAGTGCAGTGCGCGCTTTACAAAACTTAAAGTTAGATAATCTCGCGGACTTAATTGTTCTTCATATCGCGCTTAAGAAGCTGGACCCGGATTCCATTCGCTCTTTCGAATATAGTCATAACTCGATGGTACCTACCTTTGATGATTTAGTAAATTTTATTAAGACACGCTCCAAAGTTTTGCAACGCACCGATTCTAGTACAAATTCTAATAGCGCACCAAACAATCGACGAGGTAACGGTAATAATCGTCGCTGTAATAATACTTCGTCGCCGAAGTATCAGGCGTACGTAAGCACGACGACTAGTTGCTCAAAGTGTCTGTGCGATAATATTGTGCATCAACACCTATTTAAGTGTGCAGACTTTAATAAAATGACGCCGCAGGAACGATTTAAATGCGTAAAGAGTAACAATGCATGTGTGAATTGTCTCAGTTTAAGTCATCGAGTGTCTAGTTGCTCTTCAAATTATAGTTGTCGAGTTTGTAAATTTAAACATCACACATTGTTGCACTTCCACCGCAGAAGCGATAATGCTTCCCCTGCGCTGGCGCGTTCTCCACCGCTTCAGCCAGTTACACTGAAGTCTACAACCCCCGCGCCCGCACACTCGCCACCCCTCACCGCAGGTGCGCGTTCAGACGTCGCGCTGTGTACTTCGTTCAAGAATGTTTCTCAACGTTCACCGCCTCCCGCGCGCGCAAGTCGTTCGCAGAGAACTGTTTTATTATCAACCGCTCAAGTATTTGCTTACGATGCTAAGGGAGAGAAACAAATTATTCGTATATTATTAGACTCCGCGGCTCAAAGCCATTTTATGACTAAAGAGTGCTGTCATCGTTTAGGCGTTCAACAACACGATACCGAATGTACTGTAGTAAAGGGATTCGGTGGAGTTGAAAACATTGTAAAATCGAAATCGATTGATATTAAAATTTTCTCACGATTCGACTCGAATATTAACTTCAATATTTCAACGCTAGTTGTTGATCAAATCACCGACCTTTTGCCCACCGCTGTGGTAGACACATCTGTCTTATCACACTTCCATGGCATAAGACTCGCTGATGAATGCTAATAACTCGCTAATAAAATTGATGTTTTGATAGGCGCATCCCTTTTCCCGCACTTACTATGTCCAGACGTAATTTATTCGTCTAACGACTTGTCCGGGCCCTCGGCTTTGAATACGGTATTTAGTTACGTTATTATGGGCTCAGTGCCGACACTTCAGGTAAATCATTCTTTAACGTGCTGCTCAGTTCTAGAGTCTCCTATCGTTGACAAATTAGTGCAACGATTTTGGGAGCTTGAACAGCCACCCTCCGCACCGCCCATTCAGTGTCCTTCAGACATTGAATGTGAAGAGTTTTATAAATCTACGACATCCCGCGATTCTTTTACTGGTAGATATATTGTTGGCCTGCCATTTAAAGATGACGTTTACTCTCTCGGAGATTCTTATGAAACCTCTCGACGACGATTCATGTGCTTGGAGAGGAAACTTCAAGCCTCGCCTACATTAAGGTTAGCATATGATGACGTCATAAAGGAATACTTAGCTAAAAATTATATATCCCCCGCACCGCCGTATGACTCCCATGAACCCGCTCCAATATATGTCATACCGCATCATGGAGTCTTACGCGAAGATAAGAAGTCAACGCGTCTGCGCATCATCCTGGATGCTAGCAGTAAGACTAGCACTGGGCGATCATTAAATGATATTCTGCATTCAGGACCAAATTTGCAAGGCGACTTGTTCAATATAATTTTAACTTTCCGCTTACATCCAATCGCTATGACAGCCGACTGTCGCCAACAATTTCTGCAAATAGTTGTTCGCGATTCTGATCGTCGTTACCAATGCTTCCTATACCGCTTCCGTCCACAAGACCCACTTGTGTTATACCACTTCAATCGCGTGTGCTTCGGTTTAACTTCGAGTCCATACCATGCATTGCGCACGGTAAGACAGCTCATTGATGACGACGGCGCAAAGTATCCACTTGCGAGTCGTATCGCATTTACTTCGCTATATATGGACGACATCGCGTTCTCTATGCCCAGTGAATCCGAGGCCAGTGAGACCTCTCGGCAGCTGATAGACTTATTCAAGGGTGCCCAATGGGACCTGATAAAATGGCATAGCAACCGTCGATCTGTTTTAGATGACCTCCCTACTTCCCATAAAATTACAGGAGAAGTAGAGTTCGATAAATCAATGCCACATAAAATACTAGGCTTGCATTGGTCTACCGATAGTGACGCCTTTTATTTTAAGATATCTGTTCCCGCTGATGTGACGTGCACTAAGCGCGCCATCTTATCTACTGTCGCTCGCCTGTGGGACATAATGGGTTTCGTTGCTCCCACAGTCGCGTACGCCAAATTGTTAATAAAGCAGCTTTGGCAACTTAATTTAGATTGGGACGACATACCACCACCGCCAATTATTAAGATGTGGAGGCAATTCTGTGCTGAATTACCAGCTCTTAATGATTTACGTATCCCGCGACATGTTGGTGTATCCAAAACTGTACTGCGTCACTCCTGGGGTTTTCCGACGCCAGCGAGCACGCATACGGTGCCGTAGTCTACATACATGTAAAGAGCGTCAATGGTAACACCGTCCAGTTGATTTGTGCAAAGACTAAAGTCGCACCGACGAAACCACTATCTATTGCACGCCTTGAGCTTTGTGGAGCGGTTTTACTCTCAAAATTGCTTCGCAGAGTACTCGACAATTATTCTCTTGACCTTGCAATATCAGTCTATGCCTTTGTAGATTCAAAAGTAGCTCTGTACTGGATAAAGAGTTCGCCACACAAGTGGCAGACCTTTGTTGCAAACCGCGTTGTTCAGACTACCGACAATATTCGCGCTGATAACTTTTATCATGTCGCAGGTACCGAGAATCCCGCTGACATACTTTCACGTGGCGTTACGCCAAATAAATTAGTTTCAAACCCCCTGTGGCTCCATGGGCCTCAGTGGACTTCGTTAGATCCATCTCAATGGCCTCTTCGTACTTTAGACAATGAGGTTATTGCAAATATGCCTGAGAAGAAGATTTTGTCGCACACTGTGTGCACATCCGTCTGTAATTCTGCGATTTATGAGCTCGCACTCCGCATCTCTTCTTGGAGTAAACTTCTACGTATAATTGCGTACGTGTGTAAGTTTGCTAAATTATTGCCCCGCCGCAGCACTACTGTAGTGACTGCTGATGATCTCAGTTTCTCTGAGGTTATAATCCTCCGCGCCCTGCAAAAACAGCATTTTGCAGTGGAATATTTAAATATTGAAGGTAACAAACCTTGCTCGCCCGCTTTCAATCGTTTAAGGCCTTTTATTGAGAATGGTTTAATCCGCATTGGTGGTCGTCTTTCGAACTCCGCATTAGATTACACGCAAAAACATCCAATTATACTCCCGCGCAGTGATCATGTAGTGAACATGATCATTGACTATTATCATATTAAAAATTTACACGCTGGGCCTGAATTGTTATTGTCATTGCTCCGTCAAAAATTTTGGATACTTTCCGCACGCCGCACTGTGAGAAGCAGAGTCTACAAATGTAATATATGTTTCCGGCTTAGACCCCGTCCAACTTACCCTTTGATGGCTGATCTTCCCCATAGTCGTGTAAGACAAGCTATTAAGGCATTTACACACACGGGCTGCGATTATGCCGGTCCTATCGCATACACTCCTGTACGTCGTCGTGGTGTACGCAGCGAGAAGGCGTACTTATGTGTTTTCACATGCCTCACGACTCGAGCTGTACATATAGAAATCGCTACAGATCTTAGTAGTTCTAGTTTCCTCGCTGCGCTTAAACGTTTCCTCTCTAGACGAGGGCCGATTCAGTTTTTATATTCGGATAATGGAACGAATTTTAAAGGTGCCGCTTCGTATCTTCGCGATCTCTATAAATTTCTAAACGTTGAATTCCGCCCAGAGCTTGAGCAAGAGTGTGCTGAGAATCGTATAACATGGAAGTTCATCTGTCCCAACTCTCCTCATTTTGGAGGCGCCTGGGAGAGTATGATCAAAGTTGTAAAAACGCATCTGTTCCGAGTTATCGGACATCAGTTACTTTCATACGAAGAGCTTAATACTGTTCTTGCGCAAATTGAGTGCTTGCTAAACTCGCGGCCCTTGACAGTATTGAGTTCTGATCCTGCAGAGCCTTCAGCTCTTACTCCGAGTCATTTTTTGAATACCGCACCTTTATTGTCATTACCCGCACCCAAAGTCAAATCTGACTCTACCAGTCTGTTACACAGGCATTCTTTACTGGATAAATTAGTTCAGTCGTTTTGGGACCGGTGGAGGACGGAATACCTTCACGGATTACAAGTTCGTCAGAAGTGGAACACCCCGTCTACGGCTATCGTACCAGGCATGGTTGTAATTGTGATAAATGATAATGAACCGCCCCTTGCTTGGCCATTAGCGATTGTCGAGTCTGTTCATCCTTCGAAGGATGGCGTAGTTCGAGTAGTGACCGTGAGAACTACTAAGGGAACATATCTCCGTCCTGTTGCTCGTATTTGCCCTCTCCCAAGACAATAAATCACGATTATTTTGATTATAATTATTTATCTAAATTAGGAATTAAGTTTATATTTATATATATTAAAAAAAGTATTAAACCGCAATATTATATTTATGTATACATTTTCTCGCTTACCAAGTAAGGTTAGTAGATGAGACATGCGCATTGAGCGCATCCTCTCACTTTATATACCGCTTATTTATTTGTTTTCCTTTTACTTTTATATTACGGTTGTCTTTTAAAGGTGACCCTTTAAGGGCGGGAGGAAATGGTAACGCCAGTTAACAATCTACTTTATCAACATTACATTACATATCGCATTGAGTTCGTCCTAAGTTATATCTACTTTATCAACATGACTAGTGCATATTTTTTGTTTCCTTCCTTCCTTCCCTTTCCTACCGCACGCGCTGCCGCCGAGGTGAAAAAGAGGATCTCGGCGCGCGTCATTATACTAAGTGATATTACGCCATCCGCAACGCACGGCCACCCGTCGCGTCTTATGTACATTAACCGCAAACCGCGCAGGACGAACATTGAGTTCTCCTGTTTATGTTTAATATTCACCGCATCAGACATTGTGTCTTTGTAACTCATAAAAGTGTGAGACGCCCCCGTAAGGGCAAAGGTGGAGAGTGTGGGACTTCACGAGACTGTTCCGAGAGTGCGTGTGCGCCGAACCACGTGGCGAGCTTGCTGTATAGCAGACACTCCAGGAGGAAGGCGCGGCAGCCCTCATCAGGTCAGTGCGTGCTATCCCACCTATTTATTTTTCCCCTTTGCTGTATGCACCAAAATTACAGTCCACTAAATCTTTATCGAAGATACCTTAAGTTACTGGCGTCTCCAAAGGGTATAGTTTTTAATTAATTTTAGTCCTCAGAGGTGACGAAGCATCTATAGTGTTCGTTGTTTGGAGTTCGTTGCAAGTGTTCACGAATTGCAGAAGCCACTAACCCATCAGGTGGACTGCAAATTCGTTTGCCACTATAGCTTAATAAACAATAGGAAATAATTTAATTATAATTTTAAAAATACCATTGATCCTACTGCCCGTCGCCGATCTGGGTACAGAGACGTTACCGTCATAGCTTATTAAAGTACACTGCTGAACATAGGCCTCCCCCATAGATTGCCACATAGAGGGGACATTTGCTATAGTTGCCACGCTTGGGTTGGCAACTGCGGTTTTCAATTCTAGTCGTTATAAAGAATACGTTGCTGTCCATCTCCTGATTTTTTACCCTCTGTTGCCTCTAACGACACACACGGGATGTGGGGTATGAGGTAGTGGATATTCTTACAGCGCCACTACAGGGCCACCATCCGGCTCCTTCAATTTATAGTTATACCGCCATCTATCGATAGCCATAAGCTTTTTCTGCTTATTACAATTGTTTGCATACTTTAATAATTAATATTATTGCAACTAACATGGTGGGTAATTAATTATTTTCATACTATAGAATATGTCTGCGAATAGTCTGCGGGTACATTAATGTTTTAGATTATGTTTAGCTATTTATTTTTGCTTATATTTATAACTAGAATGTAAAACTGTTTAAGATAATTATAAGAAATATAAATAATGTTTTATAGTGTAAAAACTTACGGCTTGATATCCAATTTTATTAAAAACTTGTAACGGAAACCACACGAGCAACGCCATCTGTAGTTTAGCACTGTTAAATTACAAGCCTATAAAAGACAGACGTCGTCGATTTAAGCGGCAGCTACGAGCGGCAGCTACGAGCGGCAGCTACGAGCGGCAGCTACGAGCGGCAGCTACGAGCGGCAGCTACGAGCGGCAGCTACGAGCGGCAGCTACGAGCGGCAGCTACGAGCGGCAGCTACGAGCGGCAGCTACGAGCGGCAGCTACGAGCGGCAGCTACGAGCGGCAGCTACGAGCGGCAGCTACGAGCGGCAGCTACGAGCGGCAGCTACGAGCGGCAGCTACGAGCGGCAGCTACGAGCGGCAGTCTTACTAAAGCTGTTCAGTAGAGAACACGTACACGGAAGATAAATTGTAAGTAATAATAATAATTATTGTTATACCTTGTTATTCTGTGTGTCTAAAATCTACATTTTTATTATTATGCATGCTTACCGGCGTTATTAGTTTTCCTATTGACAACTCAAGGGAAGGCTCAAATATTATAAACCTTTACCGACAGGGTATTGCAGTAGGTAATCGTCAACTTACTAAATACTAACACAATTCTTTTATCTGTATGTTGAAAACAGAATTAATAATTAATTTTTGATATATTCATTGTGGGTTGATTTAATTTATGCAACTATTATATAACCAAGCCTTTAATTATATACCTGTATATAATCAAAGTACCAAGCATACAATGATGATTTTAAATACTCCGTTGGTGTGTGTGACTAGATTTAAGCCTCTAGTCATGCGTGTATTATGTTCATGTAACTATTTTTTTTCGTGTTATACGAATTTTCAAATTTCGAGTCTGTATATTCAGCAAGCTATAAGCACTAATAAGCACATTTTTAAAACGGGATATGCTGCCACGTATTGCTGGTCAGTGAACTGAAATGCAAGAGTTCTATTTTTCCATTGAACTCATACCAAATATCCTTCGACCAAATATTCTTATACATAAAGTAAATATAATACAAAAGCATAAAAACAATTTTACGGCAATCAAGAAATTAATTAAAGTGGGTAGAAGTAAAATAATTATTTAAGTACTAATCCGATAAATGTCTCAACAATAATATGTCTAAATGATTAGTTTTATAGTACAAGAGCAACACAGGAGAGATATTCTATAAACTAAATGTGTCACACACTTATATTAATATTCAGATGTTACAGTAAACGATTACAAGATTTCTTCTATATTCTACATAAAAATAATTAAAACGTAGTGAGTAGTTCAAATCAGTTAATATTACACTTTCTAAAAAGAAACAAAATAAAATATGTACAAAATACATTTTATATTGGTGATTTGTCAATCCTAACCAATATTACAAGTTCAGACAAAATGTAAAATTAATAGGTAGATGCCAGTATGTAGTATATGAGTGGTGTGTTGTTATTTTCCTAAAACAGTTTGCATTTACACCCACAAACTAATAAGAGTACTAGTCGTTCACTTCAAGAATGCCGTTACCTCCCGCCGCGCCCCCTCATTCTGCGCCTCAAGCGTCGCCCTTTTAGTACCGATAGCAACGTCGAAGTGTACTTACGTCCGTTTTTTATGCTCCCGTACGTTCTCTAGTTTGTTACTGTTTTTGCTGTTGTTTTTGTTACTGTTGATTTTTTGTTTCTGTTGATATTCGTTAATTTGTTCTGTTACAATGAGAATATCTTCAAAAAGTTTCCTGGGTATGGCTCCTAAAATTTTTAATAAACTCCCAAAATACATCAAAGAAACTGATAAGATAGACAAATTTAAGAAATTGCTTTCGAGTTTTTTAATATATAAAGCATACTACTCTATCAACGAATACTTTGAAGATAAAATGAATGGTTATTAGTACCTGCAATAATTAATGGACGATTTATTTATAATATGTTTATATTTATGTAATTGATAATTAAGGTGATAGTGATAAACAAATATTTGTATGCCTTTGTAGGCGAAACATAGTGTTACGTATCATACCTTTTCCACCAAGTTTGTAACTTTTTACCTATGTTTTACAAATAAATTATTTGATTTGATTTGATTTAAATCTTTAATTTGATATATTTAAAATGTAAAATAAAACTATAAAAAAATATTTTCATCGAACACGTTATTATTTAACTTTATTGAAAATATGAATACTAAAAAACATAAACATGATGACTTTTTTCGTCTACGGTACCGTCAGCTGTGACGTCGTAACGGTCTACGACGGCAAACTCGAAATGAACGCGTAGTACTAACGTACAGACTCAGGAGGGTGGGGGTACAGTTCCATAATAAGGTATTTGGGCATAGAAAGTAACGCCATCAAGTGTATGGTACGGGTCATAATTTCCTCAGTTTGTGTAATATTAGTTAATTAAATACACAATAGATGGCAGAATTTAAGAAGGAAGCAGTGATCCATGTTACGCATTGCATTTCAATTGCAGCTTAGGAACTTTGATATTTACATTTTAATATCTTTAAAATTTTCTCATTAAAATTATTTATATTTATCTAATAAATTATAAACTATAAATTTTGTAATATAAGATCACATAATAATTGTTTAATATATGATTTATATAAACTACGTACGTTCCGATTATTTTTTGTCCCATTGAAATGATTAGTCTGTGATACAGCTCTCTGTAGCGGAAAATATAAATAAATCTGTGGCTGTTGTGAAAAACAAATTAAAAAGTTTGAAAGTTCAATTTTAGTTTTTAAATTTTACAAAGAGATCTGTCAATGTCATATCGATATATAGTGCTGAATCGATCTAGTGAATCGATATTTCACTCTAGAGAATCGAGATCGAATCTTTTTCTATTTTATTAAGATTTGTAAAATTATTTACAATTAGTTGAATGAACCCAAACTCGTAAAGAATTACAGTTTTTAATTCAATCATTCAATGTTATCTGTACTTTATTGTATCATTTGATATTGTAATTTGATTTGTTTTGTATTGTGGTGGCAGCCATAAATTATGTTTATAAATGAAAGTATTTATAAAAGTTAATATTTTGGTGTTATATCGAGTGCAATAGCGAGCGAAGCGAGCCTGGGACGTGGAGCACTCCGACTTGGACAGATTAGTTAGAAGAGGATGACAAGGTCGAGTGAGCGAGCGAATAGACCCCGTCAGCGTCTTCGTGGTTATTTTTTTGTAAACCATTGAGAAGTAGGAGCCCCGGGAAGCCGGGCTCCGTCGACCAGACTTCCCTCGACTGCACCACGTTAAGTGGCGTGGGGCTTCCATCCCCCAACTCTCTCTCCCCATAAATCAGGTTAAAATTGTCATAAAAATTACGAAACATAACCTGAAAATGGGATTTTTAAAAATTTATAAAAAAAAACTAAGCACGTCCGGCAGAAAAGGGAAGTTGGGGGTGACTCTACAACTCCTCCCCCTCACCCCACACCACCTCCCACCCCCTTATTCAGGTGACCGAATTGTAAACCTTACCCTCCAGATTGAATGAAGTTCGTTTTGTTTAACTTTTCTATGCTTTGAGTTTGATGTCGATTTATTATTTCGTAAAATAATTACCTACATAAGTGTGGTGTTGTGTACTAGCCAGTAAATATTCAGTTTATGGTGCTTTATTAGTAGTTTTACTTACTCGGATAATGTCTAACGTGTTAGTGTTGCTGAAAATGGTGTGTCTTAAGATGCCTCCGTAATCATCTAATATTGAGTGCCCACATCATAGACTTATTATACTACTGAGCATATGTATATTATTATTACTTCTGTTTATCATCTGTCAATAATATAACTAAATCTCTACGAAAATAATTGTTTTATTTCTAAACCATTAAAAGTATTTCTGTGTTCTATTCGAATCAATGCTTATTATTGTTAATTTATTTATTACTATTTTCATTCCAATTTTCTAAATTCAGATGTAGAAAGTTGGAATGGAAATAGTATATCATAAATGAACATAATATTGAATGTGGGGGTGAGCAATGAGCAAGCAATATACATATACACACGCACACGTTCACAGAGCATTATCGTGTGATTGAATTAGAATATAGGTACACATACACACATGCATATTATAGTTAGCTAGCCTGTACGCCAAGCCATGCTCACTTTCGATCGCGCAATACCAACCTTACGCCCGCCAAGTGATCGAATTAGATCAGAATTATGTAAACATGTCTACCTATGAAAAAACTATTTTTTCGTTTTAAACAAAACCAAAGACACTATGCAATAGATATTAGTATCAAAGACAAAGATATGCTCTTTTATTTTAAACCATAACCTGGCAATGTTTCTTAGAAAAAAAAAAAAGAAATCACTCTGAACTTCCGGCGTTCCACGTGTCACTTTGATGAAGTTGCTCTGTCTTTTTTATAGAATGTTATATTTGTGTCTGGACTAAAAACGAAAGTATTATACTTTTTACATTTCTTGTAATATAGTCAACACGTAGATATATAATTTGTGGTATAAAAAGTGAAAAGTAAATTGCCAAAAGTACTTCAAATTCCGAAAGGCCTGTTTTGGCGGGCGGGTTATAAATGTGTTATTTTTCAAATTCTCATTTATTTTTAGTGTAAAATGTAAGTAAAAATAGTTTTCCTACATATTTTGAAATAACATGACGTTGTATTTATTTCAAATTCACACGAACATATTTTAGAAATATTGTTCGATATGTCACAGATAAAATATTATTTTATTTTTTTTTTTAATTTTTTAATATTTTAATATTTTGGTATGAGTAACGAATGGAAACACATAAAACATAAAATATACATATTTCCAAACAATTTCATATAAATTTCTCCAAAAACAAAGGTGTAGAATTCAAATTAGTAGTAATTTTGTCACTAAAATTGAAGTTTATACTACTATTATGCTATACAGTGTAATTTATATACTTTATTACAATTTCTAGCAACCAAAAATAATTTTATTCGATAGTTTATACATTCAACAAGACTTCCTGTAAGTTTTATCCATAAATATTGTCTCAAAGTGAAAATATAGCAAAATTTGCAATATTGCAAAAAATTTCCTAACCTAGAAATTTTCCCGCCAAAAAGGTCCCGAGTGAACGGGAGTGTAACATGTCGCGCGCTGTCAGAGCGTAGAAGCTAGCGTAACAATCATCAGGTGGCGCTTTTTCCAAGGGGCACCAGTTTTACTCGCAAGAGGGCTCTCTTTTTCCTTATGTATTTACTATACTCTTTGGTACAGACGACAATCATGGAAGATTGTGTGTCTGTATAGACCATATTATAACTTATAAACTTCATAAAAAATTGGTCTATAGCGAGCGTAGACAGAAATAGGATTCTCTGTCTACGATAGCGAGCCTCAAAAATTGAGTGACATTTATGTTTTTAAATTTATCCAAGGCAAAGGCGTTTATTTGTTTCAGCCTAGTAGCCAGTGGCTGTAAAAAAATCCTCACAGAACTTTGAAAATTTCTCTTTATTGTTTTAAACTTATGTACGTGTTCATAATGTGACCACGTACATAAATTTAAACCATTATTAACGTTTATTTAGATATAAAGAAATAAAATACAGAAATATTTACTCTTTTATTTTTACATTTCAGTGTAAATTTACAAGTGCAAGCAATTTTTTTCCTTCTAGGCGCAAAACATCAATTTCTTTTAAATATTGCCACAGCGATTGAAACCTCTATAATTACAATCTAATTTTTATCGAAGGAACTAGTGGTTCGTTGCACATAGGTCACATATTCAATTCAAATGATGTAACAACTTCTCAAATTTTTCTCCTTTTAGTATTTAAATAGTTTGTGCTTGTTGCTCCCCCATTTACCAAATATGCAGCAATATTCAAAGCTTGTGCTATTTATTAGCTGAATGCTCCTAGGCAGTTTTCAACCTGTAACCAAAATAAAGTTTATTTAAAAAAAGTAATAATGAGTTGACAAACATAGTAGCATTTTATTTAACATTGTGTGAGTATTGCAAAGGTTCTTTTTAGATACAATCAGTCACTGAGGGTTAATTTTTAAATGGTCACATATAAGTTATTCATAAAATAAAATCCAACATAAACAAATAAGAATTAGGTTAAACTTTCCAATATGGACCATCGATTTCAAAGCCCATATTTTTTTTGTAGATAGTACTCACTAAAAGAAAGCGTTTTGCAAAGTTTTAGGTTGCGGAAACTTACGGTTCATGAGATATATTTTTTTAAAGTTTTCATACAAATTGGCAAATAACACGCAATTACACCAATTACAAAATGAATTTGACAAATCATTGATGTCAAACGTCAATTAGTGTAGGGTTCCGAATATTTTGAAAGTATCGATACGTACTCGATACCAAGTATCGTATCAAAAGTATCACTACTACTTGGTATCGAGTACATTTCGTTAATTTTGGAGACTAGGGGGGGGTAAGAAGCCGGGAAGTTGTGCTCCGGCGCTCCGTGGCAGCTCCGGCGCTGCAGGATGAGCAGTGCCTCCGCCCTAGCGTAGGGAAGCACAGGCACCTGGGCTCGCCTTCGCAGCTTCGGCTTTTTGGTCGCCTTCGGCGACCAGCCTCAGCCGCTACGGCGATCTCGGTGCCTGCGCTTTCCTACGGCGGGCGGGCACTGCTCTCCCTCCGCGCCTCCGGGCTCTTATATACACTCTAGGGGTAGGGCAGACAAGACCACGTGGATAGTGGGGTGCTCTGATTCGGTTTTGGGTACTTTTTGAATATTAAATAAGTAAGTCAATAAGTCAGTAAACACTTTATTGTAGTAAGAATTAGATAATACAGAAAGTTGCAAACAATAAAATAAAAGTACAAAAGCTGTACTAATTAAGATATACAAACAAGTTGCAAACAATGAAATACAAGTACTAAGGTGGAACTTAAATAGAGTAAACTTTATTCTACTTTATATACATCTATAATTGCACTTATCAGCTCTTCCTATGCATCTAATTGGTTTGTCATAATTTTTCGTCTCCAAAATTAACGAAATGTACTCGATACCAAGTAGTATTGATATTTTTGATACGATACTTGGTATCGAGTAGGTATCGATACTTTCAAAATATTCGGAACCCTGCACTAACTGACGTTTAACATCAATCATTTGTCAAATTTATTTAGTAATTGCGTGTTATTTACCAATTTGTATGAAAAGTTTAAAAAAATATATCTCATGAACCTTAAGTTTCCGCAACCTAAAACTTTGCAGAACGCTTTCTTTTAGTGAGTACTATCTACAAAAAAAATATGGGCTTTGAAATCGATGGTCCGGATGGATGGTCATCGATCACTAATAAAGAACTAGATACACAATCCCATACAAAAGTTCTCTAAAAACTGTCGCCAATTGTTGTGACGTAATTCTAGTTGAAATAAATATACATTTGTGTAAATTCAACCTTAAATACATTGCTTACAGTTGTATTCACAAAGATACGTACGAAAAGCAATAAATTTTTATGACCGAGGCTCGTAGCTTGGGCAAGGAATCATTGGAGTCGAACTGCCCAATATTTTTGGTTACTGTTATTTTAATTTTAAAATGTTTCAAACTTGTTTTAAAAACTGGTGTACATAAATCATATTCTATTCTTTTCTATGGTGTATTATATGTAATCATTATAATTTACCTGAATGTAAATACGTTTTTGGATAGGACACCACATTCATTTAGTAAATAAAGTACTTGAAACAGTCATATTTATTTATTCTTCATCTTATGTCAATAATTTAAAAATATTGCTTGACAAAGAACTTAAATCTTAATTCAATAGTCACTAAATGTAAAAAGTATGTACAGAAAGTTGTAAGTCGTAGTCACATATTCATCACTTTCTAAAACATGCTTCGAACATACAACGCTTCCTTGAGTCGGCTTGAAGAATTCTTCGGTGACATGCTATGACTGATATCCATTCCGCACACCTAACTGGGTCTCGAGGAAAGCTGAAAAATTAAAAATAAAATCTCACATCTTTAATTTTACTACATGCACATTTTCAAAATTAAGTCTATAAAATGTTCTATAATATTTAGAGAAACTATAGAAGTCTCATTAAACGAAAAAAAAAACAATCATACTTTAATAATAAAAAAATAATAACGTCTCCAACAAATGGAACAGAATCAATGCACATACCTCGAATAATTATGACTTACTTTATTAAGACTTAATTTAAAAAATGTTTTACGGAGATTTCTTGACAAAATATAAGTATTTACAATACAGTGATAAGAATTAAATAATGATAATATTAATATGTACCGAAATTAGGAAATTCCATCCTTTTTTAGCGTCCTGGATGTGTGATTTTTACACTTTTTAAACGAGCACTGAGGCATGTTTACCATCGGAGCGTTCGAATGTAACTAGATTAAAAGCGCACCCAAATGTTCGAATGGGTGCTCATTCGGTGAGGTCGTTTTTCGTCACTGATTGTGTATCTAGTTTTTGTTAGTGATCGATGATCAAAATATATATTATTATCAGGAATACTGAAAATAGATTATATATAAATACTCTTTCCTCAGTTACCATGAGATTTGCATGAATTAGATATGGGGTAATATTCTATTCCGACTAAAAAAAATCTCACTTTGTAGATTCAAAATATTGCCTTAAATGATCATGCATTTGGAAGAGAATTATCAGGAGTTTAGTCAAGTCAGTCACACACCATTTAGTGTTGCTGCTACTAGTTATGTCAAGTGCAATAAAACAAGTCAAAATGCCATCTTATGTCTTCAAACATTGTAAAAATTATTATTCAAGTGTAAGGTTAAAAAGGTATCATTTCATATAACTACTTTTACAGATTTCATCGCGTTTCATTTAGTTGATTTTAATTGAATTGCAGGTGCTTTGCAGCTTTTAAAAGCTGAACGTACTCCGGGTAACACTGACATTGGTACGTCAATCACCTCATTCCCTCATAACCATGAGTGCTGGAAAGCACCCGAAACGTCGGGAATTAAAATCATCTAACTTTAACGCGATAAGATCTGGTACTGGTACAAGTAGTTTTATTCAATGTGTAGTGTTCGAGTAAATATAAAGAATCATAAAGTATCATTTACTTAAAATACTAAATCTGTATCTAATAAAAGTCATTGAGTGTAACACTAAATACATCTTCATATATTTATTTGACTGACCTTTTTTTCTCAAAAATATCACTTACCATCTCTCAAAAATTTTTGAGGTGGAAATCTCCATCACATTAATATTTTATAAATTAGATGACATCATGGGCATCAGAATACCTATAAATAAAAATGACATTAATGAGTCACATTACAATAGTGGGTTATGTAAGGTATTGCATTATTTACTAAATGCAACTACAAAGTTATACTTGTATGTGTTGACAGTGATGACATATGGATCTGAGATGTGGTTTACTGCTGGACATATAAGGAAGCTCAAGGTCGCTTAGAGTGCTATGGAGTGAGCTGTGCTCAGAGATTCACCACATGATAAACTTAGAAATGAGGGTATTTGCAGTAGAACCAGAGTAAGTGACATAGCAGATTAATAATTTAAAGTGGCAATGGACCGTCAATATAGCTTGAAGAACCAACACCCAATGGAGAAGAAAGGTTCTCAAGTGGCCGGCCTTGTGCCGGTAGCCAAAGTGTAGGGCAGCCCCCCACTAGATGGAGTGACAATCTGGTAAGATATACAGGAAGTCGATAGATGCTGGTGGCTCAGGACTGTTCTTTGTGGTATTCCTTGGGGGAAACCAATGTTCAGCTATGGCTAAGGGCTGTAATGATGATGATAAAGTAAGTTTTGTTAACAGTAGAATAAAAGGAAACAAAACCACTAAAAGCAAAACAAGTTTTTATAAAACTTATACAGATATTATCCCATTTAAATTTCTTACTTTTAACTTCCGATATTTTCAGTGCTTTGCAGCACCCATAACACCTATGACCATTAAAACAGGTTTATTCAACATGTTGTATTTGTATTCTTCATCAGATGTTAAGTCAACTGCCAGAAATGCACCTCTTTCGATGGAACTAATATGGAATGCCTTGTTTCCAGTAAAAAGTCTTCAGATGTCTACACATATCATACAAAACACAGCAGCATTAGGCTGCTATTTTACGTGGGCATTTTATGAGAGTGTGATTCTACCCTAGTCGAGTTGATTCATACTACCACCATAATACAGCTTCATATGATATATTACTACAACACATGATGTTAGTCAATCAACTTTTATTTGCCAACCAAGTGTACATAAATGGTCTTATAATAATAATATGTCTCAACTTAGTATTCTTTTTTCAGGCATTTCAAATTTGAGAAAGTATAGATAAAATAAGTTATTAAATACAAACATTATAGAGAAATTAGATTAATGATCAATAATATAGTCTAATAATTTAACAATATTAAATCATGCAAAATACAAAGGTATTTGTGACATTTTACATAAGCACATAATTTGTCTTCTACTGATATTGTTCATAACATTACTGTGTATCAAAACGGCTTTTTCCTTTTTTATGTATTTTATTTGTATTAAAAATATGTAATTTGTTATTTGTGTTTTGTTACTAGTGCTTCAATTCATTTTTTGATTGAGTAGAAACATTTTTCAATTAAGTAATGCTTGGCGGTCCACCACTGTACGTTACAAAAGGAGTTTTCTTCCGCGTACAACCTCTCTGTGGAATAGTTTACCACTGGCGATTTTTCCGGACCGATACGACCTGGGGACCTTCAAGAAAAGAGCTTACTTCTTTCTAAAGGGCCGGCAACGCACCTGCAATTCCCCTGGTGTTGCGGTTGATCATGGGAGGCGGTAATCACTTAACATCAGGTGAGCCGCATGCTCGTTTGCCCCCTCTTCTATATAAAAAAAGTAATAATAATGCTTTTAGTATTTTAATGAATAGTGTAATCTTATTTTCAGTTTTTATGTGGATAGGTAATTTATTGTAAATGTTGTATTTTTGCAGCCATGTAGTAGCAACTTTGGTTTAGCATTTTAATTCTTGATGGTGGTGGATATAGTTTGTCTCTGTGGTGTGTATTGAAATAGTGGTTGTCATTTATTTATTTATTGCGTTTACATGGGGTTTTGTGTAATAAATTACAGCACATGCACCCAGCAAGGGTATAACAATATGAAATAAAGCTAGCTAGCTCTAATGGCTTAATTCTAATACTAATATTTATATTATTATAGTATTTAGTATATATTCCATTACTTTAGTTATTTATTTACTTTAACTTAACATAATATTCATCTAATTTATAGTAACATTTCTTAATCAAAAAGCTATTTAGTGCTATCACAAACTCCTTATATTCTTCTATTTCTATTGTATCTTTGGGTAATGTATCATATAGTTTAACTGCCATGGAATATGGTCCAGAACTGTACATAAATAAAGTGGTTTGAGGCAATATTGATTTATTTCTCCTCCTAAGTTTTATATTATAGCTATTTATATTATCATCACTAGCTTTTTGAAATATATCTACGCATTTTCTTATTAATTTACATGATTCTAATATGTATAAAGATGTAACCGTTAATATCTTGTATTGAATAAAATATGGTCTACAGCTTCCCTAGAGTCAATATTTGCTAGAACTCTCAATTTGACATTTGATACATATTTCCTTTTGAGAAGTGATTTATGTTCTTGAGTACAAATATGAAAATATCAAATACGTATAATGACGGCAGTGTGAGGATGTTATGTTTAATAAAGTAGGGCCTACAATTGTCAAGATCATGAATTTGGCTTATGATTCTGATACATTTCTTTTGCAGTATAACTAGATCCTGAATGTGTAAACTATTTCCCCATAACACAATGCCTTCAAAATTAACCAGGAGTGTGCATATACATAGTATGCTGACAGTGCGGGTTTTTATTTGGTGCTGATTTAAGTTGGAATAGGGTATATGTGAATCTAGATATCTTCATATGTGGTAGAGTCATGCTGCAGTTATATTGTAGTATAGTTGTAACACGAATGGGTCGGCTCGACCGGGGAAGGACCACGCTCTCACAAAATACCAGCGTCAAATAGTAGCTTAATGCTGCTGTATTTCGTACGGTGAGTGTAGAGAACCGGAGACCCTTTTTACTGGAAATGAGGCAAACCATCTCAGTCCTCACGGGTGACAACGCATCTGCATTTTGATTTTTAATGGAGGATAGATGAAGATGTCTATGGGCCGCAGCAACCACTTACCATCAGGTGGACTGTGTGCTCGTTTGTCACCCAATTCTATAAAAAAAAGATAGTTTGTTTTTAATATGTTCAGTGTGTGTTTTCCAGATGTGCATGTCTATAGTTATACTGAGTAATTTGAATGTATACATTTTTGTATGTTCTACACTGAATAGTTTTTGTTTTGTCATAGTTTATTTCTAAGTAATGGTCTTTAAATGTAAAAGCTTCTGATTTACTGTCTAGTTTCCTGAAGTAATGGTGTTGGGTTTTTGTTTTGTCATAAGTAATCAATATTGATATATCATCAGCGTACTGATAGTGTAGTTGATCTTGATTTTCTAACGCCGTTTTCGCTGTCATCAAGAATATTATATTTTTCCAAAAAATCATATAATCTGGTACACATGGCTTTTTCAAACACTTTCGCAAACATGGGTAATAGGGCTATAGGTCTATAATTACTAGGAGTGTAAGTGGCACATATTTAGGAAATTGTATTGTACTATTGTAAGTAAATAAGTTTTACCTTCTACATTCAGGTGAAACTGGGAGTTGCTGTCAATTGATTGAGCACAAATGTGGTTTACATGTTTTTTCTTTTGGGAATAACAGTGGTCAATGGTCCAATCAACACATTCTGAAAAATAAAACAATTATTTTAAAAGCAGGATCCTTAATATATTATTATTAACAACACATCTTAGTGTAGCTGGTCTATATTGCCTTCAAAAAAAGGAAAATGAAGATAAAAAGTCTACTATGACTGTTTCATTATACAGACACTGTATCAAAAAATATTCACCACTGTTAATGATAATAACACTTGTTCTTTTCTATTTATAGATAACATCTACAAGAAATACCAAATGTTTTGGCACTAAAAGAAGGGATATGTTACTAACTAGTTTTGTGTTTTTTTTAGTTATTAATATGGAGTTATTTAATTTATAAATGAAAACAGATGAGATCAGATAATCATATAAATTAATTGATTGCACCTATAGTCTTTAAAATATTTTCATTTGAAATAAAGACTATTCTATGAGACTTTTTACACACTAGTCATGCTTGAGAGCAAAGTAGGTATAAATTTATAATGTACATAGCCAAGCAAATTATAATTTACTACTATAAAATTCATGCCCAGGAATTAACAATTTTTTTGTTTTGTGATATTTATTCGGACAGTATTTAGGTACAAATATAAATGATAGTTTATACTTGTAGTGACACTTTGATATTGTCACCAAAACTTTCATATTTTGCATTGTAATAGTTTTTGGACTACAGTATGTACACCATAGATTACTGTGTATAATGTACACTATGTATATATGACATTACTGGTGTTCATATCAATAAAATTAATGGAAAATGATAATCAACTTGCCTGCCAAGTTTGAAAAACAAGGCATAATATACACTACTCTTGCGGCAACTATGACAAAATCTTCCCTAAGTGGCAATCTATGGGGGATGCCGATAGTCAGCAGTAGGCTTTCATAGGATATATATTTATAGGAATAATGAGGTAAGAAAAAATAGGTAAATAGAAAAATTACTGACCGGTCGTGATCTCAGCTTCTGTAAACAACGTGAGCAGTGTTGCCAGATTTTTTTCACCTTCCCCCCTAGATTTTTCCAAAAAACCCCTAGTTTCCCTATGTAGGGTGATAAAAAAACCTCTGAATTTTTATGCGGTCAAGTTTCATGTGAATCAGATTTATCAAAAATAAAAAGTTTCTACTACATACAAGCTATGTAATTAGACCAGAGTTCCCTAAACTTTTTGTGTCGTAGACCCCTTGCCATGTTTTTCCGTGTTAGGTAGACCCCCTACTTACCTGATAATGATTTCCTGTAAATTTCTAACTGTAGTGAAGTTTAGTGTTAAAAACTTAAACTAAAAACACATGTTAATTTATACATTTATTAATTGAATTTAAATTAAAACTACTCAATATAAAATTTTGTATCTGTTACGTAAAATATACGTAGCATTAAATAAACATAAAATAAACTATAAATAAAATAACATATTAAGCAATAAGTCAATATTTTTAGTGAGAAGGATGAACCTGATGCTTTAATAATAAATTATCAACATTTGGCGTCAATTTTGTAAGGGTTAATCTTAAATCTCGTAGAGGTTTAAGGAGTACTCGTGTAATTTTGCATGATTGAATATTAAACTACTAATAACTAAAGTCATGATTGGCGTAATTTATCTATCTTTGCTAACTACGACTACAAATCTAAAATTTAATAAAAAATAATGTACTTCCTTTTCTCCAGCACTCTCAAACAAAATAACACTGACTCACTATAATTTGTGTGATATACTATCTGTTTATATTTTTAAAATATTTTCTTAGCACTTTCCTTTTCAAGATTCAGGAAACGAATAAACGTATTTGTCCCACATTCGTATTTATAGAGTGACGAATTGAACAAGTCAGTGCAAGGTAGCGAAACTCTGAGACTGCGACTCTCAGATTTTTACAAGTTCAAAATGTATTGCGACCACAAAGTGAATGCCAACGTCCTACAACTTACACAATTTTATAAACATATATAATAATTTTTTTACTTCATAGGTACTTTTATAAATAATGTATATGTTTTGATATTATAAGATAGTATGATGTAAGTAAATAGGTACTATCAGTGTATGTGTTGAGATCCACTATCGTGGACCCCCATTTTCATTTCATGGACCCCCAAATTTTTTTCGCCGACGTAGACCCCTTGCAGGTTGTCATAGACCAATCATAGGTCGATATAGACCACTTTGGGAATCACTGAATTAGACCATTGAACTCAATGGACGAGTAATGTGCCTAATGCTACGAACAAAAAAGTCTGTCACTTTTCGTGCGGGGGAAGAAACACTACATAGGTAGTACTGCACACCTACTAAATAAAATTTTGTGTCACTAAGGCACACACAAATCTAAATCTCCAACACAATTACATTTAACGCACACATGTAGGTTAAATACATCAATATAGGAAAAGTTATGAGTATAAGACGAACAAATTAATTGCGATACTACCATATCGAAATTTTATATCGATAATGAATTTTTGGCATTGTCTGTTTTGAAAAAGAATTCGGAAGTTGGTAAGACTAGTGAAAAACTTTCAGATTAATTTCGATATATTAAACCCTGTAAAGAAACCTCAACGTCCTCCAAAAACCCCTAGGTTGAGGAAAAACCTCTAGATCTGGCAACACTGAACGTGAGATAGCCATCCTGGCTAATATTTCGAATATGGACCGTCGATTTCAAAGCCCATATTTTTTTTTTTGTAGATAGTACTTACTAAAAGAAAACGTTTTGCAAAGTTTTAGGTTGCGGAAACTTACGGTTCATGAGATATATTTTTTTAAACTTTTCATACAAATTGGCATTTGGCAAAGAACACGCAATTACAAAACAGGGTATGTTCCGAAATACAACCCAGTGTACTGTCCAATGCAAATGACGTCATGAATCGACGCTATAGCTATACTGGTGATTCGTTCCAAACATAGGACAGTATATGACGTCATACATTTACGCCATATTGGAAAAGTGTTGGCGATTATTTTGTCATTTTGTGCTCCGAAATCATTATATCTTCCTAATGGAGATACCAGCAATTACTCTACAATTTTTTATATTTGAATAAATAAAAACAAATTCTGGCATGCTTCATTCAGTGCACACACAATTAAAAATTATTTTATTGTGGCCGGATATCCGACGCAATATGGCGGTGGCACGCCAGTACATTATAGTGTCAATTGATGACGTCATTTGCATTTGCCAGTGTACTGGGTTGTATTTCGGAACATACCCCAAAATTTGATTGAAAAATGATTGATGTCAAACGTCAATTAGTGTAGAGTTCCGAAAATTTTGAAAGTATCGATACCTACTCGATACCAAGTATCGCATCAAAAGTATCAATACTACTTCGTATCGAGTACATTTCGTTAATTTTGGAGACCAAAAATTATGACAAACCATTTAATGCATATGAGGAGTTGATAAGTGTAATTAAATATATAAAAAAATGAAATAAAGTTTACTCTATTTTAGTTCCACCTTAGTACTTGTATTTCATTGTTTGCAACTTGTTTGTATTTCTTAATCGGTACAGCTTTTGTACTTGTATTTTATTGTTTGCAACTTTCTGTATTATCTAATTCTTACTACAATAAGTGATAGTGTTTACTTACTTATTTAATATCCAAAAAGTACCCAAAACCGAATCAGAGCACCCCACTATCCACGTGGTCTTGTCTGCCCTAATCCTAGATCGTATGTAAGAGCCCGGAGGGAGAGCAGTGCCCACCCGTCGTAGGTATATATATATATATATATATATATATATATATATATATATATATATATATATAATTCGCAGCTTCGGCGTTTCTAACCCCCCCATCCCATAGGCGCCACCTTTTCTTCATATAATCTAGTTCAATTTACCCCTCCTCCCCTATATCCCCCCTCCATTTCATCAGACGTACGGAAACGGGAATAATAATAAAAAATTTAATAAATTTTAACCATGAATATCTCCAAAACCATGGGGTTCCGCATGGTGTGGATGGCACATGGGGTAGCCACCCCCTCCCCCCACCCTCCCCTAAAACCTCATATATCGATGGTCCATAATGGAAAGTTAAAGTTTCCAAAATTAACGAAATGTACTCGATACCAAGTAGTATTGATACTTTTGATGCGATACTTGGTATCGAGTAGGTATCGATACTTTCAAAATTTTCGGAACACTTCGGATTATTTGAATATTTTTAACGATTATTTGAATATTTTTGCCGATTATTCGCATATCAATGAATTTTAATCATCCAAACACTACGGTGAGGCACATAGCGCCATATCCTTGAAACGACGATACTGGTTATTTTTTTTAATATTTTGCTTTGTTTGAAAGATTCGAATTTAAATTAGCGATAAAAAACTAAACACGTTATAATTAAATATAGATAACTTCATAATTCTATGGATTTTGGTAAAAGGTTGTTCGCGCCACTTTGCACTATCGCTTAACGCTTATAAGGGATTCGTTAATTATTATCCAATAAGATTACTGCAAAGCCCATTTCCGGTTTCCTATCTACCGCTTTATGCCCAGCATGTGCATTCGTGTGTTAACGGGCTCACACAAGTTGAGAAGACATGCAATCAACCGCACCGCTTATATCTCGCATCATCGCTCCCACCCTTGTGTAATTTGGATATTGAATTATACAAGCATATAGTAAAAAGTATAGACATTTGCAATAACGCTATATTTCGTGATTATCTGTGAAGTTGATAAGTGTGAAGACAGCCGGCAGCCATCGAGACACGAGGCAGATCAGCGGAAGTCCAGGTGGGTGCACATGCATTCCTTCACGTCCTTCCTATATCCCGAATTTAGGGGATTTGCAGTATCACGAATAAATTAAATTCCATTCACCGCTCGCACCGCGCTCATATACAGTCCACTATTCTATTTAAATTAATAGCCGCACCGCATAACATTATTTTATACATTTGAACCAGCAGTTTGGTGGTTGAAGGCCAAACGCCAATATCCACCATATATTTTCTGGTCACTTCGGCCGGTATTAACCTTTTCGGCCCGGAGAAGTAAATTCATTTTTTACATACGTATATATTATTAAATCATAATAAAGTGTAGTTCTAATTATACTAACTACAATATTTATTTGTCCCGCATCGCTTATTATACGTATTATAATACCTTTGTAACGCACCGCTTCATTATTCCATTAATGATATTTTTCTTGTTGATTAACCGCCATCTTTCTAGTAACGCGAGATTGCTTCGTTCCCCAGTTAACTAATTCTACCGTCACTTATCGCAATAATTTTAGTCCGCATTTGTTTGTTGAAAATGACGACGAGAAGCAAAAAATCTAAACTGGTTTCGGATGAAGAAGTTAGTTTAAAAATTATTATCGCTAAACGTAATTATATTTACGAACGATTACAAAAAATTTACGAGACCTCAAAGGGCGCATTTAATTCCTTGGACGAGCAGAATTTATTTCTTAGCATCGCTTCGAATATAGAACAATTACGTAGTGAGTTTCAAGAAGTTCTAGATAACTATAATACTTTACTTACTTACTTATCTTCACGCACAATCCCTAACGGGGTAGCCAGAGAGAATAGATCACCAAGTGTCACGATCCTTACATACCTCTTTCGCTTCTTTCAGGTTCATTAACTTCTTCATACATGCACGTCTAGGTATCCGAGTACTCTTGACCCTCCCCTCTTCGAGCAATTTGCTCACATGGTCTTCGAAAGTTTGTCTCGGTCTACCTCAACACCTTTTAATATTTACTTTCGCTCTATATATTTTCTTCACCATTCGGTCTTCACTCATTCGTTCAACGTGCCCAAACCATTGGAGTACGCCCCTATCAATTTTTGTGATAAGGTCATCTTTCAATCCTGCCATATTGCGAATCTCTTCGTTTCGCTTTCGGTCGGCTATGCTAACGCCACACATTTTACGAAGAGATCGCATCTCCACTGCATTCAACTTGCTTTTATGCTTCTTCTGGCATACCCAGGTTTCGCTGCCATATAACAAAGTCGGTACCAACACTGCGTTATGTATTGCAAGGCGTGCACACTTCACCACGCCTTGCCTTTTTACTAATGCATTCAGGTCACCATTGACTTTGTTTCCGGCAGCGACACGCCTATCCACATCTAAATCACATCTTCCATCCCGGCTGAAAGCACTCCCCATGTATACAATTTCATTTACCTGTTCTAGACATTCCTGATTTACCCATATTTCACATTTCGTTCTCTCTTCGTCCTTTTCAAATACCAGAACCTTAGTTTTATTAGCATTCAAACGGAGACCTTTAATTTCACATTCCTCTTTCATACACGTGACTAATGCCTGCAGTTCTGCTTCTGATGGTGCAATAAGCACTACATCATTAGCGTACAGCAGACAATTAACTTTTATGTCACCCAATTTCACACCCAAACAACTATTTATCAGCTTCTGTAAACAGCTGTCGAGATACAGTATGAACAGCCAGGAAGACATGACACAACCCTGTTTTACGCCCGCTTGGACGTTAAACATGGGTGACAGGTCATGCCCTACCCGCACACAGGCTTTACAGTCATAGTAATGTGACTGCACAGTCCTTAACAATCGACCATCCTCCACACCATATCCCGGCAACAGTTCCCACATTTTCTTCCTTATAACCTTATCAAATGCTTTCTCCAGATCCACAAAAGCACAGAAAATCCTCTGGTTAACACTCAGAAGCTTCTCCGTGATCATGCGAAGAGAAAACATTTGATCCGTGCATCCTCTTCCAGGTCTAAATCCGCATTGTGCCTCCCATAAGAATCTTTCCGATTTCTCTTGCATCCTACGTGTCAAAACCTTCGAGTAAACTTTACTTGCTAAACTGGTCAAGCTGATCGCCCGATAGCACCCGCAGTCAAAATGTGAACCTTTACCTTTATATAAAGGCACAATGACCGCGGATCGCCAATCATCCGGGACATCTCCCGTCCGTCAGCACAAATTGCACAGCAGATGAAAGCTGTCCCAGACGCGAGGCCCACCGTACTTGATCATTTCAGCAGTAACTCTGTCTAGTCCCGCAGCCTTACCACATTTCAAACTTCGAATCGCACGTTCAATCTCTTTCATGCTGATGACCTCAGTGTCATCGAGGTGCGTGTCTGGCGTGCCAGTCACGGCGTCACCCCCGGATCCTTCACTAAGATCATGACACGCATACATTTCTCTATAAAATTCACTCCATCGCTGCATGACGTCCGATTTTTCTGAGAGGACGTCATTGTGATTTCTTATATTTACGCGAACACTACACATTGAAATAATACTAGTTTTAACGGAATTTAACGCGTATATTTAACTTTTTTACCCGACGTTTCGAGAGCTTTACAGCACCCATGGTCACGGGAAGGACTGAGATGTTCAACGTCCAGCTGTCATAGTTAACCGCGGTTACCATAGATTAAAATTTTAACTTTTGTTCCGATCTACACAGTATAAACTTATGGCATCATGGAGTCTTGCAGTTGTATGCTTGGGTTGGGATTTAATTTTATTTATAATAGGATCCCAAGCAGATGGTAGCACCCAGCCATCTTCTCTATTGAAATTAGGATGTTTTTTGATTTCAATAGCCTCGCGAATCATCCTTGGAAGGAATCGGTGTTCTTTAGCGAGGATTTGTGGTCTATCAAATCTGATGTAGTGACGGGGGCGATCTTGTACATGTTCACAGACTGCAGACTTCCCGGAGCGTCGATTCTTCACATCAGCTATATGTTCTTTGACGCGGGTTTTAATTGATCTTTTAGTTTGTCCTATGTAGGAGAGACCACATTCACAATCAAGCTTGTACACTCCTGCATCTTGCAGAGGGACGTTACACGTGACTGGTGGTAAAAACTGACCAATCTTCTTCGGCGGCTTGAAGTATGTTTTGATGGAAGCGCGCTTCAAGATGTAGCCAATCTTGTCAGTGACTCCTCTAACATATGGCAGTACAGCAGGTACACGCTCGACTGTGGCCGGCTTCACTCGTTCTCTGTGACGTAGGCGTGGGACCCGAAGCTTGTTGTCATGCAAAACTTGCTTGACATGTTGGAGCTCGGCAGCCAGGTGTTTACTGTCACAGATCCCTCGTGCTCTCTGAAACAAAGATTTACCCACGGTAGCTAACTGTGAAGGATGGTGGTGAGAATCACCGTTTAAATATCTATCTGTATGGGTCTTTTTTCTATACACAGTATGGCTCAAGGTGTTATCAGGATTCCGAATTACTAACACATCTAGAAAAGCTAAGGAATTGTTTGCCTCTAACTCCATTGTGAACTGAATTTTAGAATTTATAGAGTTAAGATGGTCTAAAAATGCAGTTACTTTATCTAAAGGTAGAATTGTGAAAGTGTCGTCTACGTACCGCTTGTAGAATCTTGGATTTATGGGCGAAGTAAGCAGGGCTTTCTCCTCAAAGTCTTCCATGAATATGTCGGCGATAATGGGAGATCCAGGTGAGCCAGTAGATGGTGTGGCGATGGGCTCACCTGTATCTCTACCTTTAGATAAAGTAACTGCATTTTTAGACCATCTTAACTCTATAAATTCTAAAATTCAGTTGACAATGGAGTTAGAGGCAAACAATTCCTTAGCTTTTCTAGATGTGTTAGTAATTCGGAATCCTGATAACACCTTGAGCCATACTGTGTATAGAAAAAAGACCCATACAGATAGATATTTAAACGGTGATTCTCACCACCATCCTTCACAGTTAGCTACCGTGGGTAAATCTTTGTTTCAGAGAGCACGAGGGATCTGTGACAGTAAACACCTGGCTGCCGAGCTCTAACATGTCAAGCAAGTTTTGCATGACAACAAGCTTCGGGTCCCACGCCTACGTCACAGAGAACGAGTGAAGCCGGCCACAGTCGAGCGTGTACCTGCTGTACTGCCATATGTTAGAGGAGTCACTGACAAGATTGGCTTCATCTTGAAGCGCGCTTCCATCAAAACATACTTCAAGCCGCCGAAGAAGATTGGTCAGTTTTTACCACCAGTCAAGTGTAACGTCCCTCTGCAAGATACAGGAGTGTACAAGCTTGATTGTGAATGTGGTCTCTCCTACATAGGACAAACTAAAAGATCAATTAAAACCCGCGTCAAAGAACATATAGCTGATGTGAAGAATCGACGCTCCGGGAAGTCTGCAGTCTGTGAACATGTACAAGATCGCCCCCGTCACTACATCAGATTTGATAGACCACAAATCCTCGCTAAAGAACACCGATTCCTTCCAAGGATGATTCGCGAGGCTATTGAAATCAAAAAACACCCTAATTTCAATAGAGAAGATGGCTGGGTGCCACCATCTGCTTGGGATCCTATAATAAATAAAATTAAATCCCAACCCAAGCATACAACTGCAAGACTCCATGATGCCATAAGTTCATACTGTGTAGATCGGAACAAAAGTTAAAATTTTAATCTATGGTAACCGCGGTTAACTATGACAGCTGGACGTTGAACATCTCAGTCCTTCCCGTGACCATGGGTGCTGTAAAGCTCTCGAAACGTCGGGTAAAAAAGTTAAATATACGCGATAAATTCCGTAAAAACTAGTATTATTTCAAGGACGTCATTGGTTCTCGAAAGCACTTTGTTCATTCTTAAGGCTGTCACACCACTCCAGGACCTTCCAACCTCTTTCCAGAAGAGTTTGGAGTTTTCCCTAAAGTTGTGCGACAACCTCTCGTCCGCTTCTATTCTACACCTTTTACGTACTTCCTCAATCAATGTTTTCGCATGAACTTTCTGCAGCTTATATCTTTCTTTCATCTTCTCTCTCATATGCTCATCGTTACTAGAGGCCAAGTAGTCTAACCATGCTTTTTTCTTCTTTTTTACAGCTTCTCTCACTTCATCATTCCACCATGAATCTCTTCTTTTACTACTACCTCTTTTTGTCGTTCCACATACTTCTTCCGCTGCACTTACCATTCCATCCCTAAGGTTCTGCCATGTTCTCTCCACACATTCTTTCCTGCCATCGATGGTGTCAAGCTTTTCGGCTACCCGTGATATTTGTCCCTAGTATCCGCTTCCTGAAGCTTCCAGCTTCGGATGCGACAGACCGACTGTGGTTCTGTTACTGTCGTCCGGTAGTGCCAACCCGCGAACAAACCCCTAAATCTAGTAATTACTAGATAATCATCGGTTCCCAGGTCAGCACCCCTGAATACTCGTGTATCCATCACCTGTTTTCACAGTCGGTCATCCACCAGGAACAAATCAATCGTACTCCTCTCATTCTTTCTTTCTCTAGTGTATATATGGATTTTCCTGTGATTAAACATAGTGTTTGTCCATAGTGTTTAACCTCTTCATGTAATATTTCTCGCGATTATAGTACTCTCCCACGCTATACTACTTTATTGGGGACTGCAAAAATAAAGGTCGTAGATAAATACGACAATGAACATTTTATTCGGTGTTTAGTTGACCCCGGATCCCAAAGCGGCTATATTACGAAGGATTGTTGTAAACGCTTATTTCTTTCCGTTTCGAATAAAAATCGTTTTACCGAAGTACACGGGATCGGTGGTGTGTCCCAAAAGATTTTAGGAGTCACTTCACCGCAGTTCACGTCTCGTTTTAATGATAACAAATTTTATCATATTGAACCATTAGTTGTTCCGATCATCACGGGTCAGTTGCCAGATTCGATAGTAGATGTTTCAAAAATTCGCTATTTAGATAAAATACGCTTAGCAGATGATCAGTTTTATCAACCTGGGTCTATAGATATTTTATTGAGGGTTAATACCTACATAAAACTTTTGTCGCCTGAAAACTTAATTCATTCGCAATGGCCTAGTGCCATGGAAACATCACTCGGATATATTATTATGGGTGATGCTGAAGTCGCTATATCACATCATTCCCCGCGTTCATTTGTTTCCTGTTCTTACGATACAAATTTAAATCAAAATTGTCTTAATGATATAATGGAAAAATTTTGGAAAATTGAAGAACTTCCGCAAAAAATATATTTGTACCGTGATGAGCAGGAATGTGAAGACATTTATACTTCTACTACTTACCGCCAAAACGACGGACGGTATGTGGTCGCCCTGCCATTTAAGAAAAGGCCCGACATATTGGGTGACTTTTAATGAATGCAAAAAAACGCCTCTTACTTTTGGAAAAACGCTTTAACAAATATCCCGATCTTCGCGATCAATACAATGTTGTTATACGGGAATACATTAATAAGGGTATTTTATCCGCTGTTTCTGATAATGATTGTATACAGCCTTCTTTTTATTTGCCGCATTACCCTGTCGTACGGAATGATAAAAGTACAACGAAGTTGCGCATCGTTTTAGACGCTAGTGCTAAGTCGGATAACGATATTTCTTTGAATGACATTTTGCACACCGGGCAAAATTTACAAACAGACATTTTTAATATTTAATTAAACGTTAGAGTTTATCGCATCGCTTTCTTTGCAGATGTTAGGCAAATGTACTTGTGTATCGAAGTCCAAAAATCCCATCGCGCTTTTCAACGCATTTTATATCGGTTTTCTACAGAAGAAACTATACGAACATATGAATTTAATCGCATCACATTCGGATTACGCTCTTCCCCTTTCCTCGCACTTCGCACTTTACGCCAGTTAGCCGCTGACGAAAGGGAGTCCTATCCCCTTGCCGCTTCTGTAGTGGAAAGGGATATTTATATGGATGACCTCGTTTCCTCCGCGCCTTGCGTCAACAACGCAGTCAACACCGCCACTCAACTTATCCAAATGTTTCGCCGAGGTGGATTCGATTTGATTAAGTGGACAAGTAACTGCAAGGAGCTTTTACAACATATACCAGCATCACATCGTCAACAAGACTCGGTATCATTTGATGATAATGACATTTTAAAAATTTTAGGCCTTCGTTGGTATCCCGCTACCGATAAGTTTTCCTTTCTTGTTTCGCCGCCACCGGTCACTTGTACCAAACGCGCTATCCTCTCCGCAACCGCTCGCTTGTACGATGTTTTAGGACTTGTCGGTCCAGTAATACTTTACGCCAAATTATTAATTAAAGCCTTGTGGGTTCTTAAACTTAACTGGGATGAGACTCCACCCACCAATATTGTCAATACATGGCAGCGATATATATCAGAGTTACCTTTAATCTCACATTTACAGATTCCACGTCATATCGGCGTAAATGAAAAATCCCATGTGTCGCTACTAGCCTTCGCCGACGCTAGTGAAAAAGCTTACGGGTGTGTCATCTATTCGCATGTTGTTAGTCTTCAGTATTTACTTGCTTCATTACGGGAGAAATATTGGATATTATCAGCTCGCCGTGTAGTGAGATACCGCATTCATAGGTGTAACATTTGTTTTCGACATAAACCCAAACCTATTTACGCCATGATGTCTGCCTTGCCTGCTTGCCGCCTAGAGCAGTGTAATGCGTTTACACACACAGGTGTGGATTTTTCGGGCCCACTTTATATCACATTGACGCGTAAACGTGGTATACGAAGCCAGAAGGCTTATTTATGTTTATTTATATGCCTCGTTACTAAGGCAGTGCATTTAGAATTAGCGTCTGATCTAAGTTCGGCAAGTTTTTTTAGACGCTTTTAAGAGATTTATCTCTCGTAGAGGTCCGTGTCGATTTATATACAGCGATAACGGTACTAATTTTGTCGCCTCGCGTTCATATTTACATGAATTACATGGATTTTTAAAATCAGAAGAATATTATAAGGCATTCAGTCAGGTGCTCACTGATAATCGCATTGTTTGGAAACTCAACCCTCCAAGCGCTCCACATTTCGGGGGTTTGTGGGAGTCCAATATTAAGGTTGTAAAAACCCATTTGTTTCGCGTAATAGGTAAGCAAATCCTAACGTATGAAGAAATGCTTACTACTCTTTGTCAGATCGAGTGTATCTTAAATTCTTGCCCGCTTTATGTATTAAGCAGTGATCCATCGGAACCTACCGCACTTACACCCGCACATTTTCTAAATTTACTTGAATGCTTACCAGCTGCAGATTTAAGCAAGGAACGTATTAATCTGTTATCACGCTTTTCTTTAATAGATTCTTTAGTTCAGTCCTTTTGGAAACGCTTCAGATTCGAATACTTACATACATTACAGAGAAGAGTGAAGTGCAATAAGAACTCTACTGCCATTTCTGTAGGGATGATTGTTCTAATAGACGTGGATAATACTCCACCGCTTCAGTGGCCTCTAGGCGTTGTCACCGAATTGTTTCCCGGTAAGGATGGTGTGGTACGCGTTGCGCAAGTTAAACTTAAGATTTCCACTTTAAAACGCCCTCTTATCAAACTGTGTCCTTTACCAACACAGTGATTAATATAGTTAATTTTACATTATCGTTTATATATTTAGTTTAATTCTTAGGTCATAACGTCGCTTCATTTCGCTACTATATAAGTATTTATCTATATATATCTATATTTTTATACTTTACTTGCTAGTTGAGGATACCTCAAGGCCGGGGGGGGGGGGGTGTTCGCGCCACTTTGCACTATCGCTTAACGCTTATAAGGGATTCGTTAATTATTATCCAATAAGATTACTGCTTACTTACTTACTTATCGTCACGCACAATCCCTAACGGGGTAGCCAGAGAGAACAGATCGCCAAGTGTCACGATCCTTACATACCTCTTTCGCTTCTTTCAGGTTCATTAACTTCTTCATACATGCACGTCTAGGTATCCGAGTACTCTTGACCCTCCCCTCTTCGAGCAATTTGCTCACATGGTCTTCGAAAGTTAGTCTCGGTCTACCTCGACACCTTTTAATATTTATTATATATTATTTATTATATATTACTGCAAAGCCCATTTCCGGTTTCCTATCTACCGCTTTATGCCCAGCATGTGCATTCGTGTGTTAACGGGCTCACACAAGTTGAGAAGATACGCAATCAACCGCACCGCTTATATCTCGCATCATCGCTCCCGCCCTTGTGTAATTTGGATATTGAATTATACAAGCATATAGTAACAAGTATAGACATTTGCAATAACGCTATATTTCGTGATTATCTGTGAAGTTGATATGTGTGAAGACAGCCGGCAGCCATCGAGACACGAGGCAGATCAGCGGAAGTCCAGGTGGGTGCACATGCATTCCTTCATGTCCTTCCTATATCCCGAATTTAGGGGATTTGCAGTATCACGAATAAATTAAATTCCATTCACCGCTCGTACCGCGCTCATATACAGTCCACTATTCTATTTAAATTAATAGCCGCACCGCATAACATTATTTAATACATTTGAACCAGCAGTTTGGTGGTTGAAGGCCAAACGCCAATATCCACCAAGGTTATTGTAAATAGTATGAGTACGCTTGTGCAAATTTATTGCGGAACGATTAATGTGAAACGTCAAAGGTATTTAGATTTGTTTTTTTTTTTAATTTTTTATTTACGACAACTAAAATACATACTAAACAAAGTTCATAAATACAGTGCAACATAAACCTATATAAGATTTTTCTGCACACTGCAGTTCGCCGTCGTTCGAGCGCAAACATTTTAATATTATTTAGAGTAAGAAGGTTCGCTCATTTCTATACAAATAACATGAGGATGAGTTGTAGCGGCTATTTAGTTAGAGTAGTATACAGGTTGTTTGGAGGAAATATTATTTTATATTTTTGGAATATACATATGGTAATTATATTACATATAGTAAGTATGTTAGCTTTTAGTTATATCATGTTAGTTGATTCAAAAAGTATGTTTTTAATTTGTATTTAATATTTTTGGGATTGATATTTTCCTTCAAGGTTTTAGGTAGTTTATTAATTAATTTAGGAATAATAATCTTATTTTGATGATCGCCATACATATTATGAGTTTTAGCTATAATTAATTTAGGGTTTTATATACTTCTAAGCTGATGTTTGTACGTAGGTATGACTTGTAATTTTGTATTAAAGAATTGTTCTACAAGTAAAGTAAGTTTTAATTTTTTTTCTATTGGCAAGATACCACAATATTTAAATAATTGGTTGTAATTGTCCTTATATTGTTGTTTGCTTTTAGGGGGGACAATTGTTTTGATGATACTAAGTTGTAATTCATGGATTCTACAAAGATGCGATTTCCAGGTTCTACCATAGCTACTTAATCCGTATTGTATTATTGATTCGGCCAGAGCCTTATAAAGGGAAAATAGTGTAGGAAAGGGAACTTTATACCTAACGATAGAAAATTTGGCAAGTATGGCCCTTAACTTATCACACACTTTATTAATATGGTGCGTCCATTTAAATCGACTGTCTATTATGAGTCCAAGGTAAGGTTGTTGTTCTACTAATTCAATATGAGTACAATTACAAGTCTGGTTAGACATGTTATTATGGAGACATTGGTGGCTGTGGGCAACGAGTTTTAAAGGAACAGATACTCTATTATGACTGGATGAAATGTACATCATTTTTGTTTTTGTGGCATTCAGAACAAGCCCCGCATCGTGAGACCATTTCATAAGGTTAGTGAAATCTTCTTGCAATTTATGTAATGCCACATATATGTCATTTTCCGCCGCTAGTATGCAGGTATCGTTTGCAAACTGATATATCTTGCAGTTTTTAATTACATTGGCAACATTATTAACATAGGTCAAGTAATGCAAAGGCCCAAGCACAGATCCCTGTGCAGTACCGTGAGTGACTGTTTTCTTTGTACTTATAGCATTTCCTACTTTAACTCTATATGCTCTCTCTTTGATTCATAGTCTTTGCACCAATTTAAAAGGAGTCCTCGCAGTCCACATTCATCAAGCCTTTCAATCAGTGAGTCATGTTTAAGGGTGTCGAACGCTTTACTATAGTCAATGAAAAGAACTAGAACATGTTTTTTTATTATCAAGATAATGGTTTACGTCGTCAGTAAAAGAAGATAAAAGTTGAGTGGTACTTTTATGCTGCTGAAAACCATACTGACTTTTATTTAAAATTGAGTGTTGACTATAGAAATTATTTATTTGTTTACTTATATATTTTTCAATTATTTTGTCTAGTGTAGGTAATATTGTTATTGGGCGATAATTGTCGTAATCCGTTTGCTACCTTTTTTATGTACGGGTCTTACCATTCCAGTTTTTAATTCAGTAGGGTACTTGCCTTTTTCTATACACGCATTTATTAGGTCGGCTATAGTTACCGATATTTTGTCCGCAATAGATATTGAGTCTATTGATCGTATGTTGTCTATGCCTGGTGCTTTGTTCGTTTGAATGTTTTTTATTATTTTAGCTACTGAGCCTGGAGTAGCCTTTTGATATCGAAATGTTACGTTTACAGGCAATCTGTACAAGTTCATCGGTAAAAGGGATCGATTGCAGGACGGTACGATGCTTGAAACATTTTTCTGAAAGGCCTGAGCGATATCAAGTGGCGTAACTTTTTCATTTTGAAATGAATTTAAAATTATATTATCGATGGAAGGACTTGTCCGTCCCGTGATCTTATTTAGTATTTGCCAAAGTCTCATCTGGTTATTTTTATTATTATGTATATCCGTTTTGATGTACCAATTTTTTGTTTTTTGTATCAGCTTGTTAGTCGAATTTCGTATTTTATTATATATTTGTTTAGTAATCACATTGTCTGTATTTTTTAACCACAACGAATACCAATAGTCCCTATTCTCACATGCCCTTTTAGTTCTTTCATTAATCCATTTATTTTCTGTCCTCGTTAATGTTCTATTTTTTTTCCGAATTGTTGTTAAGGCATCATTCGCATCTATTGAAATTATCTTTAATAAATTTGTATATTTCAATGGGGCAACTAATACCATTAGTTGCTATATGTATGTTCTATTTTATTTAATAAAGTAGAAACTTTTTTGTGGTCAATATATGTTTTAAATTTAGGAGCCGCCTCTATATAGTGCTGAGATCAAACACAAGCGAATGTCGTCGCACAGTGGTCCGCTAGTACGGTTCTAATGCCGCAGTGTATACGTCTTGTGAATGGGACCGTGCTAATATATGGTCAATACACGATTTACTAATTATGTTATTTCTTAATTCAATTCTAGTATATTCCGAGATCCCACTCACAAGTCCGTACGTCGAGAACATTGTTGTGTATTTATGTTTTATAGGTGTTTCCACAGCGACGTCGATGTTTAAATCGCCTATTATAAAAAAGTCTTCGCGTTTATTAACTTTGTCGCATGATTGCTGCAATTCGTTTATAAATAAGTGTTTGCTTAAGTTAGGCGGACGGTATATAGCGAGTAGATTGCAAGTGTAATTCGTAGGTGTGATTATTTTTGTTAGTAATCCCTCAAAATATAAAGTTTTTGTTATTGTAGTCGACACTTTATGTTTTTTATGTACGTAAATAATAACTCCGCCTCCCTTTCTGTCTTTTCTTAGGTTTACATGAGTGTTATAGTTCTTTAGTTGGAAAAGATCGATTAAATGTTCTGGGACATTCACTTCTGATAGAATAATTAAATCAATTATACTATAATGTGTTCTAAACTAGAAAAATTAGAAATTATTGACCTTATGTTAAAATGGATACACGTTAGATTAGTTTTATGGGGAATTTTATGAACAAACTCAGTTAGGTTAGTACAGTTTTTCAACGTTATTAGGTAAATTTTCTATTTCTTTATATCTAATATTCTGAATATGCGGAAATGTATGTAAGCTTAAAAAAAAGTTTAGAAAAAAGAGAATATGCGTTGTTATATAAATATACAGTCAATACTTTTAGCGAATTACCTACTTAGGCTCTAACTAGTCTGGCGATATCTTCTTCGCTACGGATTATGATGATGTCACCTTTTTCTTCTTTTCGTGCTCGGATGATACCTCGTTTACACCATACGTATTTGTAGGTTGGTTTTAACTTTTGTTTCGCCTCCCATAGTAATTTCCTGATATAATAAGATAAAGCTTCACGTATGTAAATAAGCTGTTTCCCTGTTGCCTCCGACAAGTTATCCACGATATCATGAGCATATAGCTTTGAATTTTTCGCTGCTGTGATCCATTTTGTTGATGTTGTTTCATTTTTAAATGTAATTTCAATATTTCCCGGCTTTTCTTTTTTTCCTGGTACACGTTTAGTAGTGTCAATATCATCAACAGATATTGATAATTTATCTGCAATTTTTTTGACAATGTCGCTTACTATTTTCGTGTTATTATGAGGGATATTTAATATTTCAATTTGTTTGTTTAGCTGTGACTGTTCAATATCCTTCAAACGTTGCTCTAGTGCCCCAACGCGCGTTTCTAAATGACTGTTTTTGTTAAAGAGTTCTACATTTTTTTTGTGTAGTTCTTTCATTGTTAATTTTATGGCATCTATAGATACTGTCATCTCGTCCATTTTATCGCTTTGATGTTGTAGAGATTTGACTATGTCTCGCAGTTCTCTTTGAAGAGCTTTTTCCATCTCTTTTGATATATCTTACAATAACCGCTTGATATCAATTTGTACGTTTTTTAATAGTTTCCTGTATCTTGAGCATTATCTTCCTCTTCCTCTTCGTCTTCATCACCGGGAACGTATATAGAGCTACGTCTCGGGGAATGTTCTAGACAATCTTGGTATGTCCATCCTAAATTCTCAGCGACCTTTAGTGCATTCTTTTGCTTGTTAGTAAGACACATTACATTCTATTCCAGGATTACTTTTGGTTATATTTTTTCCACATTTATCACATTTTGTCATATTGAGGGTAGATTAATACTCAGCTTGCGGACTAACTCAACGTGCTTTTAGATCAAATGAAAGACGACGAATTACTATAGTATTAATTGTAAATATTATAATTTAATTTCATTCATTAGAAAAAATGTTGACCATTATTTGTCAAATTTATTTTACGTGTTATTTGCCAATTTGTATGAGAAGTTAAAAAAATATATCTCATGAACCGTAAGTTTCCGCAACCTAAAACTTTGCAAAACGCTTTCTTTCAGTAAGTACTATCTACAAAAAAAATATGGGCATTTAAATCGATGGTCCATATTGGAAATTTTAACCCTCAATGTGTCGGTAGCACACATCATCATCATCAGCCTGCAGCAGTCCACTGCTGGAAATAGGCCTCTCACAAAGCGCGCCACTTAGCCTAGCCCGATCTTCGGCTACACGCATTCAGTTTTTATCAGCCACTTTGCGCAGATTGTCGCTCCATCTGGTCAGGAGGCGTCCCACACTACGTTTGCCTAGACGCGGTCTTCACTCCATAACACATATATAATAAAAAGTAGCACACATGCAACTTATTATTATGTAGGTTCTTGTACATAACCTTTGAATTTTTTACATATCACTTTATGTCGTCGCGTAATGGCCGCGGTGCTTGCCGCGACACGTGGTGGGGTGTGGACAGAAACGTCAAAACAAACGTCAAAACAAACGTTAAAATGTCGTCGCACTTTAGTATGTGGACAGAAACGTCAAAACAAACGTCAATCTAAATCCGTAGCTACATATTTATACATTTGTAGTCAATAGCTGTCAACATCGATTTTTAAGGCTAGGAATATTTGTATAGAGATTAACACCCGTGATTTTTACCTATCTATATTTAATAAGTTCTCACTTTTCAGTTTCCTCGTAAGATAAAGACATTAAGCGTATATATAGTTATTATATTGCTGATCTTTTTATAAAGATAAGGTCCCAAAAAGTTTATTTGACTTTGAGCATAGAATTAGTAAAAAATTTCTGGTAGTATAATTAGATCTTTTCTTCTTAGTAAGTTACAGTTATTGTTCTTATGTGTTTTAAGTACTGATTTTAAAATAAATAGCTGTCGAACTGTAAGCACATTTACTTCAGATAACAATTACTTAGATAAACTGCAGAGGGCTATAAGTGGGTTTTGCCTAAGAACGTTAAATGACAGGTTGTAAAGCTAAATCATAACACTTTGAATTAGATAAATCTCTAGTTCGGACATAGTATAAATCTCTTTATACTATGGTTCGAAGAAAATCACACTGCTAGTTCCGAAAAATGCATAACTTAAAAAAAGCTATGTAACCTCTTGCCTTGACCGTACATATTCTAAATTGTCCGGTGGTAAGAAACCCTGAGTTTTTACATCGCAATTAAAAAAAATCCCTTTGACACAATCCATGTCGATCATGTTAAACCGTTCGTAATTGTGTGTTCGTTGTGCGTTCGTAGTTGTGTACACGTTTCACCCATATTTTAGTTTTGATAGATGCACTTACTCGATATATTTACCAAATCTAGTACAACCTGTAAGAAAGAATTTTAGAAACCTTGCATGTTTTGAAACAGCTTTTGTTTATTTTAGTTGTTTCCATAGTATAATTTCATAATGAAAATCTTTATATTTGGTACTGCAACTGACAGTCTTTGTTTTGCAAAAGATAGCCATAAGAGCAAATTATAACCTAGGTCCAAAGGAATGACTTAGAGAAAAATTTATATAAATATACACTATAGAGCGGACATTGGGAACATTTGCATACAAAAACCGTGAGCTCGCGCGTGTTTAACGCCCTCTAGTTAAACAAAGCAATACTACACTGAATATTTATTTAATATTTCTTATTATTTCATCCTGTGGGGCGCTTCCCTCTCTTATGTGTAACTCCGGCTGCCACTTGAGATTTTTCCTTTCCGATCGACTGTCAGTTCATTGACCTATATGGCCAGTGTATTATCACTTTAGCTGTTAAATGCAAAGAGAATAAACAACTTCAGTCCACGTGATGTTAAGTGGTTTAAGTGGTTACTGCAGCTCATGGACACCTGCGTCTAAATTTAAACAAAGGAGGCTACCGCTGCTTTTTCATCTATGAGGACTAATATTGAATGCCTCTTAACCTGTCATTATTCTGGCTGTCTTTACCCGGAACACACAAGTAAAAGCATTGCTCCTTGGCAGCACTGGATAAATAAGTGGGTGATACCTATCAAGACGAACTTCTTAGCTGAAAAGCACCTACCACCTAGCAGGTACTTATCTTAGAGTAATTAATCTTTTATTTTTAAACTTTTAAAGCAATAACGCCCTCAATCAAGGTAACTTTAACGTGTATATACACTAATATATACACGTTAAAAATCACCGTATTAAACTGAAAATACTTATTTTATTTGTTTAGGAACAAATTTAACCATTTCCTTTTAACTTATTCCATCTGTGAGTTTTACTGTTTGATTTCTTTCAGCAAAACTTTTTGGGAACACGGTGGGTGGGAGCTATTTTCAAAGCAGTTATTTAAAAAGTATCAAATAAAATTAAACGTAAAATATGCGATGTGTGAAGGTGACATACGAGCACATAGTCCACCTGATGGTAAGTGAATATTGTGGCCCTTTGACATCCAAATTTGTCTTCGATTAAGAATCAAATCTCAAAATGCGTTGTAACCCCTTAGAAAAAACATGGAATGTCTCGTTTTCGGTAAAAGGGGGCTTCCGTTCTATGCACTCACACTACGAAACACAGGAGTGTCCATTTAACACTGGTATTCTGTGAGAACGGTTGCTCTTGTCGAACCGACCCATTCAAGTAAGACAAGACTTCAAGTAAGGTTTCCTTTCTGGAAACCTTACTTGAAGTCTTACAAAATTTCTCTGCTAAACAAAGGCCTCCCCAAGGTTGCTGTATGGGGTAACGTGCCATAGTTGCCACGCTTGGCCCAGATTGGCAACTGAAGTTTACTATTATATTTACTATATATTTATATAAGTTTACTATATATTTTTGAGTTGTTTATCAGGAAGATGCGTCAGCCTATTTCTTGTTTCAGTTTCCCAATGTCGCTTCTTACGATAAATTGCTCTCACCCACCGTATTTCCAAAAGTAATGCTAAAAGAAATCAAACATTAAAACTCACAGATGGAACTAGTTGAGTGAAATTGTCGGAATTACATTTCTATTCTTTTTCTCAAATATTTTTCCTATTAATGCTTGTAAATTAATGTTTCTTAATGAGTAATGTAACTATCTTTAGTTTAATACGATAGTTTTTAACGTGTATATCATAGTTTATATACACGTTAAAATTAATTTAATTCAGGGCGTTGTTGCTTTAAAATTTCGCAATGATTTAAATTTTTGTATGTAGTAGAGCCATGCTGCATTTATATTAGTAGTATAGTTGTAGCACGAATAGGTCTTCTCGACCGGGGAAGGACCACGTTCTTTCAGAATACCAGCGTAAAATTGCTGCTGCGTTTCGTATGGTGAGTGTGGAGAACCGGAGACCCTTTTTACTGGAAACGAGGCATTCCATCTTAGTCCTCACGGGTGACAACGCATTTGCATTTTGATTCGTAATCGAGGATAGATGTAGATGTCTATGAGGAACAGCAACCACTTACCATCAGGTGGACTGTGTGGTCGTTTGTCACCCTCATTAAACATTTAAAGAAAATACTATAAATTATTCTGTAATTTATCAAAAGAGCTTATATAAAATCGTTGTGTTCTTGGAGAAAGCCGCAAACTATTTAGGGGTCTCTTTAGTTTTGTCTCGTAAGTTGCCTGACGTGTATTCAACACAACAGCGGTTGTTTTAGCTGATTTTCAAAAAACAGAATATTCTATATATACAATTTCAAACTCAATCCAAATTCAAGTTAAATCCAAATTCAAATGTATTTTTGAATACAGGTGATGAGGTAGAATAGATATTTCAAATAAAAAAGCGGCAAGGTGCGACCTGAAAGGTCCCCACGACTAACTTCCTAGTGGAAAGAATAAAAAAATATATGGGGTCTTGTGGGATAAGAGGAACTATGGGGAAAGGGAAACAGGTAGATGTAAATCAAAAACAATAGACCGCAGCTCTGCAGTTACTCTGTCGGTAAAACAGAACAATGAATTGATTCCAAATAAACATCCCAGATGTCGCTAAGCCTCATGGTTGCTCATGCCGAAAGTACGAGTGCGTGACATATTTTGTAAATGGTGATCTAATACAGAAAAACACATTAAACAACGTTGCCAAAGCGAGAAAGTATTGTTTAGTACATAATTTTTGATTGTTTGCATAGAAAAGTTTATAATATTAACTATTAATATGAAAATATTAAGTGCTTTAGAACATAACTAAAAAATCATTAAGTGGGGTAAGAGGAACAACCGTGACCGGGAAAGGGGGACTTATGTTTCTCTTTCCCGATGTCAGAAGTCATAAACATTTTGAATGAATGAAAATGTTCGTTCTTGATAAACTAATAATGAATTAATAATCACTAATGTCTAAATGTCTCGCTGTGACGCGAAAATATACTCATATAAAATTATAATCCTACTAATATACTCGTAAAGCCGAAAGTTTGTGAAATGTGAATTTTATTTTGTTACCTATGATCTTCAAAACTACTGAACAGATCGAGATGAAATTTGGCGTACATTTAGAACATTGCCTCACTTATAATAAGCTGCTTTAATAATCGAAAATACACGTGCGAAGGCGTGGGCGGAAACTAGTACTACTCATATTAATAATTGTTATAAGGTATATTTATTAATGATTTTGATTACAGAACCATACGAAATGCCTAGAAATTATGTGCGCAAAACCAATAATGCGTCGTACCCAAAAGAAAAATTATTAGAGGCTGTTAGAGCAGTGAAAAGTGGGAAATTGTCTGGGTATCAGGCCTCTAAGCATTATGGAATACCCAGACCCACCATAATAAATCGAGTAAGTTACCTGTGTTGACGTTTTAGTGCTATTGCTTTGGATTTAATTTGATAATATAAGTAATTGGACTTGTTTGCACCTGTTTCGACTTTTTTATTTATCTTTTAACCAATTTAATTTTAAAAAATTCAAAAAATGAGGTTCCATGTTCTAATGTATGCATTTTTATGTATCTTTATCGTTGTTTATGTATTTCTCTGCCAATTATGGACTGTGTCATCCATTACTCACAAAATGTAATGTATCATGTATGTATGTATGTATGTAATGAATCATGTAAAATTAGCTCAAAATGTTCCGTATTTAAAACTACTTCTTAACTAATTTTTACTATTCTGGAATTTGAACTCAATGTTTTTTAAAACAAGCCAAATTATTATTTTGAAATGTCCGACCAGGAATTAGGGTGGTCGGCAATACAGCCAGCCTATGATGGACTTGACTTTCAATTCAGCTTGTCCATCAAGAGGTGGCTACAATGCTGATCGAGGTGTGATGGCCTGGTCCGGCAATACATTGCACTCTTGGCCATCATGATCGAGGCTTTAGTAATGTACATGTAAATATTATTTTCAGGTATATGATCGTAAAGGCCTCAAATCGAATACCTTGGGAAGAGCCGCTATCTTATCACGGGAAATAGAAGAAGATCTTGTACAAAACCTGCGTGACATGGAGAAGCATGGTTTCGGACGGTCAGTATGTGTCGGATAATAACATTAAAAATCCATTTAAAAATGGCGTGCCTGGGGAAGATTGGTTTCTTGCATTTAAAAAAAGGCATAATCTTTCAATCAAGAAGCCACAGCCGGAGGAATATGCAAGAAAACAGGCATGTAGCCCGTATATTATATATCCCTACTTTAATTTACTGGAACAGACACTAACAGAACTGAAATTACTAGATAGACCATCTCACATATGGAATGTCGACGAAACAAGCTTTTCAAAAGATCCTTCTAAGTCAAAAGTAGTTGGAATTAAAGGATTTACTTCGACGAGAACAATCGCTACTCCTGGAAAGGATAATACCATCGTCCTATTAGGCTGTAACGCTCTTGGAGAAAAAACTGCACCGCTAATAGCGTTCAAGGGGAAAAAAATGTGTGGGACGAATGGACAACAGACGATGGGTATCCTGGGACAGCATATGCTGCAACCAGTAATGGCTGGATGGAGACTGCGGTTTTTTTAAAAACAGTAGGACCAAAACGTCCCATCCTTTTGATATTCGACGGGCACGCAACACATGTTGGTATAAACCTTATTAAAAAGGCTAGAGAAGCTGAAATTACAATTTTAAAAATACCTCCGCACACCAGCCATCTTTTACAACCACTAGATTTAGGTGTAAATAAATCTTTAAAAGATCGATGGGACGTTGCCCTTGTAAAGTGGCAGATGTTGAACATTGGGAAGGCGTTGCCAAAAAAAGATTTCTCCAAAATGTTTGGGCAAATTTGGGGTGCATTGGACCCAGCTATATGTGCAGCTGGTTTCCGTAAATCAGGGATTTATCCACTTAATAAAAATGCCATCTCAGAAGATAAGTTCAATCAAGTTCTTTTGCGAGAATGGAAACATAATTCAACGTGTGATGTTACGAATGTTATCGAAGACCCAATTAAGCAAGTACTGAATGATGTGCCGCTGTGTACTGAGCAGCCCAAATACAGCCCGGAGTCGTTGCTAGCTCTCTCTCTAAAAAGCATCGACTTGACTCTATATATTCCTACATTTTCGGACTTCCTACAAAATTCGACAAAAGAATATAGAGGTAACTCTTTAAACCAGCTCAGTTACGAATCAACAAGCTCAGTGAACATCAGGAAGCCCAAAATTCAAATTCTAGAAAACAGAATTGTCAGCTTCGAAGATCTACTATTATCGAGGATAAAAGCAGGGACCAGCTCCAAAACTAAAAGAAAGCGTATGGCAACTGGAGCAGAAGTAATTACCCGTGGCGATGTATTAATAACTTTGGAGAAAATAGATAAGGAAAAAAACAGTAAACAGGTTTTGACAATGTTACAAGAAAAATAAGCAAAAGCAGAGCAAAAAATTCAAAACTACATACAGGAAAATAAACTCAACCCAAAACGAAGAAATGAAAACATACCAGAACAAAATCAACAAAGAGGACAAAACTCAAAAATTATAGCAGAGAAAAACATTAAAAAAGAAGTAAGTGAAATTAAAGCAAACCCCAAAAAAAATGAACAAAAAGGATAAAACTCAAAAACAGTAAAAAAAATAAAAGCGATAAATAATAATAGAAAAAAACGAAAACATTCGTCTTCGAGTGACACTGACACAGAAATTAAACACGACGAAGATAGCGACGATTACGATTTTTGGGAAAAAATACTGCATGGTAGTAGTGATGATGACAAAGCAGAAGATATAGAGCTCGATGATGGCAGGGAAAACGATGTTAATTCAGTGGGTAAAAATGAATGGGTGCTCGTTAAATTTTGCACAAAAAGTCGCTCAAACATTATGTAGGAGTCGTTATAAATATAAAAGATGACGGTTTTCCTGTAATAAAATACACAAGAAGGAAATCAAAAGCAGAAACATCAACTGTTTTTGCTTTCCCTGCAGTGGACGACATCTCGGAACTCAAACACACCGAGGACATTATCACAAAATTGCCCACACCAGCAATTGGTCGAAGAGGCTAAGTTATTTTTAAAATGTCTTTTAATTCTTTTAATATTCATTATGTGTACATAATTTAAAAATATTTCCTTAATGTCTATTACATGGTATAAAAAAAATATTGTTTTAGTTGACTACCCCTGCCTCCACATAATATGTTTCCCTTGCCCCAAATTCCGTTTTTAATCAATAATTTATACTTTTAGCCCTATTTCATTGGAATAAAATTCATTTTCAATCAACGACGTTCTTAGATATGAAATAGTTCTAGAATAATCAACAGAGGTACTGTATTTATTAATATATGCAGACCGTTTCCCTTACCCCAAAAACAGGAAAGTGGAATAAAAGTACTAGCCTAACAAATTAACACATTTCGTTAGTAAATTTTACAGTTGGCTTATATGGATCTTCAATCGTGGAAAGATAACGGACATAAATATTTTTTATATATATCAAAACTATAAAACTGCATTCTATAAAGCAGCTAGAGTATAAAATATTACGCAAGAAATAAAGTATGTTCCTCTTAACCCACAAGACCCTGTTTTAATATTTTATACAATTTTTAAATTCGGCACCAAAAACGACTTGACCGGTTTTACTCAAAATTTAATGAGGTCTAAGTTACATAATTATGCGTTAAATAAAACTGATCCCATGTCAATATCACTCTTAGCTCTCGAGATACACGAGACGAAAGTTGAATCCAAACATACATACATACACATGTACATGAACATCCTCTTAAAAACCATACTATTCGACTCTAAATGCCTTGAAACGCAGATATGGTGAAATTTCCAATTTTCAAAATCCGATACCCATTACAATAATTTCCCACTGGGAAGTTAATCAAGAGTAATATTTTTTAAAAAACAAGCTTTTATTTCAATGGTCTAGCAAGAAGAAAATTAAATAAAACTCATAAATTTATTACATTACACAATTTATACGATATAAGCTGGTCGCGATATTTATCTTGCCAAACAGAAAAGCAAATTAATAAAATAAATGAAAGAAAATTGGAAATAGAGGAGAGGAGCAGGAAATAAGAGTAAATGGGGTTATACACCCTATTGTGAAAAGTCAGAATATGTCAAAAAAGGCACGTATGGCATTTCACAATGCTGTGTTAGTCCCTACTTTAACGTATGGTAGTGAAAGTTGAGAGTGGCAGAAGAAGTACGAGAGTAGAATAAACGCAGTAGAAATTCGGTCGTTAAGGAGTATGTTAGGGCTGAATCTGAGTGACATGGTGAGAAATTGTGTGGTAAGAGATGCGTGTGATTTGCAAGATGATGTTGTGACCAGAATTAAGAAGGGAATGCTACGGTGGTTTGGTCATGTGGAAAGAATTAATGAGGAAAGAGTCGCTAAGCAAATTTATGTTGCAAAAGTGAACGGCAGAGTCGGAAAGGGACGTCCTAGGCGAAAGTTTATCGACCAAATTGGCGATTTATATTGAAAATGGGCCCAATTAGGAGTACTCTTAACCGACGAGCATGTATGCGCAGGTATATGGATGTGGAGGAGGCGAGAGAGGTGTCAGGATCGTGCCAAATGGAAGTCTGTAGTCTCGCATACCCCTCTAGGTGACAGGCGTGAGTGGTTATGTAATCATCATAATTACAGCCCTTCACAAGTCCACTGCTGAACATCGGCCTCCCCCAAAGAATACCACAAAGCACGGCCCTGAACCACCTGCATCCATCGACTTCCTGCATGTCTTACCAGGTCGTCACTCCATCTAGTGGGGGTCACCCTACACTTCGCCTACTGGTACAAGGCCACTACCCGAGAACCTTTTATCCCAATGGTTGTCGAGTGGTTTTATATGTGTAAAGAATAAAAATTTTAAAGATAGTAAATTAAAGAATAAAATTTTACCAGTAAAGGTGAGAAAAAAAGGGGATAACGTTTTAATATAACCAAATGACTATCTAGTTTTTACGTACTCGTATGAGTCTCCTTGGTCTAGTAGTCGTAAACGCGATTGCTGATCATGATATCGCGGGTTTGAATTCCAGGTCGAGCTAAAATAAGTTATTGGGTTTTTCTTTCAAGACATACTTAATCAATAGCAGTCCCGAGTCAGGAATTGAGGATGTTTCACCCCAGGAAAGTGGAGGTATCAGAAAGCACGATAACCCGTTGGTCCTGCGCCTGAGCTGTCTCATTCGTATCGGACTACCGTCTCATTGTTGGACTATGAGAGTGAAGGAATATAGTGCACCTGTGCTTGCGCATACACGATAACTACAAAGGAAATTATTATTATATTGAAGACGGGCCAAACTATAGTTCATAAAAGATAGCTTGATCTCTGCGACAGCTGTCAGTAAAATCACGCCTATGAAGCCCTGAATTTCTTAGTAGTACAGACAGTACCTGTCAATGTCATACTTTATGGGCATGCCGACCTAATTAGTGCATGCCCATAAGGTATGACATTGACAGGTACTGTCTGTACCACTAAGAAATTCAGGGCTTCATAGGCGTGATTTTACTGACAGCTGTCGCAGAGATCAAGCTATCTTTTATGAACCATAAGAGTATTCTTAACCGACAAGCACGTATGCGCTGAATGAATGCGAAAGAAGCAAGAGACAGTTTCAGAATCATACCAAATGAAATACCATAGTTTCTGCCTCCAAAAAGCTGTGCTGTTGCTGTGTTCCGGTTTGAAGGGTTGTGAGAGCCAATATGATGACAGTCTATGAGGCAATCCATCTCAGTGGTCACGGGTCACAACGGACTTGTAGCTTTTTAATACACTTCATCACTTACAATCTGGTGGACTGTAACTTCGTTTGCCACTTTAGTTAATAAAAAAAATTAGAAGTTAAAATATTTCGGCGTCAGTCGTATACATTGTTTATTGTCCTTATGCTTTGCTTATATATTTTCCGCACAAAGCCGCGAATCCTCCATATGGAGGTTTCATTATTTGTCTTTTCAATCCTTCTGTTAAATGTCACTTTATCTCCGCTGCTGACTATGAGATAAAATTTTCCGTGTGATTGAATACGCTTTGTTAATGGTGTAAGCTCAATAAGTTTATACCGTTTTATATTGTAGTTCAGTACAGCATTTTGATAGAGAAATATGTAGCGATACTTTGGTTTTGTATATTGCTTTAACACTTTATACAACCAATTATTCTACTTTGAATACAACTATTTTTTGGAATTTTATTGCGTTTGATTTGACTTATTTTACCGTTAAAGCCTATTAAAGTCCACTGCTGAACATAGGCCGCCACCATATTACTACGCTTGGCAAGCGGGTTGCAAACTCAGTACTTTTGGTCGTTATTAGGTAGATGCTGCTGCCCATCTCCTGATTTGTTTCCTGCACTCTTACGACACCCACGGGATGATATGGGATAGTGGATATTCTCACACTGCAACTACATGCTACTTATTTTACTTATTTTCAATTCCTGAAATTTTGGGTGCTTTACAGCCCATGATCGTGGGGTGACTGAGGTGTTTGACCTATTGATGTCATACAATATGAGACATCTTCTCGTCAGGCATACCTCAAAATCTCAAAAAGATTGTACAACCAGTGCGTGTTGCCAGTGATGACCTATGGATCTGAGACGTGGTTCTTCACTGCTGGCCGTATAAGGAAACTCAAAGTTGTTCAGCGAGCTATAGAGAGGGCTATGTTTGGAGTTTTACTTCGTGATAAACTTAGGAATGAGGACATCCGCAGTAGAATCAGAGTGATCAACATAGCCCAACAGATTGGTAAGCTGAAGTGGCAATGGACAGGCCATATAGCTCAAAGAACCGAATACCGATGGGGAAAAAAGGTTCTCGAGTGGCAGCCTCATACTTGCAGGCAAAGTGTAGCACTTCTCGCCACTAGATGGAGTGACGACCTGATAAGACATGCATAGTCATCATTACAGACTTGTGAAGGCTGTAATGATGACGATGATTATGAGGCTCATATATCGGACTTCGATACTTCTATACAATGTGTCTAATTGACACTGGCTACTGAATCTGTTATGTGGAATTATTTCATTCCATTTATTTTTGTTTTTATTACCACTTCCTTATTAATTTGTTTTCACGTGTCTGTTCAGGTCAAAGTCAGTAATTGAGTTAGAACCAACTTCCCGATTAGCTAGATAGCAGAATGGATGACAGTGTAAGTTTTAAATAGTTTTTAAAAAAATCGTTTATTTGAAGGTGTAAAAGGTGAACGGAAAGGTTGGTATAGTTGCAAGTTATTCATATATTGCTTAAGAAATTACAAATAAGTACCACAAAGACATTTAAATATTAAGGGAAGGTCGTATACTTTGGCTTTGTTTTTGGTTGTATAAAGTTAGATAACTTATAACAATTTTCCTAATAGCCGTTAAACTTTTAAATTATATGGGTAACCGTTATTAGTTTGAAGAAACAATAAACAAATAAAAATAAAATAATTCGTGAGTAATACAAAATATTATTGTTTTTGGCCATCAATACATTAATACCCTGTAAGACAGGTTCCGATGCCCAAAAAAGTTAAATGTCTTAGTCATGCCAGAAATGAGGTAACATCAAATAACGACATTTTTGTTCCTGTCAGCAACACCTTTCTGCTTGTATTAATGTAATATCTTGTTTTCGAGCTTTAATATTTCTCTATTAAATAAATTTTTTCTTATTTTAATTCTTGACGTTTCGGATGCTGTTGCTGAGGTGCTGCACACGTATGCTCACGCGGGGCTGGGTTGTTTGATGTCCTGATATTACAGTTGATCCGAGTTACCTTAAGCTAGTCCCCGATATGAGGGAGGCGAGGCTTAGTAGTCGTAGCTCGGTTACAGATCCGTTTGACTATTTTATCCATGCTTAAAAACTTTGAGCATAGCTTCTCAACCGTAATATATTTCTTCGTAAACTTTAAAAGCGATGGACTGAATAAGTTTGGTAAAATGTTTTATTCCGTATCATACAAACTTGCAGTAAAGAAATTAATCCAAAATAAGGCTAAAATTCACAGCCCCATAATACAAACTATTCAAATGTCTAACAGATAGGACTACAAAAGCTTATTGCACTCATGCATACGTACAGACGTTGCACTACGGAATACCTACGATAATTCTAAGGCATTACATTAGTGAAATAATGGCAGGTAGAACTCTCGGTATACAATTTATGTTTTTACGTGGTAGAACCGCACTATATTATGGTTGTAGCATGAATGGGTCGGCTCGATGGGAGAAGGACCACGCTCTCACAGAATACCAGCGTAAAATATCCGCTCAATACTGCTGTATTTCGTATGGTGAGTGTAGATATCCGGAGATCCTTTTTTACTAAAACGAGGCATTCAATCTTAGTCCTCAAGGGTGACAACGCATCTGTGTGTTGATTCTCAATCGGGGATAAATGTAGATTTCTATGGACCTCAGCATCCACTTACCATCAGATGGACTGTGTGCTAGTTTGTAATCCTTATTCTATTTAAAAAAAATTGCTTGCCTTGGCCCGTAAAAAAATAAAAATAAAGTTAAAACAAAACAATAGGTGCACCAACACTATCTTAAAGAACAGATTATAAATGGAAGTATTGGTATAAATGTCTTAATGTAGCTGGTTTATCCACCATCAAATACAATACAGCCGTTTCAGCTTTTGCCGAAATTTTCTCTGATAGACTCCTGGGCAGATGAGGAAACCAACAACCTAGTAAATGCCAAATAGTTATTTAGTTTACATTAGTCTATGTACAATTTTATATTAATAACGCCAGCACAGTAAATCTCTAGTTGGCGGTAACATTTTATAGCATTGTAACATTTTATACATTGTAGGATTGTAACATTTAACGCACTGTAACATTTTATCATTAATATGTTTTTTAAATTTAACCTTTCGAACATCTTTAGTTAAAACAATACGGGATTAAAGCTTTGCTAAACGTCAATAGTAACAACTCCACGTTCTAAGTTTTAAGTTTTAACCGTTCAGCATAGCCCGAGTGGATTATGGTGCTCGAGTGTATGCACCTATTCCTACACCTATCTATATTCCCTTACTTCCCTACTTCTAGTTTGATTGGTCGATAATCCGACACAACCGTAAAAAGTTCCGTCGCAGCATTAACGGCTTTACGTGCTTTCCAAGTCACGGGGGTGAAACATCGCCAACACCCTGATTCCCGACTGATACCTTCTACCAGGTAGTATCTACAGATAATTTAGGCTTACGACAGAGTGATCTGGAATGTGTTATGTCAAACACTGAACTCATTTGGGTCGGCTGTGATACAGGCAATAGAGTCGCTTTAAATCGTGCATGGGGTCTACTCGGACTGGCTAAGCATCCATAAAGGTGTCAAACAGGGCTGTGTGGCTTCCCCGTGGCTGTTTAATCTATATATGTACAGTTGCTTGGAAAATTTTAAAGTTGAAGAATGCGGATTAAGAATAGGTGAGTTAACCGTCAAAAGCCCTTTGTACACCGATGATCAAGTTATTTTTGCGTCGTCGGCGGCCGACTTGCAAATGATGATAACATTAATGAACAGATCATTAAAAGAAAGAGGTATGAAAGTGAACGCAAGTAAGACGAAATTTGTGGTTTTTGAAAGAAAAGAAAGTAAAACGATATGTGAAATTAGAATAGAAAGGGAATCGATAGAGCAAGTAGATGAATTTGTATATTTGTGATGCGTATTTAGTAAGGATGGCAGATATGATAAGGATTCAGAACGACGAGTGAACGCAGGAAATAAAGTAAATGGGCCCTACACTCTATTGTGAGAAGACAGAATGTGTCAAAAATGGCATGTATGGCAATTCACAATGCTGTGTTGGTCCCTACATCAACGTATGGTAGTGAGAGTTGGGTGTGACAGAAGAAGCACGAAAATAGAACAAATGCAGTAAAAATGCGATCGTTAAGGAGTATGTTAGGGCTGAATCTGAGTGACAGGATGAGAAATTGTATGATAAAAGAAGAGTGTGGTTTGTAAGATGATGTTGTGACCAGGATTAAGAAAGGAATGCTTCGGTGGTTTGGTCATGTGCAAAGAATGAATAAGAAAAGAGTGATAAAGCAAATTTATGTAGTAAAAGTGAACGGCAGGGTTGGAAAGGGACGTCCTAGGCTAGGGGTCGGCAACGTGCGGCTTGCGAGCCACATTCGGCTTTTTGGATGTGAAGCTGCGGCTAGTCCCATTAAAAAATATTCAAGAATCGTTCTGAATCGATTACCGAGTATTAGGCACCATTTCTATCTCTCAGGTACTTGTACTCGCTTTTCACCGCACCCACATGTGCTCGATATATATATATATATATATATATATATATATATATATATATATATATATATATATATATATATATATATATATATATATATATATATAATCTAGTAAATAGGTAGTAATAGTAGAAAGACTTTAAAATAATCAAATAAATGATTACATGCGAACTAAGTTACAGAAACAGCTAGAGCAACGTGATAAATATATAATATACAACCAAATTTAAAATACTAATGCTGTTAAAGAAATTATTTAGGGGATTTTTTATTTTTATACAAGCGCAACAATGTTAATAAATTAATTCTACATTTCAATAGCACACTGGCCGTGTTTGAGCGCGATGCTACTTTCGGGTACAAAAAGTACTCAGTGGATGCTACAGAGCCTCGAGGACGAATCCCGCACGGACAAGTGCTTGTATGTCCTACTAATAATTGTTCCGGGTCTGGATCCGATCTTTGGATGTTTATGAGTACATGTACAATTAATGTGTTAAAACCCTTTCAATATACAGGAGAAAATCTTGGTATAGAGTTTGGTTTAAAAAAAAAACAAAAATATATAAAAATAAATTTAATTTAATTTTTTTAGTGTATATAGCAAAGCCGATGTCAAAATTTAAGCACTGAAGTAATCTTTGAAAACTTTTTGGTATTTGCCTTGAGGGTCGTATAAAGCTTTAAGTTCTTGCCACAGTTCAGGATGCGTCTTCTTCACTTGCTGAGCCAACACCTTTCCCATTTGCTTTTGTTTATCGGTACATTTAGCGCAATGAGTTTCGAGTGCCTCCGGTAGCTTTTCTGTAGAAAAAATCAAACGATATAATTCTGCTGTTTATTAGTCGTAATTGGATCATTCGTACTATGTTTAATTAAATAAAAGGCAATGTCGCTAAGATTTTGTAGCATCTGAGGAGTAACCGAAGAAAGGTGTTAATTATGCTTGCCTATATGCGTCCCCTTCTTAGTACAAACCTTTCAGGATCACATTTCTGAGAGGGTATAGTTGTGTGCGGACTTCACGTTTCTTACCAGGGCTTAGGACGAGGAAGTATTCGCCGCGCTACGCCATAGCATGTTGGTGTACTTCACAGGTTCTCGAAATAGAGGTATTATTGCGAGCAAGCAGATTTCCTCACGGTAATTTCCTTCTCTACCGGGCAAGATTAATTGCGATAGAAAATTTCAATATACGATTAAATCGAACTCGGCTTGTACTATAAAATTATGGTTAGTGCATATACTTTAAGGAACCACAGGTTTTCTCACAGTATAATATGCAGACCTTTAAAGTAATACATTTTTATTGTACCTACAAAGATTTACTCTGTGAACCTATAACCAACCTGGAACTATTTTGATATATATATCTCTTAACAAAACCCTTTACAGTAAGGTGCATGTTTGAGCAAAATGCCGCGCTACTCGTTATTTGTAAGGTTTTAGGAGCTATCTACTTGTTATTAAAAAGATATATACACTAATAAAAATCTATTAAATTTCTACATAATCTTGATTCTGTAATAGGCAATTCCTTTTTTTTTAAAAAAATGAGTAAATACTTGATGAATCTTCCTACAACTAGACCACAGAAATGCGAAATAATTATTGATAACATGCATCGCCTCATAAAGTAAGCGTTATTTTATTTTGCTATTGACACTAATGGATAGGTAATTTATTAATGAACATTTTGATGTATTTAATTTTTTCAGTGGACTAAAATTCGATTTTATAAAGAAAATATTTTAAAATTTGGTCGTTAGATTTATAAAAAAATCACTCTTTTGAAAATATAACGGTCGATATTCTATTTTCAACTTCAGTAGCGCAATAAGCATAATAAATAATTTGTCACCAGTAACAATTATGTATTTCTTTGCTATCTATCCACTTCCATATTCTTACACATTTTTGTCCATTAAAATATGTAAAAGAAATAAAAATCAAGACCTTAAATTAACTAGAATCATAAAAATATATCTCTAAGCCTGCTGGGGCAGTATCTAACTAAGCATTACCATAGAATATATAATAGTACTACGTAGCATATTGCGACATTGCGGGACACGGATTCTATATCAGGTCACAGCGCCCCTTTAGTATATACTGCCCCATATCACTTCATGAATATCGTAAGAAACCTGAGTCAGGAACTGAGAAACTGAGTAAGGAAATGGACAGAAACATCTTCCTGATTACAACTCAGAATAACAAAAAAGAATCAGATCACAAATCGTAAATAAGAAAAATTTATTTATTTAAATCCGTATTGCTTTTAAAAAAGGTATGAAGGGTGCAATGACAATTTCGGACACCGAGATTTTAAAGAAGTGCAGTAATGCAAGAAAAGTTAACAAAAATTCTTAACATAAATACAACAAGATTAACTAAAACATTTTCAATTACGATTAATATAGTTCATATTTAACATACCCTTGATTTTTTTCACTTCTTGTGTGCACGGTCCTTTGTTCAACAAGCATTTTATATAAGACATCAGTAATCGATCATTTTTCAATAATTCTATTATGTCAAAATTATTTTCTACTTCCTCATATTTTTCCTCAGCAAGGACTAACGCAACTAAACACAGAGTCAGCACAACCAACTTCATCTTGACACACTCGATGCTCCGTGCTCGTTCTCACGCAAAGATCGATCAAGTGTGATGTGATTAGTCCCAAATCGAACCTATTTTATATGTAGATTAGGTATCACGCTGACGGTGATTTCTCGGAAAGTAAATGTAAACATGTAGTTATTACACGTACCTTGGCATCAAAGATCACGACCATATACCTATTTGTACGAATTGCATTACCAAGGTATGGAAAAATAACGTCACAAATAAATCAACCAATCATTTTAATCATCTGGATACTTATATTAGGAGTTATAAATAAACTTAACATTATTTACAATAAATATCGATTGACGAATACAGTTATTATAAATTATAAATGCTATTTCGCCTTCATGTAGTCTATAGCGGTTCTATTATTTTCATTCCAATATTTTAAAAAACTAATTTCCAGTTACTAAGAAAGTATATAAGGCTTCTCTATTTAATCGACTAGGATCATATTTATCGAGAAGCTCGAAGAATCGCGGTTCACTCTTTGCTCTAATTCCAAGTAATAACTTGCGAACTACATCCTTCTGTTTAGGTGAGCATCTTCCGCATGCCGTTGATATCGTTTCTGGTAATACACCTGAAATTAAAAAGTAAAAAGTAAAATTTTTTTACTTACATACTTTAAAATATTGTGATTATAATTTTAGATGTCTCATTAGGCGCAAATTTGGTATTGTTACTTAAAAATATAATGAAAATTATTTAAATAATTGTGTAAAATAAGTCGGAAAATAGCACACAGTATCTTTGTGTTCGAATTATCTTTGTGTTCGATTTTTTGCAGAATACAGAACGACTTGCAAAAATCAACCTTAGTTTAGAATCTCGATCTACGATCATTAATACGCCTTATATAAATTTACCTTCTTATATTGTAGCAGTTTTTCACTGCCTGAAAACACGGACAAAAGGACATTTTCTAAAAATGAATCCTAGCCAGATCGATTTATTGCCCCCGAAACCCCCTGGACACTAAATTTTATGAAAATCGTTGGAGCAGTTTCCTAGATTCCGATCATATATATATATATATATATATATATATATATATATATATATATATATATATATATATATATATATATATATATATATATATATATATATATATATATATACAAGAATTGTCCACTGCTGGAATTTTAAAGGCTATAATAACCCTTCCTCATAGAATGCCTCATAGGAGGTGGAGGGGTTGATAGAGTTATCACGCTTGGCAGACATCCTGGCTATCGCACTTTTTTGCTGAATACAGAACGATAAACATATACACCCATTTGATGCCGGGAAGGATCCAATTTTGTTTTCGGACATTTTGAGATGACCACTAATACACTATAGAACAATAACTGCCCGTAATAAATCCTTGGGTTGACGTCCCATCGGACTTTAGAGTAAGGAAAAACAGAGTGCTTTGTTTCACCATTCTATACGCCAAATAGCTTGCACATTTAAAATATTATTAAATTAATTGCTCATATGTCAAGATAAAAATATATAAGAAAAGATCTAACTCATATTTCCTATGATATTTATTTAAAAGGCTTAAGCACTCAGTGAGTTATTGCACGCGTATTACCAGTAAGGAAAAACCTTAACCTTCATAACTGATATTACTATTCATAGTACTATATTATTTTTATTATATTGTAGCGCAAGACATTTATAGCAAATAAAATTGTAATTATATTGGAGACTGTAAACAAATCGCGTATATTCGTAAGATTTGATTATTCTTGCATGTGTAAACACGTTACCTTTTATGGCACTGTATTTTAATTTTCTGTAGAATACTGTGTAATAATTCCATCGGGAGTATTTTCAATCGACTACAGTAAAGGAGGAGGTTCATAATTCGACGGATTTTTTTTTGTGTGTATTACCTTAGAACTTTTTTACTAGGTGAACCGAAGAGCGAGATAGCCCCAACACAAGTATTAATAATTACTTACTGGAGATATCTCATTTATAATACACGTAACTGTTTTGAGGCAAATAAAACATTTTCATTTTCATTTCAGTTTTTTTTTGAAAGCAGTTGCTTCTCATATGGTCTCAAATATAAATTATACTAAGATCTGACCAGTAGTTTTCGAGTTATTCCTAATAATATGTATTTACTATTTAGTTGACTTCGACTACATTGATGATGTTTTCATTTGATGTATATTGAGGTCGGTTGTACAAAATTTTAATTTTAAAACATGTTTTTATGGTAAATTATTTGCAAACTTACGTTTAAAGTTCTTGCCGTCCTTTGTGCAAGGTCCCTTTTCCATTACACATTTGTAATAGGCCAGTAAGATCCTTTCGTTCTGTATAATGGAGTCCGCGTTGAAGTTGTCATAGCGGTTAATGAACTGTTGCTGCGCAGAGCATGACACCACCACCGTCAGCGCGAACACGCAAAGTAACCAAAATCTCATTTTTCTAAAAAAAAAGAGAGTAATATTAAACGAAGTAATTTAAGAAATAAAATTTCGTTAAAGTTTAAGAAGCAATAATTTTGAATTTCAATATAAGTAATTAAAAAGCATCATCAAATATGAGTTATTTTTGATGCTGCAATAACGTCTTTTAGTATAAAGTTAAATAAACTTATTTCATATTTATTTAACTTTGTTGACAGGGCTTCCCCTTTAAATTAAACATTGTCCCTATAAAGTTCAGCAATCCATATAGCAACTTAATACTAAGTTTTATAATATCATAATTATATTATTATTACATCCTTACACTTTGACGTTATTTATTCATCATTACAGCCCATAACAAGTTCACTGGGAATGGAACGCCACAAAGCACAGTCCTGAGCCACCGGCATCTTTTGACTTCCTGGAGTCGGATGGGCAGCAGCGTCCTCCTCCTATTTACATTTAGAAAATTAAAAAAAAACTGCGGTTGCCCGCCCGCCAATCGTGGCAACTGTGGCAACGATAGAAAGATGTAATTTATTATCTGTATATTTCACAAACAATGTTATGAAATAGAATAAAAAAACTGATATATAATATAAATAATATACTCTATTACACCTCAGATACGAATAGAATTTGTATTCATACTGACAGTAACATAGATCTCGGCCATTGCCATGACGGCGCTGTGTACTTTCACAGTTAATACAGTGTTACTTTCTAAACGGCGTAAAAGCGTAAGGCACTAGTTAAAAATAACAAGCAGTGGTACTCACTTAGAAGAAAGTACGATGCAAGTCCTCCGGGTTTGACGGTCAAAGTCGGTATGGTTGTTTCTCCGCTCCTAACACTGGGGTGCAAATACATTTCTCTAAAACCAGTCCTCGATGGACGAAGAGGTCGATGTAACGGACCGCATACAAAACGTACTATGCCCAGAATTTAAAAAAAAGTATGTCAATGAGCGATTTAATTTCGACCCGCGAGAAAGCGAATTGGGATCACAGCCATAGATAAAAAATTTAATAAATTGTATTGTTAACACTTAAGCAAGAACAATAACATCATTTTAAATATTAAATTATTAACAAACTTACGAAGTAATAATACTTATTATATCGATATGTGGTACCTTGTAACATGTTATTTGTTTTTCTTAAACATGTAAGCAATAACTTTGTCTTTTTGTTTTATTTCAACCTTAAAATAGTCTTTTAAATCAACCAAATTAATATTTAAAGTGGTAAAGATCAACCTTTTTTTTAAAGAAAGGGCGACAAATGAGCACACAGTCCACCTGATGATAAGTGGATGCTGTGGCCCATAGACATCTCATTTATCCTCAATTAAGAATTAAAATGCAGATGCATTGTTACCCCTGAGGACTGAGATGAAATGCCTCGTTTTCAGTTAAAAGGGTGGTTCCGGTTCTCTATATTCACCATACGAAACACAGCAGCATTAAGCTGCTATTTAACGCTTGTATTCTGCGAGAGCGAGGTCCTACCCCGGTCCAGCCGACCCATTCATACTACAACTATAATATAGCCGCAGCGTGGCTCTGCCAACCTACCTTCAAACTAAGTAAGTTACAGGATTACTACTGAGGATGAGAACTAAAATGAACTGCTTATAAGAGGCGACGATAGGAAATAATAGAAAGATTTTATGGATTTCAATAGATGGCGGTCTAACCATCTTCGTAACACCATATGTATTTATCCAGACCAACGACCGGGAGCAGCGTCACTAGGGCGAGAAGTCTGGTACTGAGACCGTCGATCCATCCACCAAGAAACAGTGAGACTGTATTATCACAGGTATACGTCTCTTACCTCTTACCTTTTAAAAAAATCTTCTGAACATATGAGCTTTAAAAAATTAGAAAATATGTTTCTAAAGATAAATCTTAAATACATTTTGCGTAATCATTTAATTGAAAACGATGATGAAGATTTTTTTATAGGATAGGGTGACAAACTAGGTCACAGTCCACCTGATGGCAAGTGGTTGCTGCGGCCCATAGACATCTACATCTATCCTGGATTACAAATCAAAATGCAGATGCGTGGTCACCCGTGAGGACTAAGATGGAATAATAATGAGGCATCATTTCCAGTAAAAAGCATCTCCGGTTTCTACACTTTCCATACGGAATACACCAGCATTAAGCTACTATTTTACGCTGGTATTCTGTGAGAGGGTGTCCTTCCCCGGTCGAGCTGACCCATTCGTGCTACAACTATACTACTAATATAACTGCAGCATGGCTCTACCACGTATGAATGATAACGTAAAATGATGATACAACTTTGACCACGGTGGCAATTTTCAAAATCCATAAAATTCGCAGAATATTACAGTGCTACAAGTTGACGTATACTCTACTCTACCTATTACCTATATATATATAGCCAAAGATATTTTGACCTATACATCTTTCTACATCTTTGTATACGGCCCAAACCACTATCTCAAAATCTGAAAATTGGACCGTAGCTGCCATTTATAACGTAAGCTTTCACTAATAAAGGATCAGGGGAAATTCAACCTCTAAGGAGGTAGGGTGATACAGTTTGTATGAAACTTATTATTTTACCGGGCGATTGAGTTGAAATTTACTAAAGGTAATCTGTATATAACGTGTTTGAGTTTTTACAACTGACCACTTGTAAACGATATAATAAAAAAATAAGTTCAAGTTTTGAAAATGGGACTCTGCCAATATTATTGTGTATGTATTTTATTAATTTGTCATTTTTTTATCTACTGCCACTTTTATCTCACTATTGACTCTGACCTACCCGCAAGTTTAGGTTAAGCCTCTAGGATCTATGAGCTTGAGCCTCATGTAGCATACGGATTTTAAGCTTTGTGTGGATCCATATAGACAGCTTCATGACTAAATAAGCAAATTGAGCTATGTAACATAGAAAAACTCATTCTCAGGATCAAACTCAGGACCAGCGGCGAAATGTTTAGGTATCGACACCGATAGGCTTAGGCCACAGATTTATCTGTGGCTTAGGCTCATTCTCTGCCTGTCATTTCGTTCAATGTTTTACTCACTATCATCCAGCGTGAGTCGTTTTTCCATGAAGCGCTCATTTAATTCATTATTATTCATGAATTGAGAGACTTTTCTTTTGCCAACAACGGTATTGCTAGCATAGTCTTACAAATAGCTATTTACGGAGAGTCCATTTGCATTCTAAGTGTCACTCAGTTTCCCGTTTAGGCAGGCAAGGACTTCTGACTGCATTTATAGCAGAGATATGTCTAGGGAAGGCGGTCACCTAAAATCTTTGTATTATAGATATTACGTCATGAAAACTATTAATTCTATTGGAATTTTTATAAAACTCAAAAAACTGACGACCGATGAGGGACAAAAGGTTCTCGAGTGGCAGACTCGTATCCGTAAAAGAAGTGTGGCATTCAGCCACCGGAGAACCTATTTTACTGGAAACGAGGCATTCTATTTTAGTCCCCTAGTTTTAGTAGTAAACTTTTTTTTTGTTTACTAAACAAAGTACTAAACTAAACTAAACAAGTAACAGTGGTTTTAGTGCTGAAAACGCATCTGCATTTTGATTCTTAATCGAAGAGAAATGTAGATGTCTATGGAACACAGCATCCACTTACCATCAGGTGGACTGTGTGCTTGTTTGTAATCCTTATTCTATAAAAAAAAACATACAGACTGATGACTTTGTAAAACGTTCTTAAAATCAATGAAAGCAGTTGGTTCAGGGTCGTATTTTGTGGCATTCCTTGAGGGATTATGATGTTCAACTGTGCACTTGAGATTCTAATATAAATATAAATTGAAACTTATTTAATATTGATTGTAAATAATACTTACCTATTTAAAGTCATTTCTTATGTTAAAATATCACTGTCTACTTCTGTCATACTAAGAATCAGCAAGAAACTCAGGGGAGACATTTTTAAAAATGTACAATTTATAATCGCATATTATGTTACAAAATTAACTGCACACAACTCATTAGCAATAGCTTGGTAGCGTTCAGCTCATGTGTTAGTATCCCATGTATACCCAGATGTTATCAACTCTATATTTAAAAATAGAGATCAGGCGCAGGACCAACGGCTTTACGAGCTTTCCGAGGCACGGGAGTGAGACACCGCCAATTTCCTGACTTCGGGCAACTACTGAGAATTTCTTGACGGAAAAACACAATAATTGATTTTTGACCCGACCCGGGATTCGAACCCAGGGCCTCATGATCAGCAGTCGCACTACTACAAGCACTAGACTGATGAGGCAGTCCATAGACATAGATATATAGATATAATATAAAGCACAGGTGACATAAACTATAGTATGTTTTCATAAACTTAACATGACTGACACCAGGCTGACACGGACTGTTAAAAGTTTTCTGTCAAAAGTTTTTGTTAAGGTATTAATTATTATTACCTAATAATATATTTAAAATCAGGCAATACAAACGGCCCACTATGTAATTAAGGATGATAATAGGCAAGTAGGTGCCCATTGTCATCATTAATTACATACAAGGTTTCAGTAACACAGTACATTAAACACCTCTATAGCAGTACATCATACATCATTGTATATATAACAAAAACTAACAAAACCATCTACGCAGTAGTACCTATAATAAGTCTATGAACAAAACACTCGATATAGGGATTGATTTTTGGGAGTGGAATAATTGAATGTCTTAGTAATAATGTCTTAGTCGGCGTTTAGTTTATGTTTTCTCGCTTGGATTATAAACTTATTTAAGGGAGTATTTTTATAATTAGTTTCAGGTATAGAGTAACCCGGACCTCCAGCTAACCTGAGGGGAGTAGTAATGGCGCATAGTCTTAGAATATACTTGCGTATCATAACGTTTTTTCCCTACTTTAGTAATATATAGGTCAATGTTTTCCCCGATACAGAAATGTCTGTCATTTTTTGCGGGGGCGAATTTCCGCACACAGAAACAATCGTCTGTCAGTCTGTCACTTTGAAACTCACACGTAACAATTAAAACAATAAACTAAAAATTTCATACACACAGATACATTATGACAGTATCGCTCAGCCTCAGTGAGAGTAACAACTAGGATACAGCCTCCGATCGGTAGCTCGACCGATCTGCATATTGTTTGAGGGCGAGCGGCCTATGTTGGTAAAGAAATCCGAAACAATATGACCGCTATTATAATAATGTTCAAGTTTAAAAAGAAGTAACTAATAATAATGTAATTAAAAATTACTTATATATGAAAGGTAGCGCCATCTTTTGTGACTTCGACGTAGCAATTTTTTGGGAGTTAAAACCGAAAAAATTCAGTGTATTTGTAAGACATCGATTCAGTCGCGCAATTAGATGTAGTCTTATAGTGAGCAGTGCGACTGCACAAATTTTACTATACGCATAAGACTGTGTTGAATTATACTTTGACAGAGGGGTATATTATACGCCTGCGCACCTCTATTCCCCTTCCCTCCCATCCACTGGGGCCTCGTTCTGTATGTATCAAAATTAAATTTTATCAGGGATGAGTGATATACTACTCCGTAACGAGATTTCTGAAAAAACAGTGTCAGAATGAAAATAAGTTTCGTTTTTTTTTATATAAGAGGAGGCAAGCGAGTAACCGCCTTACCCGATGGTTAGTGTGAGGCGTAATTGCGGACGCATTGCCAGTATTCAGAAAAAAGTAGGTTCTTTTCTGAGTTTTAAATGAATGAGAATACTATGTTGAACGAGAATGGGAAATGTGAGTGATCCGAATATACGAAGAAAAGAAGAATGTGAAACTTTGTGTAACTACATCACACAACAACGACGGCTGTGTAACCTAACGGAAGATATGAGTTTTTAAAATGGTTATAACACAAATCCAAGTGGGGTTACATTTTTATACGATCTCAAGTTTATTTATTATTTTTAATTTCGAGTTAACAAAAGTCTTTTGTGACCGTTATTATATCTCAAATAAAACGATGTTAGCATTACGGTTAGCATAACAACGTATTTAACGTAATTGTTCAATAATTTTTATATCTTACATTGTATAGTGAGTATTCAATGTATGGCTTGGATAATATGATGTAGAATTATTTCATTTTATTAATCTTACCGGGCAAATTAATTAAGCTGTACCACAAAATAAACAAAATAGCGTTTTTGTATTTCCTTCTCCTATATTCATATTTACCCTACTGAAATAAAGGAGGCCTGTGCCCAGGAGTGAGGGATTAATAGTTTCTAACTTTATGTAATATGATAGACCGACAGATATTACGGGTGATAAAAAATTTTAAATCTATTTTATATATTATATTCATTGTTAAGCTATTAATGTTAAGGTTCTTAAAATAAGAAAAGAACTAGGTATGCATATTGGCGAGCAAGATTCCAATATATTTGAGATATTATTTAAGAAAATGTAGAAGCATCCCCTGTTGTTCAACATTCCACTCATAATTTAAAAACGCACACGTGGTAGAGCCAAGCTCCAGCTATATTATAGCTGTAACACGAATAGGTTGGCTCCAACGGGGTAAGAACACACTCTCACAGAATACCTACCAGCAAAAAATAATAGCTTAATGTTATTGTGTTTCGTGTTACTGGAAACCAGGCATTCCATCTCAGTTCTCAGGGATGACAACGCATCTGTATTTTGATTCTTAATTGAGTATAAACCTAGATGTCAATGGGTCACAACATCCACTTACCAGCAGCCCGCTGGCGGCAAAGTCCACCAGAAGTCGTTTATCACCCTTATTATATGTGGTAGAGCCATGCTGCAGTTATATTAGTAGTATAGTTGTAGCACGAATGGGTCGGCTCGACCGGGGAAGGACCACGCTCTCACAGAATACCAGCGTGAAATAGTAGCTTAATACTGCTGTATTTCGTATGGTGAGTGTAGAGAACCGGAGACCCTTATTACTGGAAACGAGGCATTCCATCTTAGTCCTCACGGGTGACAACGCATCTGCATTTTGATTCGTAATCGAGGATAGATGTAGATGTTTATGGACCACAGCAACCACTTACCATCAGGTGGACTGTGTGCTCGTTTGTCACCCTACCCTATAAAAAAAAAAATTCTTTATACTTAGAATGTTTTTCAACGACGAAAAGTAGAAATTTAAAAAAAAGGAAGAAGTCCTTGATTCAAAGTATCTTTCCATTTCATTGAGGCACAAAACAATGTACAAATTTATAAACGAAAATTACGTACATTTAATAGGTAGGTAAGTTAATATAGACTTCGTTCAACAAGGGGCATATCAAAAAAGAACCTAACTCAGCACGTGTTGTGGTGAAACCAGAACGCAGATTTTCATTGTCGTCCTAAAATCTTATAAAATACAGCCCCGAGATCCCGAGAATAAATTACTCGTAATATAGAGAGTAGTTTTACATGCCTAGCATGTCACAGCAGGCGACTAATTGATTACTGAGTTTGAGATTGAGTAGGCAACGTGTTAGCCATCTATCATTTCTTTTACAATTTTCCATCTAAACCCATAGTTTTCGCCAAAGTTGTTTAACTCGCTTTGCACTCTCTATATCTTCTTGGTACAGGCGTGACTCTACGAGTATTTATGTAAAGTTAATTAGTAAGTGAATTAGTTTTACCGAGCTTTTTGTGAACTCTTTTAACGTATACGCTAAACTGCTCTGGAATTCTTCGCATACAGAAATTAAAACAACTTTGTAGTAAGCGATGATCCCTGAGGACTCAAGTGGAATGACTTTTTTCCAGCAAAGTGGAACTCTGGTTCCCTACACTCACTATACGATATTCTGTGAGAGTATAGTTCTTCCCAGGTCGAACCGACCCATTCGTGTTACAATCTGATTATCTGATATTATAGTTATTCACACTTCTACTTATGAAAATAATCTCCTTTACCAAGGTTTGCTGAAAAAGATCGTACCTATGTAATTATACGTATTAAGTAGGTACGTAAAAACGTACAAAACGTAAAAATATTATTTTATATATTGTACGTACGTACATATTGTATGTACTTACGTAAAATATATAAATTTTGGTATGTATTTTTGTAATAATTATGTAAATACGTAACAAAGAGTATATATAAAATAAGTAAAATAGCTGCATCGTGGCGCTTCCTGTATGTATTTGTGTATCTTTTACTTAAAAAACAAAATATATAATTATTGTATTTATAATGATATACTGTGTATAAAACCAAGAAGTTAATCATATAAGATTTGTATATTGTTGTGTTATACAATTTTATGTAATCTATTTAATCCACTACTACACATTTTTAACACATCCAAAGTTTACTGACAGAGATTACTAAAAGGAATTATATCCGTCTCTTGTAATATTTATATGGTAAGACTTGTAATCATGTATAAGTAAATAAAAAAAGTTAAAAATAAAACAACCTATCAGTGCCTGCAAAATTATCAAATGCAATTCCTATTTTTTACATTTGAATCATAGCGCCTGCCAAAAATATTAAGTGCATTAATTTTCTTGTAAGAATGACGTGGTCACTGATAATAATAATTAGTATAGACCGTAATAGTCTGGGCATATTTTACGCCGGGTGTAAACGGGATAACTTTACTATTATCGATTGGGAATCGTGAGTTCTTTATAGTAATTTTTACAGTTGCTATCTAATATACTTACACGAAAAAATTGACCGACGGGTTATCTTTACACAACTGCCACTGCAAAGCGACCAAATATTTCATTTTGCTTAACAACAGGATAACATTTTTTTATTTACTATATCCATGGTAGCTCGAGGGCTAAGCGGTCGCCGACATTTTCAAAGTACACGAGAAACTCAGGTTCGAACCTTTACAGGTTTAACCTTAAATACTTATTTGCCACGTGCTCAGCGGTGGAGGAAAACATCATGGTGAAATCTGCGTGTCTGAATAAGAAAATATTACGAGGGCGTGTGAAATCCTGCAACAAGCTGGAGCAGCGCTGCAAACTTGTCGATCAATAAGTCCTCCTGTGGCCCGAAGGCTGTGCTCCGCAACTGGAAATTTAAAGGCTGTAACTGTACAATTTTATTATAATAAAGACTTATCTTAAAGCCGGGTCAAAGGCGTATACACCTATTTCATATGATTCACAGACGGGCTACACAAGAAAAAAAATGTGATGGTTTGTGCTGGAGTGTCTTGGCGTCGATTATTTATCAGCGAGTGCTCCTAACTAGGTTTTACTTTCAAAACCTGCGATACTCCACTATTTATGCTTCTGCAATTCTGTCCACTTTTCAACGAGCTTCTTGCAGTTGCAATGAATACTTTTAAGACCGTTTTGCTTAAAACTTTATACAATCTCTATTTTCTGGATGTTAGCGCTGTTAGTCTATACGACTCTTACAGTTTCATTTGACTCAGAGCTAATTAAAAGAAGAGAAAGGCAATGAGGTGAGGATGATGATGAATGATTTATGATTTGGTATTGTTACCAATCATCATGTCGCCTTTTTAGGCGTTTTCTTGAGCTATCTAACCGCAGTCCGAGGGGGAGCAGTGCGGACCCCCGTCTCTGACTAAAAAACTTTATACAAGGATTCTTATATCATTTTAGTTCCGTAATTCTCGTCGATCGTTTTGTATCACTCTGCTGCAATTATAAATGCATTATGAATATGATCTCTTTTTTGATCAACATAAAATTCTGCACATGTCAGTAATATAAAATGTCGTTATCAGTCGGCATTTTTGCTGCCTGTGTATTATTTTCCCTAATTCAAAATTCCTATCTTACAGTTACCGGTATGATTTTAAAATATATTCTATTACAGCCTTCAATTACTCTTAAGTGATTTCAAATCTGTAAGGTATTTTGTAAGTTTAATAAAAAGCCTTAAAGTAAACTATTTTATAACAATAACTATAGATAATTATAAAGGTTATACCGACCAATAACCTGAACTACTTCACTATCAATTAAATTAGTAAATCTCAGATTTATGATACTTCCTGTTTAAATTAGTTACGCTTTTAAAAACATAAATCGTCAACTTCTTTGTTTCTTATGCAGTAGTAAGTTTTGTTTGGACATGAAACTTTGTCACGTATACCACGAAGGATAACAAACAGAACGCTAAAGATTTTTCCTCATATTTATTACCTGAAGCGAAATGACATGTCTGATAATATTTTGTTTCTTTTTCTAGAAGAAGTAAAGTAAAGTATGTAGGTAAGTAAACAAAATATGTAGGTAATTTTCTGAAATATGGCCTGACGTTAATTTTTATTATGTAACGTTGCTGTAAATCGTGAATGAATAAGCACTTTATTCGTATTTCTTTATATTTTGGACTACTTTTTTCCCGCGGTATTCACTTTTCCTAATCCACCAATATCGTGTAACACTTATACCATAAAATCTAAACTAGGTTAGGATGAGTCTCAGACACGGGGATAATCACCCAAAATTCGACAGTTTGTGCTTTGGACACATATTGGTTTCGACTGGAATTTGCATTTGGAAATCGGGGCTACTACGTATAATATTCTGACTATTAGGCAATTGTCGATAATTAGGAAATATTATAAATAAAAGTTTGTTGTCATCTCTAAGAATAAAAATGGGGACATTAAAGAGAACTTTCTACGTAGTAGAATCGTTGGAGTATCTTACAAGCTTACAGCTACAGCGATTAGCGCCCGATCCCGATCGTGGGGACGCTCCTAATGAGGGTCCCCACGATCGGGAAGACCTTGCACAGTATATGCCATAAGAACATTACGTCGTGAAGGTAATCGATGCATCGATCCATCAGTCCGCTTTTGAACAACCTCAGTGATGATTTCTTAAATTTACGCGAACACTATACATTGAATAAAACTATTATTTACGGATTTTAAATCGTTTAATTCAACTTTAATTTTTTTGGATCCCCCTTCCCCCGGGTGCTATAAGGCACCCAAACGTCGGGATAATAAAAATAAATAAATTAAAGTTGAATTAAACGCGATAAAATCCGTAAATAATAGTTTTATTCAACCTCAGCTTATTAAAAAATTGCCTAATATCATTGACAACAGCCTTTTCCAAGGATATACAAGCAGATATTAATTTCGTCAAAGATTCGCTAATACTCATCCACTTGGTGTAAGTGGGTGAGGAGCGGAATTTTTCTTATAATTTTCCGCCTAGGTATAAAACATACAAAATATGTATATAAAATATAGTACCTATATGAAATATAGTACCTATATGAAATATAGTACCTATATAAAATATAGTACCTATATAAAAGGATCACGTCAGCATACAATATAGCGTGAAATAACAACAGTACATAACAAATGCTGATGTGTTTTACGAATGAAAGAATGAATATACTTTTATTGTACAGCACGAAATAAAAATATACACAGAACATTGGATTGGTGGCCTTATCGTAGCGATCTCTTCCAAGAAACCAAAAGCGTAATGAAATAAAGTTACAGATACAAAGTAGGTTGTGTAATATACTGGGTGATTTTTTACCGTCTGGAAAAAACTAGGGTGAACAGGTATGGCACTGATATTTAACAATTTTTTTTGTTCTTTTTTTTTTTAAAAACGTTACCCCTACACTAAGATTTTCTCTTTTATCGTGGGGGCAGTTTACAAACATAAATTGCACAAGGACAAACATCCAGACCCGAAACAACTATTTGTAGGCCATACAAATACTTGTTCCGTGCGGGATTCGAACCCGCGACCCCCAGCGCAGCCACTCATTGCTTAAGCCACTGCGCCACGGAGTCGTCGAAATTACGTTAGTAGTCGTCGAATTTTACATGAATATATTATGAAATTGATCTTTCTATAAATACTACTAATTGGGTACCTACGTATTATTTAAATTTCGAGAATTTTTAATTGATTTATTTATTTAGTTCAAAAATGTTGTTGTAATTTTTTTTAGTACCGAAAGTTTATTTCAAATTCGTACTATTTCTGGTTCAATCAATTTCATAATATGTTAATATAAAATAAAAATAAATAAATGTAAAATAGGGGTAATAATTATAAATATGTGAACTTGAACCCCTTCTCCTGCCTACTCGGATGCCGACTCAGGCTCCGACCCAGGTTCCGAGATGGAGACCGAGACACGTGCCCCGCCCAAGCCCGAAGACGAAGGCTTCACCCTCGTCCAAGGCAAAAAGCGCAAGCGCGCCTTGCCGACAAAGGCAACTGAGACTAACTCGCCCCATCCCGTCCCCCACCGCCACTCTGGCCAAAAAGCCAGCCCAGGCGGCGCGTGATCAACACCAAAGCTTAAGCCCGCAGTAAATGGGTCCCGTGCTGGACGTAGAGAAAAGCCGCCGCCATCCACCATCATTCAGGACCAAACCAAATGAACCAAACCAAATGTTAACAGTGGTAGAGCCACGCGGCAGCTTTGCTGTTGCACGTATGGGCCAGCTCGAACCGGGGTGGTACCACGACCTTACAGAATACCGGCGTGAAGTGGAAGCTCTGCTTCCGCGTTTCGTCTGGTGAGTGTAGGTGGCCGGAGGCCCAAGTCCCCCCCCCCCATCAACATGGTAGCGGAATTAAATAATGACAGACTACCCAGGAGGGTACCAGCACCCCTGGAGAATCCCTCGCTGAGCATCCACGACCATGTTTCTCCACTTCTGAGCGTGGGTGCTCAGGCTGCCCCGCGTATTCTTGGGGGGGGGGGGCAAAATTCCGCTCAATACTACAACTGCTCGGGCCAAACGGAGCAACAAGACCAAGGCGACCCCTGACACGCTGTCCGTGAATTTCTGCAATATCAGGGGACTTCACTCTAACCTAAACGCCGTCCACTACCATCTCGAGACGGCGAGGCCGGCTCTGCTCTTTCTGACCGAGACGCAGGTGTCCTCTCCGGCTGATGTCCAGTATCTCTCCTACCCGGGGTACAAACTGGAACACTCCTCTGTGCCTCGGGCTGGAGTTTGCGTTTACGTCAGAGAGGACATCTGTTCTCGACGCCTCGGCAGACCTGTCCATCCTTTGGCTACGCGTAGACAGCGACGACCATCCGCGCGTCTATGGGTGCCTCTATAGGTCCCATAGCGGTAATGCCGAAACATAGCGACTCTTCGACCACGTCCAAATGGCTACAGATTCGTTGCTACAGCAGATTCCCTCCGCAGAGATCGTGATCCTCGGCGACTTTAACGCCCATCACGCCGAATGGCTTGGTTCACGTTTAACCGATCATGCGGGGAGATCTGTTCATGATTTTGCCTTGGCATATGGTCTGACACAACTGGTTACTTCGCCTACGCGGATTCCAGATGTGGAGGATCATGCACCTTCCCTGTAGGACCTTCTGCTGACCTCTCACCCGGACGAATATAGGATTTCCGTCGAAGCCCCTTTAGGCTCCTCGGACCATTGTCTTGTCCGGAGTGTGGTGCCACTCACGATGAAATCGCAGTTGCATTCTGCAGGCTGCCGCCGTGTTTGGCACTATAGGTCAGCCGATTGGGATGGGATGCGATCTTTCTTTGCATCCTACCCTTGGGAGCGGGTTTGCTTCTCGCCGGACGATCCCAACGTTGTTGCGGATTCTGTCGCTGATGTGGTACTTCAGGGTATGGAACTTTATATTCCTTCCTCTGTGGTGCCCATTGGAGGCAAATCTCAGCCATGGTTTGGTCGCTCCTGTAAAATAGCATCATGATATTAGCAGGAGTGCTACCGAGCCTGGGCTGACGCATCAGCGTCCCGGGATGTAAACACCAGCGCTATAAACAAGAAGTATAATTCCGCCTCTAGGTCCTTCAAAAGAGTCATTGCCAAGGCAAAGTCAGAGCACATAGGCAGAATTGACGAGAAACTAGTTCGTCTTCCTTCTGGAACCTGTGCATTCTGGTCTCTCGCCAAGGCTGTCCAGGGGAATTTCTGTCAGCCATCTCTTCCATCTCTGCACAGGGAGGACGACTCACTGGCCCATACCGCAAAGGAGAAAGCCGATCTTCTAGGCTCTTTCTTTGCGTCCAACTCGACTCTCGATGACGGGGGGAGTACGCCGCCGACCATCCCGCGGTATGAGTGCTCCATGCCGGAAGTGCAGTTCACACAACGCTCGGTTCGCATAGCACTCCTCTCCCTGGACATCCACAAGTCGAGTGGGCCTGACGGAATACCCCCAATTGTGCTGAGGACGTGTACTCCAGAGTTGGCAGCGGTTTTAACGCGTCTTTTCCGGTACTCCTACTTCCTAGGCGTAGTCCCGAAATCATGGAAGGCGGCGTTCGTCCACCCGATCCCTAAAAAAGGCAACCGCTCAGACCCGTCCAACTACCGGCCTATCGCCATCACCGCCTTGTTCTCCAAAACAATGGAGTCTATTGTTAACTGCCAGCTCATGAGGTACCTTGAGGATCACCAGCTGATTAGTGATCGCCAATACGGTTTTCGCCGTGGTTGGTCAGCTGGTGATCTTCTGGTCTACCTAACTCACAGATGGGCGGAGGCAGTAGAGTCCAAGGGGGAGCAATTGGCCGTTAGTTTGGACATTGCGAAGGCCTTCGATCGGGTTTAGCACAAAGCGCTTCTTTCGAAGCTTCCTTCCTACGGGCTTCCCGAAAAATTGTGCGATTCGATCACCAGCTTTCTTGCAGATCGGAGCATCAAGGTCGTTGTAGACGGTGCAAGCTCCGATTGCAAGCCTATTAATGCTGGTGTTCCACAAGGCTGCGTGCTATCGCCAACGCTGTTTCTTCTGCATATCAATGATATGTTGCAAACCCCCATTCATTGCTATGCAGATGACAGCACTGGTGATGCTCATTACACCGGCCGAGCCAATATTTCTCGGGAAAACGTCTCCGTGTGCCGGGACAAACTTGTGTCTGAAGTCGAGTCTTTGCTGAATAGAGTCTCGGATTGGGGGCGACTAAATCTAGTCCAGTTTAACCCCCAGAAGACACAAGTTTGCGTGTTAACCGCTAAAAAGAACCCTGCCCCCATCTCTTTGCATTTTTTTTCGCATATACCGTGGAGAGTGCTCTGAGGAATTGTTCGGATTAATCGCAGCCGCCAAATTTCGTGAACGCACTACGCGGCAAACGTCCCGATACCATCCACACCATCTGGATGCTTGGCGGTCCACCATTGTACGTTTCAAGAGAAGTTTTCTTCCGCGTACAACCTCTCTGTGGAATAGTTTACCACCAGCGATTTTTCCGGACCGATACGACCTGGGGACCTTCAAGAAAAGAGCGTACTCCTTTCTAAAGGGCCGGCAACGCACCTGCAATTCCCCTGGTGTTGTAGTTGATCATGGGTAGTTATTTAACATCAGATGAGCCGCATGCTCGTTTGCCCCCTCTTCTATAAAAAAAAATAATCCGTCCAATTGGTTAATCACCAAAAAAATTCCTTCGTGCAAAACGCCGGTCAGAGCATTGGCTATATATGGCTTGGTATAATACCGCCGTACTTTTCAACAACAACAACAACTCCTTGAAAAAATGGTATAAAGGCCTCTCCAATGGATATTTGTTTACTGCAAATGAACGAGCTGCCATTAAGGCATTTGTAACATATTAACGGAAGCACTTCGGGATCCAAGTCTTACACTCGTCAGTTGGGAAAGATACTGGAAACTTGTGAATAAATGCTGATTAAGAAATTCCAACCCATCGAAGCAGAATCACTCCCAAAATGGCCCAAAATTTGAACACAGATCAAAAAGTACTTGCACGAGATCGTCTACGCGGTACAATCAAGTTTTTTTCCAGAAGTACTAGCAAACAGGTCTCCAGGTGTGCACCGCATCATCACCTTCTTTTCTACACAATCTCATGCTCGTTGACTCACACGTGCTACTTGAATCCTACGTTTGTATGTAGCAATAGATAAAACATCAGAGAATTTGATTGCTCTTTCAACAACAAATCAACAAATTATAATTATGTTATCTATGTCTCGTTGTTGTAATATTTTCATCGATCAGACGTCTTAATATTGTTATATTAAGACGTCTGATCGATCACGCTCACTATCGGTACGCAAGACAATAAAAACTGCCGAGTCAATTACCGAAATTGACACTTTCAATACAGACCACTAACTACAACTTATAAAACAGTAATAAAAAAACGTAGAATATTCGAATACATACCAGTCCCGACTTACTAGATGTCAATAGTTCTAGAAAGTTCTAGCATGGAAATTTCTAGAAGGATCTTGACTCTCCTAGTTCTGCTACTCGATACTAGAAGGCGCTAGTGGTAAATAGTGTCACCATGTACCAGGCATTAATTGTGGTGCGCAACAATATATTAATTTGCTTGCTTATGAAAATGAGGCCATCGCTCTAAGCCTCAGAACAGCCATGATAAGCAAATTTAAAATGTAAATGTTTTAAAACTGATTATAGTATTGTCACTCATCCGATGGTCGGTATGTATTACTACTATACTTTAAAACAAAAACATTAATTCGGTATAAGGAAATCATTATGCCAATCAGCTACGCTCTAAGATATGAATTTAACATGATGTGATATCATTCCACGCTTATGGACTACTGCTTTTGTACTAGGTTGTTCATGAATGTCCAAAGGAAAAAAGTTGCTTCGTTTATAAATAACTTGCAGCACTTATTAACCAAGATAATATGTTAGATTTACGTGTTTGACATTTTTAAAGTAAAGTTAGGTTACAGCTTGTATTCGTCCCCTTGGGCACCGTCTCCTCTTTTTTCGCGAGGGCTATGCTACGTAGTATATTAAATGTAAATATACTATTTACTACCATCTGGCCCAAGGAGGTGTCGGATTTATCGTCCACAAGTCTCTCGTCAACAACGTTGTAAGGATTGGGAGTGTGTCGACGAGGGTCGCGTACATGATACTCAGAATATCCAAATGGTATTCGCTGAAGGTCGTACAGATTTACGCACCAACCTCAGCACATCCCGATAAGGAGATGGAGGAAATGTATGAGGATATTTCCAGAGCCATGCATTCCTCCAAAACCCACTACACGGTGTTGATGGGAGACTTCAACGCAAAACTCGGCACAAGAGAAAGCGGTGAGTTGAAGTAGGGAAATTCGGAGTAGGGCAACGGAACCGAAGGGGCCAGCAGCTGGCCGACTTTATGGAGAAAGAGGGACTCTTTATGATGAACTCTTTTTCCAGAAGCGGCCCCACAGGAAGTGGACCTGGTCGAGCCCCGACGGTTCGACAGAAAATGAGATTGACTTCATTATGACGACCAGACGCCAACTGTTCAGTGATGTCTCAGTGATCGCAAGGGTGAAAACTGGCAGTGATCACCGAATGGTTAGAGGCACACTGAACCTAAACGTTAAGTTGGAGAGGTCTCGTCTGATGAAGTCAACACTCCGTCCCCATCGTGCTCTAATCCAGAATCCCGAAACCTTTCAGCTCGAGTTACGTAACCACTTTCAGTGCCTAGAAGATTGCAATGCAGTGGACGATATGAATGACAAGCTCGTGGAAACTGTCCATGCGGTCGGAGCTAAGTCCTGCAAGACCCGCCGCAGAAGAACACAAAAACTCCTCGATCACACTCTTAATCTCATGGCTGTTAGACGGGAGATGAGGCTGCAATCGTCAACAGATTTGACAGCATACAAGCAACTGAACAGACAGATCTCCAAGTGCATGCGGCGAGACTTACGCAACTTTAATACTGCTCGTATTAAAGAAGCGATCGAGCGGAACCAGGGCTCCAAAGTCTTTGCCGGAGATCTGTCTGCCAGAAAGAGTCAACTGTCAAAGTCGAAGACTGAGTGTGGCAGCATCGTTTCCGGGACACCTGAGATTCTGAGTGAGATTAAGAGGTTCTATGGGCAGCTGTACATATCATCGTTGGAGCCACACGCAAGTGTAAGTAACGATCCAAGAGCAAGTCTTATCCGACACTATTCCGATGATATCCTGAACGTCAGTCTGAGCGAGATTAAAATGGCTCTCCAGCACCTTAAAAACAGTAAGGCCCCGGGCGAGGATGGAATTACAGCGGAGCTTCTGAAAGCGGGTGGAACACCGGTACTTGAAGTCCTTCAGAAGCTCTTCAATTCCGTCCTCCATGGTGGCACTACTCCGGAAGCATGGAGCAGAAGCGCGATGGTCTTTTTCTTTAAGAAAGGCGACAACGCTCTTTTTAAGAACTACAGACCGATTTCCCTTCTGAGCCGCGTCTACGTGCTGTTTTCGAGAGTCGTTACGAATCGTATCGCACGCAGACTCGACGACTTCCAGCTTCCCGAACAAGCCGGTTTCCGAAAAGGCTACAGTACAATAGACCACATACATACCCTGCGGCAGATTGTACGGAAGACCGAAGAGTACAATCTGCCGTTTTGCCTGGCATATGTGGACTATGAGAAAACCTTTGATTCCGTCGAAATTTGGTCGGTGCTACAGTCCCTTCAGCGGTGCCAAGTTGACTGTCGGTATATCGAAGTGCTGAAGTGTTTGTACAGTAGGGCTACGATGGCTATCCGAGTACAGAACCAGAGTTCGAAACCCATCCAACTGCAGAGAAGTGTTAGACACGGTGATGTTATATCCCCGAAGCTCTTCACCGCTGCGTTGGAAGACGTTTTCAAGCTACTGGACTGGAAAGGATGCGGTATTAGCATCAATGGCAAGTACATCACTCACCTTCGATTTGCCGATGATATAGTCCTTATGGCAGAATCGCTGGAGGACCTTAGCACTATGCCCAATAACCTCAATGGTGTCTCCCAACGGGTAGGTCTTAAGATGAACATGGACAAAACAAAGATCATGTTTAATGTCCATTTCACACCTATGCCGGTAGTTGTTGGGAGCACTATGCTCGAAGTTGTTGACGAGTACGTTTACCTGGGACAAATAGTCCGACTAGACAAGTTCAACTTCGACCGAGAGGTCAATCGACAGATTCAACTCAGCTGGGCAGCGTTCGGTAAATTAAGACACATCTTTTCGTCAGGTATACCTCTATCTCTGAAAACCAAAGTGTACAACCAGTGCGTGTTGCCAGTGATGACTTACGGATCTAAGACGTGGTCCTTCACTGCTGGCCGTATGAGGACGCTCAAGGTCGCTCAGCGAGCTATGGAGCGGGCTATGCTCGGAGTTTGTCTGCGCGATAGACTCAGAAATGAGGATATCCGGAGTGAAACCAGAGTGACCGACATAGCCCAACGGATTAGTAAGCTGAAGTGGCAATGGGCCGGCCATATAGCTCGAAGAACCGATAACCGATGGGGAAGAAAGGTTCTTGAGTGGCAGCCTCGTACCGGTAGGCGTACTGTAGGGCGACCCCCCACTAGATAGAGTGACCACCTGGTAAGATATGCAGGAAGTCGATGGATGCAGGTGGTTCAGGAACGTGCTTTGTGGCATTACTTGGGGGAGGTCTATGTTCAGCAGTGTTCTTGTGAAGGGCTGTAATGATGATGATGATGATGATGATGATGATGATACTATTTGAAATGAAGTGACTATTGTCAATGTATTTCTCAACTAAATAGCTTAAGAACATTTTAGTCAATCAATTTCATGCCGGCAATTATCCAATGGTTGGCAATTTTGAGATCTAAGATCTGTGTTGTAACCATTAATCCTGGTCCATTAGTTAGGGTGCTTGATTCATTTTTGAAACTTTTTATTTTAATAATAGATTAGATCTGATTAATCAGTTGTTCAAATAAAATATGAATTTTATAATAATTTTTGCACGATTTGAATTTAATTTCAAAATTTGGATGATATTTTGTAATCTTTCAATCAATAGACAACATAATCTACATATAAATCGAATACAAATCATACTGCAGATATAAAATCACTTCATTTGTCAATTATTTTAATTATAAAAAAATATTTATTTCCTTTTAGGTTTACTATCCGATTTCCAAAACATTGGAGGTGAAAATATCGGAAAAAGTACTAGTATCTAACAAAGGTAATACTATTATATTACAATTATTATTTGTATTTTGGCCGTTAAAGGAAAAGCGAAGATGTCCCCCTCAGTTAAGTGATTCAGCACGGAAAGCGGAAAACGATCCTTATTGTTACGGAGCTTCCGTATTTACTGCAGTACCGTTCAGAAACGTCAATAGTGTTAATATGAGCGCTACAGGGAAGCCCAAGATGTGAATAGACGTGGCTCTTTCCTCCTAAGATGTACACGGAAGCTGAGTGGTGCAAAAATGCGTTTTTGACTCTTTTCACTAATGCTATGGAAAGAGGTTTGTTGACTGGTAGTCTAGTAGCTCGCTTAGTCACATATCCCTCGCAAGCCTCTATCACTAGCATCCATCGCCCACATCTCTTTATTTTACAAGTACAAAAATCTCGCTTCGATAAGCCTTCTTCACTAGAGCTACGCTAAGCGAAGCTAAGAAAATAAAGTAATCCTACTGGTGGATTGATTCATATTGAGACATATATAATTATAAAAAATTGGTATATTTGCGTCATTGCCGTTACATCACAGTAATTGTAAATAGTTTATCCTGAAAATGGAATTCACCCACAGTAGGGAACAGAATTTTCATGACAGTACTTCGCAGTAATTTATATCTGATCTCCACCTCTGGTTGCTGTAGAACATAAAATCTTTCTAGCGTTAGCTGCTTATATTTCGTTACCACCAACTATTGAAAAGTGTATAATTGATTATTATATCCCACTAATACAGATATTATTATTTTTCTTAAATTTTAGAGTATTATTGCAGCGCATATACAAGCGGGTCCAACATTTTGTAAAATCCTGGCTTAGGACAGGCAAAAATTGAGGAATTAAGCTAAACAAAATGTTGTTATTTTTCAATGAATAAAGTGAAATGAAAGTGAAACCAAACCACTGGTTCAAGAATGACGGTGTTTACACTCACAACCTGTATACTTTAAATTTGTTTTAAGTTTTGTAAGTTATTACGTAAAGTTTTTAGTTCGTTTGTTATTCAAAGCAATTTTTTTGAATCAAATGTAAAGAGGTTTTTAAGATTCGATTTTAAAACATAAAGTATCTTAAATGCAGGTGAGGAGAAATAAAAATAATATCAAGTTTAATAGCTTAAACAATAATATAATAATAATATTCCACAACTATCACACAACGCCATCTAGTCCCAAGCTAAGCAGAGCTTGTGTTATGGGTACTAGACAACTGATAAACATACTTATATATTTCTAAATACATAAATATTATAGATAAATTACACCCAGACACAGAACAAATGATCGCGCTTATCACACAAACATTTGTCCTGGGTGGGAATCGAACCCACGACCTCCGGCATAGCAGTCAGGGTCACTAACCACTAGACCATACACATACATATATATATATATATATATATATATATATATATATATATATATATATATATATATATATATATATATATATATATGTACGTACCTACTAGTCAAGCTAATGAAAACGTGTTAAAACATCAATTAACTAAAAACTAATATTATTTCTCAGAACTACTTCCAGAAGTTATAAAAGAATCGTGTGGTAAATGTTCTTCACTGCAAAAGCAAAACGTGAGGAAAATAGTAAAAACTCTTTACTATTTTATATATATCTTTATTATTTTACTTCGGGAGGGTGCCGGAAGATACTAAGGAATTTAAGAAAAAATACGACCCAAATGGCGAATATGAGGCTGATTTTACGGCGTTTGTAAGCGGTTCAGACTAAAGCTAAGATTTCGCTTTTACAACTCTGTTACGATTACGTGATTAGTTCATTAAAATTAATGCCAAGAGTTAAATTTTAAGCTAATATTACATATGCATTATGATTTATTAACGACTATTATGAAGAAACTTGCACATTACCTAATGTACCTAGATTTGCAAGCATGAACTAAGTTTTTTTTAATTTTTGTAATATATAACCTACTGATACCTACCTACTGACTAATGATTTACCCCAGATCAAGTCTTTTCAGAAATATTTTTTTCGACCTATCCTTTATTCTTCCTGATATTACTTAAGAGCTTCATCACAAAGCTTATTTAAAACCAATATATAGTTTGGTTTGTATGAATTACAAATACATAAAATGAAAACATCAAGAGCTGCTTTATGCTGAGGTAAAAAGAAGATAAATTTAACCAAAAAAATGATTCGATAAAAAATGATCAAATTAAAATCCTAAGAAGGCTCTAAGAAGATTTACACTGGAATTGAAATTGAAGATTACATACAAATTTTTGTAAATGTTGCCACAAATTCCTACTTCGATAGAGTAAGCGCAACGTTGATGTTTTAAGCGACCGCTGTTAAGACGGTTCCCCTAGCGAGAGACCTTGAGCGTTCGGTCCCATACAATCCACGCGCTCTCGCTACAATATATCACGGAAAAATACGCCCGAATATTTGGAATTATTTCAATTAAAAGAGATAAGCGAACTTAAGAAATTAAATAAAACGTGTAGAATATAGATTTTTAAATTATCTATCCATTAGTGTAATTCTCAAATGATTAGAGCAATTCCTTTAGTAACAGATGCACGTAATCAATAATTTTAGTCATTTTTTAAAAGTAGATTTTAAATGTATTAATAACACATAAAAACAAATTAGAACGTGGAATGTGATGATAGGATATCGAACATTAATAATGTGCTTTGAAATAATACTAGTTTTAACGGAATTTATCGCGTATATTTAACTTTTTTACCCGACGTTTCGAGAGCTTTACAGCACCCATGGTCACGGGAAGGACTGAGATGTTCAACGTCCAGCTGTCATAGTTAACCGCGGTTACCATAGATTAAAAATTTAACTTTTGTTCCGATCTACACAGAGCTTATGGTATCATGGAGTCTTGCAGTTGTATGCTTGGGTTGGGATTTAATTTTATTTATTATAGGATCCCAAGCAGATGGTAGCACCCAGCCATCTTCTCTATTGAAATTAGGATGTTTTTTGATTTCAATAGCCTCGCGAATCATCCTTGGAAGGAATCGGTGTTCTTTAGCGAGGATTTGTGGTCTATCAAATCTGATGTAGTGACGGGGGCGATCTTGTACATGTTCACAGACTGCAGACTTCCTGTATTCAAAGAAATCATTAGTTAGCATTATTTTTTAAGAGCTCCACCATCCACTTTCCATAAAATGCAGGTACGTTGTTACCCTTGAGGACTAAGATAAAATGTCTCGCTAACAGTAAATGAGCCTCGAGTTCGCGTCGCTCACCATTCGAAAAGTAATACAAGCATAGAACTATATTTCATGCTAGTATCGTGTGCAAGCGTTGTCCCTCTTTAACAAATCAGGAGATGAGCAGCAGCGTCTTCCTAATAACGACCAAAAACAAAAAACTGCGGTTGACAACACGCTTGCACCGCTATGGGTCAATCTAAGTGTGAGTGTAAGTGAATATTCAGCAATGGACTTTATAGGGTGTAACGGTAACGGTCGTCCTTCTTTAGGCGAGCCTACCATTTCGTCCTGCAGTCACAGTATCCTACAGTGTAGCTCTACCACATACCGTAACGTGATATCAAGGTTGTGGTCACGTTATCGCCGTACTGAGGATGTGGTTGAAAGGAACATGTGTAGATATCGTACTACGCAGAGACAGGATCGATTTCTCCAAATGACCGCCAGAAGACAACCTAATATCACAGTAATGCAACTAATACAAAGGCTCCAGAAGGACCATAAGCTGCTGGTAGACGATCAAACCATGCAAAGGAGAATAATGATTTATTAAATTTACGCGAACACTACACATTGAATAAAACTACTATTTACTTGTGAAGGATGATGGTGAGATGATGAATCTCACCATCATCCTTCACAGTTAGCTACCGTGGGTAAATCTTTGTTTCAGAGAGCACGAGGGATCTGTGACAGAAAACATCTAGCCGTGGAGCTTCAGCACGTCAAGCAAGTATTGCAAGACAACAAGCTTCGGGTCCCGCGCCTACGTCACAGTGAACGAGTGAAGCCGGCCACAGTCGAGCGCGCGCCTGCTCTACTACCATACGTCAGAGGAGTCACGGACAAGATTGGCTACATCTTGAAGCGAGCGTCCATTAAGACATACTACAAGCCGCTGAAGAAGATTAGTCAATTTTTACCATCCATCAAATGTAATATTCCTCTACAAGATGCAGGTGTGTACAAGCTAGATTGTGAATGTGGTCTCTCTTACATAGGTCAAACAAAGAGATCTATAAAAACCCGCGTGAAGGAACATATAGCTGATGTGAAGCACCGACGCTCCGGGAAGTCTGCAGTCTGCGAACATGTTCAAGATCGTCCCCACCATTACATTAGATTTGATAAACCACAAATTCTCGCGCGAGGCTATTGAAATTAAAAAACATCCAAATTTCAATAGAGAAGATGGTTGGGTGCTACCATCTGCTTGGGATCCTATAATTAACAAAATTAAACCCAAACCCAAGCATACCACTGCAAGACTTCATGATACTATAAGCTCGTTTCGCGTAAATCGGATCAAAAATTAATATAAAAAAAAACTGAAGGTAGCCGGACTAACTATGACATTGGGACGTCAAACATCTCAGTCCCCCCCGTGACCATAGGTACTGTAAAGCACCCGAAACGTCGGGATAATAATAAAAATAAATTAAAGTAATTAAACGCGATAAAATTCGTAAATAGTAGTTTTATTCAACATGCAAAGGAGGTTGCATGAAGTTGGTCTTTATCCTCAAACTCCACGTAGCAATCGCAATCAGCTGCTTTCCTCGAAAGCCGTTACCATGGAGTGACGAACAATGGTCTTAGGTGCTGTTCACCGATGAGTCCTGGTTTGATTTTCATCTGGAAGTACAAAGAACACACGTTTAGAGAACTCCCAGGGAGAGTTAGCCGTCAACGGCACCCTCAGGAGGTCCACGCATACCAAGGTGGGACAATCATGGTGAAGGCACGAATTCGTTTTGGCAGAAGAACGCAGATCATTTGGATTTGGATTCAAACAAATCCAGCACGACTGCACAAAAATAACACTAGGAGGTAGTAGAGCCTGTTATTGTCACACACAGAATCTAAATTTTTTACATTCCAATTATTTTACGTGGTAGAGCAATGCTGCAGCTATATTACTGGTATAGTTGTAGCACGATTGGGCCGGTTCGACCGGGTAAGAATCACGCTCTCACAGAATACCAGCGTAAAATAGCAGCTTAATACTTCTGTGTTTCATATGGTGAGTGTAGAGAATCGGAGACTCTTCGTCTTTCTTCTAGTCCTCACGGGTGACAACGCATCTGCATTTTGATTCGTAATCGAGGATAGATGCAGATATCTAAGGGCCACAACAACCACCTACCATCAGGTGGACTGTGTTCTCGTTTGTCACCCTTTTATATAAAAATGTATTTATCCTGGGTAGATTAGTAATTTCTGATTTTACGAATCCGTCCTCCATGATACTATTTAAATAAAATACGGTTTATACGGACTGTGTGCTCGTTTGTCACCCTAATCTTATAAAAAAAATGGGCCAGGAATTTCTAGATACTAATGCACGATAATGCATGCATCCCATACGGTGTGGCTGGTGTCGACCGCTATCCGAGCCCACGATATTTAAGTTTTGGATTAGCCTGTACAGTCGCCCCACTTGAATCCTATCGAGCATGCCCGGGACATTTTACAACGAAAAGATTTGAGAGATTTCTCGACTCAAATTTGACGACGGAACAACAATTTTACGAACAATTGCAAAGAACAAGGGGCCTCATACGAGAACGGCACTGAAAATTTCTGGAATCAAGGAAGTGACACAATATTACTATTTAAAAATGTATTTATTGCCTTTCGAAGTATTCTCCGCGAAATTTGACACATTTTTTCATACGATGGAACCAATCATTGAAGCAACCATTCCATTCGGAAGTTGGGGTCTCCAAAATGGGCGTTTTGTAGGCGTCCACAGCTTCTTCGGGTGATGAAAATCTCTGTCCACGCAATTTATTATTTATTTTTGGGAAAGTATAGATGAAGATGAAGAAATCATTAGGGCTTAGGTCGGGGCTGTATGGTGGATGGTCTAATAATTCTATGTTTTCTTGCTCTAAAAACTCTTTTGTTCTGTGTGCGGTGTGAGAACTCGCATTATCGTGATGGAGGATGATGATTCTCTTTACGGATTTCAGAAACGACCTGTGGCAAACAAATGCTAGCATACTATTCTGCATTAACCGTTCTTTGTCCCTCAAGAGGAATAGTAGTAACATGGCCGGTTTTGGAAACAAATGTGGCCACCATTTTTTTTTGTAACACTCCGTGAACGAACAATTTTTTTTGGCTTTAACTCATTTTCGAACACCCAAACTCGTGACTGGTTTTTGTTTCGGGTTTGTACGCGTATATCCAGGATTCGTCACCTGATACGATGTTGTATACAGTATTTGAGGATCCTGCGTGGAATCTTTCGCGAGCTCTGACGCACCAAGTAACGCGAGCTGCTTTTTGCTCTTCACAGAGCGAATGCGGTATCCATCGGGAAAACAACTTTTTACTCCTAATTGTTCATGCAAGATTATTTGTGTTTGACTCATGCCAATGTATAAAGTTGCCTAAATTTCGCGATGTCACATGTCGATCTACCTCAATCAGCTTACGCACAGCATCAACGTTTTCTTGGGTGACTGCAGTTTTTGGACGACCTTGACGCGGATCATCACTGAGCTTGACACGTCCACGTTGAAATTCAGCAAACCAGCGATAAATTGTGGTTTTGGATGTGACTTCATTACCAAATATCCGGTCAACATACTGTTTTTGTGTTAAACCACTTCGAAAGTCATAATAAATCATCGCTCTTGAATTTTCTCGAGTCAATTCCATTTTCTCAACGACTAAACAAGTTTGACAAAACCTTGTGACAATACCGAGAATCTGTTTTTAAATAAATAAATGGTATTCGATTTTTAAAACCAAGGAGTTTTCAGTTAAAAAAATTTAATATGACAAGAACAGTGGAAATATTCCATTCCCGATACTTTTAGTGCAGCCTAGGTACCACAGTAAGACATTGACAATTTAATTTTAAGTATGAACAATCGATGTCGATGTGTAATTATGTAAGAGGTGGTAACACTGATTATCAATAGTTAGAATTTATAAGATGTTTCAATTTTAATTAAAATTAACAGTTTCATAAGAGGAAATGAATTTTTTTATCCCACAAATTTTCTACGCGGATTAAAAAAGTTATATTTTTATTTTAAACAAAAAATTAAGAAATGTTTATTTATATTTTATTAAAATAACCTATCATTAATTTATTTACAATATCAGAAAACTTCATAGATTTTAAGGTTGGATACCCTAACGTTTCGTACTCTACAGTAAAGCTCTGATTCAATATTTGGTGGAAAATCTCAAGCTATATTTAGTCATATTATAAGACCCCCAGACAGAATTACGGCCACGACCATGGCAACCAGTCTCAAAGGAGATGTGGCCGTGGAAGGAAAATAGGAGATCTCCCGCCGGGCAAGGTGTTCTGCCCGGGGAGCGGCCGACACTCCGTGTGATGGTTCGGAGATGTTCTATATATGCTGTTTATGATTCGGAATGTTGATAGCGTGATTTAGGCTTCGGCGTGTTTCGCTTGTGACGCCGCCACAGAGACTCTATCTCCGTAGGACAGCATTAAAGTGCACGATAATCTTCGCCAAGCACTACTGTAGTACTCTCTGTTCCCTCACTCTCTAGTCTCCTCACTCTAATAAGAATGCACCCAAAAAAACAGGAAACTTATTAGACTGAGGAGTTTGTGCAAATGCACAAATTCCTCAGTCTAATAAGAATGCAATCCGACACGACCGAAAAAAGACCAGGCACACGACGAACTACTTTACGTGATTTTTGAAGCACGGGGGTGAAATACCACCAAATTCATGACTCCAGGCTGCTACTAACAGTTACTTGACCGAAAAACGCAATAAGTAACTGATTTTTGGCGCCACCCGGGATCCGAACCTAGGACCAAACGATCAGTAATTGCGCTTACCACCACAAGGCATTTAATTATTATTATTCGACATATTAGCGTATATATTAATGGCTCATGGCTATAAACATACTGGCAGTATTTTACTAGTCCAGTTTCTTTAAAGGATTCCTAAATAATGTTTTCTGCCTAAATTATAAAACTGGTTTTTCATAGTTTTGATAAACTAATATGTTTATGAATACTATATTTTTTGAAAGTAACTAAAGTGTTACTGTTTAATATAAAAAAGGGGGACAAACTAACACACAGTCTGCCTGATGATGAGTTCAAAGTGTGGCCTATAGAGTGTCAAAAGACATTTGAATTCGAATAAGAAACAAAATTTAGTGTACGTTGTCACTCTGAGGACTAAACATATGAAATGACTCGTTACTAGTAAAAAGCACAAATATCCATGTGATGCCGGCAAGGATACAATAGTTGGCAATTGGTTTGCGGGAGTTCTAAGTTGGTAGCTAATACGCTGAAATAACACGGCCCAATACAGTCAGGGAATGGAATACCGTAATCAAGTCCATTAAAAACTTAACATCTTATTTGGAAACAAATTTTTAATAATCGGCAGATAAAAGCTAGTCCTAGGATAAAATGTATCATCATAAACAAAGTTGTCAAAAAATCTTTTCGAAATCTATAATTTTAAAAATAACCATTAACCTTGGTTATTATGGTGCCTGGTTCATTTATAAAACATTTAATCTTAACTCTAGATTAGATCTAATTTATTAGTTTTCGAACAAAATATGTTTTTATAATAATTTGTAAACGAATGTACTTTAATTAGACTTTGAAATGTAACTTTGAATGGTATTTCTAATCTTTCGATCAATATAATTGACTTAATGAGGGTCATGAGATTTCATCACATTGCATTCATTTTATAGACATAATCTACATATGTATCAAAAATGAAATCACACTGAAAACATAATTTCACTTTATTTGTCAATTTATTTAATTACAAATTATTTATTTCCTTTCATTTCTGCTATAAATGGCAACGTATCTAATTTTCAGTGCAGTTGGAGGCGAAAAAATCAGAAAAGGTACCAGTAAATGACAGAGGTACGTATATTATATTATAATTATTATTTAAATATTTTGATCGTAAAAATAAAATGGAAGATCTTTCCCTCAGCCAAGTCGTTCAGCCTAGGAAGCGGGTAAGGACTAAGTATCCGTATTATTACGGAGCTTCTGTATCTTTTGGACAGCGGAGGTGTGACACTTTCCACCTAAGCTGCACAGAAAAGCTGATTACTATGAAAGTGTTCATCGTACGCTTTTTACTAATGCTATGCAAAGAGTTTTATTGATATGGTAGTCTGGTAGTTATTAGTATCACACAAACATCGTACGTCTCTCTTACTCAAATGCATTGGACATATCTCCCACTTATTCTGTATTCACTAAGACCTCGCTCTCATTTCCACCTGAGCTACGCTAAGGGTCTACCCACATGTACCACAACCACAACGACAACCAGACCAAAACCACAGCTACAAAGGGTGGGCGGGCGCATTTCTTATTGGAAATGAATAGTACAATTTGAACGTACCACGTTTTGCCGTCACTATCGACTGCGTGAGTGATACCGACCACAAGGCAACAGCAAAAAGCTGCAGCAACACTATTCACACGTGACCACATTTTGTCTCTACGTTGTGGTGTAGTTGTGGTACGTGGGGCCCGACCCTAAGCGCTATAGATTTGATAAACCACAAATCCTCGCAAAAGAACACCGATTTCTACCAAGGATGATACGCGAGGCTATTGAAATTAAAAAAAAAAACATCCAAATTTCAATAGAGAAGATGGATGGGTGCTGTCATTTGCTTGGGATTCCATAATTAACAAAATTAAACCCAAACCCAAGCACAACACTGCAAGACTTCATGATACTATAAGCTCGTAACTTTTGCGTAAATCGGACCAAAAATTAATATTCAAAAACTGAAGGTAGCCTGACTCACTATGACACTGGGAAGTCGAACATCTCAGTCCCCCCCTGACCATGGGTGCCGTAAAGCACCCGAAACGTCGGGATAATAAAAAAATAAGTTAAAGTAGCAATTAAAAGCGATACAATCCGTAAATAATAGTTTTATTCAATGTGTAGTGTTCGCGTAAATTTAAGAAATCATTAAAATAAGGTAATCCTACTGATGGATTTTTTCCACGCGCACCACTGAGCTTTCTCGCACAGCTCCGATGGAAACGCATATTTAATCGTTGTATTAGTGTCATTACTATTTCATCACATATTACGTAAATAATTCATGATGAAAATGGAATTCACCATCAGCAGTGAACGGAATTTTCATGATAGTGTTACACTTCGCTTAAATTTAAATCTGCTCCCCACCGCTGGTCACTGATGACCACAATACTTTATATAACTTTTCTCAACTCATGAAATGGGAGTGGTTGATTATTTTACCTCGCCAACACAGACATTGTTCACTAACTATAAAAATATGTACTAACGACCCATAGATATTAAGCATGAGAGGAAGCAACACTAGTGCTATGGCAGGATATCGGTGCTGTGTACACAGCAACCATGAAGGTGGAAATGGGTAAAGTTTTCAAGTGCGGTGAATTAAGAATGATTGTTAAAATGTCACATCTTCAAATTAAATACGTACAAAACGTGGAAAGTCATATTAGCCTTTATTAACAATCTTAGAATCGAATTGTTTTACATTTTTCTGTTATTATGAATATTAATTTATTATTGACTATTTAAAATTTAGGCCTCCCGCAAATCCTTCCTCATTGTCCGATCGTAGCTGTCCTTAAAAAACGAACGTCTTCTCTTCCTTTTGCTATCACTAGGGTGACATTCGGCTACTAATTTAGCCAATTTCTTTTTTATGTTTCTCATAAGTTTGGTCCGCCCATTTTAATTTCACCTTTTTAATTGTACATGCCCAAGTTTTGTTTTTTCTTGTGATTTCTTTTTTTATGAAGAGTACCAGAAAGTAGATGCTGTGTGGTTTATAGACGTCTGCATTTATCCTTGATTAAGAATCAAAATGCATATGCGTTCGCACCCCTTAGGACTAAGACGGAATGCTTTGGTTCCAGTAAAAGGGTTTCCGGTTCTCTACACTCACCATACGAAACACAGCAGTCTTTAGCTGCCATTTTATGCTGGTATTCCATGAGAGCGTAGTCCTTGACTGGTCGAGCCGACCAATTCGTGCTACAACGAATATAGCTGAAGCGTGGCTCTACCACGTATAAAAGATAGCCACGATAATCTTTTTGGGAATTATGTTGTTTTCACGCTACAACATTTTCACTTAAACATGCATTTTGCTACACATGTGTTACATTCAATTCGAAATATAAATTATTAGTATGTAATGTGTAGACAAAAATTAAACAATGTTTTCCAACTATAGATTTTTTTTAATATCTTTCACAGCTTACAACAATGTACTTCCTTCGATTGGCAGTCGCGGCTTTCTTGGCCCCAGCTATATTGTGTTACGATGCAGAATACGACAAATTGGACACCGATAAAATCATTGCTGATGATGCATTGTTTACTTCATATATTGATTGCTTTCTTGATAAGGCACCCTGCGCAGCTGAATATTCTTCTGAATTCAAAAGTAAGTGCCGGTTTATATGTATTTTTTATATTTGTATGTTTTATTTTTTAATTTTTTAAAAACGTTAAATTTACGAAATACCACATCATAAAGAAATCTCAAATAAATTTAAGAGGATATCGAGGCTCGAAGACATTTCAAGAATAAGTTTTCAACGATTTATTGCTGTTGCTTTGTACCCGAACGACTTAGCTAGATAACGGACAGAGACAAATTCTTAGGAGCTTACCCATACAACACTTAAAAAAATTTACCTGTATACTTACGAAAAATCAACGAAATTTTTCATGGATGTTGTAAAGGTAATAATACCTAAACAGCCTTGGTTAAAACTGCTTTCAACTGATATTTTTCTTTCTAAACCTCTAATAACCTTTTTTTCAGTCAAAATAACTTTTGATCATACTGTTACGCGCCCAAGTCGACGTCACTAGCGCCATCTAGTCTCGTACCGAAAAACTAAACTTCTTGAAGTTGAAACTCGATCTTGAATATTCTAGATATTTCGGTGCTAATTTATATTTATAGGCGCTGCAAGATGCGATCGGGGAAGTATTGAAGTTGGCAAGACAAGCGAAGCTTCGGAGCGGAATAAAGTGAATCAGTGTGATTAATTATTAGTGTTTTAACTTTAATTAGTGTCAAGTGAATTAAAGTGTTAATTTAGGTAATTCTATCGGCAATTTTTATTGTCACGAACCTCAAGCTCGTAACAATTGGTGTTAGAAGTGGGATAAAATCATGCCGTTTTTACCCAAGGAGGAAACGGAGGGTGTCCGTACCCGAAGTCAACGCCAGCAGGAGACGGACCAACGACGATTTGGTGGTGCAACGCCGCAGACGTCGGAGGGCCAGCCACCGGCTGCAGGTCCGTCGGTAGTTCCTACATCTGCAGCACTGACTTAGGTGCTCTGATGGTGATGCTGCAGGAGCAAGCTCGCTGACAGGAGGAGCAGGCTCGCCGACAGGAGGAACAGGTCCGTCGGTTGGAAGAGCAGCTGCGGGGTGGACAGGATGAACAGGTCCGCCGACAGGAGTAACAGGTCCGCCAACAGGAGGAACAGGTTCGCCGACAGGAGGAACAGGTCCACCAGTTGAAAGAGCAGCTGCAGAGTGGACAAGAGGAACAGGCCCGCCGACAGGAGGAACAGATGCTCCTCATGAAGGACCTTCACGCTATCTTTGCGAAAGAGATAAGGGAGGTGAAGAATAGGGTTGCTCAACATGACAACCGCCTGTCGGAAGCTGAAACCCGAATCGAAGAACATGAAACCCGAATCAACCATGTGAACAATCGGGTTGACAACGTGATGGCTGACGTGAAGAAAACGCTTAACGACCTCAAACTTGGGGATGGAACTACAGCTCCCGTAGTAGCTACAGCACCTTCGCTACGTGGATTCAAAGTGCCGCCGTTCGACGGTACCTCTTCCTGGTCAGCCTACAAGATCCAGTTCGAGGCTGTTATGAAGGCGAACGGCTGGAATAAAAGTCAGGCCATGACTGCTCTCACACTAGGCCTGCGCGACCAGGCCTTAACAGTTCTGGAAGCTCTCGGTAAGAAAGTGACCTACGAGCAGCTCCTTGAGGCATTGGAGGCGAGATATGGTGACGCTCACCTGGAACACGTCTTTCGCGCGCAGCTTAAAGATTGCGTGCAACGCAGCAACGAAAACCTGCAGCAGTGGCCCTTGAGGTGGAGAAGATGGTTCGAAAAGCATACCAGTCTGTACCTGCGCTCATTGAAGGGAACCTGGTGCAGACATTCATTGACGGCATCCGCGACCTGGAAGTCAGAGCTGCTGTGAGGCTTGGTCGCTTAGCCTTGGACATGGCCATGGACGCCTTGGCCCATGCACTGGAGGTGGAGGCCGTGCGGCAGGATCATCGTTCCTATCGCGTCAGGGAGGTTGCAGCAGCTACAGTTCGCGACTGCAACAAAGGATATAGCCCTAGGTGCTATGGCTGTGGGGAAAGGGGCCATCTTCGCTCCAGCTGCCCTAAGCGAACTGTAGAAAGGAGAGTTGATCGATCTCGAGAGGGTAGTGCGGCTAACGACACCGCCTGGCGGTGTCAGGATCGTCGTTCCCCTCGCGCTAGGGAGGTTGCAGCAGTTACGGTTCGCGACTGCAACAAAGGATATAGCCCTAGGTGCTATGGCTGTGGGGAAAGGGGCCATCTTCGATCCAGCTGCCCTAAGCGAACCCTAGAAAGGGAAGGTGAACGATCTCAGAAGGGAAGTGTGGCTGACATCACCGCCCAGCAGCAGCCGGGATACGACTTTACTATCAGACGTCGCGCCGGGAAATCTCACGGCAACGCAGATGCACTGTCAAGAAGACCTAGTCCTGAAGATTGCAAACATTGTACTAGGCAAGAGAGTAAGGAAGTGGTATCCGTGAGGATGCTCAGGACAGACCACCTCAGCAACGAGTGGAAGGACAGCTTATAACGTGCACAGCAGGAAGATCCGGACATCAAGCCGATCTTGGAATGGATGAAAGCCAGTGCTCCCAAGCCCAAGTGGAGCGACGTCTCAGCGATGAGTTCGAAGACTAAAAGCTATTGGGCCCAGTGGGACAGCTTGCTGCTTCAGGATGGAGTTCTGTGCCGTAAATGGGAAAATGTTCGGGGAGACAGCTGTCATTTGCAAATGTTTGTCCCTAAAGCTAAAGAACCGGATGTTCTACAGCTGTACCATGATGATTATTCAGGAGGCCATCTGGGAGTTCAACGAACTCTACTGAAGATACGAGAACGGTTTTACTGGGTCCACTGTCGAAACGATGTCGAGGACTAGTGTCGCAAATGTACAAGTTGTGCGACAGTAAAGGGACCTCAGACTCGTAGTAGAGGTGCATTGAAGTTGTACAATGTTGGTGCACCATGGGAGAGAATAGCCGTTGACGTGGCGGGGCCGTTTCCGGAGAGTGAAAGCAGTAACAAGTATTTCATGGTTGTGATGGATTACTTCACTAAGTGGCCAGAAGTCTTCGCCATTCCAAATCAAGAAGCTTCAACAGTTGCAGATAAACTAGTTCATGAAGTCTTCTGTCGTTTTGGAGTACCTTTAGAGATTCACAGCGATCAAGGAAGGAATTTTTAGTCTCAAATATTCCAGGAAACTTGCCGAGTTATGGGTACTCATAAAACAAGAACGACTTCTTATCACCCGCAATCTGATGGAATGGTAGAACGATTTAATCAGACATTAGAGAGGTACCTAGCAAAATTTGTAGACAATCAGCAACGAGATTGGGACAAGCACATACAACCGTTTTTGTTGTCATATCGAAGCGCTGTTCACGAAAGTACAGCAGTGACACCAGCTTTCACAAACTTTGGAAGAGAATTACGGCTGCCTGCAGACCTGATCACCGGGATACCACCTGATGCTCCACGCAGTATAACCGATTATGCAAATGACTTGCGGAACAAAATGAATGACGTTTATGAGCACGTCAGACAATCGGGCCAGCAAATGTCTGAAAAGATGAAAACCCGGTGCGACCGCAAAATGAACAACAAAGGGTTCGACGAAGCTTCACTAGTGTGGTTGCACAATCCAGCCCGCAGCAAAGGGAAATCTCCTAAGCTTCAAGCTAAATGGGACGGCCCGTACCGAATTGTGACCAGGATCAACGATGTAACCTACCGTGAATAGGAATATGATCTCCTTTTAATAATAAAATGCAGTAATTTGCTCAATCGACCTTCATTTTTATTTTATAATTTTTTACAAACGATGACAGATACAACCATATTTTGTTTTAAAAACATAACGGCTATATACATATAAAACCTACACGGCTTAAGAACTAATATTGGCATTAGAACTGCTTATATAATTTGACAGGCGCTTCAACATGCCCCCCGGCGTTGAAAGTCTACCTTTCAACCAGATTCTTCAGGTTCAGGAAGCGGACAAATTTTGCTAAATGATCGGCGAACTATACCAGTCAATGTTTTAATATCCGCCATCCTTGATACGCCGTCCGAGCCTGGATAGACTGCGACGATGCGATCCATCTTCCACTTTAATGGCGGTGAATTCTCCTCTTTTAGGAGTACCAGTGAATTTAACTTCAAAGATCCTTTACAGGAACGCCATTTCATCCGCAGTTGAAGCTCTGATATATATTCTTTGCTCCATCTAGCCCAAAAATGTTGACGCAATTGCTCTATTCGTTGAAATCGGGTTAAAGAGCTTACGGAATGATCTTTATAGTCTGGTGTCGGCAAGGAAGTCAAGGGGCGTCCAATCAAAAAATGACCAGGCGTTAGTGGTAGCAAGTCTTCAGGATTCGTTGACAAAGGTGTGAGTGGTCTGGAGTTAAGTATAGCCACAATTTGTATTAATGTGGTATTTAGTTCCTCGTAAGTCATATTACAATTGCCCAGCACTCTAACTAAATGATATTTAATGCATTTGACACCAGCCTCCGCAAGCCCAGCAAAATGGGGAGAATAAGGCGGTATAAAATGGAAATTAATTCCTTCATTTGCCATTACCTCAGATAAAGAATTACAATACGTCTTAATAAATTTTGAAATGTCATTGTATGCACCTACAAAGGAGGTACCATTATCCAAATAAATATTAAGAGGTTTCCCTCTTCTTGACATAAATCTGCGCAAAGCTAATATGAAGGTATTGCTAGTTAAATTACCTACTAATTCAAGATGAATTGACTTAGTCGCGAAGCAAATAAAAATATACACCTTTACAATTTTACAACCACGGCCATTGCGAGAAACAGATTGAATTGGTCCCGCATAGTCTAGTCCAATATTTTGAAATTGAAAACCAGAAAGGATGCGTTGGTGTGGTAGGTTGCCCATTATTGGAGAGATGGTTTTTCCTTTCATTCTATTGCATCTTAAACATTGTCGATAGCAAGATCTGGCCAAATTACGATCTCTAATCGGCCAGTACATCTCTCTTATAGTGGCCAACATTAGCTGTGGTCCTGCGTGCATTAACCTTATGTGCTCATAATTGAAGAGCAATTTGGTAAAATAATGAGTGGACTGTATAAGTATGGGATGTTTTTTCTCATAACAGTAATCGGAATTTTCAAGACGCCCTCCAACACGCATTATTTTATTATCGTCGAGAAATACATTAAATTTATGTAACGGACTTTTAGTGGGTAAGCTTTTATTTTTAATTAACATGGCGTACTCCTCAAATGATTCACTCTGAGATATTCTTATAATAACATTGAGTGCGGTTTGCAACTCTTGATTGCTAAGAGGACTGTGAACGGATTGCTTTCTACAATTATTAATAAAACGCAGCACATAAGCAACGGCCCGATTTAATCTAGTATATTTAGAAAAGCGTTTAAATTCAATTAATTTATTACCGCCTAAATCTTCATTGTTGTTAGAATGAAGTATTCCGTGGAGGATAACATTTGACGATTTAATCTCAGGCAACTCGTGATTAATACTTAAGAAAGTTGCAGGCCAGTGAGAGACCTCTTTCTTTAAATATTCAGGTCCTGACCACCACTTACTCGTGGATGAAATATCCTTACAACTCACACCGCGAGAAATATGATCGGCTGGATTACACTCTGTTGGGACATGCCTCCACTCGCAATTTCCAGTATTCTCTAATATTTCAGCAACCCTATTTCTAACAAAGGGTTGTAGCTTGCTAGGTTACACCTTTAACCATCCTAACACGATGGACGAATCTGTCCAAAAGAAAGTGCGCTTAGCTTGATGTCTCAACGATGTTACAACCACAAAGTTCCAGTCTTGGGATTGTTATAGGTTTAAACGGCGCGACACGACTTTTCGCCATCAATAATTGAATTAAAACCTCACCCTGATCATTAACGCTACGCACATATAAACAGGCGCCATATGCACGCTCAGAAGCGTCTGAGAAAATATGAAATTCTAACAAACTAGGCGAGTCACAAGTAATACGACGTGGAATACGTAGAGTATTTAATTTAGGTAAATCTACTATTATCTCAGCCCACATCTTGCTGACATAAATTCTTTATACATTTCATAGAGCTGAGACTGACCTGCTAACCTGCGCTCTAGCGATAGTAAACACTTCTTAGCTCGTGGCCAAGAATCACCTAATACGTCAGGATTATATTTTAAGGATATCCTCACGCAAAATCGACCATTTGCCAGTCGCGTGGTGTTTTTTAAAAAGTGCTATTCGCATAATTTTTCTTCATTTGAATAATGAGGCGCAGTGCTTACCTCTTCGAGGTGCCAGAATCGTACTAACTGTTTTTGTATATCTTCATCTAAATCTTTACTAGCCTCATCTCGAAAGATTTGTAAAATTACATTTAATAGAGTTGACCCCCTTCTTTACATATCTATAATCAATCGGACCTGATACTAACCATCCTAAGCTAGTTTCACAAAGAATCGGCTGACCGTCCCCTAATTTTAATCTCTGCGTTCCTATTAAGTCCCAAAAAACGTCAGCACCTATAAGCATGTCAACGGCAGCAGGTGGGTGAAAATTAGGATCTGCCAGAGAAATATTAGATGGAATTTTTAAGTTTGACAAATTAACATATCTAGTAGGTACATTTTCGGTTATTGATGGTAGGACAAAACAATGAAGATTACTAGAGAAGTTATCATTCAATGATTTTATCGATACCTTACAAATCTTCTTGATGTGTGCCGAACTACCGACTGATATACATTTAGAGCGGGCAAACCTAGCCTTTGATATAACTCTTCAGTTATTAAACAAGCGTTACTGCCACTATCAAGAATAGCACGAGCAATATATGGACAACTATTCTTACCTATAACTTTAATTAATGCCGTCGATAACAATACGTCGCCTCGTTCACTACACGATGCAGTGCCTACCTTTGCGGACAATGACAAATGTGCGTTAGAATTGGATGACGACTGTAAGCCCGTCGAAGTGTTTGTTTGTTCGAAATGACCTTGCATAACAGGCTTATTATTACCACTACTCGTGTTAGATGTATTAATATCTGTAATTGGTTTTGACTGGTAATCTGCGACGTGCACGAGAGTGTTATGCTTTCGGTGGCATATTTTGCATCCTGGCTTTTTGCATTGATTTGCATGATGTCCTGAATTAAGAGAATTGAAACATACTTTATAGTCTGGCAGTAACTGTAGACGCGCATTGTTGCTTAATCCAAGAAACTGAGGACAACTGCTTAACTTATGGTCACCCTTACATTTAGGGCACAGTTTGGCGGAAAAAGCCGAACCATTTTTATTACCGGTATCCCAAACTGAAAGCATTGCCTTAACTTTTGGAGGATATTTTATAGAAGAATTTAAACGGTAAGTTGCAGCAGAATGAGACATTTCTAGTATTTCGATTAAATCGGCTCGATTTTTTAAAAACATCAAAAATATATCGAACGTAATAGGTGTATCTTTCTCCAAACGACCTTTAGACTCTTCCCATTCACGATATGTCTTAGCATCTAATTTTTGAGTAATAATATGAATGAGAAGTGTGTCCCAATGTTTAGTTGGCTCACCGAGGGATTCTATGCACGTAAATTTTTATTTATTTGATCAATGAGACGCTTTAAGTTGACAGACAATTCTTTATTAATTGGTGCTATAATGAATAAGGCTGTCACATGATTTTGAATTAGTAGTCTTTTATTATCATATCTATCACATAATATAGTCCATGCGATGGTGTAATTAGCCGCCGAGAATTCTATTGACTGTATTACCACAGCAGCGGGCCCTTCCAACGACGCTCTCAGATAGTGAAACTATTTATGTCATCTATCTCGTCATTTGAATGTATGAGGCTCATGAACGTGTCATGAAACTCTAACCAATTATCATAAGAACCATTAAATTTAGGTAGTTGAATAGTGGGCAGTTTAACAAATTTATGATTGCCGGAATGAGAACCACCGTCACTGTTTGCGTCATCTGACTTAATGCAATCTGCTAAGATTCTTTTTGCAAGAGAAAGCGATTTAAAATAAAAGGATTCAAACTCAGTTCGTTCTGATATCTGGGCGTCTATGTTATCAGTATTACACTCGATGGATAATTGTACCTCATCATATCGTTCATACATTGACTCAATCCTACTAATACGTTATTGCAACTCATTTACCTCAGTAGCAGCTAATGAAGATACCTTCAGTGAATTTAAATAATTTGAAAAAACAGTTATTTGTCCCTTGTAGCTATCTCGTTTCCTAATTTGCTCCTTATCTTCTGGCATGTTGGCTGGGATTGGGAGACTAGTGCAAATGCCTGATAAATTATACAAACAAGAAGTTTATATTTTATAAAATATAATTCATAAGTAGTTTTATATAATTTTGTTTACAGTTATAAAGAAATGAAAACTAATTCCCTTACTTATTTTGATAGTTTAAACCCAATAAAAAAAATTATTATATCGTCAATATAATTTAACTAAGCTTTATAATTTAATTTAATTATGATTTGACGGTTATTAGAAACTATATAAAACAATATTAAATGAATTTTAGCTGATTAAATACTTTAAGTTATACGTAATTATTTTGTAGGTAATTTGGTTTGTACTAACCTGATAAATTAGCAGTCGATTTACACAAAATACTACCTGATAATGAGTGCTGGGTTAAATAAATTAAATAATAGTCCAATATCTAAGGAGCTAAGACTCCAGGTTTCTTGTTTAAATATCTTCACTCCCTCGGTGGTATTTCCACAATGAATATTTAAGACTTCCCAAGCGTATTCCACTAAATAATATCTTGTCCAATTACGTTTTTTCAAATCCGGCTTCGATTTAGGACCATGAATAAGAATATGATCTCCTTTTAATAATAAAATGTAGTAATTTGCTCAATCGACCTTCATTTTTATTTTCTAATTTTTTACAAACGATGATAGATACAACTATATTTTGTTTTAAAAACATAACGGCTATATATATATATATATATATATATATATATATATATATATATATATATATATATAAAACCTACACGGCTTACGAACTAATATTGGCATTAGAACTGCTAATATAATTTGACAGGCGCTTCAACATACCGGATATAGAAAGGCGCAAGAGGGACTCCTAAGATCGTCCATGTGGATCGTCTGGCGCGTTATTATGGGGCCGATAACGCTCGGGACGAGCATGTCTTAGGAGGGGGCAGTGTTACGCGCCCAAGTCGACGGCACTAGCGCCATCTAGTCTCGAACCGAAGAACTAAACTTCTTGAAGTTGAAACTCGAACTCTCGGTACCTTGCGCGTGTTTACTTGAATATTCTGGATATTTCGGTGCTAATTTATATTTATAGGCGCTGCAAGATGCGATCGGGGAAGTATTGAAGTTGGCGAGACAAGCGAAGCTTCGGAGCGGAATAAAGTGAATCAGTGTGATTAATTATTAGTGTTTTAACTTTAATTAGTGTAAAGTGAATTAAAGTGTTAATTTAGGTAATTCTATCGGCAATTTTTATTGTCACGAACCTCAAGCTCGTAACAATACTATAAGCAAAATACTTTTACCTCTTTTCATCGGTTAAGTGTAGTTTTGACCGTGGAAAAAGGTCTAACTAAAACATATTGTACACTGTTGTGGTTCGGCTTGAAGGTAAGGCTAGTGCTTAGAGGTGACAGCACAACTGCTTTCTTATATATTTTAAGTTGGTTTAAAGTTTGCACGTTCTTGAATCAAGTGTAAAGAGGTTTTTAACATACGATTTTAAAGCATAAAGTATCTTAAATACAAGTGAAGACAAATAAAAATAATACTAAGTTCAAAAAGCTTAAACAATACGGATTAATAAGCTATGCTAATACTAATGAGGACACTAAGTCACAGTCATGAAGTTGTATTGTATACATCTGCAAAATTTCAGAAAATTGAGTTGTCCGAAAATGGGTAATATTTCCAGGCGGCCGGAAATTAGATATGATATTTATTGATGTAAAGAAAAAACTTTGTACCCGTTTTAAGCTTACTGCGCGCACGGGGGAGTGTAATGAGTGAGATTTGACATAGTTAAAGTTTATTTGGAGAAGAAGTATAGAAAGTTAAATACCTTGAATTATATTACATAAACCATACACCATTTACGTTCATACTGTCAACGTCAAACACATAAATCAAATAAAAAAAGTCTATGACATAAATGTAGTTTGGACAAACAATGTAGTTTGTTGACGCCGTTCATAATGCCTCAGCCTTAGATTAAGTACTAAAGAGTATAAAATCACTACGTTTTAGGCTAAAAAGGCTAAATAGTGTTTATTTCGGTGTTTTATATGCTAAAAATTTAATGAATTACGTTCGAGTTTCAACCACTCGGCGACCACTATATATCATAATAATGTAAAACTAAATTAGTAGTAGAAGTATGTATGAGTGAATGTAACGGAATTCCAATTCCGTTACATTCACTCATACATACATATAATTATGTACGTACCAGTCAAGGTAATAAAAACGTGTTAGAAAACATCGGTAACAAAAAAATTATATTATTTTTCAGAACTACTTCCAGAAGTTATAAAAGAATCGTGCGCTAAATGTTCTACACTGCAAAAGCAAAACGTGAGGAAAATAGTAAAAACTCTTTTCTTGAGGAAGCCGGAGGATGCTAAGGAATTTAAGAAAAAATACGACCCAAATGGCGAATACGAGGCTGATTTTATGGCGTTTGTAAACGGTTCAGACTAAATCTAAGGTTCCGCTTTTACAATTCTGTTATAATTACGTGATTAGTTCATTAAAATTAATACTAAAAATTAAATTCTAGACTATTAAATATGCATTATGATTTATTAACGACTATTATGAAGAAATTTGCACATTACGTAATATAAATTTGCAAGCATAAACTAAGTTTTTTAATTTTTATAATATATAACCTACCTAAACTCACTGACAATTTACGCTAAATCACGTCTTATCTGAAATAGTTATTCTAATCTAATTTATTTATATTTCTTGATGTTATTGAAAAGCTTTTTCACAAAGTTTAGTAAAACCCATAAATAATTTAGATTGTATGAATTACAAATATATAAAATGAAAGTTGCGTACAATTCTACTTGTTGTAGTAAAAACAAAATAATATTTAATCAAAAAAATGTTTGGATCAAAAAAATTATCAAATTAAAATCCTAATAAGGCTCTAAAAAGATAGGTTTTAAACCTAAATTGGGATACAAATTTATGTAAATATTGCCACAAATTTCTACTTCAATAGAGTAAGGGCAACTTTGATGTTTTAAGCGACCGCTATTAAGGACACTAATATGAGAGCGTGTTTGTCACGCACACTAAATGGTAGGGCATTTAATGTGCGTGACAAACACGCTCTCATCACTTACGGCCTATCAAAGTCCACTACTGAATAAAGATCTCATCTGCCACGCTTGGCAGGCGGATTGGCCACCGTAGTCTTTCATTACTGTTACTAAGCAGATACTGCTGCCCATCTCCTATTTAGTGTCAATATTTCAATCCAAAGTTCAACTATATCAGCACGCCCTGTTGAATCGTCTACGACGCTGGCGAACGATTAAGAAGCACACTCCATTGTCTTGTATTCTAAAAATAAAAAAAATAACACATCGACGGTCTGACTCTGCAGTTGGACGTAGGGCTTTAAAGAAATATTTAGCTGGCATCATTATTCTCAATCAAGAATTAATGTAAGTGAACAAGGGCTCCAGCATTTATTTTTAATCAAATGCAGATATGTTGTACACCCGAATACTAAATAGAATGTGTCGTTACCAGTAAACGTTTCTCCAGTTCACGTCACTTACCATTAGAAAAATAATACAAGCACAGTAACGATATTTCATGTTAGTATCGTGTGCAAGCGTTGTCCCTCTTTAACGCATCAGGAGAGGAGCAGCAGCGTCTTCGTAATAGCGAATAAAAATAAAAAACTGCGGGTGCCGACCCGCTTGCCCCGCTATGAGGCAATATTAAGGAAATCTTCAGAAGTGGACTTTAATAGGATGTGACGGTAACAGTTGTTCCTCTTTAGGTGAGCCCACCACTTCATTCTGCAGTCACAATATCTTTCAGTGTGGCTTTACCACATACTGTACTTTAGATTGGTAATGGAAAAGAAATTAAATGTAGGTATTTAAAAGAAAAACTCATTATTTTCTAACGGAAGAAATTAAAATTTTATTTGACAAACGTCAAATTGATATGCTTTTAACGTTGTCAAGAAATTTGTACATTGCGCACCTCTATATATAGTTTTGTGAGCAAGAGCTTTGTTTTTTTTCTTCATGTTATTAAACCTAATACTTCATATCGACACACGAATCGAATTACATCGTCACTCAAACAATGAGGTTTTTTCAGGAGAGTGAAAAAACGATTTTGCGCTCTTCGCATCTTGTAATTAGGGCATTTTTTACAATGTTTGATTTTTTTTAAATATGTTCTTTATTAAGGTGTAATTGTTTATTCTCCACTTGCTTTATTTTGATTAAAAGACCTAACTTTAAGATTGCATTTTAACTAATTTTAGTACTTATATAATACATATCTAAGATTTGGATATTTGAAATAAAAAAAGTTATAGAAGTATATGGTTGTTTTATTAAATTTACAAAAATATCTACCTATAGAGGTACTAAGCTTTTCCATCATCTCTGAATACTAATCAAGCTAGCAAAGCTTTTATATAGGTACCTTAGTTGATAAAGATAATCGTCGACCATATTACGCTATTCTTTATTCTACTTCAATAGGCCATCATAGATAAATCTGCTAATTCTATTACTTTTCATGTCATGTATTTAGCCTTATAAAGAACTAAACTTATTTTTTGACAAAAGTAGTATGGTGAAAAATGCACTTCAACGTGACTTATTTATTATGTACAAATGGAAAGCAGTAGCACTTAAATAACATCACGACACGGAAAGTCTGAAGGTCATTTTTTTCCGGTCGCGATTCAAACCAGCGGTCCTCCGCACGGTAGTTAATTGCTCATCCATCACATCAAATGTTGGTAATTAATTGATTCAAAATATGAATATAATATAAATCATACTATAAATACTGATTAGAAATAATACAAAAAAGTTCATTAATTCAACATTTAAAACCAAAAATATATTATTTTAGTGTGGCGGACAAACGTTGCGTGGGAATTTTGGATATTTTGATATAGTGGTGAGAATTGGCACTTATTTTGAAATTTTAATATATTGGTCCGTATTTTTGCTAACAAATACTAGTCGTGTACTTTAATAGTTATATAGGAACATAACTATTAAAGTACACAACTAGCATTTGTTACTACAAGTAAGTAAGACTTCAAAGGGACGTTAATCAGAGAAAGTGAACATTATACTAAAATAGTTTTAAGTTTTACTTTTCCTTATTCATATTTCTACTATCAATGTTTAAAATAAGATTAATAATACTTTACACAAAATAATAATAATAATAATAATAATGTCCTCCAGACCGAATTTCGGCCACGGCGGCCCTGCCTCAACGGAGGCTAGCCATCGGCGCAGGACAGGCTTATAGTGCCCAAGTGCAAGCCCAGGTACACTCTCTATTCCCTCACTCTCATTATCCGATGGGACGGTAAACCGACACGACCGGAGAGTGATCAGGCGCAGGACCAACAGCTTTACGTGCTTTCCGAGGCACGGGGTCGAGACACCGCCAACTTCCTGACTCCGGGCAGCTACTGAGAATTTCTTGACAGAAAAACTCAATAATTGATTTTTTGGCCCGACCCGGGATTCGAACCCAGGACCTCATGATCAGCAGTCGCACTACTACAACCACTAGACCTTTGTGTCATGTCATTTGATATTACTCAAAATCTACTCGTCCGAATGAGTTCAAATTATCACCAAATCTATTTGAGATCTTTAGAACATTGAGATCTTTAGAACGCCACAAACCGCATCTCAATCGATCCACACACACATACATACATACATACATCCGTACGGACGTTCACGTGAAATTAGTCAGAATAGCTTCCGGGGATCTCAAAACGTTGAGATCCGATGAAAACTCGATTTTCGAAAATCGGGGTGAAACCAATAACTTCCCTATTTTTGAAAATTTTCGATTTTCTTAGCGGGAAGTTAAAAAGAAACATACAGTCGAATTGAATACATCCTCCTTGTTAAAGTTGGTAAAAAGAAAATTATTTTTATCCAAAAAAGTGTACGAATCAAAGAAAACGAGCACATTGTAATCCTAATAACATGTCACTTTTACCGCAAAAGCCCACTTCAAAAGAACAAGCGCAATGCACGCGTCCGCCGCGACCGCCGTAAAGTACAATAAAATAAAAGCGTGTTTGTCATGTACGCTGAACGCCCCGCTCCACAGCACGCTTGTCACAGAATTTCTTAAATAAAGTTAGCATGCAGGGTGTAAGGGCAACTCCTTCAATGGCCTTTCTTCCAAATTTACTCATGCATTACAGCCTATCAAAAGTGAATGTAGGCCTTATAGCAACCCGCTTGGCAAGCATGGTAACTCTGACAAATATATGTGAGGCAATATATGGGCAAGGGTAAATGTCACAAATAGCATATAAAAGTAAAAATGGGTAATTTCAATGTATTGATTGCCAAATGCTAGTAATTTTGTCAATTTGATCTGCCAATCCTGTTTGAGAGTAGCTAAGTTGTTGCACGGGCACTATATACTTATATAGATTGGATATTCCAACGATTCGTACTTTGCAGTAGAACTCTGATTCATATTTGGTGAAAAATCTTAAGATATGTTTTGCCATATTACAATATCCTCCTGAGAGAATTTCGATCACGGCCATGACTGCCAGTCTCACGAAGACTGCGCAGGGTATGATTATAGTGCACGAGTATGTTCACAGCTTTTAAGCACACGTGTTCTCTACGTTCCCTTACTCTCATGGTCTGATTAAAATACAATCCGACACGACCGAAGATAGAACAGGCACACAACGAACGGTTTTACGTACTTTTCGAAGCACGGGGAAATACCGCCAACTTCCTGTCTCACGGAGTTTAGTTTCTGCTACTAAAATTTTATTGACAAAAAAATCAATAACTGATTTTTGATTTGCGATTCGAACCTAGGACTAAATACACAATACAGCTACAGTGGGACTCTAGAACTTAAAAAGATATACAGGTCTTGCAACACTCGTATTACCGTGACCAGTACTATCGAATGTAATCGCGGCCATGGCGGTATGGAATGAATGAATGGACTGTTGGCTTTTAAATATATTTTATTACACATTTTCTTGAATTTATTAGACCCGAAAAACGACAATAAATATGTATTTTAGCCCTAATTCTATAGACAGTTCGAACCCACAATCACGCAGCGCCGAAGTCAAAGTATAGCGACGCTACCAAGCCGTCATTTATTATTGGCTTATTTATCGTCTCGACTGGCAGTGTAACACCATCTTTTGTAATTTTTACTTTTTTTTGCAACGCTGTTCAACAAAACTCTACTGGCAATGTTGTAAATCTAACGATGCGGAATGATTGCGTACTTATAGGTTATATGATAGTTATACAATCGTTGTTGGTGTTACGTCACAGAGCTGTAAGAAGCTCTGGCGCAAGCGGCCCGCTGGCCTGTCTGACACGCAAACACACATGCAGTCACGAGCATTTCCAACGGCTTGCTCAACATCGGCGATGACAATCGTTCACTTAATTAAACAGGGCTACTTAAATAAAGGTCCGCATTAAAAAGTATTTATACAATAATGCTTTATTATTCTCAGTCTAATCAGTTCTTGCGAAATAAATAACAACAATATGTAATAATAATAGATTTTCTAATATAATCAACGTTAAAAATAATAAAAACTTTAGAAAAAACCTGTGGTAGTTTATAAATTCCAAAAAGAAATCATATTAAATAATCAACCTCGTAATTTTGGGGCTATTCATACTAAGCAAGAGATAATGTAAATTTGAATGCAAAAAAAGAGTATTTTAACAATTCAATAAAACATTGAATTTTTACTTATAAGCTTAATCTAAACTATAGTATTAAGTAATTATAAAATACTTTAATAAACTAATTTAGCTTCCCTGAATAAACTTATCGAAATCAGCGCGGTATTTGCCTGTAGGGTCGTTTTTCTTTACTAGCTCTTCCCATTGCTTGGGGAGTTTCTGTTGAATGGCCTTGATAACTTTCTTTATATTGACTTTCTGCTTCCCGGTACATTTTCCGCAGGAGGTTTCTACAGCTTCAGGGAGGGCTTCTGTAAATTGGAAATTATAATAACAATTAATAAAATACCTAATTGTTACAAAATTGTATATTATTAAATATAAAATCTAATTATTCAAGTGCGCCATGTCATCGCGTGCGTGTCAATAAGAGACTGCAGAGAGGAAAGAAACATCATTGGGCATCTTCTAGATCAGTACTCAATAATAATACTTAATAAAATAATACTGAGGTTGCCAATACGCCTATGGCGGGAAAATTGTTTCTAATATTCCCCTTATGCGACAATCTATGCGGGGTCGGGGGGGGGGGGGGCTGTTTATGTTCAGCAATGGAGTTTCAACAGGCCGTAAGTCAACAGGCCTTAAGGAAAAAATGAATAAAATGAATTTAGCATAACGTGTGTTAAGCTGTTTTACAGTTTATTCATTTTATAAATATTTGCACGATCCTTACCTTTAAGAGCATTTGTAACTATAACCTTGTATAAAACATCAATAACTTTGACCTCGACCTGTTTATGCATACTTGTACACATTTATTGTAATCGATTTACATTGAATATTAAAATAGCCTTTAAGTTGGTTTACTTAAGGTTTTCTGCATAAACAGGACAAAATGGCAAAAATGGTAACCATAATTTATTATCAAGTAAATAAGCATTTAAATAAAGTAAAACCGTTTTCAAAAATTGAAAAGAACAAAATCATTTTCACCTTATAACTTCTGAAGTCTATGCTGAGACAAAGCCTGTCGTGAAATTAATGCCTTTAAGTTTTGAAGTCAGTTTTTAATTTATTTTCCCCTTTTGAGTGCACTAAGGAACATCACAAGTTCAAGGTAACAACCAAAATGCTGTTTAAATAGTTATATTAAAAGCTACACCCCCTATTCACTATCAAGCTCAAGGAGGGAATATGTTCTGGAACGAACCCTAAAGTATACACTATATAATAAAAAATATTTGAAAAGCTGTAACTATATATTTCACCAATTCCACGGCGAAAAACTCTTCATTTTTTAGTAACGTCAACATTTTAAATTAAAAAAAATACAGAAAATGATATTCGTATATAATGCTAATAACTTTTCGAATATATGGCATTACAAATCGGTCTCTACACAGCATAAGAAGTTGGTTGTAAACAAACTTCGTTTGTCTTAAGTATAAAGACCGGATTTCTATATAAAAAAGTTACTTACTTTTGAAATCTGATCCTTCAGCGGTGCACCGGCCCTTGTCAAGGAAACAATTAACATAGGACTTCAGTAATCTATCATTTTCAGTGAGTGTGTCAACATCGAAATTGTCATATTTTGAACTGTACTTCTCCGCAGCGTATGCTATTACGACAAAACACGCAAAGACGATGACCGTTTTCATTATGAAGTTTTATCTGTAAACACAAATGAAAAACAGAAGTGAATTACTCCATGATCCATGATCTATTTGAGGCGATATGTGCATGTTGTTCCGAATAATAAACGATAAAATATGCTTAGCAAGTTAACGAGGTACCTTCAGGGACTTAAAGTACGTGTTTAGAATTTAAATAAGTTGTGTTGCTTTAACAAGTATCGTTTGAATTTAATAACATGATGTTTGGGAGTTTATAATACTTATAAATTTTGTTATTAGTTGATAGAATTGATAATGTTTATTAATGGCTTGGATTATTTAGAAATAATGTAACAGATTCACTTAATTTCGTAGAAAATTGAATCACTGTGAAGTTATATGGACGCACGTTATAATGAAATACAATTCACAATACAATGATTGACGTAGGCACAGATTGCGATAGCTGACAACAGTTCGTTCACCCACCTTTTACTCTCTATAGTAGACCCAATGAACTAGCAACCATTGAAAGCGACAGTGCTTTTATATTGACGACGATTAACCCACTACCTACGTTGTCATACGGACCAAATACGGCAGCTTTGCATCATTTGACTTTAAACCTTTCGCCACATATTATACGAACTTTAAAAATTCTGACAAAAATACTTACTGAGACCCTCTCTTACGTTTAAGCCTACCTATTCGAAATATAGTGGTTAGTTTGTCGTATATTTCCAGGAAATCCGCTTAAGCAATATAAAAACCACAAAAATGGTACAACAGATTGCTTAAACTTTTTGTTCTTATAACTTCCGAAATGCTGAAAGAACAATTTGTTCATTAAAAAATAAACCAGAAAACTTATATTAATGGTCCACAGCGTGCATTGAGTATTAGTTGGACTGTGAGCTTGCCCCCTTTTTATTGGTGACTAGGCTCTCCATCTTAGTCCTCGAGAGTTACAAAGCATCTGCATTTTGATTCCTAGTCGATAATAGATTTAATTTACTATAAATAAATAGAAACCTTCAAAACTACAATTAGGTAACATACATAAAATAGCAGTAGCTATTACATATATATATATATATATATATATATATATATATATATATATATATATATATATATATATATATATAACAGTCCCTTCAGCGGTGCCAAGTTGACTGTCGGTATATACGGTATACGGATATGGTACTAACATCAATGGCGAGTACATCACTCACCTTCGATTTGCCGACGATATAGTCCTTATGGCAGAATCGCTGGAGGACCTTAGCACTATGCTCAATGACCTCAATGGTGTCTCCCAACGGATAGGTCATAAGATGAACATGGACAAAACAAAGATCATGTTTAATGTCCATGTCACACCTATGCCGGTGGGAGCACTATGCTCGAAGTTGTTGACGAGTACGTTTACCTGGGACAAATAGTCCGACTAGGTAAGTCCAACTTCGACCGAGAGGTCAATCGACGGATTCAACTCGGCTGGGCAGCGTTCGGGAAATTACGACACATCTTCTCGTCAGGTATATCTCAATCTCTGAAAACTAAAGTGTATAACCAGTGCGTGTTGCCAGTAATGACTTATGGATCTGAGACGTGGTCCTTCACTGCTGGCCGTATGAGGACGCTCAAGGTCGCTCAGCGATCTATGGAGAGGGCTATGCTCGGAGTTTCTGTGCGTGGTAGGCTCAGAAATGAGGATATCCGCAGTAAAACCAGAGTGACCGACATAGCCCAACGGATTAGTAAGCTGAAGTGGCAATGGGCCGGCCATATAGCTCGAAGAACCGATAACCGATGGGGAAGAAAGGTTCTCGAGTGGCAGCCTCGTACCGGTAGGCGTAGTGTAGGGCGACCCCCCACTAGATGGAGTGACGACCTGGTAAGACATGCAGGAAGTCGATGGATGCAGGTGGCTCAGGACCGTGCTTTGTGGCGTTACTTGGGGGAGGCCTATGTTCAGCAGTGGACTTGTGAGGGGCTGTAATGATGATGATGATGATGATGACGATTTATATATATATATATATACATACACATATATATATATATATATACATATATATATATATATATATATATATATATATATATATATATATATATATATATATATATATATATATATATATATATATATATATATATATATATATACAGATAAAGATATTTTTGACTTTGCAGACTTTTAAATACTTATAATAATGTAGTAGACATTCACCACGACTCTTTTAACGTTTTTGGCACAAAATTTTTCTAATTTTTGATATAATATATCTTTGGAGTAAAAAATTTTAGTATTTCTTTTGTAATGTATATTTTTAGATATATAATAACATTATGCTGTGATCACTAAGCATGCGGTGTTTACTCAGTACAAAGTTAGCGCGTTTTTTTGCGAACCAATAGTTTGGTGAAAAAAGAGAGCTGGAAGTATTTTGAATGTAATGATATGAGGAGAAAACTGTAATTATTTCTTTTTATTAACCATTTTAGTCTAAAAACAACTAATAATATGAGTTTCTTTCGCTTGAAAATCTAAACCTCCAAAAGCAATAGCTGGGGTAAGAGGCTCACTATTCACTTTCTTTTACACCATGTCAGGGGTAACACACATTTTGAATAATTTAAATTATGGGTAGGTTAAATGAAAAGAATTGACTGACTGTTTTGTACCTACTACACTTTTAAATTATAACTAAACTAGAAATTTCCCACAACTTCGTCCACGCTTACCTATTTTTGTATTAAATTTATTTTTGAAATCGGATTTTAGAGTTTTTGAGTTATCTAAATCATAACAAACAAATAAAAAAACAAATGTGCACTTAGTTAATATTACTGTCTTAGAATTAAGCATTAGTATAAGTGTAACATTTTTTGGTGAACCAAATAAAAAAACTTAAAAAATAACAAGTTTGTACAAATAAATACCTACTTATTCCATTATGAAATTCCTTCCAATAGGCATATTATTATTTAGAATATGAGAATAAAAGTTAAAAATATATTATTAGACTCTCATATCTTATTATTATTAAATGAATATAGTAAAAAGGAACGTATGTCTTCAGACCGGAACTTCAACAAAGTAGACTATTGAATTTATATTAACTCTTTTTGTTTAACAGTAGTTCTTACGGTAAAATGACGTTTTAAGTAGGCGGCCTAAGATAATTCTATCCCATTTTCTCGTGTTCCGCTTGCATGGAGTCACTCGCAATTTTATAAGTTTCTTTTCTTTTTTACATACAATCAAGAATGAATATTGCTGGCAAAGTAATGCTAACATGAATCATGCCATATTGCTGTAATTAAGGATCTGATATATTTTTGTCTAATAAACGCTCTTTTCCAGTCAGAAGTATTACTTCTGATTAACAATCCATATGTCAATGTTGATGCAACATATCCTTGGTAAGCAGTAATCGCCGTTTGGAACGTTACCATTTTCCTCAATTTCTTTAAAACATATACAGACCTATTGATTTTCTTATAAAATTCATCTAAAAGTGCCTTCCAATTAGAATTTATAACTAAAATAATTTAAAAAAAATCTGTTTGTTATTGGTAACATTTTTGTTATATTCTGTACATACTTCGTGTCTTCTATTAAACAATTTTAATGATATATATCATCCGCAAAACTTAAGGCAGGAAAGGAAGTAGAAACAGGAAAGTGGGAATCAATATATAATGTAGGTCCAAGTACACTTCCTTGGGGTAAAGCAGATTTTTTAGCATCAGCAGTGATAGAAATGATTAATGGATATCGATTTAATTTTTTTTTGTAGATATCACTATTTCAGCACATTGCTTTCTAGATATCAAATAAGATTGCAGCCAATTTATTAAGCCTTCTGAATCTTCTCTTTTTGTTTTGTTAAAAAAACAAATGTGCACTTAGTTAATATTACTGTCTTAGAATTAAGCATTAGTATAAGTGTAACATTTTTTGGTGAACCAAATAAAAAAACTTAAAAAATAACAAGTTTGTACAAATAAATACCTACTTATTCCATTATGAAATTCCTTCCAATAGGCATATTATTATTTAGAATATGAGAATAAAAGTTAAAAATATATTATTAGACTCTCATATCTTATTATTATTAAATGAATATAGTAAAAAGGAACGTATGTCTTCAGACCGGAACTTCAACAAAGTAGACTATTGAATTTATATTAACTCTTTTTGTTTCAGAAGGCTTAATAAATTGGCTGCAATCTTATTTGATATCTAGAAAGCAATGTGCTGAAATAGTGATATCTACAAAAAAAAATTAAATCGATATCCATTAATCATTTCTATCACTGCTGATGCTAAAAAATCTGCTTTACCCCAAGGAAGTGTACTTGGACCTACATTATATATTGATTCCCACTTTCCTGTTTCTACTTCCTTTCCTGCCTTAAGTTTTGCGGATGATATATATCATCAAAATTGTTTAATAGAAGACACGAAGTATGTACAGAATATAACAAAAATGTTACCAATAACAAACAGATTTTTTTTTAAATTATTTTAGTTATAAATTCTAATTGGAAGGCACTTTTAGATGAATTTTATAAGAAAATCAATAGGTCTGTATATGTTTTAAAGAAATTGAGGAAAATGGTAACGTTCCAAACGGCGATTACTGCTTACCAAGGATATGTTGCATCAACATTGACATATGGATTGTTAATCAGAAGTAATACTTCTGACTGGAAAAGAGCGTTTATTAGACAAAAATATATCAGATCCTTAATTACAGCAATATGGCATGATTCATGTTAGCATTACTTTGCCAGCAATATTCATTCTTGATTGTATGTAAAAAAGAAAAGAAACTTATAAAATTGCGAGTGACTCCATGCAAGCTGAACACGAGAAAATGGGATAGAATTATCTTAGGCCGCCTACTTAAAACGTCATTTTACCGTAAGAACTACTGTTATATTATTATACTGTCTATCTGTGTCGACAAAGAAATATAACAAACTTTACAGAAATCTAAATAATTACTTTATTATTTAGATTTCTGTGACAAACTTATATAAAGAAATGAACTGAGATTGGCAAGAACAACATAAGGACTAGCCAATCCTTATGAGAAAAAAACCCTAAACAAAATGTTTTTTATGATTTAAATGGGTTTCCGAAATAATGAGAAATAGTAAATCTCATCAAGAAATGAACTGAGATTGGCAAGAACAACATAAGGACTAGCCAATCCTTATGAGAAAAAAAACCCTAAACAAAATGTTTTTTATGATTTAAATGAGTTTCCGAAATAATGAGAAATAGTAAATCCCCTTTTTAAATCCGCATGTAATTCTTATTGTAATTTTACATACATCATATTTACTAAAATAATTAAGACATATTTATCAGGTCGATTTGACAGTTTAGAACTTCAACAACTTATAATTATTATATTAATAATATAATATTGTAAAGTAGGATTAACTGAAAACTATGTAATTCGTGTAAAATGTTAATTTTCGCATACGTCACCGCAAACACGTTGTCTGCTGACTATTTTAATGAACTATACCTATAGCTTGAACCATGTTTATGCAAATGAATAAATCATAATAATAATGATTATAAAATTATATTAGTTACAGCCTATATACGTCCCACTGCTGGGCTCAGGCCTCCCCTCCTTTCTGAGAGAGTTTAGGGCAAGGAAGTGTCCTCCGCGCTGCCCAAATGCGTGTTGACGAACTTCACATGTCTTCGAAATATTTTTTTTTCTTATTCCTCAGACATGCAGGTTTCCTCACGATGTTTTCCTTCACCGCCGAGTACGTGGTAAATCAGCACTTAAAATTGCAACTAACAATTTCATTGGTGCCGGCGGGGATCGAACCCGGGTTACTCGCGTTCTGTTATATTTACAGCGAGCGTTAACCACTGAGCTACCACGGCTCTCCGCCGGCCAAGAGTTAGTAATGATGAAACTCAACTACAAGAGACCAGTAGTATGTGCAAAATTTTTATGTGATTTGTTGAAAATATGAAGACGCTTTTGAAGTTTTGAAGCGAAATGGTGAAGTATAATAGAAATTGAAAATTTGAGGCCTCTAAGATAAACTACCTACTAAAGTTTCATAACCAAAAGAATTACAAAAGCTCGACATATTGTCACAATGATCTCAAAACCCTAAAAATAAATGAAAGTATTCCATATTTCATCATGCTAAGGTACGTTTCATCACGTTAAGGTAACTTTAGTTTATAATATGTGGGACATCAGCAATTGCAATATTTTAAATTAAAGGAAAGCAACACTGATATTAGTTGCTTTTATAATTAACAGGAATTGTCAATTGTTTCATGGATAGAAATAAATTAAATGACTCGCCCATACTGATGTATTCTATTTTAAACATCGGCAAAACAATTAGCGTCCTTCGTCCACACGTAACCTTAAACAAAAAAAAATCAAGATAAGCTTTGAGGATATAAAAAGACTCTAACAATTTCAATTCCATTCTCTGTGAAATTACTAATAAAATAATATGTTCAGTCGAATATTTACTTTATCTTCGTATTAAAAACTATCTAGGGTATATTGTAATAAAGTTGACTTAAACCATTGATTGCACTACTGAATTACGTCCCGGCGAACGGCTCTCAATTAAAATTTATGAATAAATCGTATTATTTTGAGTTAAGGTATGTTTTACAATGCACTTTCAACGGGTACAGTCCCATCTCTGGTTAGTTTATAAATTTACGGCCTATTTACGCATAGGCCTCCCCTCATTTTTGAGAGGGTTTTAGGATAAGGAAATGTACGCCACGCTGCCCCAATACGTGTTGGCGAACTTCACATGTCTTCAAATATTTTTTCTTATTTTTCAGACATGCGGGGTTTTTTTTACAATGTTTTCCTTCAACACTGAACACCGAACAACTTAAAATTGCATTTAGTAATTGAATTCGGTGCCGATCGGGATCGAGCCCGGGTTGCTCGCGTACTGCGAAATTTATAGCGAGCGCGTAGCCTTTGATCTACCACGGCTCTTAGAATAAAGTTGTTGAAATTTTTGGTTAAATTATGTTGACAAACAAGCTTACAGTTCACTGTTTCATAAAATAAGGGTCACAAACCAGCACACTTGTGCTCCTTTCTCGCAAGAAGGGTCGCGTCCATTTACGCCTTAAAGATCTCTCGTCAGATCGTTAAGCCAATCCCAAAAGGTGGTGTTCAGTAGGTAAAAATTTCCACATAACCACGCAGCCAGCTGCGTGGTATGCTATTAGCATTTACCACCTCCCTCCCCGTTACCGGAGGGTTGCCCTTATTTGTTCGGACGCAAAAAACCAGCACACAATGCACCTGTTGGTAAGTGGGTTCTATGACCCATGGACATCTACATATATTATCAATATAAAACCAAAATGCAAATGTGTTGCCACGCTTGAGAACTAAGGTACCTCGTTACCAGTAAAAAGAGTACCTGTTCTCTACATTCACTACACGAAACATGGCAATATTTTTCTGATATTTCATGCTGGTATTCTGTGAGAGCGTATTCCTACTCCGATTAAGACGATCGGATCGTGCTGATTTGATTGCTAAGATGTTTTTAAAAGTATTGCATCTTTGTTTGATTGTAGATTATGGTAGTGAAACAACAATAAACCTAAAATGACAATACCCAAACACTTTCGTCATTATTAAGAAATTGTTGCCGTATTTGAAATCTACATTTTATATTTCATATAGTCGTCGGGAGTTACCCGGTTTACATTATTCCAGTCCAGTGATCCAGCGAGAATCCAGTCCAGTGCTGGACAGGATCTGTAACGTCTACATTATTCTAGTTATTTGGATGCCGTTGAAGTGTGAACACTACAGTGACATCACTGGAATGGCACTGGATTGGCCGTCTAAAATATGTTTAGACGGCCAATCCAGTGCCAGACGGACACATTAGTAAACTGGAGAACTACGGGAGCAATGGCACCCGAAGAACCGACAACCGATGTGGATGAAAGGTATATTTCGGATGAGTATGGTAGCTTATGTTTTGACAGTTATAGTAAAAGTTTACAGTTTTATATAAAATGTATAATGTGTCATCATCATATCGTCATTATTATAGCCCTTCGCAAGCCCACTGCTGATCACAGGCCTTCCCTAAGAAATGCCACAAGTACGGTCCTAAACTACCAACTTTGTAATAATATAAATATATTATGAAATGGTAATAAGCGCATCTCAAATAATAATTTATCATTCTAATTAAAATTAACTATTTTTAAAGTCAACTCATAAATGATAAATAAAAACAATAAAATTTTATGGGACCTTCATATTATTACCTCCGTTCTTTTACAGCTTCATATAGCTACAGGAAAATGACAAACAACATGGTCGTTGTTCGAGATGAGCGTACATGATTAAGTCGAGGATAGAAGAAAAATTCATAATTTTTTTTCTTTAAATCAACCCTAAAAGATTTTAAACTTTAGGTTCCTAAATGAAATAAGGCTGTAAAATAAACCTACTCGTGATTGAATGGCCCAGTTCAGGACGTCCCTGAACCACGTCCCTAAGTGTTTTATTCTGTTTTGGAATTTTTGCACATAAACTTTTATTTTATTCCTTGAAGGGATATTGTAAAAAGTTTAAAATAAGAATGGTTCTCAAAGATAGGGAGCTCTTTAAAAATAACATCCGTTAATCTAAAAATATTTTTGAACTTAGAACAAAACCTTTTGGGCTCAGGGATTTTTAAGTAGGAAAAATAGGACTAAGAATTTTTTTCATTATTGTTGACCAGTCTAATACTAGTAAAATAGCTGAGATACAACATAAAGTTTTTATTCGTATCGGTAGGTGCATTCCTTCTTTATGAACTAAAATATCAAAAATTTTACTTAACTCTAAAACATTTTTAATTCTACAGATACTACATTCATCAAGCATTTACTGTCATTAAAATATTTAAAAATCTTCTTTATTAAGTGTCCATTTACAATTCCTAATAAGCATTACCTAATTAGGATGGCAAAGACTTCATATAAAAATAATTACTACGAGTCATACGTTCATTTATACAGTCGTGGCAAACTTAATTTATTGTTGTTAATATTTGTAAGTCATAACTCATAACAATGGAATGAGGTTTAAATGTTTGCAAACAAATGTAAAATATAACTACCGATGATCAGTTTATTTAAATATGGTGATGATGATGACAATGACGAATTATGACAATTCAGTTTATTCGAATACCAAAAAATGTGGGTCGTTTAATCCCCGTACTATCAGGATCTTTTTCTTTTCTCCTAAAATTATTAAAAGAATAAATTGATCTAATAATTTCACCAGGCGCTTAAATTAATGTGTTGAGGTGCGACGGTGTAAGAGAATCTTGTAATTTCATGGGTGTGTTGCCATATAGAACTCATGGCACAAAATATGGCCTCCGATAGACTGAGGTATTTCCGCATTTATTTATGTCAGTTGTGTAATATTGAGATCGACAATAGACAACGGTGTCTTGACTGAGATGAACTAGTAGGCAACTAGTAGGCGATTCACGAATCCGATATTTATCCGTATTGAAGAAAATGACTTTTTCAAGTTTGGAACATTTTTATCTTTAATCCGATCTCCTGGTGTAACCTTTACTTCGAATAGAGAAAGGGGGAGCAGGGGGCAGTGGGTACCTCTTCTGGTCAACCAATATTTGAAACAATATTATATTATTTTTAACTGCAAATATCTCTTTCCTTTGTTCATATTTAAAACGCTTAAGAACTGTAAACCATTCATTTATTTTAAAACGAAGTAACAGAATAACTGGTGAGTCGTGGTTGCTTTTCTAATTTTTAAATTCAGATGTGTTACAAGAGGCGCTAAATAAATATCGTGAAAAACTAACTTAATATATATTTATGCGAACACTACACATTTAAATAAAACTAACCAGCGTTAAATAATACATAGCTGATGTGAAGAATCGACGCTGCGAGAAGTCTGCAGTCTGTGAACACGTACAGGATCGGCCCCGTGCCTACATCTTATTTGATAGACCACAAATCCTCACTAAAGAATACCAATTCTCGAGGGATGTGTCGCAAGGCTGTTGATATCAAAAAATTCTTATTTCAATAGAGGAGATGGCTGGGTGCTACCATCTACTTGGAATCCTATAATTAAGAAAATCAAACCGCAACCGAATCATATAACTGCAATACTTCAAGATAATTTAAGTTCGTACAGCGTAGATCGGAACAAAAATTAATAATTTTAATCTGTAGGTAGCCATGGTTAACTATGACATTAGGACGTCGAACACCTCAGCCCCCTCCCCCACCTTTGACCATGGGTGCTCTAAAGTACTCAAAACCTCAGGAATATAAAATAAGTTGATATACGCGATAAAATCCGTCAAAACTAGTATTATTTAATACAGTCCACCCGATGGTAAATGGCTATTACAGTTCATTAACAAATGCACCTATCTTTAAACAACGTCTATACGTGGTAGCGCCACGCTGCAGTTATATTATGGTTGTAGCACGAACGGGTCGGCTCGACCGGGGAAGGACCACGCTCTCATAGAATATCAGCGTAAAATAGCAGCTTAATACTACTGTGTTTCGTATGGTGAGTGTAGAGATTCGGAGGCCCTTTTTTACAGGAAACGAGTCATTCCATCTTAGTCCTCAGGGGTGACAACGCATTTGCGTTTCGATTCTTAATCGAAGATAGATGTCTATGGGCCACAACATCCACTTACCATCAGATGGACTGTGTGCTCGTTTGTCACCCTTAGTCTATTAAAAAATGCGAAATACGAAATATTACAAACACAGACAATAATTAGTTCGCGGCAATGTACATAGATCGCGTGCCTTGAACAAGGAGAAATTGTAAAAGCCAAATGGCTAACAGCACTAACATTTTAGAACATAGACAGACAACAAAGTCGGCAAATCTTCAATAATTGGTAAGATTTCAATACGGTATTTTTAATTATTTTTGTACGAGTACTCAATAACCTGTAATACAGCATTGCAAGAATGAATAAATATTTTGCAAAAACGAAAACAATAAACATTGGATGAGATAGGATAATAGATCTTATGAAGCTCCCACAAGAGTTTAAATTTACTCGGTGAAAATTACTACAATAAAGTCATATTTAGTACGCAAACCACCAGAACGGAGAACAGATTGATTAAGACGAACCTTTATTGAATAGATAATTTTTTTAACGAAGAATTGAGAACATGAGAACTGTTGAAGGAATTTTTTTACATTAATCTGCTTTAAATTCGACACAGCATCCACTTAACATCCACTCGATGTTAAGTTGATGCTGTGGCACACAGACATCCACATTTATCCTTGATTAAGGATCAACAATGCAGATGCGTTGTCACCCCTAAAATCACCACTCTTTAACTTTACTTAGGTTATAAGGACATAATTGGAGACAACACTGTTTGATAAAAAAGATAATAAACACTTTTATTGTACGTCTTTTACATTAGGAGTGAAGTTGTCACAATTAGAATAGCATATTACAAAATTATTTAAGAGTTTAGTAATTAATTAAATTTAAGAATTCGCAATCGCCGCTTGAAGTGGAGCAAAGTATTTTGATTCAGGGTCGTATTTCTTCTTTAGAGCGTTTAAATCTTCTGGCAACTTTTCTCCTGCAACTTCTAGATATCTTCTAAAGATATGTTTCTGCGCTGGTGTGCATTTTGCGCAAGCTTGTTCAAAAGCCTCAGGTAAGTCCTCTGTGAAAAAAAATTTGACATGAATATTAATCTAATATGTACTTTATGTTTTATAAATATGAACCAATCGTCCTATTACAAATTAACGTTAGCTTATAGCAAAAATGAGTAACTTAGACGTGCATAAAAATCACTAAATTGGCTGCGCTGAGAGTCGTGGGTTCGAATCCCGCACGGAACAAGTATTTGTATGGCCTACAAATAACTGTTCCAGGTCTGCATGTTTGTCCTTGTGCAATTTATGTTTGTAAACTGCCCCCACGATACTGAAGAAAATCCTAATGTACGGGTAACGTTTTAAAAAAAGAAACAAAACTAAAGTTTGCTCTGTTCAATAACTAGTGCAAATTATTCTATAATATTATCTCGGTTATAAAATCTGGGAAGGTAGTAGGCTTATTAATTATTGCTATTTGAAGTTTTATTCGTTTTATATAAGCCTTTTCTGGTTGGTGGCGCGATAAATTTCACTTCGAATTCACTAAGAACCTTTCTTACTGTAAATACATATATAAACAAATAACTCTACACACACAGCACCATATATTAAATCCTGATTTTGTAATTTCATTGTTAAAACTAAACCTAAAATATGTATAGGATTGGTAATAAGTAATAACTTGCTGGGTCCTAGCAGCTACGGACCATGGTCTTGACAAAACAAATATAATATGTGCGATATTTTTTAAAGAATAAGAGTGATAACACTTAACATCCACCTGATGTTAAGTGCATGCTGTGGCACACAGACATCCACATTTATCCTTGATTAAGGATCAACAATGCAAATGCGTTGTCACCCCTAAAGACTAAGATGGAATGCCTCGTTCCCAGTAAAAAAGAGTCAAACACATCAGTATTAGGCTCCTATTTTACGCTGGTATTCTGTGAGAGCGTGGCTCTTTCCCTGTTCGAGCCGACCCATTCGTGCAACCAGCAGCTGCAGCGTAGCTCGACTACGTATAAAACTTTTATTTATATATAATACTTTTAATTTTGAATGGATAAAACTATTAGTTGTAATTAGTGATTATTATAAAGTTATTTATTGATTTCTTATATTTACGCGAACACTACACATGATTAAAACTACTTTTACGGATTTTATCGCGTTTATTTTTACTTTTTATTTTTAATTCCCGACGTTTCGGGCGCTTTCCAGCACCCATGGTCACGGGGGACTGAGATGACTGACGTCCCGATGTCATTGTTAAACCCGGAGTACCTTCAGCTTTTTTAATTATTCATATTCTTCATATTTTCTAAACTTATGGTTCAAAAGTTAGAGGGGGGGGGACACATTGTTTTTTACTTTTGGAGCGATAACTTCCGAAATTTTTGACATTATCAAAAAATGATTTTAGTAAACCCCTATTCATTTTTAAATACCTTTCCAACAATATATCACACGTTAGGGTTGAAATTAAAAAAAAATCACTTCCCACTTTACATATAGGGGGGCTATCCTAATAAAACATTTTTTATTTTACCACTTTGTCGGCGTGATTGATACACATATTGGTACCAAATTTCAGCTTTCTAGTGCTAACGGTCACAGAGATTAAGCGAGGACGGACAGACGGACAGACAGACATGGCGAAACTATAAGGGTTCCTAGTTGACTACGAAACCCTAAAAATAGTCCCGCTGGGTTTCTTGCTGGTTCTACCCAGGACAGAGGTTTTTTTTGCGAACCAGTGGTAAATGAAAAAAGTGACTTTCAATAAGTATTGTTATAATCTACATTGAATAAAAAAGTTTCTGTTTCTGCATATATAATATCAATAAAACCATGGTAAAATTACTGTGATAATGTGGACTACAATTTTGTACCATTTCTAGGAATCACTATATAAGAATGGTAAAAAGATACACCACTTACTTTTGAAATCACCTGGCACTGCATCACAAGTTTCCTTATCTAGAAAACAGTCCATGTAAGATTTAAGTGTGTCCAAGTTATTGACGACAGCTTCAATATCTACGTCATCATTTTCAGTAGTGTAAGTTTCAATAGCGTAACATGCCGTCACAGCCATAAACAATGACAACAACAGTATGCACTTCATTTTCAACACTCGATTAATCCTGTAAACAAAGGTCACCTAGATTGCTCTCGAAAGAACCTTATGTTTTGACAGTCAGTGTCCGTTTACATCATATTGCTGCGAACTCTAGGTATTTAAATATTTTGTAAGAGCTTATCACCAAGAAATAAGTCAAATCTGACAAAATAATAAATATTTGTTGACAGTTATCAAGTGCTCTGTGCTACAATAGTACTATTTTGCTTGGTAACAGCCGATATCATTAATAAAACAACATTTAAAGGCTAAAGTTTGCTCAAATCATCGCTTAAATCTTAAATTTAATTACACATCGAAAAAAGTTTACGATCAATTTGAAAAATCGAAATCTTTTTTGTTACGGGAGACTATAGTATTGCAATTTCTTCATCTTTTTAGTATATAGAATTAGAAAACAAAACAATAAAATTAATTCAATTGTTTTTCAAGATTACGCTCATTCAGAAATCTGACTTAACGGATTTAAAATATTTTTTCGAAGAAAGTTGTGACTCAGAACATGCCACGAGGATTGTCAGAATTTTTACGAGCAAGAATTGTAACTTTGAGGGAAGAAGGATATTCTACGAGAGAAATACCACACAGAGTTGCTGTATCCCTATCCCGTGTCGTGGCCACGTTGCAGAGGTACCACGGCATGGATAATATAATAATATAATAATAATAATAAACGTTTATTTCGGACATCATGATCCATATAGGTTAGTAACAATTTTTAGAGCTTATAACGAATGTTAGTAATTGACTATTGAAACATAACACATATAACATAAAACAAGGACAAACAGAAAAACCACACAAACAAATATGCCACCCGGCCCCGCCTGCAAGATGACTACTTGACCGCGTGCAGCCGTATCCATCGAGCAAGCATCGGCGAGTCCCAACGCTCCGCCAAAGCACACAAGATACTGTTGGGGCTGTCGCGAATGCGCCTAAGGTGTGAAGCGCAACGTTTACGCATTATGGCGGTGAAACACACACAGCGCTATTTTGTGTTGATGGTTACTACACATACTATCGCAACAATCCGAAAATTCTGCTGGAAAATCTATTAATTTTAACCCGGAGTTACATTCATTGTAATATTTATATCAATTTGATCATTATCACGCTCTCCCCATATGATTTTGTTAATACAATCATTCGACTGAGCTAATTTTGGTGTTACAATATTGAAATTACACTCCATCAATACAGGAAAGTGATCGGACCAGTACGTGTCGTAAAGAACACATCCAGAAAGTACAGTAGGCCTCGCCGCGGTCGTGACCACAACATGGTCTAGCCACCTTAAACTACCATGCGCTTCGCTCACAAATATAATATAATTGACTGACCCCGCAGTGGTCACCCAACTCTTCTGACTGCTGCTCAGACCTAACAATCGACGCCACTACAATAAAATCAAAAGTGCGGGCCGCTTCTGGACGAGATGTTACCATTCAGACCATTCAGAATTGCTTACAGCTAAACTACGAGCACAGAGGTCTTGGCGAGCTCCTCTGCAATTCACGGCAACGTCAGCGACGGAGATTGCAATGGGCTAGGCTCCTACAAAGTGAAGAAGATGAGGAAAAAACATTTTGCAAAAATGTCTTTTCGTTGACGAATCGCGAATCAAAACTCGTACAGATAACCGACGCGTCCGTGTATGGAGAAGACAACAAGAACTGCCACTGGAACCGTTTATCAAGGCGGAAAATCATCACATTGAGCTCAAAGAGGCAATGTTGCTCTCCGAGGATACGACATCACAAGCTTAGACTGGCCTGCCGGCTCGTACGAAAGTCAGCTTAATACAAATAGAGTACGCGTGAGATGCTCTTAAGCGAGCTGTTTGGAACCGTTAGCCATCTCCCCTGACAATTCTAGAGATCAGGGAAGCCGCTATTGAAGAATGGGACAAGTTACCGCAAAAATGCTGGATAACTTGACCCTTAGCATGCCCAGGAGGATTTCCGCATGTGTTGGAGGCAGGGGAAAAGTTAAATAAAAATTTAGGTTAAACAATCTCTATCTTTCCATCTTTAGTTACAATTACATTAGAATTGGATTACTCAATTTTTGTTTTTTTAAAAAAGTTTTATAAGTAAAAGTAAACACTTTTTCTTGCTAAACCTTATTTTATAAATATATTAGCTTTTCAAATGATCGCAAACTTTTTTGATGTGTTTATATGAGCAATTTGAATAACAATATACCAAATAAGAAGTAAATTAACAAAATATTAGGTTCATAATTGAGTAATAAATTAAAAATGTGTTAAGATTTTGTTAATTGAACCTTATTGTAAAAGATACAGAGTACTTTTATATTATTTTGATTACTAATAATTACTTCAGTTATTTCTTAAACGTCTTGTTGATAATTTTGGCTGTACACTTTTTTTCATTTTATCTTATTTGGTTGGAAATAATGTTATATAATGGTACAAATAGTTTATTACTGATTAGTAACTTTCCAATTTACTTATAGGCAATTATAAGAAAATAAGCACTTTATCTAAATGTCAACAAACTCATTTAAATGTAGTTTGGATAAAATGTAAATACTTAAAGTCGACTTACTTGCTTTAAAATGGCAGACAAATAGTTTTCAACAGCGGTCTTTTATAAAGTTGCAGGCAAGGTTGTATATATATTATTAAAAATATTCGCATCTTACTCAGCTTTTTATACTATCTGTCGAACTTGACACCGTGTGACTCCTGCAGGATTATTCTTTGCAGGCACTTCTTAGATTAAATATGTACATTTTTATTTCTCGAGAACGCATTGTGCATTAATTGGATTGAAATCTTTATTTATTTATGGTAACATCATTTTTGGTACAGTCATTTGTTTTAATGTTTTTTTTTTGAATGTGGACTATTGAGTTTTTCATAGATTTAATCACGAATTATGTACTTAATAAAGAAATAAAGTATGAACCTATATGCGCCCCACTTCTAGGCACATTGAAATATTTAATAAATTCATTAATCAAGTACCAAACTATGAAATTTTTGGATAATACATCTTTAGTAATAATAATTAGTAATTTTGAATAAATGACAATTTGTTATAGCCATCAGATCTTCGAAGCCATGAAGTGAATAAAATTTATAGCATTAAAACTGATCTGACTTATACACATATTTTTTGAAATGTTACCAAAATTATAGTACTTAAAAATGAATTGTAATAAAATTGGCATTATAAGCAATTTCTGTCATCAATTTTGGAGGCGTTTTAAAATTAAAGCTTATAAGAGATTCTTTTCCATTAGCTTCCTTCACGCGGACTTCAATTTGGTGACATCTTTTTCATGACCAAGTATGTAAAAGAAGCAAGATGATGTTGTGACCAGGATTAAGAAAGGAATGCTTCGGTGGTTTGGTGATGTGGAAAGAATGACTGAGGAAAGAGTGACAAAGAAAATTTATGTTGCAGAAGTAAATGGCAGAGTCGGAAAGGGACGTCCTATGCGTAAAATTTATCGACCAAATTGGCAATTTATTGAAAACGGGCCAAATTAGGAGTCCCCTTAACCGACGAGCATGTATGCGTAGGTATATGGATGTGAAGGAGGCGAGAGAGGTGTGTCAGGATCATGCCAAAGGGAAGTCTGTAGTCTCTGCTTACCTCTCTGGGTCACAGGCGTGAGTGTTGATGTATATGTAGGTACGTATATTTATCTGCTTGTTTTCCTACAAATGTGTGTTAATTGTCCTGACGATACAATAATTTTATGACTATGATCTAGTATTCTCGCAAGGATCATCAATGGTCATTCAATAAATGTTGTTTAAGCTATTTTTAACTATAATATTATACAAACTACTTTTTATCTATTCTAAAAAAAAAAAGTTAAAGTTTTGTTTGTCATTCGTATTTTTAAAATGTAGTTTTTATTAACAGTTTCGAAGATGATAGGACTGCTTTTCTGCCTATCAATTTGAAAATTAACGTCATTATTTAAGCAACTGTATATTATAATTATAAATAATCTACGAGCTTTAGTCTCTGAGAAGAATGTTGGTTGTGGCAAGCACCGGGAATATAATGTTGATAAAACGGAATTTGCACGAGAAAAGGTAGTATTTATACAAAACAACACGGCAGTGTATTAGTCAAGATCATAAAAGAAAGTAGTAGTAGTGTGTATATTTACAAAAACCAATTCTAGCTACTTTCGATTCCTGCCGCTCCCTTACGACTAAAAAGTATTAGACTTAATTTTTACAAGCATGTAAGTTGTAAATTTGCATATCTTATGAGAGCTTTATTAGACATTCAAAATAATACTTGCAGCCGTAAAGATCTCAAGTCTTTTAATCGGTGAAACCGACAATCCCAATCTTTTTTTGTACCGAACTTGATCCTTTTTGCCACATATGTCTTTGTGGGATTCTTGTGTCTACGTCCATGGCCAATTTATTATAATACAATGGAAATTTGAAGTTTTTTGTTAGGTGAATTTGTTTATTATAAGCTAAACAGATACTTATGCTAGTACTAAATTATGTGTGAAAAATACTTCAACCAAGGTTAAGCAAATACCAACATATTCACGGTTTCATTTGCATTGAATAATATTATACCCGATTTGAATCTAAAACACGTTGTCAAAGTTTTGGATTTTCTTAACTTATTCTATAAAGTCAACTCTATTATTTATAACATGAATAATATCTCCTTTGTAATATAATTGTGAACGTCCATGCAGTTTGTCTATTGTTAACGAAAAGTCCTCTTTCTAAAATATTATTCTTTTTATTACGAACATAAAGCAAGCGAAGACAAAGTTTAGAGGCGACTAGTTCAAGTCATTTATTGGTGAATTATTTCGATGCTTGCTTATTCTATTTGGCCGCCTTTGCTACAGGCCTGTGTTTTTGCTTCTTGTCGACCCACTGTCCGCTAAACAGTTTAACCTACAACAGTTTATATAGCCCTATGGATCCTTGTATGATTTATAACTAAGGCAGGTGCTTCAATACATGCAAAACTTAAGGGACTTATTTTTCCGCTATGAATGAAACTAAAAACACTACACAATACTAAAATTGACTATAAGGTAAACTGTCAAAATGTCATCGGTAAAGCAGCAGCTTTATTACATTCTATTAAAATATTCGATGATGATGAAAAAGAAGACGACATAAAAAATTGCCAAATGTACCTATATGAAGTAACAATTTTATGCATTCTAGCAAACCAAAATACGATTAGAATATATATTTTTTAAATTTGTGATAAATATATTGTATTGAAAGCCAAGGGAAGGTCTATCTTTAAATATAATGTCCTAGACTAGCTATCTGCGCAAGACAGGCTCTTAGTGCGCGAGTGTATGCGCATGCACAGTAATTTCACTATAATTTATTAAATATATTATAATACATAGCTTATTCCACTAGTTTCGCTATATTGTGATCTTTAAGGAAGTTTTTAATAGTCTAGACTCTAGACGTAGGTACGTGGAAAAAACACTACACTTCAATTTTTTATGATGTAGATTTTAATTAAATGTGGTTAATTTATTCGCCAATTGCAAAAAGTTTTTTGCGACAGTTGAGTTAGCTTTACATTTTGGATTTATTGTGAGTTCTGCTTTCACCTGCCTGACGACAGAGATCAAATAATTTTAGGCTATCTTTTTTCTGCGATGTAAGTGCTGTTAACCTATTTGGCTTTTTTTATAGAAGACGGGGCAAACGGGCACCAACGGTTCACCTGATGTTAAGTGACTACCGTAGCCCACGAACAACCGCAACATCAGGGGAATTGCAGATGCGTTGCCGGCCCTTTCGAAAGGAGTAAGCTCTTTTCTTGAAGGTTGTATCGATCCGGAAAAATCGCCGGTGGTAAATTATTCCACAGAGAGGTCGTACGCGGAAGAAAACTCCTAGTGAAATGTACAGTGGTGGACCGCCAATCATTCAGATGGATGCTTGGTGGTCCACCACTGTAACTCAGAGCAAGCTTTTACAGCTTGCTATGATAGGCCTTTCAGAAAGTTTTAGTTTAAGTTTTGTTTAAAAAAGGAAAGACAATAATGATGATGATGATAATGTTTTATGATTTGGTATTGTTACCAATGACCATGTTTTCTCTGTAGGGGGTTTTTGAGCTATCTAACCTCTGTCCGAGTGGGGGAGTGCGGACACCCGCCTCTGACTGCTTTGCTCGTGCCAGTTGAATATTTTTCAGTGACATATGTTGTATCGCAGTCATACAGGAATGTCTATTTAGCCTCTATTGAAAGAACAAAAAAATATTTATAGATTTAAGGCAGTTGATTTGTGAAGTTTCCATTCTAACATAACTTATAATATATACTAGAATTAAGTGTGGGTAATAAAAACAAAAAAAAATATTTTATCAAATCACGTGTAATGATTAAAAGTTCTTTAAGTTTCAAAAGTTATCTACAGAGATAAATAAAATCAAACATTATAATATAAAATTAAAATTCGAAAATTTTTGCACGATTCCTTATATTTTACTATATATACTGATAAGCTAGTCTCAACGTTCAAAATATACCAAGCGTTATACCTAACTATAAATTTTATATACACACAAATAAATTTGTGTGTATATTAAAATCATGATTTTTATATCAACTATCTTCAATACTGTTCATGCTACGTAGATTATTCTGTGCAAAGTTACATCAAAATGACAGGGACAAAAAATAGAGGTGAATCGTGGCCAGGGATATGTGGATTAATGGAAGGGATGGAGTAGAGCTAACGTTAATTAAAAAAGATAGAGGCATAAAAATTTGACTATACTGTTACGAGCTTAAGGTTCGTGAAAATAAAAACTGCCGATTGAATTACCAAAATTAACACTTTAATTACCGAGCACCAATTAAGACTTAAAAAAACACTAATAATTAATCACACTAATAACTTTTAGTTCACTTTATTTCGCTTGTATCGCCAAATTCAATACTGCCCCGATCGACCAGGTGCAGAAACTTCGAGTGTGGAGCTTTCCAGAAAGCTTAGTTCTTCAATTCGATACTAGATGGTGCTGGTAGTTGAAAGATTAGTCATGGAATTTTCTGGAAAGCTCTCCTCGCTCTGTTACCCGACACTAGATGGCGCTAGTGCCAGGTACCAGACATCAACTTAGGCGCGCAACAATATGTTGTCGAACAATTAGTTTCTGATAGCTAGGAGATGGCAATACAACGTTGCATTACAATCTGTTCAGCCATTTCGAAGATGAGCCCAGATGGAACTCCAAGCAAACAGACAGACAGACAGACTATTTTTTGAAATGGTTTCATGTCTTTAGCGTGCATATGACTCCATCAGGTCAAGAAAAGGCAGTTATTTTGATATCACAATCTAACACTTCAACTCTCACTATTTTTACATGCATAGATCCTTTGATTATATTCAGATCACTGTTTTTCTCGCTCCACTACTATTTCATTGCTTCAGAAAGACTTGTATTTATCTCATTACTCAACCAAAGCAACCAATTATTCCAATCAAACCAACTGTGTATAGTGGGCTGATTCTCTGTCGGAACAATACGTGTTGGAGTGCGGGGTGAGACAGGGGGGTTTGACGCCTCCCAAGCTCTTCAACATGTATGTAAATGACCTTATCATGGAGTTCAGCAGCATGCGCATTGGATGTCACATAGATGGCGTTAACATTAATAATATAAGTTACGCTGACGATATGGTGCTGCTCAGCCCAACGGTGGGAGGCCTACGAGAAATGTTTAAGGTATGTGAGATGTATGCTACCGAGCATGAGCACACATACAATGTCAAAAAAACAGAGTACACAGTCTTTGAGGCCGCTGGTAAATGTCACAATATTGCAGATAATGTTACCCTTACTGGCATGAACGAACTACTTACTGAAATGAAATATCTGGGACATATTATTACTGGTGACCTCAAAGATGATGCCCACATTGAAAGGGCGCGCAGCGCTCTAACGGTTAGACGTAATACGTTGGCTCTACACGGGGAGCCTATGGGTCAAATACACCAAAAGATCGCTTGAAGCCCTGCGCATCCAATATTATAATATATTCAGGATGCTGTTGGGACTGCCTCTTTGTTGTAGTGCATCAGGGATGTTTGCGGCATACCAAACAGATGGGTTTAATGCTATTATACGCAAGAAAACCGCATCCCTTATTAACAGGGTACGAGTCAGCCACAACAGCATTCTGTGGACCATAGCGAACAGGTATACATCGCCGCTGCGGAAATGTCTTGTGCGGAAACTGATCACTGGGCCCTATCCACCCTCATAATGGTCTGTCTCGGCACAGGGTATTACTTTTTGTCCCCTCGAATTAAGCAAACCATGTTTTACTAACCACTGTTATTATTATTATTATTTGTGTACTACTAATCCACATATGGATTTTAAATTATCTAATAAAATTAAATAAACAATTTTTATTTTATTTCACTTTTTTATTACTACACAGTGGTTTTTGCTCTCACTAATAAGTAATACATTCATATTTTTTTTACTGTCATTATTTCGAGTACACATTTTTTATTACTTAACGACCGCCGTTAAGGAGTATGTTAGGGTTAAATTTGAATGACATGGTGAGATATTGTGTGATAAGAGAAGAGCGTGGTTTGCAAGATGATGTTGTGACCAGGATTAAGAAAGGAATGCTTCGGTGGTTTGGTCGTGTGGAAAGAGAATGAGGAAAGAGTGATAAAGAAAATTTATCTTGCGGAAGTGAATGACAGAGTCGGAAAGGGACCTAGGCGAAAATTTATCGACCAAATTAACGATTTATTGAAAACGGGCGAAATTAGGAGTACCCTTAACCGACGAGCATGTATGCGTAGGTATATAGAAGTGAAGGAGGCGAGTCTCTGCCTACCGCTCTGGGTGACAGGCGTGAGAGTTTATGTTTATGTTTATTTATGATTTAGTTATAGAACCGCATACCAACCACAAATTTTAAAGCAATTGTTACTAATTTGAAACTGGTGGTTAACCTTGTCTTTTTAAATTGTAAACTGCCGCTGTGAGTTCTGGATTCCCACGGTTCTTTTATAGAAGTAAGTATGACAAACAAGCGCAGTATTCACCTGTTGGTAAGTGAATACTGAAGTACATAGACAACACAAACTTATTCACGGTTAAGAATTATGCAGCTACATTGTCACCCTTGCTGGTTGCGATGAAATACCTCGGCATTGTTACCAGTTAGAAGAGGAGCGTCGTTACTAATCACATGAAAAACAACAGCAAATCGCTATTATTTCAAACTGGTATTCTACGTAAACGTGGTCCTTTCCCGGTTGAGCTAACCCATTATTGATGCAGCCATAATGTGATGCACCTTGGCTCTCTCACGTATTTTATAGTTATATAGTATCTTATATATGATATAATAATTATCTTATGGTTCATAAGACAATAATTAATTACAGTGGGGCTTTCCTGGATTTTCGAGCTCTCAGGGAAAGGGTCCCGAATGCCTAGTAATGCAATCCCGAGGCAGACGATGACTCGGAACTAGTTTCGAGATATTGTGGTTATAGTGCAAGGCAATTACTGCCCCCGGGACATGTTAATTCCCGTAATTCTTATAAAACTACAACTAATACGGCAACACTCCTGCAATTCCCATGGCGTTATAGTTTTTGATAGTCGAATGTAGTCTCAAACAAATAAGCCGCATGCTTGATTTCCCTCTCTTCTATAAAAAAAATCACCACCTAAATACGTCATCAAGAAGAACAACGTTTGCACACGTTGTTTTCCTTCATCGCCACTCACGGAATTATATCATGTACCTATTCTTCAAATATTACCAAATTTTTACTTTAATTATGAGGTACGGCGAAACGATGATTTAATTCAGTTTCAATTAATTATTATGTAATACGCTCAAAACACCATAACATATAGAACGGCTTACTAGCATTATTGTAAACATACGCTGGATCGTCGTATACCTCATTCAGGTGTTCTGAAAACTTACATTTGAAACTCTATTGTTCTTGCAATTGAATAACTTAATAAATACTATGAAATCGCGTTTTTTAAAATTTGGAAACCTAAGTGTACATTCGTCCGAGTCGTACACGACATTTATTATTAGCGTGACTACGTTCTGATAAATAGTGGACGAGGTTATGAAGACCATTTAACTATTGAATAGATGTAAAGGTGACAAACGAGCATACAGTCCAGCTAATGGTAAGTGGATGCTGTTTGAGAGTTACTCACGATTCAGAATCAAAATAAAGGTGCGACCCCCGAGGACTAAGATGTAATGTCTTGTTTTTAGCAAAAAGGAACTCCGGTTCGCCAAGCCATTCGTGCTACCTACAACCTAAAATAACTGCAGCGGGGCTCTACCACGTAAAAATTATATTAGAATATAACTATGATTAGAATTATAAGATATAGGCTCTGCGCTCTCCATACTGCTTCACAGAAAATTGACTCAACGGCCTTTAAACTGGTTCCTTTCCTTCAAGTTTTGGTTTTTGGATAAAATGATCCTAAATATAAGCAACTACAAAATTTTAACACAAATTTTGTTTTATTCGGGTTACAAATGCTCATTAGCGAGTTAATGGTCAGTAAGTAAGTAAAGTAAGTTTTTGCAATGGTAATAAAATAATAATGTGAAAGAAATTTAAACTAGTCTATTGTATTGTTGAAGATGTGCTGTTTATAAATGCCTATAAAGTGTCGTCTAATTGTGTCTCTAATCTAACTTCTCACTTAACTTTAAGTTCTTCGTATCCTTTTATAGTAATTTTAGGACCTGCTGTGTCCACGGTCGTTGTAGATAATATATTTTTGTTTTGTATTATTTATGGTACACACCTCATCACCTCATCACATCACCACATACCTCGGTGTAAATTTCACAGTACCAAAGCAACCCGAGTTCGATAGATCGATTCGATCGTGACATGTGAAAATCGCCAACATGCACTGAGGCAGTGCAACGGATATTCACTTGCCCTAAAACCTTATCAGAAATTAGAGGAAGCCTGTGCCCTGCAATGGGATGTATATAACTGGCTATATAATAGGCTGTAACTTTAACACCTTGTCATAAGTCTTTTACTACTTTTATATAATTTTAGTGGGTTGTGGCGGCGCTATCATCGCGCCGCAAACGAAAACACACTGAAGCCTAAATCACGCTATCAACATTCCGAATCATAAACAGTATATATAAAACATCTCCGAACTATCACACGGAGCGTTGGCCGCTCCCCGGGCAGAACACCTTGCCCGGCGGGAGATCTCCCCTTTTCCTTCCACGGCCACAGGGTTAATCTGGAAGAAATAGTTTTGTTTTCGCTCTGTATCTGTATATTTTATTTTTCTAATATTTATCTTAGTTTATAATAAAGAGTATTGTCTTGTTTAAATAATATAATCTATATATATTATAAAAAAGTGCCTTTAAGAAATATGATAGCAAAGAAGCTATTAAGTATGATTTCTTTATTAGTTAATAAATAATAGGGCAAATTATTACAAATTTTACTTTTAATAATCAATTTAACAATTTAATTTACATAATGAAAAGGAATTCGGCATTTCTTTAAGATTTAACTAAGCATTTTCTTATCAGAGCGTCGTGGCTCGATAATTTGCTTTTTATAACTATGCGTCATCGGTTGATTTAATAAACTGAAACATTCTTATAGGCGCGTCGCCAACAATCTCCCCCCCGTGCGTTAGCACCATCATTTGGGAGGCGTCGCGGGTACCAGGACTATTATTCTGGATGTAGGTCTCCTCAAGATACCTGTGCTAGTAATGACGTCAACCACTCTGGTGTGACCGTCTGGTCCCGGTAACGTTCTACTAATTTTGCCTTTCGGCCACGTATTTCGTGGCAACGAATGATCTATTATCAAAACAATATCGCCTTCTTTAGGTTCCATGAACTTTCCGTTATTACCTGTTCGCGGTATTAAGGTAGGCATGTATTCCTTCAGCCACCTTGTCCAAAAATGGTCGGCTAACCTCTGTGCAGCTTTCCAATTGAGTTGACCCGTCAGATGCCGCTCTAGAAATAATCCAGGTGGTCGATCACCACATGAGCGTCCCAGAAGAAAATGATTGGGTGTCAAACCCTCTTCAGGACTATCCATACTGAATGTTACCAGAGGCCTGGAATTCACTGTGTGCTCTGCTTCTAAAAGTAACGTATGTAGAACCTCCTCTCGTGGGCTCTTTTCTCTGAGCGTAGCGGTCAACGCAATTTTAATCGACCTTACTAACCTCTCCCAGGCGCCACCCATGTGCGGTGCTCCCGGAGGTATAAATTTCCATTTAATATATTTCTTAAATGACTCATTTTTCATGCCCTCATGGCATTCTTCGCATGCTTTCAATAATTCCTTATTCGCAGCTTTGAAATTTGTCCCGTTATCGCTGTATAAAACGGCCGGTTTTCCTCTTCTGTCGATAAATCGCCTCAACGCCATTATCATTGACGCTGGTGTCAATGAGGCTGCTAATTCCAGATGTACTGCTCTGGTAGTCAGACACGTGAATAAAACACCCCAACGTTTTTCGTGTCGCCTTCCTATAGTTACACTCATAGGACCGAAATAATCCACAGCTGAGCATGTAAAAGGTGGTTCATGATGAGCTATTCTCTCCAGAGGAATATTTCCTTGTGGCACGTTCTGCGGTTTGGATCTGTATGTCCTGCACCACTGGCAATGATGTGACACACTACGTACTACATTACGTAAGTTCAAGACATAAAATTTCTGGTTCACCTCATTCATCACCGTCTGGTGATTGGCATGTCCAAAATGATGATGAACTTCTCTAATCATCATTTTAACGATTTCGTGTTTACCGTCCAATATGACAGGTTTTCTACTTTCCTCGGTCAAATTAGACTTGAAAGGTAAACGTCCATTTAAACGGAGTAAGTTATCTTCTCCTATTTCCATAGATAATTTACTTAAGCGTGAACTTCTTTCAACACTTTTGCCTGCTTTCAAGCACTTTATTTCCGAATAAAAACACTCGTCTTGAACGAACTTCCAAATTAATAATTCCGCCTTTTTCAAGAGCGCTACGTCCAACGCGCCATCGGGTCCTTTAACCGACTTTGCTAAAACTTTGTTGGAACACATAACCGACTTTTCGGCTGCGTCGTCGGGTCCTTTAACCGACTTTCTTAAACTCTTGAATTTTTCTACCGCTTGTAAGGTGCGTGTAGTTGCCCCAAGGAATCTCTTAAAGCTGCTAAATCGTCCGTAGTCGGGTAGACTTAACGGTTCTTGCTTTCTTAACGCATTTACGCCCTTTGGCGATTTTAACAGGCGACTTTCAACCTGCGCTCTTTTCGACGGCATGCACTCATTGTCTGTGCGCCATAACAAAGCAGTCTCGTACCTATTATTAGGTATACGACGTACCGTTTTGTTCAAAATACTTAAAGCTCGTTCTTCTGGGTCGTTCACGGGCTTTCTAGCCGACACTCCCAGAGATTCCAAACTAAAATAATCCTTGATCAATTTATCCATATCTTCCTCCTTCTTGGTGGAAATGTGGTTAACGATCTTGATCGGTTTAATACCACCCGATATGTGACCATGTAAAACCCATCCAAGTTTGGTGAGCGATGCTACAGGTAGGTTCTTACCTCCTGAAATTAATTCACGAGTAACTATGAGATGCCAATTGTCCTGACCAATTAATATGGTAGGTTTGGACCTCTCATACATCAACTCATCCTTAATCGGTGTCAAATGAGAACACCGTTGCAATAATTCTCGGCTTACCGACTGCGGAGAAAGGTTAAGTGACTTAATTGTTTGTACACTTATCTCTTCTAAGTCGCTCGAGTAAATGCCTTTTATCTTAATGTTTAAGCGATACGAACTGTCGTCGTTAATTCGCTTACCTCCCACGGCTTCAATACGTAATCCCTCTTTACGTCCGCGAGGCGCTAATTTCTGAGCCATACACTCCTCTATGAGTGTCATGGTCGATCCCTCATCCAGAAGAGCTGTTGTCTTGACCTTTCCTCTAGGTCCATACAACTCGACCGGTATAATCTTTAAGTATGCACATGCCAGTGCATTCACTGAACTAACAGTTGTAATCTGAGCATCCTTACCCCCCTCGTCCCCTTGTGGCGAGGTTTTTTCTTTGGGGTATCGGTGTAGCATTCGATGATGTGACATTCTACATCCCTCTACACCACATTTTTTCGCTTTGCACTCTAACCTCCTATGGTTAGGTGACAAACATTGGAAACATACTTTCGCCTTTTTGACCGCTTCCCATTTCTCGTGAATATTCATGTCCTTAAACTTGTAACAACTCACTATAGAGTGTTCCTTGTTGCATATAACACACTTATGTGTTACCCGACTCACAGGCTTATCCTGGGTTGTCATAACCACCTGTCGGTTGTGCCCTTTACTATTTCGGCGTTCTAGACGCTCGCTTGACTTACTTCGGCGCATATAGCGCTCGCTCACGGCACATCTGCGTACACCTCCCTTTGCAGTGTGTACAGTTTGCTTCCTGAATTCAGGACGCTTCCTTTTTTCAGGCGCATTTTCATTGTTTAAGGACGCTCCAAATTGTTCACTCAATAAATTTAAAAACTTGGCCATCTTCTGTAACTCTGGCTCCAAAGGATACTGAGCTCGATATTCAAACCATTTAAATTTAATCATAGTTCCGAGCTTCTCCACTATGCGGCTCACTAACTCCGGTGAGTAAAAATACTGTGGTTGATTCAACGCTTGTATCGTGGCAACCACGTTCGTAATACGACTTGCAAAAGATCCTATATTCCGGCAATCTTCTGCCAATCTTGGCATACGCTTTACATTCTCGATTTCGGCTAGAATGAGCATCTCAACCCTACCGAATCTTCTTTCGAGAGCGTTCATTATTTCTTCCGGTTCACACAAAGTAAACAACAACGACTTAACCGCTTCCTTAGCGGTGCCCTTTAATGCCCTCCTAAGGCGTGCGACATTTTGCACCCCTGAAAATTGGCTTCTCGTGTCTTCAAACACCGTTTTGAAAATTATCCATTCACCCGGGTCTCCATCGAACACCGGTAATTCCTGGAGGAAATGAAGCTGGGAAGACTTATCTTTACCAGCTATTTTTATTGCACTCACAATCGCTTCGGTCAATTCTGACACCTCACTCGCGTGTGTTTTCTGTGCATTTCCTTGGTTGCGCTCGATCTCCGCCCCTTTGCGGCGTGATCCTTTACACGCTTCCTTATCAGTAACATCGGGTTGTGCTACACTAACCGGCGCGCTCATTATGGTCTGCTGAACCCAACTCCTTACGAAAGGTTCCACCTGAGTATTCCGCTCTTCATCATCCTCACTCGAGTCGATCTCCTCTTCTCGGTTGAGTCGTGCCAACTCCAATTGAGACTTGGCCAAGGCAGCAGCTGCCTGTGCTCGTTCGAGCTCTGAGCGTTCGAATTTAATCCGCGCCTCTAATTCGGCTTTGAGCCTCGCCGATCGCGACCTACTACCTCTTTGTGACCCTTTATCACTAGTGTGCCCGATTACTGTCCTTGACGATGCCGCTTCTTCGGTCCTTTGACCTACTTTTTCGACCACCGTTTCACTCCTGGATATAACGGATTGTTGTGCGGTACTGGCCTGCGTACCACTGGTGTCCGTCCTGTTGCTTGTCGTTGCCACGGACGTCCCTGTGTCCCACGTGCATGTGGACGTGTCGGTGGTGGCTCCACTTGAAGGAGTTGCTCCATTTGACGCAGTAGCTGTGGTCGCTCCAGATGGTTCCGCTTCTTTAGCTTTTCTTGAGAGCCCTGTCCTTGTCCTGCTCCCTTCGCTTCTCCCTGTCTGGTCTTGTGCCTTCTTCATCTTGCAGGAAGGTGATTGTTGGCCTACGGTCCCTAACTGTCCCTACGGTCCCTACAACCCCTTTCCTACAACCCCTCTACACCCCAACCTAACACCACTACCCCTCCCCCCCCTTTATCTCCCAACCTACAACCCTACTACCACCCTAACAGCCCTATCAGCCCTATCAATCCTGGACGGGGCCTACCGAGGTGAGCCGTCCAGGGATGGAGTCGTGCAGGAATGGAATGGAGGAAAGGTTTAGGAACTGTCCCGCCAAGGAATATGACGAAACAGTCGAGCGGTAGTGCAAGCGCAGTCTCGCTCGAGAGAACTGCTCCACCCGAAGGTGTTGTGCCAGAGCCCAACCGTTTGGCACCGTTAGGTGGTCGGGATGTATGCTGTGCTCGCCGCCCAGTTGCCGGTGACGCCTCGTCCAAGCGCCCTCCTCCGGCCGCGATGCAGTCAGGTGCCCACGCGCACCCTCGCCCGGCAGCAGCAACGGTGGATGCTTCGTCCAGCACCCTGATGATCCGACAGGAAAATGCCGGACACGGTCGTCCGACAGGAAATGCCGAGCACGCTTGCCCGACAGGAAAATGCCAGACACGGTCGTCCGACAGGAAAAATGCCAAGCCCTGCTTGGCCACGATGAGTGCCTTCACAAGACACCTGCGCCCGGCTGCGATACGTGCCCCATGCGAGCACACGCCCCCGGCCGCAATCCCGGTTTTCTTTCTTCCGGTAGTTCCAGGTCCCGTCCTTCAGCGCTGACGTCCTGGTTTTCTGGCCTTTGGTCCTATTGCTTCAGCTCAAACCTCCGGCTTCCTTCGGTTGCTGATCTTCACTCGGCTCCGAAGGTCTTCTTTTTTCCACAACCAGCAGTCCACAGCTGGTTCCTTGATCCAGCTGGCGGGGTTCGGGTGGTCTTTAATCCGGCTCGAAGGACCAATTGAAAAGGAATTCGGCATTTCTTTAAGATTTAACTAAGCATTTTCTTATCAGAGCGTCGTGGCTCGATAATTTGCTTTTTATAACTATGCGTCATCGGTTGATTTAATAAACTGAAACATTCTTATAGGCGCGTCGCCAACACATAACATGTAAGTTAAAACTATGCTTATGATTTTAAGTCAAAGTATTCATACCATTCAAAATTGTAAGTCGGTAGGTACTCCAGCGCTTAAAAAATATAGAGTATAATAATTTAAGTAGATATGTACCTATTTGATTTGATGTGTTGACTTTCCTTACGTAAAAAAAATAAGATAATTCGTGCTATTGACATTCAGAAATAAGTTGTTTATTATGAACCAGTGTAATTACTTGTGATACAACATCTAGCACATAGCAGATACCTTAAATATGTAAAAAAGTAAAGAAATTTTAATTTTAATTTAAAATCTGTGAGATAATTTATTAAATTTAAAATATGTGGTAATAGTATCTACTTATTAAAAAATATATTTTTACATTTTGTTTGTGTATTGTAATAAAAAAAATACGGCTAGGTGATTTAAGCAACAGTGTCAACAATTTGCACTGGAGACATATATTAGCATGTCAGTATTGGTAGATGCCACAGATATCGATTAGCATGTAATAGTGTTCTATGATTAGCATAGATACGCGCTAACACAGGGTACTTATTCATATAATATACTTATTCATCCTAGTTTACCAGACTTCAATATAACGCTTATGCAAAAAGTTAGATTGTTAGCTAGGATGCAACGAAATAGAAATGACAACTCGACCTGAAAACCCTAAAATTTGTATTTACTTCAACAAGTAAGTAGGTTTAGATAATAATGAACAAACAAATTAAATTTAAATCGTAATGATAATAATAATGAAGAAGCTGGAAAGAAACTTAATCTTATTATCAGCCTCAATTATTCTGTAAGTTGCAATGAAATAAAGGTATTTGTGTAATATTTAATTAATAAACGGAAGTCAAATCGTTTGACATAACAAAAGAACTGTTCAGTATCCACTATCCACCAGTCATCTGGTGTAACGAAATGATTAAGTTTCAGATAACGATTATTAGATAGATGTCCCATTCAAGACCAAACGAAGAATTGTCACAGCTGATTGATGTGTGACTAATGATGATACCCAAAAAATTCAAACTGATATACTCGTATTTACCGCCTAAGAAAGTACCAATAAAGGAACTTGTTTTTACTGTTCTGCTATTTATTCGAAAAGTACCCGGTTGACCGAGCTTTGCTCGGTATTTTTCGCTCGGTTTTTTTTTAATTCGTATGTTTTGGAAATTATATTTAGATACAAATTACATACTGATGAAATACGAATAATATTTTTTGATCTTAGCGACATAATAGAAAAAACTGAAATGGTTATTTCAATAAAAAATCATGAGTGCAATTAGTTTAATAAAAATTTTCGTGTTTTTAAAAGATACTAAAAAAAGGGCTCGAAAAAATAGATTCTCTCAAAAAGAGAAAGAAACTTGAAAAAAAAAATTAAAAAAGTCGGTCGGTCGGTCTGGGCTCGAACCATGGTATTACGAATTTGTGACCGCCCAATATACCAATTAAGCTATTTGTAATCATTAATAAACTGTCAAAATTTACCTTCTTATTCTAACGATATTGTAGCAGTTTTTCATTGCCTAAAAATACGGACAAAAAGACATTTTCTAAAAATAAATCCTAGCTAGATCGATTTATTGCCCCCGAAACTCCCTGCACACAAAGTTTTATGAAAATCTTTGGAGCCGTTCCGAGATTCCGATCATATATATATATATATATATATATATATATATATATATATATATATATATATATATAATTATAGACTTATTACATACAACACTCTCTCTCTCTCTCTCTCACACACACACACACACACACACACACACTCACACACACACAGTCCTAATAGCATTCAAAGAGCCCCCTCAGCTCATTATTAGGCAGTTATTTAGATATGACAGACAGACACATAATATTTTTTATTTATTTTTTTAAAAAGAATATTAACAATGCTATAAACATTACTAATATTCCCCTTAACCACTCGTGGTAAGCTTAAATTGCTTGTGTTACGAGTGGTTCACGCCAGTAGTCGAATGGCGGATTCGAACCCACGACCTTTTAGAGTTCGCGGTCCGCGCCCTGCCGTTAGGCTACTGTCGCTTATAAGTAATTATGTGTACTTAAATGTAATCATGTGTAGGTAGACACTTATAGATTATAAATATCATCTTTTTTGTTAAATACGTAGTAAATTTTATTCATTACGTCTTTTTCATAGGCTAAGGGTGACAAATGAGCACACAGTTCACCTGATGGTAAGTGGTTACTGCGGCCCATAGACCTCGATTACGAATCAAAATGGAGATGCGTTGTCACCCGTGGGGACTAAGATGGAATGCCTCGTTTCTAGTAAAAAGCGTACGGCCTAAGTAACTTACAACAATTACCCAGGTGAGAGTTTGACAGGTCTTACGTGTGCATAACACGTGACAACTGTGACAAATATCCCCCCTGTGAGGTAATCTATGGGGGAGGCCTGTGTCCAGCAGTGGACTTTCATAGGCTGTATCGATGCCGGTCGGAATATTTACGTTGAAATGGAACATAAATTCATAATATCATAACATTAGATATTTAGTTATCAAATTACCGTCTTGTTAAGTTGACCATTTTGAATTGTTAACCTTAATACTAAATTAAAATAAATTTATATAAAATCGGCATGATAATCCTTTGCCGAAATCAGTTGTTCATTTGTTTCTTTAATTCAATTCATTATAGTGGCTCGCTAGCTACATGTCGCCACGCATAGTGCGACAAATCATAAATGTAAAACTAGTAGGTATCGAAAATATGGGTTGTATATACTTTATTGATTGTAGCAGTAATTTAAATAGCCTCTCAGAAACGACTTAGGATAATGTTTTATTTCCCAAATTTATATGTCATATCAATTCTATTTGTTTCTAAAATCGAGTGAAGCTCAGCCATACAATTTCTCCTAATTGTTTCTGTTAGAAAAATATAAAAGACATATTGTAAGCGTGAGCGAATCAACCGGTCTAGTAAAACCGACCGGTAAAATTAAAAATAAGATTTTGCTAACAATTTTGCGGTATTTTTAATATCAAAAATGAATATCATGGTCGCCCGTTGAGGAAAAGTGACAACTACGTACTGAAGGCAAAGTGCAGTGGAAGCGGATCCGTTTTAAAATGAGCTTTAAAATGGGAGGGTTTTTAATGTTTTAAGTATAGGTAATTATTAGTCTGCTCAATCAGGGAAGGACCACACTCACACAGAATTGCAGCGTAAATGGCGGTTAACTTTTCTATGTGTCGTATGGTGAGTGTAGAGAACCAGCGACCCTTTTACTGGAAACGAGGCATTCCATCTAATTCCTCAAGGGAGACAACGCTTCTGCATTTTGATTCTTAATCAAGGATAAATGTAGATATCTACGCGCCCCATATTCTATACACTGAGAGAGGCAAAGCGGGAGCCTCGTGTCTAAGTTTGCATCATATTGCTGTACTGGCATAGCAAGAACATTGTGAGATGAGTACCTAGTTGTTTCCGTACGACAATTGCAGGTGTTCATCACGGTGGTTAGAATCAGGTATCCAATCCAAACAGTGGCTGAAACAAAAGGTTAATCGGAAGGTAAATCAATGGTAACCATTACCACTGCGTGCCACAAAAGCATAAAGAATCCATTGATTTTCTTGCTTGCTTGATGGACTTCTTTAATAAGGTCATTAACAAACTACCTATAAAATGGCAAGGATGCTTTAATATTTTAGGTTACATCGAATATAATGATGTGATTACAGTTTATTATGTAAAACAATGATATTCATTTTCCATACAAAACCGCAGTTTCATGGGCAAAAGATATTATTATAATATAGATATGTAGAAGCTCAGAATAAATAATAGTACTACGTAGAAGTCAAGATCACCTCCTCACGAATTAACATGAAAGGTACACATTATTTTTATTATATATTAAAAGTTATTATAAGTATTTGAAAAGGACGAAGAGAGAACGAAATGTGAAATATGGGTAAATCAGGAATGTCTAGAACAGGTAAATGAAATTGTATACTTGGGGAGTGCTTTCAGCCGGGATGGAAGATGTGATTTAGATGTGGATAGGCGTGTCGCTGCCGGAAACAAAGTCAATGGTGCCCTGAATGCATTAGTAAAAAGGCAAGGCGTGGTGAAGAGTGCACGCCTTGCAATACATAACGCAGTGTTGGTACCGACTTTGTTATATGGCAGCGAAACCTGGGTATGCCAGAAGAAGCATAAAAGCAAGTTGAATGCAGTGGAGATGCGATCTCTTCGTAAAATGTGTGGCGTTAGTATAGCCGACCGAAAGCGAAACGAAGAGATTCGCAATATGGCAGGATTGAAAGATGACCTTATCACAAAAATTGATAGGGGCGTACTCCAATGGTTTGGGCACGTTGAACGAATGAGTGAAGACCGAATGGTGAAGAAAATATATAGAGCGAAAGTAAATATTAAAAGGTGTCGAGGTAGACCGAGACTAACTGTCGAAGACCATGTGAGCAAATTGCTCGAAGAGGGGAGGGTCAAGAGTACTCGGATACCTAGACGTGCATGTATGAAGAAGTTAATGAACCTGAAAGAAGCGAAAGAGGTATGTAAGGATCGTGACACTTGGCCTTCTGTTCTCTCTGGCTACCCCGTTAGGGATTGTGCGTGAAGATAAGTAAGTAAGTATATATTAAAAGTTACTATTATGATAAGTTGAGTCTACAGGCAGGATAATATTGTTTTAACTTTCATTAAAACTGTATAAAGAAAATTAAGCGATTTTGACTTGACACTGTAATCTGGATAATTTACACAATTAAATCAGAATGCTGAAGACCGTCTACTTACAATGGAAATCTTTAACGCTTACTGGTATAATAATAATTAGCTATACACATTAAGATAAGATACGAAAATAAGTTAATAATGACGTGATAGGATAACTGGAATTGTCTAAATCAAGGGAATTCTGGGTTATTCCGTATTCATTCTATGACGTCTCATCCTAAGATATTTTTTTTCCATATTCAACTGATTTGTATTCCTTATTCAACCTAAAGCAATTATTTGATTTTATATTCTTAATTCATTCCACGAGTATTTTTAACTCAAACGTTAGCGAAACTGTAGTATTTTATTCCATGAAAAAAAAAATACGAATTTATGATATATTTAAAAAAAAAATAAACGAGAAATGTTGATTTCTAATAATAAAAATGCATTTTGAATTTTATAATTTAAAGGTTTTTGTTTAAATCTGTGCCTGTGCCATATTAGATTTAGCAGTGATGTCACTTCGATACTAAGCAAGCTAATGTTCTGTGAGTATGTATTTTGAAAATTTTCAAGTTATTTTCACGATATTTACAAATGGGTGTATTTGTATTGTATATGGGTATTTGTAAATGGATGTAATATCCTATTAGCAATATGTGTGTCCGGTCTTCTAAATCATCATAAGTGGGACATATACTTATAATAAATATGCAATTAATAAAAATAATAAAAAGAAATAATCTATTAATATAATGGTGATTCATAATTCATAGCACTGGAGTGGTTGTAAAAAAGATTCTAGAAGCTGTTTCTTTAGTCTTCTATAATAATTAGGTAGTATAAAATAACCAAGTGGTTGAATGTCAAGCGTCACTCGAAAAAATGGCTATGAAGACCTATATAGACAGACAAATTCATCAAAGAGTTTCCGGGTAATTTTTTATGTACGGAACCCTGCAAAATATATACAGGTTGTTGTATCAAAGCAAATTTTCATAAATAATGTTGGACATTTTATGTTGTGGTATTAAAAAGTATATCTTGGGTTTCGGTTGGAATTATTAAGTATGGAACCGATCACAATTTACACAGTTTGTTGTATCAAAGTATGTCCCAATAATAAAGGGAAATTTTATTTTGTGGTGCTAAAAAATAAATCAAGGCATTAACGTTGACATGGAACAGCACTATGGAAACTGACTCAAGTGAGAAGGAGCTGCTTGTGATTGTGCAAAGTAAATACCAGCACCTGGATTAATTTGAACCAAAACGCATAATAATTAGGAATTTCGCCCGTATCTCAACCGGTGGTAAATAATGATGTCTGGAACTATCACGTTCTTTTAAGAAGCATCTAAGTTACTAAACTAACAGCCTAACTAGCTGTGGTCCATCTTTCCTTCATCCATCATGCAGATATATAATTATCCATCATAGTGTATCTTTAAACTAATTAATTTTAACACATTATTATATTCATTTGCATTTGACAGTACATTACAAATGAATAAAATATAGTGAATTAAAAAAACACATGATATATGCAACACATTTACTGTTTTTGCTAAACATTACCAGATTTATATTCCGAGTAACGTACAATTTTTGACTTCATGTTTTTACCCATATAGATTTCATCTATACGTAGACTCACATTTTTTCTATAATTTAATTTACTTAGTTTACTACTTATCACAGAACACTATTACTTACTGTAGAAAAGGATGGGGAAAAAGGGCGAGAGCGATGAAAGCATAGATAGTATCGTCAGTTTATAATAAATCTATGGATGAAAGGTAGTGCTCTCTTTTACTCCTATTAACTGTGAAATCAAAAATGTTTGAAATTCTTGTGGTTTTTTTGTTGTTGAAATGACCGATTGGAAAGAACTTCTTGTTGATCTCACGAGGGTAGGGCAGTAAGTGCTATACAGTTCTCCAGTCCGTGAAAACCAGGCTTTATATTTACGAAAGAAATAGTTTGAAATATAACCTCTGTATTGGTAGTACCTACCGTTCCTCATCGCATTTCACAAGTTCGTTGGATTTCGATTTGGAATAATTGGATGTATTCAAAAACCATTCAATTAATTGCTTAAACTAGAAATATTTGTAAAATTGGAATAAAGTTTAAAAACAACAAATAAAGCTAAGTATATAATTCTATATTTTATTTAAAAATCCAGTGTAAATTATTATAACAAAATAATTATTAGCATAAAATTAAATTTAAATGTTCTGTGTAAAAACGATGAACATTTTCTGTGATGTATCAACGAATTTCAATATCACATTTGAGAACCGGTTCAAAAGTAAACTCGGACAGTCTTAACCGCTAGCATTAAGGAATCGTTCGAAAGACTCTTTGTATTCGCCTGTGGGATCTTCTTTCAGTACCAACTGCTCCCATATGTCTGGCAACTTAGTCTGGAATCCTTTAACGACTGTCCTTATAAGCTCCTTCTGTTTCGGAGTGCATTTGCCGCAAGTGGTTCTTAAGGCCTCAGGAATTATTTCTGTGTAGAAAAAAAGGTTATATTTAACATAATCATATTAAATATATTATGGCAATGTTTCGATGGTATTTTTATAGGACGACGAGCACCCATACCACCTGATGGTGAGATTGCTGTGGCCCATAGAAACCTACATCTACCCTGGATTACGAATCAAAGTGCAGTTACGTTGTCACCCTTGAGGACTAAGATGGAATGCCTCGCTTCCAGTAAAAAGGATCTCCGATTCTCTACACTCACCATACGAAACACAGCAGCATTAAGCTACTATTTTACGCTGGTATTCTTTGAGAGCGTGGTCCTTCCCCGGTCGAGCCGAGCCATTCGTGCTACAATTATACTACTAATATAACTGCAGCATGACTCTACCACGTGATTTGGATATAAATTATGAATGAGGAACAGGCGACCAAGCAAATTTATGGTGCAGTGTAAGGGCCGAGAAAGGACACCAGGATGTATGGTTAGGTTTATTGATATGAAAGAAACGAGAGATTAGTGTTAGGATCATTCGTGCTATTCCGTTTACCCACCATAAATAATCCACCCTAGGGTGGATACTCGGAAACACGTGTTCATCTATCGATACATGAACAGGCGTTAATAATTGGAATTCACTTTTATTTGTTCTTCCGACTTTTTACCCCAAGTACAATTTAACACATACCATACCATAAACCTTATCAAAAAAAATCTTACCACATATTGCCATTACCGTTACCGTTAGAGCCTATTACATACCACGTATTAAGAATTCATTTAAATGTAATTAAACTTCCTCGTATTAAATAATATTATTGCGCAATTTATAAATTCTGAAATATGTCTAGATAATTATCAATATTAATTTCATTATTGAGTAGACGTCGTTTGATATCATGAATAAGTTCGTCACTTTTAATGTTTATTTGAAATCGGTTTTTAAATGCTGCCACAGATGTGTTAGCGAATAACTGGGCGTCTTTACGACAATGATTTCAAGTAATATATAAGTCAATGCTTTACAAGCATTCTAAAACGTTACGATTGGATGTATTTAACTTTATTTTAAATTATTAAATATGCTAAGATTTCAATGAATCTGTAATCTTCTGAGGTACTCCTTATATTTCAGTGTTGACCTTTCAAACAATAAGTATGTATTTATTTTTATGGGTAATGTTTACTAATTATCTTGAGCCAGTTTTTGTCACGTTTCTATATATGACAGTTAACAGTCGAGGAAGAAAACTGGAAGAAAAATAATATATATGAACCCCGATTATCCACCTTGTCTGGGGATAGATAGACCCTAGGGTGGATTCTATAGGGTGGATAAAGGAAATAACCCGATCGTTTAAAATAATAATTCGTAGTCTTTGGCTTGACCATGACAGTTCTAAGAGTTTATTATGTATGTAAATTAAGGGTTTATAGAGTGGAGAATACTTTTTGTCTGAATTTCAATCTCACCTGCACACGGTTCAAAAACAGATAACTAGTTAAATAACAGGTGAGAAAATAGAGAACTCAAATTTTACGGACAAATGTGATGGGGCAATGTTACCTGGCATTCTGTGGATAATAATTTTGTGTTCACCCTAACAATTGTGAGCATATCTTTCGAGATAAGTATGTCCGATGAAGCACTCTTGGGAAGACCTATGTCAGCAGAAGGTTCAAGAACCTGTTCTTGTGACGTGATGTTAAAGAAACACAAAGATTATAATAAATAGATTTTAGTTATAGCTTAGGTATTAGATTTGAGTGGTTTACTAAAAAAAAGACATTTCTTTTATTTTTAATACCGGTTAGAAAAAAAATCTATACCGGGAAGAGCCAGGAAGAAACCTAGCAATAAAATTATACAGTAAGAACCAAGATTGTATAAACTATTATTCCGTTTAAAATATATTTAAACATGGTTGTAGAGAGGCTTTGTATATTATCTGGGACTCTGTTGTAATATCGTAAATATTGGAGTCGAAAAACTGGTATCACTAGCTTATGTTTGTTCATGGTGCTTGCAGAGTGTACATCACTTTTTTTTATAAAACTAATACTGTTTTATGAACATACAATAAATTTTAGTTAAATGATATACCGAGAGGAAACTTCAAACAAAAAAGCTGCAGATGCGAAATCACCTCAGAGATAGAAGTGTAAAACTCAAAAGCAAAGACTATCCTGTCCTAACAGTGACTAAAGGAACATGTAAGAAAATATGGTCTAGGTGTTGGTTTTGTTTAACTTATCTATATCTCTATATAAAAATCAATTATGTGATGTTATAAAATGATGTTAAAAAAATACAAAGTTTATTAAATAAATTAGATTAGATAGCTTATTATATTTGAAAGGAAAAATCGTGTAAAATAATCCATCATCCCATCTCGTGGATGTCGTGTATATATATATAGACTGACAACGGGAACAGCATCAAAGGTGTGAGACGTCACACATTCCACTTGATAAGCGTGACGAGTAGGACAAAATCTCCCTACAAAAGGAGACACTCTTGTCCAGTAGTGGACTTTGATTGGTACATTATGATCATAACCATGATGTTGGTCACCTACTTTACAATATAACGTGCATCCCTGCGCTAGTAATTTACGGTTACAGCCTATTAAAGTCCACTCAACATAGGCCTCCCCCATAGATTCGCTCCTATTATATTTGCTCACATTTGCCAAAGTTGCCACGCTTAGCAAGCGGTTTGGCAACCAGATTTTTTATTTTGAGTCAATATTAGGAAGACGTTGCTACCCATCTCCTGATTTGTTTTTCTCTTGCGACACCCAAGGGTATGGGTTAGTGGATATTCTTACACGAGCACTACACTAGTCATTTAGTAAACCAAAGTGGCTATGTCTACACTACATAAAAGCTATATATAATAACACAATTAACAATATCGTGTATGGCTTGTTTACCTTAACCTTAAATGCCGTCGTTTTGTTTTGTAATTGGAAGGAAGTAAGTGGAACATTTAAAATATATCCTGAGAGATTACTATGAATTGGAAGTTTAATATCACTTTTTGTTTTCCTCAATCCAAGTCGATTATTCTTTTTTTATTGTAAGAACGTGACAACACATACTCCTTTTTTGTTTTCCTCAATCCAAATTTAAGGTCGCTCTAATGTTATAAAACAACGACATATTGCAGCATTAAGATCAGATTGTAACGATTAAAATTAACGTTGTTAAATTATTTTAAAACAAACCGTTAAAAGTTTAGTGGCGGTGTAAGATTTTTACAACAAATCGTCCCGTAGATGTTGTAAAGGTGAAAAAGGGAATTAAGCCAGGAAATTGGCAGCAGCTTCTTCCTGATAACAACTAAAAGATAAAATCTACGGTTGCCAATCCGCCTGTGAAGCGTGGCAACCATGGCAAGTATTATCCTTTATGACAATTTACATGAGATGTCTATGTCTGGCAGTCGACTTTTGATATGTAACGGTAAACAATAACAAGTGGTAAAATTAAAAATTTTGTATAAGCCACTCCAATAAATAAAACATGAACTTCATCAATTTAGTCGAAGTTAATGAAATATACATTATTAACGATAATTTAAAAAAACTGCTCATCAATCAAATGTATATGGGACCACAAGAGAAGCACCAGCTTAAAAATAAAAAAGGAATCAAAATCGGTTCATCTAGGAAAAATTTATACACACATAAAAAATACAGTCGAATTGAGAACCTCCTCCTCTTTTGAAGTCGATTGAAAAAGGGTTACTTATCGTAATTGTTGGATATCCTTCTAAACTTATAAACAGCAGAATAAATTAATTTCTTTTTATAAGTTTTTGTGTTGAGGTTTGTGTTTGAGTAAGGAAGTTTTTAAGTAAGGAAATTTTTTCCCTTAAATAAATCTCGATAAATATAATTTAATTCATATTTGTTGTAACAAAACCCCTCTTCAACAATTAATTTATTTGACCTATCCCGTCTCTCGCCTCCGTTCTTCGCCTCCTTTTAGGTATGTAAATAGTCCGTTTTCTAAACTAAGTCCTCTTCCATATTCATTCGAATCCATATGCCATATTCATACGGTGGATATCTTTCATATAAATATGATTGTACCATTCACTGTAGATAGACCTTAAAATTGATTGATTGATTCCCCGAACCAACACTCACGATACATACTAACTATATTGACTAAAGGTTTCTTTCAATACAAATATGCAAGTGCCAGTATTTTTTTATTTTTTTTTAAATAATTCAAAATACATTTTGACTTACTTTTAAAATCATTTCCCTCAGAAGTGCATGGGGCCTTGCCTAGGAAACAATAGCCGTAGTTCTTCAATAATCGTACGTTATCAACAAGCTCCTGCGCGTTGAAGCTATCGTAGTGAGGGTTGTAGGTATCAAAAGGTGCCGCTAGAGCTACTGCGGCCAAAGTGCATAGCAAAATTAAAGTCTTCATTCTGTAAAGTTAAATAATACAACTTATTGAATCACATATAAAATTTATGTGACAAATACACATTACACCTGAAGGTGATGGCTTCTGATGTCCATGGACACCTGCACCTAACTTGAAACTAGGATGCTACTATGTCACCTCTGAGGAACAAAATGGAATGGCAGTCAGTCTGTAACTATACTGGATCTCTAGTGCCTTAAGATCGGAGCACAGCAGTGCACGCATTACTTGGCGTCAAAATAGGTAAGAGCATGATATTTACCCAGACGAACTCAAAGAAATTTCCAATAAAATAAATAAATAATTTTTACACATCAAAATACTATTTGTATCAGTAGTTGAAAAGAAGAAGAAAACAAAAAAAAACATATATAAACAAGAAGCCGTGGTCAAAGACAACTCTCGTCGGGCCATAAATTTCGTATGTCGCTAGTAACCCGAATTTGAATCCTCACTCGCAATAATGAAATTGTTATTTTTAATTTTTGGTACTGATTTTCCTCAGTTTTGCGGTGAAGGAAAAAATCATGAGGAAACCTGCACGTGGAAAAAAAAGAATATGATTGTAAATAAAATAATTTATAGTAACTTACGCTAAAGCTTCTTGTGTCAATGCGCTGCGAGTACTGCGCTAATTACGTCATTTCCATCCTTTATATATGGAACACACAGAAATCGGTCAGCAAACTGAATGGAATTATGCAAATTCTGCCAATATTGGTCCTAAAATCGCTGACGTCGGAAAGACTTTAATAATAACAATACTAAGATCTACGTGAAGGTAACGTAAACTACCACTTCTGAACATTTAGTTGTTCGTTGGATTTAGCTCGGACGTGATAATAACACGTTTCAATAAAGCTTAAAGTCCTTGCAGGTGGTATTAATAGGTAATGTTTCAATAGTGTAAGAATTTTTTGTATACGATTTCAGTAAAATTTAATGGAAAATTATAGATCCATTATTCGTACTTTCCCGTCCGTGTTTTAGATTTGAATTATATCCAGCATAGTATCATCACTATTAATTATTATCATCATCAACAATAGCATAATTACCTCTCATCACAAGCCCACTTTTGAACATAGATCTTCCCCAAGATATGCCACAAAGTACGGTCCTGGGCCACCTGCACCCGTTTACTCCATGCATCTTTTTCTTGCACTCTACCGCATCTAGCGAGGGGTTGATCTAAATTTCACTTATCTCACAAAGCTGTTAACAAAGCTGTCACTCGACAACCTTTCTTCCCCAAATTACGTTGTTACTCATGAGGGGAGTTTGCCATAGATGCCATACTTGACAGACGGGTTGGCAACCTGTTATTGTTTATTTTCTAATTGATATTAGGAATATTTTAGCAGTCCATCTCCTGATTCGTTTCCCGTTGTCGCATCTTACGACACCCACGGGATGATATGTGTCACAGTATAATATTATATCAATACCAATTAATTACAGGTAAGAGGATCCAGCTCAGTTTTACGGAACATTATTACTATTATATAATAGTAATAATGTTCCGTAAACTGAGCAGGATTATATTCTAATAATAGTAATAATGTCCAAAAACACAATCCATAAAGTTATAATACACATTCGTTTTAAACATTAAATACAATATACCATAGACCTTATTTAATACTTTTTAAAAATATGTAAAAAATATGATTTTATACAAAAACATTGATTGATTATATTCATTTTGATTTTATAACAATAACAATGATCATTAAAAGTTTATGTAGGTATTTTATTACACATAAGTGTCAATATACTCTAAGTTTATGGCGCAAACATTTAACGTCTATATTTTATACGTAAGTATTCATCTAATGATGTAAATTATGTAGAAATAAATCTTTGTCGTAATTTAAATAGATTCTTAAAGTTTATTACCAAATAAATAAAGGAAAAGGTCGTCTATATTTTTATCGCGAATGCAAACACTTTCATCCGCCCGCACTATTTTTGTAAATATCAATCTATGTTTTTAAAAACATGATTCTACTTAGCATTGATTCGATTGAGAGAAATTTGGTTATAAACATTAATTCAACCTCCAACGAAAACAGGGGGATGTTATAAGTTTGTAGAGTGTATCCGAGTGTTTGTATATGGCTTCATATAGCTCCTAAACGGATGAACTGCTCATTTGAAAGAGAGGGTTCTTATCGATGTTTCAAGAAAATTTGTTCAGCAGTTTGAAAATCATCATTGTTTTAGGGGTTTTAAATTTAATTTATTAAGTTTAATTCGATGTTAATAACTTGTTTGACAAATGTATTTTAAGACAAACGTCTTATAAAAGTATATCTTCTTGTAATATATTTGATAAATTAATTACGTTCTGTTTTTCATTGGGTTTAAAAATGGAACAGTGTTCCTCACCCGTGATAATTCTCATGTATTGTAACAGGTGTTTCATATAAATATAACTAGCGATACACCCCGACTTTGCACTTCGGTGATTTCTGGATCTCAATGAAATTTCCACCTACCGGGCCCAAATGTGAATCTAAACCATCTAGAGACCCATTCATACACACACAAAATGATCACCAAAATTGGTCGAGCCATTTTTGAGTTTTAGCGATAGTAACGGATAGTAATTGATTTTTATATAGAGATATAGATAAGTTAAACAAAACCAACACCTAGACTATATTTTCTTACATGTTCCTGTAGTCACTGTTAGGACAGGATAGTCTTTGCTTTTGAGTTTTACACTTCTATCTCTGAGGTGACTTCGCATCTGCAGCTTTTTTGTTTGAAGTTTCCTCTCAGTATATTATTTAACTAAAATTTATTGTATGTTCATAAAACAGTATTAGTTTTATAAAAAAAAAGTGATGTACACTCTGCAAGCACCATGAACAAACATAAGCTAGTGATACCAGTTTTTCGACTCCAATATTTACGATATTACAACAGAGTCCCAGATAATATACAAAGCTACAACCATGTTTAAATATATTTTAAACGGTATAATAGTTTATAGAATCTTGATTCTTACTGTATAATTTTATTGCTAGGTTTCTTCCTGGCTCTTCCCGGGATAGATTTTTTTTCTAACCGGTATTAAAAATAAAAGAAATGTCTTTTTTTAGTAAACCACTCAAATCTAATACCTAAGCTATAACTAAAATCTATTTATTATAAACTTTGTGTTTCTTTAACATCACGTCACAAGAACAGGTTCGTGAACCTTCTGCTGATATAGGTCTTCCCAAAAGTGCTCCGTCGGGTACACTTATCTCGAAAGATATGCTCACAATTGTAGGGGTGAAGATAAAATTGTTATCCACACAATGCCAGGTAACATTGCCCATCACATTTGTCTATAAAATTTGGGTTCTCTATTTTCTCACCTGTTATTTAACAGGTTACCTGTTATTGAACCGTGTTGAGAGATTGAAATTTAGACAAAAAGTAGTATTCTCCACTTTAAAAACCCTTAATGTAACATAATAAACTCTTACCACTGTCATGGTCAAGTCAATAACTACGAATTACTATTTTAAATGATCAGGTTATTTCGTTTGTCCACCCTGGGGATATGTAGGTGCGTAGGTGTAGGTGCGCGTTTCCTATACTCGGAAACGCGCGTTCTTTTATTTACCCTAGACAAGGTGGATAATCGGGATTCGTATATATTATTTTTCTTCCAATTTTCTCCCTCGGCTGTAAACGGCCATTTATAGAAACATGATAAAAACCGGTTGTTTGAAAGGTCAACACTGAAATATAAGGAGTATCTCAGAGAATTACAGATTCATTGGAATCTTAGCATTAAGTAATTTAAAATGAAGTTAGAGACAAACATCCAATCGTAACGTTTTTGAATGCTTGTAAAAACGCTCATTTATTCGCTAACACATCTGTGGCAGCATTTAAAAACCGATTTCAAATATACATTAAAAGTGATGAATTTATTCATGGTATCAAATGACATCTACTCAATAATGAAATTAACGTTGGTAATTGTCTAGACATATTTCAGAATTTATAAATTACGCAATAATATTATTTAAAACGAGGAAGTTTAATTACATTTAAATGGAATTCTTAATGCGTGGTATTTAATAGGCTCTAACGGTAACGGTAAAGGCAAATGTGGTAAGTTTTTGATAAAGTTTGTGGTTATTAAAAATTAATTTATAATTAAAGTGTATGATGTGTTGAATTGTACTTGGGGTAAAAAGTCGGAAGAACAATAAAAGTGAATTCCAATTACTAACACGTGTTCATGTATCCAGAGATGAACACGATTTTCCGAGTATCCACCCTATGGTGAATTATTTATGGTGGGTAAACGGAATAGCACGAACGATCCTAACACTAGTCTCTCGTTTCTTTCACATCCATAAACCTCAGCATGCTTTATCGTATGCATATCTTCATATATCGCTAATTTGGTCAATACACTTCCGACTAGGGTGTCCTTTGGCACCCCTGCCACTGCACCATAAATTTGCTTGATCGCCTGTTCCTCATTCATAATTTATATCCAAATCATGTGGTAGAGAGTACTTCTGTTATATTAGTAGTATAGTTGTAGCATGAATGGCTCGGCTCGACCGGGGAAGGACCACGCTCTCACAGAATACAAGCGTAAAATAGTAGCTTAATGCTGCTGTGTTTCGTATGGTAAGTGTAGAGAATCGGAATCCTTTTTACTGGAAAGGAACATTCCATCTTAGTCCTCATGGGTGACAAGTGACAACAACTAACTACTACAAATAAATAATAATTGTAATCTTAGCTTCTTTTAATCAGTATTCGGATTGACACGATCGGGAGACCATTTTACTATTTTGGCTCCAAATGTTGCATTTTTATAAGTTTGTGCGTTGAAATTGCATTAGTTACGTAAATATGTAATCTTTAATTGATATAAATTGCTGCATATCTTAGCTTTTGTATGTTTAAATTAAATTTGGAATATATCAATGTAGTATATATATATATATATATATATATATATATATATATATATATATATATATATATATATATATATACTAGCTTACCAGGCAGACGTTGTTCTACCCTTTTCGACGACCCTTTGGCATGTCCTACTGAAAATCCTTTTATTCGCAAAAAAATTGTGGGCGGACCAAACTGCACACGGTGTGCAAATTTGATTAGTAGTAGTAGTAAAGAGTCCATCGCGGACAAACAACGTGACACTTAGGTAGTTTATATATATTAAGATATATTTACTTTATAAAACGCATTTTATTTTTATCTTTCGTGATTTACTTACATTTAGTCAGGGGGCTCTTCAAAAATGTTACTTAATCCTTTTTCGATTACATCTTTTCCATCTTTCGTGGGATTGGATTTTTAATTTTTAATTTTTCCTTTACTTAAGACTTTTTAGAGAATTCCTAAGTGATTGTCTAAATATCTTTAAATCTATTTATCTACTCAACAATTTACGAGTAGAAGAACCGAGCGTGGAACTGTATCACCTACTTCTGGAGAGGACTCGTGTTCCTCTAGAGGGAAACTTTGCCGATTGGGAAGCAGTTCGCATATATTTAACTTACAACTCGTCAACACATTCGAACAGACAATGTTAATCAGACTAACAACAAAATTGTACGTGATAAATGCACGAGATATATAGGCAAAACTTCAATGAATGTATCATTTCAAAGCAAGAAAAATGCTGGCAAAACAGAGAGGGCAATGATTCCACTCATATTAGGTTGAGCCACCATTTAATTGCAAGGCCAGTACACCTTGTAGAGTTAAGTATATGAATCTTAGTAGAGCACGATCTTTAGATGACGTCATCATCATCATCATCATCATTACAGCCCTTCACAAGTCCACTGCTGAACATAGGCCTCCCCCAAGTAATGCCACAAAGCACGGTCCTGAGCCACCTACATCCATCGACTTCCTGCATGTCTTATCAGGTCGTCACTCCATCTAGACATCTAGTCATTAGATGACGTAGTAGTAGGTAATTGATCGAAATCAAAGGAAACTCCACCGCGAAAAAATGCACCTCATTTCATCGAATAGTATAGGACTATGACACCACTAACGAAAGTGAAATTTTGATATAGGTTCGCGTAGTGTATATATTCTTTGATATAGGTAAGTTCATGTCTTGTCTTATCTTGAATTTGATTGTTCAAAAACACGATTGTACAATTTTGACTCGATCATAATTATTTGCGAAAACACCTCAAAAATGACTATAGTTGAAATTACAACTAAATTACTAAATCCATATAATTGGAAATTACTCAAATATATTCATAACATCAATATTCATAATTTACTTGATCAGTATCATCGATTACTTAAATCAGTATTTTAAAAAAATATTTTAAGAATCTGACAATTTCTAAGCGCTTTTAATCGTCTCGGGGGGGCTACGCAATTTTAGACCTTATGACGGTGGTTTTTTCAAGTTTTTATAGAAATTATGTATTTACTCGGATCAGTACGGCGATAGCCTGGAGCCACTTTTTCGATGTGTCGTCTTAAACAATCCACATAATAGCATAACGTTTGAACAGTTAGAGCGATTGAGAGGCAAGTTGCGTGGGTCACAAATCGGGAAAACTTAACAAAGGCCACAAAGCTGTCTTTGATCTGTTATTAAGAAATTAACATAGTGATTACTTTAAGAAGTCAAATATATTTTAAGCGGCAGAGTCATGCTACAGTTATATTATGGTTGTAGTGAGTGGCGGATTCACACATTTGCCGCCAGTAGGCTATTAAAATTTTGCCGCCCTTACCCACTTCTGCAATTCGATATTATTTAAAAAAAAATGTCAATAAAATTGTAACTTTATGATTTGTGCACTATCGTTCAAATTACACCACCTTTTTGACGTAATTGGTACGATTGTGAACTATCGGATTGATGTGTCAGTCCTAGACTATTTTGACAACCCAAAGACTGGGTTAATAAAAACTCAATCGTGTACTGTTAACAAGGCGGAGAAAGGTAAGGTTTTTATACTACTCATATTCGGTATAAACGTAATAAAATAATCTTTCATGCGCTTACAGCTTCAAAGCAATATTATTCAACTATTTGGTAACAACCCGGCTGATGATGATGATGAAATTCAAGAAATTAAGTTATTAAAGCTTTGCAATACTGTTTATTCTCAGAATCGTCAATTATATCGTCGTATGAAATCTTGTTCATTAGCTGACTCCATGCACAAAAGCGCTAAGGCGTTTTGCTTATTTTGGCTCAAGGTATATCTTAGATAACTATTTACCCGTTTTAAGCGAGAAAAGCTTCACTCAACTGAATAATTTGTCGCTGATGTACACAAATTCTGTTTTCACAGGAACGAAGATGGACTTTTCTATGATCCAGAATCAGGTTTTACTGAAATACTTTCAGAGAAAATGTATGCATTCTTGAAATAAATCAGTCTCTAAATCATAAGAATGCATTTCTTCCAAGAAAAAGGGCGTTTAAGTAAGAGTTGACGATAAAAATTTAGTCATTTTGCTACAAAAAGGAAAACTTTTTATTGAATCTATTGGAGGACTCTCCTGCCGTTTTCCTTATTCGGATCATCATCATCATCATCATCATTACAGCCCTTCACAAGTCCAATGCTGAACATAGGCCTCCCCCAAGTAACGCCACAAAGTACGGTCCTGAGCCACCTGCATCCATCGACTTCCTGCATGTCTTACCAGGTCGTCACTCCATCTAGTGGGGGGTCGCCCTGTCGAGAACCTGTCTTCCCCATCGGTTATCGATTCTTCGAGCTATATGGCCGGCCCACTGCCACTTCAGCTTACTAATCCGTTGGGCTATGTCGGTCACTCTGGTTTTACTGCGGATATCCTCATTTCTGAGTCTAACACGCAGAGAAACTCCGAGCATAGCCCTCTCCATAGCTCGCTGAGCGACCTTGAGCGTCCTCATATGGCCAGCAGTGAAGGACCACGTCTCAGATCCGAAAGTCATCATTGGCAACACGCACTGGTTGAACACTTTAGTTTTCAGAGATTGATGTATACCTGACGAGAAGATGTGTCGTAATTTCCCGAACACTGTCCAGCAGAGTTGAATCCGTCGATTGACCTCTCGGTCGAAGTTGGACTTACCTAGTCGGACTTTTTGTCCCAGGTAAACGTACTCGTCAACAACTTCGAGCATAGTGCTCCCAACAACTACCGGCATAGGTGAGACATGGACATTAAACATGATCTTTGTTTTGTCCATGTTCATCTTAAAACCTATCCGTTGGGAGACACCATTGAGGTCATTGAGCATAGTGCTAAGGTCCTCCAGCGATTCTGCCATGAGGACTATATCGTCGGCAAACCGAAGGTGAGTGATGTACTCGCCATTGATGTTAATACCGTATCCTTTCCAGTCCAGTAGCTTCAAAACGTCTTCCAATGCAGCGGTGCAGTTTCAGGGATATCACGTCACCCTGTCTTACACCTCTCTGCAGTTGGATAGGTTTCGAGCTCTGGTTCTGTACTCGGATAGCCATCGTAGCCCTACTGTACAAACACTTCAGCACTTCGATATACCGACAGTCAACTTGGCGCCGCTGAAGGGACTGTAACAACGCCCACATTTCGACGGAATCAAAGGCTTTCTCATGGTCCGCATACGCCAGGCAAAGTGGCAGATTGTACTCTTCGGTCTTCTGTACAATCTGCCGCGGGGTATATATGTGGTCTATGGTACTAAAGTCTTTTCAGGAACCGGCTTTAAGGGAGGCTGGAAGTCGTCGAGTCTGCGTGCGAGACGAATCGTATTAACTTTCGAAAAAAAAAACGACGGAATCAAAGGCTTTCTCATAGTCTTCGGATACGAATCTTTAAATAATCAAGAGAAATACTTATGTTACCCTGAAAATATCACTCGTAGTTATTCTCATTTCTTCATCGGGTGTTTGAAATTGTATCTCTTTTCGGTTGTCTTTTTCCCCCGTGTCTTTTGTATGCTGCTTCTATAGGCCAAATTCCATTGCCTTTACTTCGAAATATTTAAAATTTAAAAATTGACAACAGTGATCAAATCGACCGTTTTCTTTTAAAATTTAAAACTCTTAGATTTATGTAAGCCGTTTAAATAAAAATTGTTCCAAATTTGCGGTCCCAAAAATCTGCCGCCCTGGGCTCCAGTCTACTGAGCCTGCTAGTAAATCCGCCACTGGTTGTAGTACGAATGGGTCGGCTGAACTGAGAGAACCACGCTCTCCCAGAATACCGGCGTAAAATACCAGCTCAATGATGCTGTGTTTCGTATGGTGAGTGTTGGGAACCGGAGACCTTTTTTACTGGAAACGAGACATTCCATCTTAGTCCTCAAGGCTGGCAACGCATATGCCTTTTAATTATTAATCGAGAATACATGTAAATGTCTATGGACCACAGCATCCACTTACCATCGGGTGTACTGCGTGCTCGTTTGTCACCCTTATTCCATAAAAAATTCTATGTGATATCGATAACCACATCTAAATAGGCAAGCTGTCTCGAGGAAAATTTGCTATAACAAGTGAACAAATGTTTATTTTAGCGCACCTTGGTGAGTTAACACTTATCTGTGAACCATCGCCTATGAAATCAAAAACCCTTTACAGAAAACCGTATCTAAATCGGTCAAACCGTTTTGGAGGTAAATGGGAACATTTTTTTACGCACACAAATAAACAAACTATCTCTCACCCTAAACGCATACACCTTCTCCGTTCCGACGCGACGCGGGTAAAAATAATTAAAGAGAGACTGGCCTGTTGGTCTAGTGGTTAGTGACCCTGACTGCTATGCCGGAGGTCGTGGGTTCGATTCCCACCCAGGACAAATGTTTGTGTGATGAGCACGATCATTTGTTCTGTGTCTGGGTGTAATTTATCTATAATATTTATGTATTTAGAAATATATAAGTATGTTTATCAGTTGTCTAGTACCCATAACACAAGCTCTGCTTAGCTTGGGACTAGATGGCGTTGTGTGTGATAATTGTGGCATATTATTAAAAGAGATAGGGGCGTAACAATATACGCATAGAACTATTACCCAATTATTACCCATAGTCCAGTCAAAATAGACATTTGACTTTGACTGAAAATTGGCAGAAACGTAAATATATCTTATATATGCAAAAAAATTATTCCGGGTCAAACGTACAAAATTAAGCTTTTTCCATTTTTCTCGAAAACGGTAAGTTTTATCATGAAAATAGTTCAGACAAAAGTTGTGGATCATACGATTTTCTACAAAAATAGTTCAGTCATTTTTTCTCTTACGACGAATATATCCCGCGATATCTCACGAATGGTGATCGTGAGATATCGCGGGATATATTTAACGTCTCTGCCAATTTTCAGCTTTATGCGAATTTTGGCTAAGTTATGACTTATTTTTGTCTATTTTGATTGGACTACCAATAGAATCGGAGTCTAGTACAAAACACGAGCTTCAAAGTGACGCAAGGTCATTATGTTAGTGTGCGCGAAAAATAAAGACGATAATGATGGTACTAATATAAATTTATTAAACATAATTTAATTGGAAAAAACCCCAGACGTAAAAGAAGTCTCGTTAAAATGGAGTCGATGGGTCGCGATCAGCCGATCACTCCATATTAGTATTAAATAGGCACCCATTGTCAATATTATGTCCATACGTTTTACGTAGTAATATAGATAAGTAGATATCTACACGTAAATGACTTTTACATATTATAGCGTTGCAATTTAAAGTTTTAAATAGACAATAAAAAAGATATTAAGTTAAAAAGTACTAAATGACCATCACACACATATCGTTTCTAACCTCTAAATATTACACAAACATTATTCATAGACCATACGTGTAAGTAAACAAAGAGACGTGCTAAGCAAACTTAGTGAGTGACATCGATTAACAACCATGTTTAAATAAGTTCCTGTTTATAATTCAATAATACCTATCTATTAAATAGACGCATTAAAGCCAATTACATAAGATAAACCCACTAAATTAAATAAAATAGATTGAATCGTATGCGTTCATTGGTTTCATAACATAACATATCATAAACACTTACGCATGTCACCCAGTCATCCAGAGGTGTAATCAGAGACTTCCATTTAACACGATACTGACACACCTCTCTCGTCTCCTCCACATCCACATACTCGTCGGTTATCGGATCTCGGTCTGACTTATTATAATGGAATGGGATTCAACCGAAACTTGACTATTACGGATAGTAATAATAATAATAATGTTCTCCAGACCGAATTTCGACCACGGCGGCCTGCCTCAACGGAGGCTTGCCATCGGCGCAGGACAGGATTATAGTGCCCAGGTGTATGCGCAAGCACAGGTGCACTCGCTATTACCTCACTCTCGTAATCCGATGGGACGGTAAACCGACACGACCGCAGAGAGATCAGGCGCAGGAGCAACGGCTTTACGTGCTTTCCGAGGCACGGAGTGAGACACCGCCAACTTCCTGACTCCGGGCGGCTACTGAGGATTTCTTGACAGAAAAACTCAATAATTGATTTTTTGGCCCGACCCGGGATTCAAACCCAGGACTAATCTCATGATCAGCAGTCGCACTACTACAACCGCTAGACCAACGAGGCAGTCATTACGGATAGTATGAATGTACACACATATTTTTTACTTGATAATATATTATCAGACCGAGATCGGACCGAGAACGAACTGTGAACGGCATTATAATGAGGATCGGCCCATACGGTCTGTGCAGCATTCTATCTTAATCCTCAAAGGTTGCAGTTGTCAGTGTGCTGTCAGTGGGCATCAGGTTGGTTCGTTTGTCACTTTAGTTTAACAAAACAACGTGGTGAAGCTAATAATGTATAAAAAAGGGTGCGGTAGAGCTATGGCCCGAGACGGCAGGTTTCAAGGCGTGGCATTTGGGAAAAAAGTCAGCTGCCATAATTTGAAAATACGTTCAAATGTACTCACTGATTGTCCGGTATTTGTAGGTGTCAATTTGCGTGTCATAAACGCCATAAACATTAAAAAAGGCTTTAAGTTTGCAGTAGAAATATCAGAAGCTCCCAAGTTGCTTAAATTCATAATTCATATAAGCAATTTAAAGGTATACATCATTATCCTGAGGTGTTTTTTATATTCAATGATGAAAACTGATGACTTTTTTGGTAACTGTACTGATAATATATATAGATTTAAAGATAAATTAAAACAATTTTGCATTGAAATGTAACGTATTCCTTCCTGTCTCTAAATAAATAAATTCTGTTACGTTACTTATACATTACCATGTATGTTTGTGTCTCAAGTAGAAATGGGTTTAAAGGTCAGGCTCTACTCTTGTTATGTTAAAGTTAAATACACGTCCCACGGCTGGGCACAGGACTTCTCTCATTTCTGAAAGGGTTTTAGAGCAAGAAAATGTCTGCCTCGCTGCCTGGCGTTGCCTGCGCGTTGGCGAGCAAATATTTCTTTATTTCTCAGACATGCAGGTTTCCTCACGATGTTTTCCTTCACCGAAGAGCACGTGGTAAATCAGCACTCAAAATTACAATTAATAATTTTATTGGTGCCGGCGGGGGTCGAATCCGGGCTGCTCGCGTACTGTGAAAACAGCGAACGCACTATCTTAGCTACGATGGCTTCTCGTTATGTTGTGAGTATAGTTGCGGGACGTCCCGTTTTTCTGAACAGTTAGGACGCGTTTTACACCAAAAATCCGTTTTTTTTTTAAATATATGTGCCCAATTTAGCTCGATAAGTTTTAAAAAATTATCGGATAGATGGGCAAATTTAAAAATCAAAGACGTCGATAGATGTGATGGCGGTCAATCAAACAAAATTCAATTTACGGATGCCTTGCTTACAAGCGGCGTCCATTTCCATCCATTTGAACCTAAAAAATCTACTGCTAAACACGGGCTTCCATCTTAGATTGCCACACAAGAGCGGGGGGGGGGGGGGGGGGTTATTTATCATTCCCGCGTTTGGCAGGCAGATTGGCAACCACAGATTTTTATTATATTGACTTGTTATCAGGCAGATGCTACTGCCCATCTGTTACAGTTCATCCGTCATCTGTCGCTTCTTACCGTGGAAGTAGCACGGAAAGGAGGCAGAGACATAGTGAGGTTCACAATAATTGTCATGCCGCACGTCATGCTCCCCATAATGCCCATCGCTCCCTGTTTTGTCGGTTTTTAGGGCGCGTGTCAAAAGACTGGCAATATGAGCGCGAGTGGCCGGCGTGGTATTTTATTTCATTGATATAATTAGCTATATTATTATAGAAGCGCGCTTCCATTAAAACATACTTCAAGCCGCCGAAGAAGATTGGTCAGTTTTTACCAAGTGTAACGTTCCTCTGCAAGATGCGGGAGTGTACAAGATTGATTGTAAAGGTGGTCTCTCCTACATAGGACAAACTAAAAGATCAATTAAAACCCACATTAAAGAATATATAGCTGATGTGATGAATCGACGCTCCGGGAAGTCTGCAGTCTGTGAACATGTACAGGATCGCCCCCGTCACCACATCCTATACTATTGAACGAGCAATTCTTGTATATATATATAATCGGGATCTCGGATTTTCATAAAATTTAGTGTCCAGGGAGTTTCGGGGATAATAAATCGATCTAGCTAGGATTTATTTTTAGAAAATGTCTTTTTGTCTGTGTTTTTAGGCAATGAAAAACTGCTACAATATCGTTAGAATAAGAAGGTAAATTTTGACGGATTGTTAATGATTATAAATAGCTTAATTGGTATAATGGGCGGTCACAGAATCGTAAAACCCCGGTTCGAGCCCAGACCGACTGACCGACTTTTTTATTTTTTTTTATCAAGTTCTTTCTTTTATTGAGAAAATCTATTTTTTCGAGCCCTTTTTTGTATTTTTTAAAATCACGAAAATTTACTTATATAGTTGAAATGTTCAACTATATAAGTAAAATACGGATGTTTAGTCTCCTCCGAGGACTGACATGAAGATGGAAAAGACGACGACGACTTTTAATTATAATTGTTATTTTATAGTTTTCTCATGTGGCTTATATATATATATATATATATATATATATATATATATATATATATATATATATATATATATATATATATATATATATATATATATAATCGGAATCTCGGAAACGGCTCCAACGATTTTCATAAAATTTGGTGTGCAGGGAGTTTCGGGGGCAATAAATCAATCTAGCTAGGATTTATTTTTAGAAAATGTCTTTTTGTCCGTGTTTTTAGGCAATGAAAAACGGTTACAATATCGTTAGAAAAAGAAGGTAAATTTTGACAGTTTATTAACGATTACAAATAGCTTAATTGGTATATAAGGCGGTCACTAAATCGTAATACCATAGTTCGAGCCTAGACCGACCGACCGATTTTTTTTTAATTTTTTTTCAAGTTCCTTTCTTTTTTTGAGAAAATCTATTTTTTCGAGCCCTTTTTTAGTATTTTTTAAAAACACGAAAATTTTAATTAAACTAATTGCACTCATGATTTTTTATTCAAATAACCAGTTCATTTTTTTCTATTATGTTGCTAAGATCAAAAAATATTATTCGTATTTCATCAGTATGTAATTTGTATCTGAATATAATTTCCAAAACACACGAATTAAAAAAAAATCGAGCGAAAAATACCGAGCAAAGCTCGGTCAACCAGGTACTAAGATTTGATAGACCACAAATCCTCGCTAAAGAACACCGATTCCTTCCAAGAATGATTCACGAGGCTATTGAAATCACAAAACATTCTAATTTCAATAGAGAAGATGAGATACTCACTATCAAACTGAAGCTTATATAGACTGTATCTGTCTCACCATCAAACTAAAGCTTGTGATAGCATATGATTCGTATGAAGGTGATAGTCCTGATCAGGTTACACCGTTAGTTATTCTGTATAGAAACCAGAATTGATAATGGATTGGCTATAGTTTAAAATGCTGCTTAAATATGCTTTTTTGTGCATATCTAAGAAGCAGTTGTAGGTAGCTGAGGTGCAAGATTATGATAGATACTCGAAGCAATTAAGCGATAGGAACGTCAGAGAACTTTTTGCCGTAACGTAACGTAATGATGATTACAGCCTATCCAAATTTAATTGCTGAAGGGAGGATATTTGCCATAGTTGCCACACTTGCCAAGCGAGTCAGCAACCGCAATATTTTATTATTTTGCTGCCCATCTCCTTTTTTGTTTCCTTCTGTCACCAGTTACGACCCATGGGATGAATATGAGGTACTGAATTTTATTATGTCGCCCCACTATTTGTCGATAAATAGACAGATATACTCTATAAAGATATAGTCCAGTGAGCTCCCAAGCAGATGGTAGCTGGGTGCTACCATCTGCTTGGGATCCTATAATTAATAAAATTAAAACCCTATCCAAGCCTTCAACTGCAAGACTTCAAGATACTATAAGTTCGTACGGCATAGATCGGAAAAAAAAATAATTTTAATTTATGGTAACCGCGTTTAACTATGACATCTAGAAGTTGAACGTCTCATCAGTCTCCCCCGTGACCATGGGTGCTGTAAAGTGCTCGAAACGTCGGGTATTTAAAAAGCTAAATATACGCGATAAAATCCGTAAAAACTAGTATTATTTAAATGTGTAGTGTTCGCGTAAATATAAGAAATCGTAACTCCGAGAATAGTCCCCTCCACAGCTCACTGAGCGATCTTGAGCTTCCTCTTACGGCTAACAGTGAAGAACATAGATCCAAAAGTCATCCCTGGCAAAACGCACTGGCTGTACGCTGTTGTTTTAAAGTTTTGAGAAATAGGTCTCAGGAATTGTCATTTTGTCTAATCATCGGGATAAAATCCACTTGCTGTGGAGACGCTTCTGGAAGAATAAGTCTATCATATAAAGTGCAATCCAGAAGACCAATAGTTTTCCGAGTTCATAAAGAATTATGAACTCGGAAAACTGTTGGTCCCCTTTGCAAATTTCACCAACCTCAATTGACACTTGTTTGATAAAAGATAACTTAAAAAGATAGACATCGCAATTTCGCCTGAAAAGTGTGAGTAGTACGGGTAAATATTCTACAGTAAAATAAAATAGGTTCAAAAGTGTTCTATTGGCAGGCTTGCACTTGATTTAAATTTAATTATTATTATTTTGATAAAAATGTTACCCGCACCCTAAGACTTTGTCTTGTACCGTGGAGATGTTCACGCGCATATAAAATTGCACGTGAAATTATTTTTTATATTATGTTATTATTAGAATAAATAATAGAAATTCATCACAGTAATTTTTGCGATTGTAATAAATTCAGCATTTGTAACGGGAGCGCCTGTTATATTCGTATATGTTTAAATGTATGTCGAGCTCTATGTATATATGTTTAATATATATGTTTAAATATAGACATGTAACTTGTATCTTTTTTTTCATCAAGGCGTTTTGCCTACTTATCTGCTTGTTATGATCGTATGACACAAAAGACGTCGTTCAAAGCTCAGGTGAAGATGCAATTACAGCGGAGCTTCTAAAAGTGGGTGAAAAACTGGTAGGTACTTGCTCCGAAGCTCTTCAAGAAAGACGACAACGCTGTGATATAGACCGATCTCCTTAACCACGTGCTGTTTTCGAGATTATACAAATCGTCCCGCAAGCAGACTTGACGACTCCTGGTCTCTAGATAAAACATTTTTCTGAATGAGCTTCTTTAAGAGAGCCTTTGATTTCGTCTGTATTTGGGTGGTGCCACAGTCATTTAAGTGGTGCCAAATTTATTGTAAAGATGACGATCTGTGTACAAAAACAGAGTGTGAAACTACCTATACTGCAAAGGGTTGTAAGATAAACGGTTTTATTTGTTATATCCCCGAAACCCTTCACTGCTGCATTTGAAGATATTTTTGACCTACTGGATTAGAAGCGATACTTCGATTTGCTGACGATAAATATATTATGGCAGAAACGCTGAAGGACGTATGTTCAATGATCTGAATAGTCCTCGCTAATGGATAAGTCCTAAATGAACATGAATATGGCAAAACTCAGGGTCCATTTCAGACCTATGCTGGTGTGATAGCATTACTCTCGTTGTTAACGAGTATGTTTACTTAGGACAAATTATCCGACTAGTTCAACGGATGAATCCAGCTCGGCTTGGCAACGTTCGTTAATTACGACACATGTTCTCAATACGTACTTATATCTCAAAACTCGAAAATAGGGGTGTACAACCAGTGGATGTTGTCAGTGATTACATATAAATTTAAGACGTAGTTCTTCACTGCTGGCCATTCTGCTCACTCAAGATCGGTCAGCAAGTATCAATAAATTAAAGTGTAAAAAAATTATATAGCTCGAAGAACTGACAACCGTTGTTGAAGAAAGATTCTCGTGCACAGCACCTTGGGTTCTACGGGCAGCTGTACACATCATCGTTGGAGCCACATGCAAGTGTGAATAACGATCCAAGAGCAAGTCTTATCTGTCACTATTCCGATGATATCCCGGACGTCAGTCTGAGCGAGATAAGAATAGCTCTCCAGCACCTTAAAAACGGCGAGATCCCGGGTGAGGATAAAATTACAGAGGAGCTTCTGAAAGCGGGTGGAACACCAGTACTTAAAGTCCTTCAGAAGCTCTTCAATTCCGCCTTCTATGGTGCCACTACTCCGGAGGCGTGGAGCAGAAGTGCGGTGGTCTTGTTCTTCAAGAAAGGCGACAATGCTTTCTTAAAGAACTACAGACCGATTTCCCTTTTGAGCCGCGTCTACGTGCAGTTTTCGGGAGTTAATACGATTCGTCTCGCACGCAGACTCGACGACTTCCAGCCTCCCTTAAAGCCGGTTCCTGAAAAGACTTTAGTACCATAGACCACATATATACCCCGCGGCAGATTGTACAGAAGACCGAAGAGTACAATCTGCCACTTTGCCTGGCGTATGCGGACCATGAGAAAGCCTTTGATTCCGTCGAAATGTGGGCGTTGTTACAGTCCCTTCTGCGGTGCCAAATTGATTGTCGGTATATCGAAGTGCTGAAGTGTTTGTACAGTAGAGCTACGATGGCTATCCGAGTACAGACCTAGAGTACGAAACCTATCCAACTGAAGAGAGGTGTAAGATAGGGTGACGTTATATACCCGAAACTCTTTACCGCTGCACTGGAAAACGTTTTCAAGCTACTTGACTGAAAAGGATACGGTATTAAAATCAATGGCGAATCACTCACCTTCGATTTGTCGACGATATATTCCTTATGTCAGAATCGCTGGAGGACCTAAGCACTATGCTCAATGACCTCAATAGTATCTCCCAACGGATCGGTCTTAAGACGAACATGGACGAAACAAAGATCATGTTTAATGTCTGGCACACCTATGCCGGTAGTAGTTGGGAGCACTAAGCTCGAAGTTGTTGACGAGTACGTTTACCTGGGACAAATAATCCGATTAGGTAAGTCCAAATTCGACATAGAGGGCAATCGGCGGATTCAACTCGGCTGGGCAGCGTTCGGGAAATTACGACACATCTTCTCGTCAGGTATACCTTAATCTCTGAACACTAGATTGCAACAACCAGTGCGTATTGCCAGTGATGACTTATGAATTTGATATGTGGTCCCTCACTGCTGGTCGTATGAGGACGCTCAAAGTCGCTCAGCGAGCTATGGAAAGGGCTATGCTCGGGGTTTCTGTGTGTGATAAACTTAGAAATGAGGATATCCGCAGTAAATCCAGAGTAACCGACATAGCCTAAAGGATTAAGCTGTAACGTAAGCTGAAGTGGAAATGGGCCGGCCATATAGCTCGAAAAACCGACAACCGATGAGGAAAAAAGGTTCTCGAGTAGTACCCTCGTAGTGTAGGGTAGACCCCCCACTAGATGGAGTGACAGCCTGGTAAGACATGCAGGAAGTCGATCGATGCAGGTGGCTCAGGACCGTGCTTTTTGGCATTCCTTGGGGGAGGCCTATGTTCAGCAGTGGACTTGTGAAGTGCTGTAATGATGATGATGATGATACGTTATACCGTCACGTAAAAATACCTTTTTATGGTAATGAAAATTCGCAATTCGCTTGTTTCAAAATATCTTTAGAATACTTTACGCAATAAGTCCATTATATATATATTTCTTTGCGGATGCTTAGATAAACTATGTATCGCAAGATGACCTGAACATATAACTATACTTAATTGACGAATGTTTTGGTATGTTTTTGATAAAAATATTCTTGGAAATACGACAGAAATTATTCTTTTTCAATTATCAATTACCTCGTAGTACTTCTAGAATTCTGTGGCAAATATAGAAATACGAAATAATTATGGTTTAATTTTGATGCACCTATTAATTTCATCATAGTTAATTTAATCCTAGATGGGCCACAAAATTAATCGACAGATCAAATGAGCTTATAGTGAAAATGCTTCTATCTAATATATCTATCTAATTTGAAAAAGCTAATAAAAATAATCTCATAAGTCATTAATTACTTGACTTTAATAATTACAAAGTGCTTTGTAATAGTTCAAAATATAATATTTTGCTTCATGACATAATTTATTTAATATATTAATATTAATATCAAAAAGTTTTTAATTCTTTTTATATATATATATAAAGACTTTTTCAAAATATCAAGCCATTCTCTCTTTAGTAAAGCCACTGATTTTCGTAAAATACAGGAGTATTTCTTTTTTATACTTTCTTTCTCGGTTACTTTTTGATTGGAAACAATAACCATAGATTTTAACCTTATTCGTTTGTGCATAGTTCATTCATAACAGAGTAACAGACTATCAAAATTCTACTGTTAAACATCCTCCTTCCTCCCTCTCTTATTGATTATCACATTTATTTATTGGTTCAAAAACAGTTACACATTAAAGAATACAAGAGTTACAAGACAATTAATTTATAATAGGAATTCTTAACGTGTAACCCAAACCAATGCCCACAAAGTATTTAATATTAGCCTCCATTTATGAGAGTGTAGCATATTACGCTAATTACTACATAATTAATAAATCATTAAAGTCAGTTTGCAACTCAGTTATAGTTATTATACGACCTGGGGACCTTCAAGAAAAGAGCTTACTCCTTTCTAAAGGGCCGGCAACGCACCCGCAATTCTCCTGGTGTTGCGGTTGATCATGGGCGGCGGTAGTCACTTAACATCAGGTGAGCCGCATGCTCGTTTGCCCCCTCTTCTATAAAAAAAAAAAATTCTTTCATTTATTCTTTATAGATGATTTTATACGTGTTAGAGCCACGCTGCTGCTATATTATGGTTGTAGCACGAATGGGTCGGCCAGAACAAGGACCACGCTCTCACAGAATACCAGTGTAAAATAGCAGATTAATACTGCTGTGTTTCGTATGGTGAGTGTAAATATTTTACTGGAAACGGGGCATTGCATCTTAGTCCTCAGGGGCGACAACCCATCTGCGTTTTGATACATAATCGAGGATAAATGTAGAAGTCTATTGCTCACAGCATCCACTTACCATCAGGTGGACTGTGTGCTCGTTTGTCACGCTAATTCTATAAAAAAAGATGACAGAGCGAAAGTATTACATTCCGTGAATTTTCATTAGTTCCCACACTTATTGGTAGGCGATTGGCCATAATAGTTGCTTTGTATTATTTTTAATTGTTACAATGTCGTCCATCTCATTCATTTTTGACGTGGTAGAGCCATGCTGCAGTTATATTAGTAGTATCGTTGTAGCACGAATGGGTCGGCTCGACCGGGGAACGACCACTCTCTCACAGAATACCGGCGTGAAGTAGCAGCTCAACATTGTTGTGTTTCATATGGTGAGTGTAGAGTACCAGAGACCCATTTTACTGGAATTAAGGCATCCCATTTTAGTCCTCACGGGTGACAACGCATCAGCATTTTGATTCGTGATCGAGGATAGATGTATATAGACGAGACGTATATAGACGACTCCGTGGCGCAGTGGCTTAGCAATGAGTGGCTGCGCTGGGGGTTGCGGGTTCGAATCCCGCACGGAACAAGTATTTGTATGGCCTACAAAATAATTGTTCCGGGTCTGGATGTTTGTCCTTGTGCAATTTATGTTTGTAAACTGCCCCCGCGATACAGGAGAAAATCCTAGTGTAGGGGTAACGTTTAAAAAAAAAAAATATGTCTGTGGGCCACAGCAACCACTTACCATCAGCTGGACTGTGTGCTCGTTTGTCACCCTTCTACAATAAAAAAAATCTCGTAATTTACCTCCGTCGCTTCTTACGACACCCACCACCCACTTAGTGATGGGTTCTCTTATGTCGCCGCAACATAGCGATCTCTTTGTGGTTAGGACCCTACATTGGACAAATATATATAAAATAATCCAATATATCGTGTCACTCGTCTACAAAACTGCTTTTTGGACATTGTGGATTTATCGTTGGGATATCAAGGTCGGAGGTTATCAAATGTGTTTTTAATAGGATGTCAATATTTGAACATGAATAAGTATATAAGATTTATCTTAAAGATTTAGCGAGCAAACCGTTTAGTGTTTACTTGTAGCAATCAACTCTTGGAAACAGACATGTCTAAGTTTACCGTAAGTATTTATTTACACATTTTAATTTTAAAGACAGTTTATATGTTATTGCATTTAAATTATTCAAATAATAATATTTTACGTATTTTATTTTTTATAATTTATCCTCATAGGAATTTAGTAATATGGTTTTGTTAGTTATTTGTGTTTTAATTTTCGTCGATGAATTTATTTGATTAACTTTACAGCTTATTAAAATCCACTGCTGGACACAGGCTTCCAGCATAGATTGCATCGTAGCGGGAATGTTTGCCATAGTTGCAACGCGTGGCAAGCGACTTAACAATCACAGTTTTTTTAATTTTTAGTCGTTATTGGGAACACGCTGCTGCCCATTTCCTGGTTTTTATCCCCCTATCGTCTTTTATAGGGCTGCCATCCGTCCGGGTTTCTCCGGATTTGTCCTAGTTTGGAAGACGTCCGGGGAGCGTCCGGGCGGGGTTTAAATTGTAGTCCGGATGCAACCCGCACTAAAATAAAAGTCTGGGTTTTCAATCAGATCCCATTTAATTTTATTAACTGAGTAACTAATATTGGGTTTGTTTATCTTTTATTCAATACCGAAGAAGGTTTAAAAATAAAGCAAAAGTACTCACTTGTCGTCACAAGAACGATTACAAAACAAAAAAAGAAAGACAAGAGAACAAATTTAAAAGAGGCTTAAAATTAATGTCTTCTTCTATCAAGTACGGAGTAAAATATATTTTAATCAAGATGTAAGTAAATGAAAAAAGTATTGAAATGTCCGGGGTGAAAGTTCCAAAATCCGATGAACTTACGCTTCAGGTCCTGGGGGGCAGGTTTTGGAGATGGCAGCCCTAGCCTTTTACGACACCTACGCGATGATATGGGCTAGTGGATATAATAACACAGTCACTACAATATACATATACAATATAGTCTAACAGAAAAGAGAATAATATACAATATATGTAATTATTTTTATTGTTTTTCCGTGTTTGATAGCTTTATTTATCTACTGTACATACTCGTACTGAATGTTGTATAATTTTTACGTTGTTTATTTTTTATAAGTTCGTTGCGCTGCATGTTTTACCGTAAATAAATAATCTAATGAACAATTCACCATTGTCCTTTTGATGCTAGAATAACTGCAATAGTAGACAAGCGATAAGAAAATTGAAAAAAAAAATAGTTTTTTTAAATGTGTGATTTGTAAATGTTTTAAATGTCAAACAAATGACATGAGCATGAGTATTTTTTAAAGAATAGGGGTGAAAAATAAGCACACAGTCCATATAATGGTAAGTGGATGCTGTGGCCCATAGACATCTACATTTAGCCTCAGATAAGAAATAAAATGCGGATGTCTTGCCACCGCTGAGGACTGAGATGGAATGACTCGTTTCCAGTAAAAAGGGTCTCCGGTTCTCAATACAAGAAAATGTTCACATGAACACATTTTCTTACATACCACACCACTTTTGGAAGACTTATCACAAAATCTAGGAAACGAAACTTCATTGCCCTAACCGACTTACCCTTATCCGAATATCTATTACAACAATATAAATAGAAGTTAATCTACAAAAATCAATAAGTACTCACTACTCACCATACGAAACACAGCAGCATTAAGTTGCTACTTTACGGTAGTGTTCCGTGAGAGCGTGGTCCTACCCTGGTAGAGCCGACCCATTCGTGCTACAACCTCTAAAGATTCTATACTCTTTAATTTTCTATTTATTATAAATATTATTTTTAATTAACCCCTGAAATACTGGTTTTATTACTTACTTATTATGGTGTAGCGAACCGGAGACCCATTTTACTGAAATCGAGGCATTCCATCTTAGTCCTCAGGTGTGCCAACGCATCTGCATTTTGTTTACTAATCGAGTTTAAATGTAAACAGCACTGACTTGCTCGATATTTGATACTCTTGCCATGAACACGTCTACATTGTATTCGGGTGGAAATAAAGATGCTGTCAAATCTACTCCTTTGATTTATCCCCCTCTTTTCCTTCGCACAACTGGCCTGGATAGCATCTCTCTCTGACTAGCGGCGCGAACGGAAGAAGGGAAAACAATAAATTCCCTTAAATGTAATGAATGATATTTAACACAAGCTTGTAAATTAATTATTTTAATTGTTTTTGTCAAGATGGTTTAGAGGAACGTAAAAAAGTGTATACAAAAAAAAATATTTGCGATAATTAAGTTTATTAATTTGGATTTTGCTTATTATTTGTTAATTTAAAACTGCAAACGTGGAAAAACAAACGATCAAATGACAAAAATTAAAAAACATTTTTGTACTTTACATTTCATTCATTTTTTTTATAATTGCTTATAAAAGGCTATAGCTCTTCGAATTGCTTCAAGTCTCCTTGAGTATACCAATTTGTCAATAACATTTTGAAAGATTGCCTTCTATTCTTCATGTAATGTGTAATCCTAAATTGGACCATTTTTGCGTTTCTCTAAATTGGTCCATGAGCGTAGTTAGTTAAAAACCTTGTCAAGTTACTATTTCGTGTTGTTCAAGAACTTTGTACATTTCTAGAGCTATATGATATGAACTGCTATGGGACTTAGAACCCGTTCGAATCTCAGCTCCTTTATCGGCGAAGCGAACAACTCGTCGCTTGTACTACCTACTAGGACATCTTTTCACATTTATGTTTTTGGTGGGATTTCATCCATACACCCTACAATAATATTTTATGTTTTTTTTAGATTGCTCTGGCTTTAATCGCCTTGTTTGCGCTAGTATCTGCCCGGCCGCAAAGTAAGTACTTCTAATTATCAGTATATGATTGAAATTTTAGTTAAACTTTACCGAATAAGAAGGCAATACCTGTAAGCTGGAAAACATTTGCCTGTCTTTTTATTTTGTGAATACCATTTCGCGTGAATTCCTGAATTCAATTAGGCTGGCTATTTAATAATTAAATACTCTAGGACCAAAATTGAATCGGACACAAATATTTTATTCGTCCTGTGCAAATATGTTGAAAGATTTAGTCCCAGGGTTACTTTATGCAAACTATTTTAATTTTCTAATGTTTTAATGAAAATAAAAATCGAAAACAATTTGTAGCTACCAACTCGATAATGATATGCAGGTGTTCGTAAACCGTTGTGCAAGCATTATACGTTTTATCTAATTGACTAAAAGGAGTAAATCAATTTTAAGTCTTAAATTGTACGAGTTATGGTTCATTTAGAATGATCAGGAGAAATGCCATCGCTTTCGTGTATATTTTTCACACTTCATAACTTCATATGGCCTCGATATCCTCATCGTTATCTATTTCAATAAAAAAGAAATGAATTATTTTTGTTTCTGTGTAAGTAATCGAAATTTCTTGAATGAAACAAATTTGACGAATTTTATCGCTTTTTTTTACTTATTTTAATTCCCGGCGTTTGGTGTGCTTTAAATCACCCATGCTCACGGAAGTACTATGACGCGGTGATGAGATTGACGAACAAATGTAACAGTTGACCAGCTACCTTCACCAATTGAACATTAAAGTTATTGTCATAGTGAATTCGCATTAACTGTGACATCAGGGCGTTAAACACCTCTGTCCTCCCGTGTCGATATAAACTATTATAAAATTCGTCTATTAAATCTTTTTGTCTATAATTTCTATTACCAATCATATATATAAAAAATTGTAGGAATAAATTCAAAAGCATAGATGGCAGCGATAATTTCGTAAGATAATGACAAACCTGAGGATAATGATTTCTTATATTTACGCGAACACTACACATTGAAATAATACTCGTTTTTACGGAATTTATCGCGTATATTTAACTTTTTAATACCCGACGTTTCGAGAGCTTTACAGCACCCATGGTCACGGGAAGGACTGAGATGTTTAACGTCCAGATGTCATAGTTAACCGCGGTTACCATAGATTAAAATTTAACTTTTGTTCCGATCCACACAGTATGAACTTATGGTATCGTGAAGCCTTGCAGTTGTATGCTTGGGTTGGGATTTAATTTTATTTATTATAGGATCCCAAGCAGATGGTAGCACCCAGCCATCTTCTCTATTGAAATTAGGGTGTTTTTTGATTTCAATAGCCTCGCGAATCATCCTTGGAAGGAATCGGTGTTCTTTAGCGAGGATTTGTGGTCTATCAAATCTGATGTAGTGACGGGGGCGATCCTGTACATGTTCACTGATGTGTGAACTGTGCTGATGTGAAGAATCGACGCTCCGGGAAGTCTGCAGTCTGTGAACATGTACAGGATCGCCCCCGTCACTACATCAGATTTGATAGACCACAAATCCTCGCTAAAGAACACCGATTCCTTCCAAGGATGATTCGCGAGGCTATTGAAATCAAAAAACACCCTAATTTCAATAGAGAAGATGGCTGGGTGCTACCATCTGCTTGGGATCCTATAATAAATAAAATTAAATCCCAACCCAAGCATACAACTGCAAGGCTTCATGATACCATAAGTTCATACTGTGTAGATCGGAACAAAAGTTAAATTTTAATCTATGGTAACCGCGGTTAACTATGACATCTGGACGTTAAACATCTCAGTCCTTCCCGTGACCATGGGTGCTGTTAAGCTCTCGAAACGTCGGGTATTAAAAAGTTAAATATACGCGATAAATTCCGTAAAAACGAGTATTAAACCTGAGGATATTTACCATGATATATAGAAGACACATGCAAAATAAGATTTAAACATATTTTATTATTTTTTGTTTCAGATGGCCCTGGATCAGGTGAGACTTTGATTTTACATTTAGTATATATTTATTTTAGTAAAATTAATATTTTCTCTTAGTAATAATAGTTTCATTTATTTAAACTTTTTGTATTCTTTCAGTGGATGTTGTCGAACAAGATCCTGGTGCAGGTACAAAATTGACCGTACTCACTAATGTTTTAATTTTTTAATAGATATTTTTTAAGAATCATCGTTTTTTATATTTCAGTGAACGTAGTTGGTGGAGGTGAACAAGGTTAGACAAATATTTTAAAAGAACATCTTTTTAAATACATTTACTTTTCATCCATTCATTTCATCCATACATGACAGTCTAGCAAAAGTTAATTTTTGAACATTGGCTTCCCCAATTCTCCGTACGTTACCAAATTGGATTTCTACACTTGACAGACGAGTTGGAAACCGTAGTATTTTATTATTTTGATTATTTTTTTCGAGAATATGCTGCCCCCATCTCTTGTTCCATTTACCTGAAAATATTTTACAGGAAATAATAATTAAAGGACCTTTACAACAACACGAATTGTGGTTATGGATTATTTAACACCACCAAAACGTCTTAGATGTTTTTAATTATGTCAAAACTTAGTTTGCCCATTGGTCTGTCCGAAGTTTAGATGTTTACCTTTACGTGGTAGAGAAGGGCTGCAGCTATACTACGGCTAGTAATAATAGATCGGCTCGACTGTGGAGAGACCAAGATTTGACATGTATTTGCGTTTCGTATGGAGCGTGTAGAGAACTGAAGATCCTTTTTTACTCGAAACGAAGCATTCCATCTTCGTTTTCAGTGATGACAACGAGCTCTGCATTTCGATTCTTAATCTAGGACAGATTAAGATGTTTATGGACAATAGTGTCCACTTACCATCAGGTGGACTGTGTGCTAGTCCGTAACCCTTACTCTACTAAAAAGCCGCCCAAATTGGGTAGGCGTTAAGTTGGGCGTTAAGTTCCAAAATATGATATGTGATGTTAATAATAATGGTGATCGTAGTCAATAGACCATGAGAATATTGGATATACAATATGTAACAAAAACCCTGTGGTTCCCGTTAAGTGTGTTATCAGAATCAGTATCCAAGCGTATAGAAATAATTTTTTCAAAAACACACGATTAAAAAAAATAATTTTAATGAAAAAAATTAATTTAAAAATTGTCTGTGGTTAACTCACACGAGTATCGGTAACGCGGGGTTTTTGACAATCCTCTTAATCCTCGGCCAATGTAGAGATAATAAAATCACATACAATTTGCAAATTAATTTTTTTTTTCAATAAAATTTATTTTTTTAAATGTGTTTTCTTAAAAAAAATATTTCTATATGCTTGGATACTGATTCTGATAACGCAGTTAACGGAAACCACAGAGTTTTTGTTACATGTTGTATATATATACTTATATCCATTTACTTTTTTCTATTACCTATAAATGAAATAACTTAATTTTCTTACAGTAAACGTTGTCGACGGGGGTGAACAAGGTAATATATTTTTTCTAAATAGTACGCTAGCTAGTGCAAGACAGTGATACCACCTAAAGTTGAATATTTATGCATGCCTGGGTGATAAAACATAATTATATAATGTATAAAACGCCTATAGACAAAATGAAGAATGTTTAATCATTCTTGTTTCATTAACAACGTAGAATATGAACGATGAACGCTGTGATATGATGGGATATAATCTATATATGTTAAAGTGTATAAAAATCCAACAATAAAAAGTGAACGAAAAATTTTACCGTAAATGCAAGCAAATATTATGACCGCTGATTAACATTCGCTGTCCCTTAACCCTCATATGGATCATTGCTATTGCTTTTTATTGCTTATTATTGTGTCTGAAAACAGGACAGTAAAAGTATTAATAAAGTTCACTTCAACGTTTTCAATTACATATTATATTAAAGCGTACATATAAATAATATTTATAAAAGCGTTAGTATAGTTAACCGCTTTATGTAGAAATTGATTCTCATATCTGGGGGCACGGCAGTGCTCCCTCAAGTCGAGCAAAAAAGCGGCACGGCCGTACCATACTTTTCTCGAAGCAATTCAGGTCATTTTCGACCCCCTATAACTTCGTAGTGGATAAAACTAGAAGCCTGAATTTTCAGTAACCGAGTAGATATTGTATAAACATAGTATATTTCAAATTTCATCCAATTTGAACTAGTAGTTTATGAAATATAACTAGTCAAAGTTTCTTAATTTTGTCTCTCACTGATTGACCGATCATCAAAACTCTAAGGCACTTCTAGCGGACATAGAAACTTCAAATTTAGAATACAATTAGTGTTTAGTGTATAAATCAGGGAAAAACTAAAATATTTTATAATTTCGGTCCAATTTTCTAGATAGATCAACTGCATAAATAACTTTGTAATCCCATTATAAATATATAGAATTACAAAGTTACATTTGCAGTGAATGAATCAGTGTACTTGTATAAGTATAATAGGTGTAGATAGGTACGTTGCTGGTATTCAAGAAGTAGAAGGTACCGGAAAGGAAAAACAGTAAGATTATCTTACCTACAAAAAGAAATGAGATGCCATTCAAAACATAACTTGTAAAAAAAACCAAGTCTCGCAACTAAGTTCTTCTACCGTAAAAAGTTGTGAGATCCATGTAATCCAAGTCGGTTAATTTATTCAGTCCCTACTTAATACTTAAGGGTCCTTTTGTTTTAAGTTATTACGTAATTAGCTAACTTAAAGTTAAGTAAAGTTACAGCCTATATACGTCCCACTGCTGGGCACAGGCCTCCCCTCATTTCTGATAGGGTTTTTAGGGCAAGGAATTATCCGCCACGCTGCCCCAATGCGTGTTGGCGAACTTCACATGTCTTCGAAATATATTTTTTTTCTTATTCCTTAGACATGCAGGTTACCTCACGATGTTTTCCTTCACCGCCGAGCACGTGGCAAATCAGCACTTAAAATTGCAACTAACAATTTCATTGGTGCCGGCGGGAATCGAACCCGGGTTACTCGCGTTCTGTTATATTTACAGCGAGCGTTAACCATCTGAGCTACCACGGCTCTTAGCTAACTTAACAAAATTTTATAGTGACCATATCAATATTAAAAATCTTATATGTTTTAAATATATAGATTGACTAATTCTAGAGATCTATCTATCTATCTAGAGATACATTGTGTTTTCTTGCGATGGCCAAGTAAATCTATTTATTTGAAACATAAAAGATTTTTAACATTGATATGGACACTATAAAATGTTGTAAGTTAGCTAATTACGTAATAACTTAAAACAGAACGACCCTTAAGTAGACCCTTAAGGGACTGAATAAATTAACCGACTTGGATGACATGGATCGCACAACTTTTTACGGTAGAAGAACTGAGTTGCGAGACTTGGTTTTTTTACAAGTTATGTTTTTGATGGCATAATATGATTTCATGGACGTAGTACGAGTAGCTCAGTGCTCAACTCGTCTTAAAATTTATTATACGCGTAAAACCGCGATCGATTCCGCCGGCACCAATGGCAATTTAAGTGTCAATTTACTACAAGCCTCAGAACAATAACTAAAGTATGGGCTCGTTGATAAAATTTGCATGTCAGAAATGTCATGTCAGAGTGTCGTTGTCAGCAGTTAGACGTGTGTGCGTATAGGCTGTAACTAAACTATTTCAAATTCGTGGCCAATTTAAAAAAAAAACCTAAAAAATCTTACGGTGCTTAAAAGAAACACCATGTCAGATTACAATAAATAGACTTTCAAGTAAAACACACTATTTCCTTAACACTGAAAGAATATGATTATTATATAGTTAATATAATAATTTACATGATATTTTAACACTTCAATGTGATATTCATGTAATCTATCTACATGATGAAAATGGCCACGTTAGCTAATAGTTTTGAGTATTAAACCAAAGGCTAATACACACACACAGCTAACTATAAACAAAAACGAATGTATATTTTTGAATTTTGATAAGGCCTGTAATGTATTTGTATTGCTCTCCGTGATTACCTCTATTATCTTATTAGAGATAAAATCGGCACATTTTTATTTTTAAGTCATTACTCACATTCTTCTTTTTATTTCAGTTAATGTCGTCGATGGACCTAGTAAGTATTTTATTTCACAAAACTAAACACGAAACTTTTACAATATTAATATACATTTATAGTATTATCATACCGGCACAACCTGATAACGATAAATAATTGCTTACATACATATTTGTAAAAAAACGTCTTTGGTTTTTCTGCCAGTTCTTACAAGGACATAAATATTTTCAGGATCAGTGTAATGATTTCTTATATTTACGCGAACACTACACATTGAAATAATACTAGTTTTTACGGAATTTATCGCGTATATTTAACTTTTTAAATACCCGACGTTTCGAACGCTTTACAGCACTCATGGTCACGGGCGGGACTGAGATGTTCAACGTCCATATGTCATAGTTAACCGCGGTTACCATAGAAAGTTAAATTTTAATCTATGGTAACCGCGGTTAACTATGACATATGGACGTTGAACATCTCAGTCCCGCCCGTGACCATGAGTGCTGTAAAGCGTTCGAAACGTCGGGTATTTAAAAAGTTAAATATACGCGATAAATTCCGTAAAAACTAGTATTATTTCAGGATCAGTGGTTTGTTAACCTTGAAATGTTTTTTAATAAGTATAATATACTGGATGACCTTTTTCACCGTCTGAAAAAAAAGAGTGTAACATGTGAAGTGTGAACGGAGTAGAAGCCTATGGCACTGACATTTTACAAAAAACAAAAACAAAAATTTTGAATTAAATAAATTAATTAATTAAAATCTATCCACACTACTTTACGAACGGCAATAAAAAAAATTTAGTAGGCATCTTTGACCTTGTCACTTCGCACTCGCAAGGTTACAGACTCAAGGACAAAGGGCAAAGTAAATGTTCAAAAAATTTTTTTTTCAAATGTTTATTTCAAAATTTTAGTTTTTATTTTTTGTAAAATATCAGTGCCATAGGCTTCTACTCCGTTCACAAATGTCCTACTTTTTTCCAAACGTTAAAAATATCATCCAGTATATTCTATATTGATAAAAAAATATCTGTTTTATTTCCCCCCTAGGAATAGTCTACAAGATGAGCTGCATTTTGTAAGCTTGTTCTTGTTGTTTAAAAATAACATTTTATTATAAAATGAGTATAATGTACATATTATGTAATGACGTATTATATATACTACGCGTTCATTTCGAGTTTGCCGCCGTAGACCGTTACGACGTCACAGCTGACGGTACCGTAGACGAAAAAAGTCATCATGTTTATGTTTTTTAGTATTCATATTTTCAATAAAGTTAAATAATAACGTGTTCGATGAAATAAAATATTTTTTGAATGATGATGATGATGAAATAATAACGTGTTCGATAAAATAAAATATTTTTTTATAGTTTTATTTTACATTTTAAATATATCAAATTAAAGATTTTCGAAATCGCTTGTTTCTGTGTCACTGTCATCACGAACAAATTAACGAATATCAACAGAAACAAAAACAAAAAATCAACAGTAACAAAAACAACAGCAAAAACAGTAACAAACTAGAGAACGTACCGGAGCATAAAAAACGGACGTAAGTACACTTCGACGTTGCTATCGGTACTAAAAGGGCGACGCTTGAGGCGCGGAATGAGGGGGCGCGGCGGGAGGTAACGGCATTCTTGAAGTGAACGACCATTGATATTATGGTATAATTATATATCTTAAAGCGTTCTTATACACCTCTCCTTAGCCTATATTAATTTATACGATCTAAGTAAACGGATTAATGCTAATCTTTACTTTTACTGCATGAAACCATAAAAGTCCATTGCTAAATAGTGACTCTTTTGTCGTAGGCATCGATCACTAATAAAGAACTGTAGGTAAGAACTGGCATAACCGAAACGCTTTCTACGCTGATTAACCATGCTAGTGAAATGGCGTTCGCAGTTACAGACGTTTTGTATTGATACTGCTTCTCGTCAGCGACCTGGGTATATATGTGTGTAGTAGTCCGATTGTAGAGTTAGACAGATCGTGTCCTATCTGAGCATTTCATTATATGCCGCTATTGCTCGTTAGTCGTTATCAATCGACAATAATGAGATTATTTTAATATTTCACATAGTCGCCTCTTGCTACATTCACGGAACAAAAGAGGGTGAGCAGCTGGCCTGATAGACTTTGTTGTGCACTTTCCGACGACTCTTTGTGTTTTAAAATGTCTTCAAATTCGTAATAAAAATATCGAAATTGGAGCACGCAATACACATTTACAAAATTTCATTGATATCAGTTGAGTAGTTTCGGAGTTCGACGCGGACAAACAATGTAACAGGTAACTTTTATATATAAAAAGATATTATAAATAACAGTACAAATTACAAACCATTATTTACAGGTGGTCCCCAGCCAAGGCGATGAAACAGCAAGTAACTAGTTCTTAATGTCGACGTTGTGTCAAACAACTTTAGTTTTAATGTGCAATGCACTGTTATTTTTTCATAACTAATACATATTATATTTTTTAAGATAATTTTGTTTCCTTTTCACAATAGTGTTTATGTATTCAGATTAGTACACGGGTTATTGTTACTCGTAGGTACTGTACGAGTACAGTCAGGTAGCTATTTACGAGTATTTAAATGTTAACCCAATTACTCTGCAATAGCACAACTACCTGGCTACACACGTGTACGGCAGAAGTATAAAACCCTACATACCCTAACTAAGTTAACTACACTTAGCAGTCCCTACCAGTCTCTAATACCCCAGCCCTACCACATATACACAAATAAATTAGATAAGGGCGGGATGTCTGCACCATGAGACCTAAAGTAACAGACGGACAGAGATAGGGTGTGAAGGCTTAATAATTAATAGTAATAGAGTTTACTCACTGACAGTTAAGTAGGCTTGTAAAACTAATCACGGGTTCTAATGGCTACAGGTGTTATGGCCACAGTGAGAGGAAAACCAGATTTAACCGAAGTCACGGCGATAATAACGAAGTCGTGGTCCAGCGTTGAAAGAGACTTTTATTTACGACTTACTACAATTTATATAACTTAATACTAATACAATTTTATATTATACACTAAAATTAATCAGCACTAACAACTAGTGTATCATCATGTGTCACTAGTGTGTCATCTTGGTAGTAACACGGTTACTGGGCTGCTGCGTTGCAATGTTCCGTGCTGATCAGGCACCTTAAACAGATTCACAGCGGTTATGCAGAAGACTCGGAGTTTCTCTGCGTGATAGACTTTGTAATAATAATATCTATAGTAGAACTGGAGTAACCGATATATACCAACAAATCAGTGTGCTGAAGTAGCAAAGATGGAGGGCCGCGCGATATACGAACCACGAACTCCTTCGTAGATATGGGATATGTTCCGAAACGTTTTCAGTATATTGCCGATTACGAATGACGTCATCGATTGACGCCATATTGTACTGGCGTGCCGCTGCCATATTGTGTCGGATATCCGGTCATACTAAAACAACTTTTAATTGTGTGTATGCTGAATAAAGCATGCCAGAATTTGTTTTTATTTATTCAAATACAAAAAATTATAGAATAATTGCTGGTATCTCCATTAGGAGGATATAATGATCTTTGGAGCACAAAATGACATAATAATCGCCAACACTTTTCCAATATGGCGCCAATGTATGACGTCATATACTGTCCTATGTTTTGGAACCAATCACCAGTATGGTGTCGATTCATGACGTCATTTATATTGGACAGTACACTGGGTTCTATTTTGGAATATACCCATGATGTTGTCAGATTGGACCGAAAACCGTAGGTGCGCCTGATCTCTCAGGCGCATTACCAACGGTTTTACGTGCTTTGCGAGGCACGGGCGAAACGCTACCAACTTTCTGAATCCGGATGCTGCTGGCAATTTCTTGACAGAACTCTTTTTTTCTTCACAGATTGCTATTTGGGAGTGCACGTTGTATGTACATGAATTAATTGTAAGAACTTAAGAAAAAGGTCGCCAAACACTTGTTTTATAACCGATTAGGTACTTTGTAATATTACTGATAATAGAGAAATATACATTTCAAACTTTTCATTAAGTGAAATGTATATTTCATTTGAGAATAAAATATATTTAACCATTAATATTAATTTTGAGGTATCAAATCGATAGTTCAGTTTGACAGTGATCGCAGAGACAGGTGTTTTCAAAATGGCCGCCCTTTTTATTAGTTTTGACGACACATTAATTTTCGTAGACTTTGTAGACTTCCAGACATTGATTTTAAAAACAAGAATTTTGAGATTGGCTTTTATTGCATTTTTAAGAACGCATTCGTTATCGTAGACCATGCGAATTTTCAAACGAAATTTTATTAAGAAACTATAATTAATACAACCACATGTAGATACAATATCCCTATATTTTCCTAACAAAAATTAAATTTTATCCTTACTTCACACATACAGTGACAGCCCAAAGTGTTACGAACACAAACCCGTCAATTCTGGCCCATATTCGCAAACGGAAAATTACCTACAGCGCGTCACGGTATCTAGACATAAGGCCCAGTACACACTTAGTCCGTAAATTGGCACGTACATTGTGAGAACGCTTAATGTGGATCTGATTCGTACCTTCGCGCCTTCTTCGTGCACTATTTACCGATATTTGTCAGCTTTTAGCGCGCCCTAAAAAAAGCGCGAAAAGCGAACTTAGGCGAAATTGCAAGGCTCAATATTACTTTTAGTATCCAGCATTTTGGATTAATAAAGAAAATGAAGAACAGTCAAGTTTATAATAAAATACTTAGATAAATTACATCTACTTTATACTCAGAATGAATGAATATATTATAATTCTTAATTTGTATACTCCAGTATCTGATAGAAAATGCTAGATTCCTTAACTATTACGATAGATACTTCATATCCACCATTTTCATTTTTACCAAACCTTAATATCTTTATTATATTTAATATATTTATATTGATTGATAGTACGTTAATGCGCATAACAGAAGAAGAAAGAGTCCATCTTCTTGAAATATGTAAACCAGTGGAGTTATCTCGCCGCGACGCCTCGCGCGTTTTACGAACTAAGTGTAGAGCGGGCATGTGTAAGTTCGTTTTTAATTTGCTACAAATAAACCGTACGCGTTTCGTGAGGGGGGAGTGAGGAGGACCAACGACCGCCTAATTCATCGACAGCCGACCTAAACGACTCAAGGTTGAGCGAGACACAGTCAAAAATCGCCTAGCACGTATAGCGGAAAAATTCGCGACACTAAAAAATATAAACACCTGATTCTATTTGAAGATCGAAATAATCTACGACGGAATTTTCCTTCGGTGCCGCGTTCGGCTGCTCAGCGACGCGTATGAGAATAATACTACATAAGGAACGGACCCCTCACCTGATATCGTAAATATGTGCGCTGCATCGTTGCTCAGCTTAATTTTTTTTTAATTTATTTATATCATTATAGTAAATACATGAGTTAAATGTAATTAACTTGCAAAAACCGTGAGGTTTGTCCGCAAGTTACAGTCTCACACAATTAAAGGTATAGTACAATCACATACATTATACAAACTATTAATACAATCATCTAATTGATGGCTGCTTATAAACAGTAATAATAATATTAAGTAAAAACGTACATATTTTTAAGTGATAAATTTCAAATCACCGTAATTGCAAATCACCGGCGTTCTGTACGGGCCATATTGACAGAAAAACCGAAAAAAAAACTAGATTAGTCGATCGGAAAGCTGATGGAAACCCCCCCCCCCCCCCACCCCCAACCGATTTAAATGATTCTTGTTTCGATAAATATATTACTCTACAGTGGTGGCCTAAGGGTCGCATATGATTTTTATAGAAAATATTTTATAGAGATTCCGTGGATACTCGCTATTATTCGGTATTCGGCATTACTCGTCGAATAGCGCGTAATAGTGTTCATTATTTGATATTCGGCGAATAGTCTAAATAAAATAAGCTTTTATTAAATGGACAGAAAAATTTTAGATAGACAAAATAATTACTTGTATTTATCTTCTAAACAAAACACACTTAGTATTAATATAATATAATCATCATTAAAAGTAAAGTTAGCAAATATCAGTCATGTTGAAGTTAACAAGGCTTTTTAATTAATATTCAAAGTCTAAAAGAGATATATTTTGGTGCAGAAAAACTAATTTTTTTTTGCACGACTGGGATCGGGTCGTTTCCACTTTTTTTGTAAACCAAACCTGCCTCAGAAAATAGTCTTTCTGAATAAACAGAGCTCGCTGGTGTGACTTAGTATAGTTTAGCAAGCTTACTTAAAATTGGGAATCGATACTTATCGGTACTCAAAGATCACCATACACACATTACTGACGTCCCGATGTCATTGTTAAACCCGGAGTACCTTGAGCTTTTTTAATTATTATTTATGGTCCGATCTATGCAAAATGAACTATGTCCTGAGGTCTTGCAGTGGTATGCTTGGGTTTAGTTTTAATTTTATTGATTATAGGATCTCAAGCAGGTGGTAGTACCCAGCCTCCTTCTCTATTGAAATTAGGATGTTTTTTAATTTCAATAGCCTCACGTATCATCCTTGGTAGGAATCGGTGTTCTTTCGCGAGGATTTGTGGTCTATCAAATCTGATGTAATGGTTGGGGCCATCTAGGACATGATCGCAAACTGCAGACTTCCCGGAACGTTGATGCTTCACATCAGGTATATGTTCTTTTACGCGGGTTCTAATTGATCTTTTTGTTCATCCTATATAAGAGAGACCACATTCACAATCAAGCTTGTATACTCCTGCATCTTGTAGAGGAATATGACACTTGACTGATGGTAGGAACTGACTAATCTTCTTCGGCGGCTTGTAGTATGTTTTAATGGAAGCTCGCTTCAAGATGTAGCCAACCTTGTCTGTGACTCCTCTAACATATGGTAGTACAGCAGGCACACGCTTGACTGTGGCCGGCTTCACTCGGTCACTGTGACGTAGGCGCGGGACCCGAAGCTTGTTGTCGTGCAGAACTTGCTTGACGTGCTGAAGCTCGGCGGCCAGGTGTTTGCTGTCACAGATCCCTCGTGCTCTCTGTAACAAAGATTTGCCCAGGGTAGCTAACTGTGAAGGATGGTGGTGAGATTCACCGTTTAAATATCGGTTTGTATGGGTCTTTTTCCTATACACAGTGTGACCAATGGTGTTGTTAGGATTTCGGATGACTAATACATCTAGGAAAGGTAAGGAATTATTTGCCTCTAACTCCATAGTAAATTGAATTTTAGAGTTTTTGGAATTAAGATGTTCTAAAAATGCAGTTACTTTGTATGATGGTAAAATTGTGAAAGTATCGTCTACGTACCGCTTGTAGATCCTTGGTGTAACGGGTGCAGTAAGGAGGGCTTTCTCCTCAAAGTCTTCCATGAATATATCGGCGACAATAGGAGATACAGGTGAGTCCATCGCAACACCATCTACTTGCTTGTAAAACTCTTCCTTCCACAATAGATAGCCAGATGTAAGGCAATGTCTGAGTAATACTGCATATTCTGCTGGCATATTATTTTCCTCCAGTTTCCTAGTTATAATTGAGATGCAGTCTTCAACAGGTAGACATGTAAATAGAGACTGAACATCAAAACTGACCATGGTTTCATTGTCAGTAAGACGTAGGTCTTTTATCTCACTGACAAAATGTTATGAATCCTTAGTGTGAGCTCTTGTCTGTCCTCTGAGTGGTGATAATATTTTAGCTAAGTATTGAGCCAATATATATATGTAGCATTGCCTCTATCTGCGCGGAGAATCGTAAGCTCTGGTCTGTTGCGTAAGTTTTTCAACGCGTTAAATTCATTTTTGGGAAGATTTAATTTCGGCGCTGAACTTCGACGTAACATAGACGTAGTAACGTAACTAACGTGTGTTTTGGAGTTAGTTTTTACTTTTAATTAAATATAAAAAATCATTTATTCTTAGATTGAGTTATTTTTATACAAACCTGGAAAAATGCGAATAAATATGATTGAGTTATGAAGTCGAGTTTTACTCTTTATTACATTTGTTTTGTTATCGTTGTTTTTGTATTGAGCCTACTTTTATGTCGGCGTAGAAATATGTGATTACATTATACGTTTACGTCCGTTGGCCGATTACAAATGACTAAAGCGATTAATCAATTACGCTATCATACGAAAATTTTTCATTATCTGTTGTATGACTCCTATTGAAAATCCTTAATGAAATCTTTTTTTTAATTACGAGGTATTAACGAAAGTGGGTGCATTTTTTGAGAATATTTTGTACATTTACTACTATTTCTGAAAAAAAAACGACAAATATAAAAAAACAATGTATTATTATTCTTCTGTTTTATGAGGAACCGATATATGCGTTTTTGGACTTTACAAATTATTGCATGAGTAATGCTCATGTTTGCGGATTAAGTAAGATGACAAATTCTTATGCAACCTTACCTTATTTAATGATTTCTTTTTCATAAAAACAGTAAATTGTTCATCATATTTCTTTAGTTCGTTACTTTCAATTGAATTCCTGAAGGGAGTGTAGATCTAAATTAGTTGCACAACACCTACCGTTCTGAGCCCTCAAACAGTCTTTACACCGATGTATTTGGCACTTCTCTCATAACTGGACCAAATCAGAGAGTACATATTCTATGTTTCTCTGATTTGGTCACCATCACAAAGTATTTTTTTTTCTAAGTTTTAGGTACTTTCGAGCAGATTTTACTCAAGCTCTGCCTGAATACTTTAAAAGTTAACACTCATTACAATACGGCTGCACAAATAGGTAATAGCGTTTGATTAAAAATTACCAACGAAATTCCTTAACAGCAAATATGTACTTTTTGATAAAAATGTTGGCAATAAAATTCGTTAACAATAAATATGAGATAAAAATTATAATTTTTTTATAGCATTGGGTGACAAACGAGCACGCAGTCCACCTGATGGTAAGTGGATGCTATGATCCAAATGTCGAATGTGGATATCGAAATTTATCCTCAACTAAGGATCAAAATGCAAATGCGTTGTCATCCATGAGGACTAAGATGGAATTCAATTCAGAGAACTCAATTCCAATAAAGAGGGTCTCCGATGATCTACACTCACCATACAAAACACAGCAGTCTTAAGCTGCTATTTGGCGCTGGTATTCTGTGAGAGCGTGGCCCCGCCAGGGTTGAGCCGATCCATTAGTGCTGCAATTATGATATAGCTGCAGCGTGGCTCTACTACGTAAAAAAATTAAAAAAGTATTTATTATCTATTAAAAAAGATATTACACCATGTATCCATGGAGAGTGAGGGATTTTTCGAAATGAAATGAAATTAAAAAATATATTTCTCTGACATTAGAAATTAAAATTTCGTTTATCAATTATTTTTTCAAATCATCGAAATGAGTTTCCTCTGATCGGAGACGAAACGTCGAAAGAAACTCCGCAGGTATCCACTACTTGTAATTTTTCTTTAAGCTAGTATTTCCTCTGTCATCTGTCAGACATATAAAACACTATCTTGAGGAAAACTCCATTTGACCTTCTATTTCTGTCTTTATAATTATTTATTATATATACTTATTTATATTTATATACATATATTCGTAATATATTTATTTTTATTATTCTTTCTAGGTACATGTATATTAGTACGCATGCGCATATATTTATTTACAATATATTTCTAGTAATTTTAAAATGTTTCTAACACCCACCATCTTTTACTTGTCTAATTATCCCTGTATTAACTGATAGGGATTCCATAAGGCATTAAGTCCAACCACTGTAACGCGTAGATTTCGGTGTATAACAATAAATATTAAATAAATTATATTAAATTATTTAATATTTATTGTTAATATAGATTATATTATATATTGGTAACTGAACGATTTGTTTATTGAACCACTCAAAAAAGATTAAAAATTTAGAGCTTGTCAGTGTATGGTTATGCACTAATAAGTTCCAAATTTTTAAACTTGAGCAGACCAGCCCCCACAAACTGCACCTGATAACAATGACGCATGAAGTAGCCATCACCCTCTTCAACTATATTAAAGGGAAGTAGAAATCCCGTCATACGACGCATCCGCAAGCAGAAACTTCAAGCAAGCATCATATTACCAAATCCATCACATAGTGTGATGTTTCTCTCCCCACGTACACAGAAGTAAGACGATTTACTGAGCACACTTAGGCCCGGTTTACATTTTGAGAAGTGACAACCCAAGTACAGCCAATCTACAACAATTAACTAAACATGAAGGACAAACAATAACAATAACAATGGGAGATCCTTCGAGAGCATAACATTACTCAAACCATTGGAAGAAATTACTAAAATTACCAGCTGCAAATTAGCATCATTTTCCGAAGTTTTACCCCACACCAATGACCTTTTAAAATATTAATCAAAACCTGAAGTCTGCCAGACTTGCCCAAATATAGCAGATATTAAACAAAAGCTTGAAGATGAAGTTCAGGGCTGCTTTCAAGGGTTAGAAAATGACAAATATAATAGTTTGGCAACTTTGCTAGACCCCAGATTCAAGATGCGATAATTTCATCCAGAGAACTATGAACTGATAATGAATATGCTATTTTTAGAATCAGTAAAAAGAAGTGACATTTCAGAGAGTACTAGCAGCAGTGAAGAAAAAAATTTGAATTATTATAACAGTCACAAGATCCTCATGCATCTCTCTGGAATTGCTTCGAAGAATTAGCTTCCACCCAGCCACGAGAGCGCGATGATCCTAAAAGGCCCATTTCTTTAGAATTAAATCGCTATTTAAAAGAAAATTTGTTGGCAAAAGACAAGAGTCCTTTCGTGTGGTGGGCATGGCACCAAACAAGATATCCAGAGCTGACATGTTTAGCACGAGTGTTTCTATGTGCACCTGCAAGCACCGTATATAGCGAGTGATTAATTTCGGAGGCTGGTAACGTCTCCGAAGAAAAAAGGAAAAGGCTGTTACCAGAACGTGCAGAGGACCTTGTGTTGCTGCATCATAATTTACCTTTATTAAGTTTTAAATATTGATTTTTTTCATTAATCTTCTCCTAATTTTGTCTCATTACTACTCATTCATTATCATAATTGAGATTGTCAAAGTTTTCTCAAACTAATAATAAATACTTTTTGATCAACACTGTTGTTTTAATTATATCTATCTACCAAAATATATTGCTTTATTTATTGCTTTAGTTATTCGGCCGAGTACAAGTATTAAAAAACCCGCCGAGTACGCCGAGTACCGAGTATTAACAGAGTACTCAGCCCATTTCTAGAAATTACATAACTTTGTATCGAAACGGAGTGACACTATTCCATGCTCCTTTGTTATCAAAATATTCATATGTATTTTTTTCTTATTTTAATATTTTTTACAGATTTATATATTCGATTACATCATGGATGGTTCACAAGTGGACCAAGTAGCTGCATGAACTAGATACTGGAGATGAAGAAGTGATTGAGAGTGAAGATAATGAAGTTCAGACAGAACCAGACTTGCGGGCCCCAGTCCGCGAGTCAGAATTCCGTGAATATGAAGAGGAAAAATTGAGTGAATCTGACGAAACATCAGGTTCACATGTTATTCCACTGCCGCAACAAGCAACCAGACGGCACGATGTAGTCTATAAATCAACAACCGCAAATGTTTGGCACAAAGAAGTTGCATCAGCAACGCGAACTCGACCCCAAAACATTAGGATAAGACCACCAGGCCCAAAAGGAGATGCAGCTAGGAATGCTAAGGATCCGTTATCCTGTTTTCAACTATTTTTCTCGAAAGATATCTTGAATCTTGGTAAGGTGCACTAATATATACATAAATAAAATAAAAGTCGATTTTTAATGAAACAGGGATTCGAAACCCACTGATGTAGTAGAAATGAGAGAATTTCTGGGCATATAATACGTCATGGGAGTGTCCCGAAATGGATGACGTAATACATAAAGGATTTTTGTAGTGTGTAGACTAACTACCTTGACAAAATATGCAAGCAGCAGTATAGTATTCGGCGTAACTGCTGTCGATGGCCGCTAGTAATATTTTTTGATTTGATAAACAATGTTGGAATCAATACTCTGGTAATCAACCAAATGAACGCCTCTTCCGAAAAAATTGTCAGACGTGACTTTTTGCTCGAATTGTACTTCAATTTAAAAAAAAACCGCTTTTGATTCGACAGTCATCAATTAAAAACACTTCCACTACAACTTAAATTCAGTATAGATGTTTGGGCAGCACAGTTCAAGAACCTCAAGAGTCTCAACATGATTTGACTTCAAAGATAGGACGAGTTGGCCGATGTGAATTCTGCTTGAGAGCCCAAAATCGGTAGACAAAAAAGTGGTGCAAGACTTACAATAAATGGAATTCTCCCAATCACCAAGCAGTGGTGTGTCCTAAGTGATACGAAACAAAGAAAATAGGAATGAAGTTCATTTTTAAGTTATAAAAAAAATTACGTTGATCTCAGAAGTGCCATTTATGTAACTTTTTGTTATATATTAACAAAATTTTTGATTCTTAATAATTTATCTAAAAATAAGGTTGTAAAACTCTGTAAAATAAAAATCTTTTCCATTACATTTGTTGTTTTAGTAAAATAATTAGGAATATACAAGTTATTGACATTTTAATGTGCCCTACTATAGTAGGCCACGCGTTTACTCAAGTAAGAAAAAGGTACGCGTGTACTGTAGAGTTAAAAATTAAGCTTTGGATCTTAAACTTTTTTTTATATTTTTTTAAAATTTGCTTTAAAAAAGTCTTAATACATCAACAGAAAATTTATTATATATTTGTGTACATTGTCTTATAATTTGTATCGTAAGTTTCATAAACATATCTTCCAATTAACAAAGACTTCTGTGTTCTCCGCAAACTTATACATTAGACGGTTCAAGCTTTATCTCATGATTCACTCTACTCATTTTAATTAAAGATAGCATATTTATGTTAAGCTAATATCTGCTCAATTATAAAGTTGTAGTTGAAATCCGTGTTGGTATTTTCTCGTGACGTGAGGTAAAAAACAGTTTGACAAATATCAATTCTAAACTTCGAGTTCCATTACTTAATTCTAGCAGACTGAGCCAATTTTCCCAAAATAAATTCAATGTGTAGAATCTTCGACCCTTACGAATTCATAATAATATACTTCGTTCATATATAATTACATAGGTACTTCGATTGTTTACAATCTTATTAATTTGGTATATGTTTTTGGTTTGAAGTTTTGTTACTTAGAACCTAATTTTAATTTTATGAACTATGCCATTGGTTCAACCAAAATATTAATACACGAGTAGGTATGTTTAAACTTTTCAGGTAAAATTGCAAAAGATAAAACCGATCAAGTGCAAGTATGATATTTTTAAAAAGAAAACATAGTAACTACGAAAACAGCACTAAGAAAATACGAAACAGAACTAAGGAACAATTAACGTATATAATAAATTAACTAATAAAGGAACTAAGATTAAGAATTACTCTAAATAAAATTATTCAGTAATTCTTTTGACATTTTTGGGTCACAAGGTACTGTTGGCGACGCGCCTATAAGAATATTTCAATTTATTAGTTAACCGATTACGAATAGCTTCTAAAAAGCAAGTTATCGAGCAATAATATTCTAATACGAAAATGCTTAGTTGAATCTTAAAGAAATATCGAATTAATGATATGAAGGTCTTGGGTTCGACTCCCAGGCCGGAACAGTTTATCGTTTTCCTAGTAATATTTTCTTAATAAATTCATATAGGGAATTTTTAAGATACAAATTATGTTACCGGATTTGTTCCCAGGTTGAAATCATCTTTCCAATGATGTTAATTTAAAGAAATATTAAAATAAAGTTTGAGACCGGATTTGTTCCCCGGTCGAGATAATCGCTGTGCATAAGTAGAATCAATGGAAATTAATTGCATAAGTATTGTCTCATGTAAGTTTAATATGTTTTGTATGAAAACAAATGCCTATTTTCAATGTATTGATTCATGAAATATTTTGTCTGTTATCTGATAAGAGACATGATAACTGATAAGAATCTGATTAGAAATAGTTTCCTACAGTTTGAGAACTATGTAGAAGCATTTATTCACCTATTATTGTTGATATTAGACTTTCCATTTTTTCTGATAGTCGATAGCCGTGCAAAAGTAAGTTGTTCAAATAGTGTGAGATCATAGACGCACGCTAGCCACGCACGAGGCCAAATATGTAAAAAATTAAATATTTGTAATTTCAGCAATTTATGTATGTAATGACTTGTAAAACATCTCACATTGATTGTACGTATAAAAAAGGTGAATTCTGTGTTATTTTTATGTGAAAATTCCTGTGAATAAGTGAAATAATGATAGTTTTGTATAAGAAATTTAAAAGTGTTTTAATAGTGAAATGTATAGAGAAAATGTAAATTAAACTGTTGTGTTGGTTAAGATATGTATAATTTCAAGTGGAAAACATTGTTTTAACTTTCTATGTTAAATATTTAAGAAATTTCAACTTGTTCAATGTGAGTAAAATAGGCACATTTTGTTTAATAAATAAAAGGTTTTTTTGTGATATGAAAATGTAACGTATATCGTAGTAAAGATATTTTTTTGTGCTATCTTTATAAGTAAATTGTATAAATGTATGTCTTATACAAAATAAATAATTGAGAAAACCGTGAGAGAGTGATAGTACAAATTGATGTAATTAAGTTGCGCGAGCGCGCAAATGGCGCGGCTCACTTTCACGTATAGCTCAGGGGTAGCTCAGTAAACGAGTTTTCTTGCAATTCGTCATCAAAAGGATCTCCTAGGTGTGCGTCGCTTGCAGTTATACAGTGGCTGCAAATGACCGCCGGTACGACATACTCCGCCGAACGTTGAGTCCCGTGATTCCGTGAGGCGTCGAGGTCACCGGCCCCTAGGTGATTCTTGGCACTTTATGCGTTTCGTGCATCCTGTGCCTAGTCGCGTATAAAGTGCCACCGTTGCACTTCCCCCAACCCTTTTGGTGTACAAAAGGGGTAGGCAGTGCCCAAAGTGTTGATAGCCATAAAATTTTTACCACCATACTATAGATAGGGCCTTTTAGAGTTCGACTGACGTTGTTAGGATTAGTAACATGTCAGGTAGGGATAAGGGGGAGCCACCCCCTTCAATAAGAAAACCACCAGACAAAAGAAAAGGTGTGTTGGATCGACCACTGGTTGTGAGGGATCTGTCGAACCCGGAACGCACGAGGGTCGTGTCCTCCTTTTCACAGATCCCCCAACGAAAACCCGTCTCGCCACGGAAAGAGCCCGCACCGGGTGTTGCGCTCACGCCGGCCGTATCTGAGCATACGGCCAGGCAAGACCATCGCCCCTGCTGCAGCGGGCAGTGAAAACGGCTAGACGCCATACACCTCCGGAGACTGAAGCCTCTCTGTTTGAAAAGAGGCAAAGGATTGGCTCCCAACTGTCCTCCGATGAAGCACCGTCCACATCGGAGGAGGATGATGATTACCACCATCGGGTGACGCAGAAGAAGGTGTTAAGATCACCACCTAAATCACCATCTCCACCGCAACTCCCCTCCGCTCCATATCGCCGGACCGACGAAGCCGAGACTCGGCCCAGTATGAGCAGGGGTGTGAAGAATCCTACAGTTGGGGGTCCACCACATATGCCACCCTCGCTGCATCCGCCGGCCGGTCCTCTCCGGCGGCAACGACCAATCCGTCCGGGCTTCCACAGGACGATGGCCAACGGCCATCTACCAGTTATGCCCATATGGTAGCTGCACCAGCAGTACCGCGACCACCTCCGGCGGCAGTGCCAACTGAGAAGCCTGCCGACCAAGATAAGACCCGCTAACCGCCCATAGTGGCAGAATGCCTACCGGATTGGACGAGGCATTTTAAGGAGCTCAATAGAATGTTGGGCCACCCCTTAAATGCCCGTCCATTCGGGAAAGGCGTGAGATTCACTCCGCAAAGCGCGAACGAATTCAGGACAGTCCAACGCTACATGATCGAGCTGACTAAGGAAGTATCAACATTATCGTGGTACTGCTATACCCCGGAGGAGGACAAGCCCACTAAAGTGGGCATCCGGGGTCTACCAATGGGCACGGGCACCAAAGACATAGAGGAGGCTTATAGGGCAAAAGGCTTCCCCGTCAAATATGTCAAAGCTATCCCACCGCGTAGAAGCAGACCTGGCTGCATCTACTTTGCCCGGTCGAACTGGGCACCTGAGCCTGGAGCAGCTCCAAAAATTATACAAAATCGACGAACTCCTCTTTATGAGAGGAGTAGTCATCGAGGCCTGGCAAAGGAAAGCAGGACCGGCTCAATGCCACCACTGCCAGGCCTTCGGACATGCATCCGCAAACTGCTTCAGGCCAGTGAGACGTGTGCGCTGTGCCGGGGAGCACATTGCAAGCCTTTGCCCACGGGGTAGAGAGGAACAACCTACATGTGCCAACTGTGGTAAAAACCACACGGCAAATGACCGCCGCTGTCCAGTCCTGAGGAGGACTGCTAGGAGGCAGGGGATAACTTTGCCGGGGCTACTTCCGGAGGCCCCTAAAAAGACCCCCCAGAGTCGCCCAAAAGCTGTAACCATTCAGCAAGACGGGTGGGCTACCATCACTGGGAAGGGCAGGCAAGCAGCCCCCCCCCCCACCCGTAACACCTAAAGAAACGGTGGAACCCACGGAGATAAGGGCAACCACCGGGGCGACTCTACAGCCCCCCGCCAATCTTGCCACAGAACGGCAACCCTCCAAGAAGAGGATGGAGAGGAGCAGGAAGAAGTCGCAGCCTCCTCAGGCTGTCACCTCTACCCCGACACCAACTGCACCAGTAGCCTCTCAGGCGCAGATTACTAGGGAGAGAACCAGGAGCATGGGTAGAGTGCCAGAAAGGGCTGAACACAGAGCCCGCTCTACTGGAAGAGCGCAACCCACCCAAATGCACAGTGAGCAAACCCAGGACACCCAACACCCGAGACAATTGCCAACGCCTTCCTATAGGAAAACACCCACCACCGGCCTCGAAACAGCAGACGCAATCCAGCGTCTGGTTGGTATTGCCATCGAGGTCGGCATGCAGGTCCTGGCAGACATCAGGACCGGGACAGACCCAATTACAGCCATCATGAAGGCGCTGGCAAACCTCCTAGCCCGGCACTATGGAGGAGAGTAACCTGCGCCTCCTATACTGGAACCCGGACGGTATACAGCAGAAGCTGCATGAACTCCGCACAGTTGCCCAGCAACAGGATCTGCACATCATCTTGCTGGGAGAGACGAAGCTCAACCCAAGAACGCACATAAAGCTGCCCAACTACCACCTATACAGAAGGGACGAGGTCACTGCTCAAGGGGCTGCCTATAGAGGGACGGCAGTACTGGTGAGGAGGGACATCGTCCACCAGGAACTGGAATTACCATCATACCAATCAATGCGTTCTATCGGCATAAAAATGGAGGCGGCGGGCGAGGAACTTAGCATCTACGCAGCATACCACCCGCCAGGGACTCCATTTTGCCCCTCAGACATCCGGACAATAATGGAAGGCGACACGCCCACAATCGTCGCCGGGGACCTAAACGCCAAATGCCCGGCGTGGGGTTCCAGAGTGATCACCCCGCCGGGTCGTGAACTTTATGAAGATGCAGAAAACAACAACTATGACGTTTTAGGTCCCGAGGAACCAACGCACATCCCGTCCAACCCACGGCAGTATCCGGATGTATTGGACATCGTGCTCTCCAGGAACATCAACTACCCAGTAGTGGTAGAGGTGCTATACGACCTGAGCTCACAGCACCTCCCGATTCTGATAACCCTTGGTACAAAGGCAGTGACTAGCCGCCCAGAGCAACCAAGACACGTGTCGACTGGAGGCGCTATGCACAACACCTGCCTATAAGCACAGCGGACGACGTAGAGGCCGCAGCTATTAGAATTAGTAAAAACATCCAAGAGGCCCTCAACGCGGCCTCTACGATCGTCCCGATAACAGCAAGGCGTGACGATCTGCCGCGTGAGATAAGCGTGCAGATCAAGCGCAAAAGAGCGCTAAGAAAGCTCTGGGCGCGTACTCGCTGTCCTAGATTAAAAGCGCAATTAAACACCGTATCGGAGGAGCTGTCGGTGGCAGTCCAGGCCTACAGAGGGGAGGCCTGGGAGCGGCGCATATGGAAGGCGGATGAGCATGATGCGTCGCTCTATAAACTGAACCGACAGCTAACAAAAACTAGACCTCCCGTTTGCCCACTGACCAACAGTGTGGGCGAACGTTGCTATGATGCCAAGGGCAGAGCGGATATCCTGGGAGAGTACTTCGAGGGGCAATTTATGCCGAACCCAGCGAGTGCGGAGTTCATGGAGCTTCATGCCCGGAAGGAAAGTCGCGTACAGGAGTTCCTGTCGTCGCCCGCGCCACCTCTTGCAGGAGAGTGGTTCATCTCCCCCGCTGAACTGCGGAGGACAGTAACCCGCCTGCAACCGAGGAAGGCGCCTGGGCACGATAGGATTACCAACGCTGCACTCCGACAGCTGCCCAATAAAGTCCTAGTAGAGATTGGTCGACTCTACAATGGGATATTGCGGACATCCCACTTCCCGGAGGAATGGAAAAAAGGCAAAATTATCGTCTTGCCGAAACCCGGGAAGGACAGGCGTAAAGCTTCCAGCTACAGGCCGATTACGCTATTACCACACATAGCTAAACTGTTCGAAAGATTGCTGCTAAGACGTCTCCGTCCGTGCATCCAACTTCGGGCGGAGCAGCACGGATTCAGGAGGGGTCACTCTACAGTCACACAGCTGACTAGAGTGCTGCACCTGCTTGCGGCAGAGTACAATCGCGGCCGCATATCGTTGGGCGTCTTTCTCGACATCGAGAAGGCGTTCGACCGGGTGTGGCACTCCGGATTATTATATAAACTACACGAGCAGACCAGTGTCCCCCCTGCTATGTTGCGGTTAATGGCGTCTTTCCTGGAAGACAGGAAGTTTTATGTCTGCATAGAGAACGCCGAGTCCGCAACAAAATCCATCAGAGCCGGCGTTCCACAGGGCAGCTGTTTGTCTCCAGTCCTGTACGCGGCTTATACTAACGATATACCTACATTGGCAGGCAGGCTGCAAGAATGGGAGGACGACGTTGAGCTGGCGCTATATGTGGACGATAGCGCCTATTTCACCTCGTCCAGAAGAGCCCATATAGCCACTGCCAAAATGCAGGGTCTGCTGGACCTGCTGCCACCTTGGCTAAATGAGTGGAGGATGGTTGTCAATGTTGGTAAGACAACCGCTCTGCTCACTCGTCGCCTCAGGAATTTACCACCACCATTGACGCTCAACGGCCAGGAGATAGCGTATGAGAAGGCCGTGACTTACCTTGGGTGCCGGATCGACCGGGCGCTGCGCATGACTGCGCACGTCGACTTCGTCGTCCGCAAAGCCAGATGTGCGCGGGCGATGCTCCGTCCGGTCCTGGCATCCAAATTACCACTGAAGACAAAGATCCGGATATACAAGATGTATATCCGGACTATTACCACCTACGCTGCTCCGGCCTGGTATGCGCTCCTGAGCACAACCCAGAGGCGGCGACTGCAGGCTCAGCAGAATCTGACATTAAGGACGATTGTCGGAGCAGGTCGTTACGTCCGGAACGACGTAATAGCGGCCGACTTAAAAGTCGAGAGCATCACCGACTTCGTGGCCCGGATGGCGCGCGGCATGTTCGACCGTGCTGACAACGGGCCACACGAACATCTCAACGGCTTTGCGCCGTTGCACACTCGGCCACCGGACGGGCCTCTTCCAAGAGAACTCCTCTCTATATCGATTAGAGAGTCGAGTAACAACCCACAATGCCGCTGAAAGGCCAACTTTGACTTTCAACCGGATAAAGTTCGGAAGTTCGGGAATCAAACCAGCAGTCAATAAGAAGAAGAAAGAAAAAGTGTAGGGAAGTGATAGGGAAAAGTGATTACTCTCTCACGGAACGGTTTGAAGATAATTGTGTTAACTGTTTTATTCCCAAGAAATTCATCCCTCAAAATTATACAGTCCACATCGAAGAATTAAGGCGTTGGGACCGGGACGACTTCGGAAGACTCGTAATCCCCGCCTGAACCTATTTTCTGAAAAGGAAGAGGTTATCGCCCTTGTGTGTTACTCCGTTTGCGGAGATCACATAAGTTGTTCCCGAACCCAACGTAGGCGTGATAGGAGGTCGGATCGAGAGAAGCCTCGATTCCTCCCTTCTGTTTCTTAGTTGAACGTTTACAAAGCTGAGTTTCCTTTTCAGGTACCTACTACCTAAAGCGACAAAAATATAGAAGTTACATATATTTTAAATCATTATATAAAGCCATTTTGAATAATGATCGACTTTAATTATAATGAATATCCGAAATTATGACACAAGAATCAAAATGTTAGTACATTGTCACCCTTGAGGAATAAGATCGCTTCGTTTCCAGTAAAAAAGGTCCGGTTCTCTACACTTATCATATGAAACACGGCAGCATTGAAATGCTATTTTACGTTGGTATTCTCTGATAACGTGTTCCCGTCAAGCTGGCCAATTTGTGCTACAACCATAATATAAGCTACAGCATGGCTCTATCACCTGAAAAAAGTAAATAGTAAATACTTTATATATAAATTGAAAGAACTTCTGTAACTTTGAAAAGACAGATGCTTATTCTTAAAAAACAATGCAACCTTTCGCGTTTGTCCTACTTTACATCACAACATATTTCAAAAAATACATACAAAGTTTACATTACTATTGATGTTATTCCGCTTTTGTAATACAAATATCTGTAACAACTATGCACACGTAAAGAGAAAAAATTCCACCTTATTGCATCACCGGATGCAGATGGGATAAAGGTAACGGAATATTTCAACTGAATTACTAAATTACATTGTGTGACGCCTCGCTGGCCCTGTTGCTACCCCGTCGCGTCCCGCCCGCTGTCGGCTTTAGAAATTAGAGCTCGTCGTTTTAAAATCAGCTTGCGGGTTCAATGAAATAAATTATGAAGTTTTCTACTATTGCTTATACTTAAATATTTGCATGTACATTGTACATAAATGTAAAATTATTGTATAAAAGGACTATTATGTAAAAATATCCTAATTGCTTCTGGGTTGTAATAGGTATAATATCTATAAATTCATTCAAGTATCAGAATTGACTGAGGAATTGTTCGGACTAATTCCAGCCGCACAATTTCACCATCGTACATCGCGACTAAACTCGCGATACCATCCATACCATCTGGATGACTGGCTGTCCACCACCGTGCGATTTAAAAGTAGTATTCTTCCTCGCACAAGTTCTTTGTGGAATCGACTACCACCAGAGATTTAACTGACATTTAACTTTAACCTTAACTTTTAATTTTAACTGACTACTTAAGGACCTTCAAGGAAAGACACTCCCCTGGTGGTGCAGTTGTTCATTTGCGTGTAATCACTTACCATCAGGTGAATCGTATGCTCATTTGCCACCTCTCCTATAAAAAAAAGAATTCATAGTTACAGAGTCAATTGTGTTGGAAGGGACAGCAGACAGACAAAAATTAAAAAAAATAAATATAATTTTGGCTATATCGATAAAGAAGTATAACGCAATTAAATTTAAAATCATTGAATGTAGATTTAGCCTAGGAACAGTTTTATTATACTAGGCTGCACTAAAAGTATCGGGAATGGAATATTTCCGCTGTTCCTGTCATATCATAAAATCTTTTTAATTGAAAACACCTTGGTTTTAAAATCGAATACCGTTTATTTATTTAAAAAAAGATTCTCGGTCTTGTCACAAGGTTTTGTCAAAGTTGTTTAGTCGTTGAGAAAATGGAATTGACTTGAGAAAATTTAAGAGCGATGATTTATTATGACTTTCGAAGTGGTTTAACACAAAAACAGTGTGTTGACCGGATGATTTCTGCATTTGGTAATGAAGCCACATCCAAAACCACAATTTATCGCTGGTTTGCTGAATTTCAACGTGGACGTGTCAAGCTCAGTGATGATCCCCATCAAGGTCGTCCAAAAACTGCAATCACCCAAGAAAAAGTTGATGCTGTGCGTAAGCTGATTGAGGAAGATCGACATGTGAGATATCGCGAAATTCTTGCAATTTTAGATATTGGCATGAGTCAAATACAAATAATTTTGCATGAACAATTAGGTGTAAAAAAGTTGTTTTCCCGATTCGCCGCATTCGCTCTGTGAAGAGCAAAAAGCGGCTCGCGTTACTTGGTGCGTCAGAACTCTCGAAATATTCCACGCAGGATCCTCAAATGCTGTATACAACATCGTATCAGGTGACGAATCCTGGATATACGCGTACGAACCCGAAACAAAAAACCAGTCACAAGTTTGGGTGTTCGAAAATGAGTTAAAGCCAACAAAAATTGTTCTTTCACAGAGTGTTGCAAAAAAAGTGGTGGCCACGTTTGTCTCCAAAACCGGTGCATTAATGCAGAATGGTATGCTAGCATTTGTTAGCCACAGGTCGTTTCTGAACTCCGTAAAGAGAACTGCAACCGCCGCATCATCCTCCATCACGACAATGCGAGTTCTCACACCGCACACAGAACAAAAGAGTTTTTAGAGCAAGAAAACATAGAATTATTTAAACCATCCACCGTACAGCCCCGAACAAAGCCCTAATGATTTCTATACTTTCCCTAAAATAAAGAATAAATTGCGTGGACAGAGATTTTTATCACCTGAAGAAGGTGTGTATGCCTACAAAACGGCCATTTTGGAGACCCCAACTTCCGAATGGAATGGTTGCTTCAATGATTGGTTCCATCGTATGGAAAAATGTGTCAAATTTCGCAGAGAATACTTCGAAAGGCAATAAATACATTTTTAAATAGTAATATTGTGTCACTTCCTTGATTCCCGAAATTTTCAGTGCTCGTAGTTTAGATAGAAGATACAAATATAGATATTAGTAGTTGCAATACTTGAAACACGTGTGACGGTGTGACGAACTGGCGAATCGCCTTGACACCGCGACCACAGAATAAATAACAGCCACGACCCACTATTATGTTTTGTATGACATACATAATATGTTTGGTGAAATTATTTAAGTACCTATTAGCACCTTTTAAATTTTTGTAGAACACATGGGATTACTTTACCACGTTTTTATTTGTAGAACACATGGGATTACTTTACCACGTTTTTATTAAGTCACTTTCTTATGTGTCAGTGTGTCGTTCCGAGTAGAATCTTGCAACTTAAATTTCGAGCACTTCCCGATGAGCTACAGGCTTGAAACTTTGAACATAGCTCAGAATCGAATGACAATGTAGGAATATGAATTTGTTAATTTTTTTTAGCCAAAATAAAAAAAATCAAGTTTTTTTTGTTTAAAAATTATTTCTAATCCCAGTAAGTAAATAATCGAAAAATTATTGAATTTTAAGTAGATACTTATGTTAATTAAAATTGAAGAAAAAAACGAATGCAGATAAATGACTTTACACTCAGACAAAATACTTTTTATTTTGTCTGAGACTTTACATTGTACAGTGAAAATGTTGTTGTCCCACATTGTTAACAACCGAACAGAAAATTTTTTCTTCAATTTAGCAAGAAATAATCTTCCGTTTTACATGGGCTTTTTCCATCACATTACTTATTGATTAGGTATACAGGAGCAAACGACTCGAACCTTTGCTCCTATTATCCATTCCTGGTGCTGGTTTTGCTTAAAGTATTTTTGAGCCTTTTAATTAAAAAATAAACCTTTTATTTTAAATTTTTTGTCTTCCGATCTGGCAAACCTAGGTGTAATGGACTGGTAATGCATTTTTTACTCTACTATTACACTGCAATTACCTACTTTTACTACTACTTCGATAATATCGTTTATTTTGTAATTATTTTCTAATTTTCGTTATCACTGTGTGTGACCGACGAAAGTATAATAAATGTAGTAACAACAAAATATAAAATAATTAAATTATTTTTCTACCTAAAGAATCACTCAGATGACATAGATATTAAAATAATCATTACATAATTTGACTCAGTGGACCCCGGGTCCATGCTCAAAAGTGTCGGCATATGCGTAGATAAACGATCTACTCATATATCTACTCATTTGGTGTCGGAGCCAGCAGAAACCGTTGAGTTTACAAAAGTAAAAGCTTCTCATAGCTAACCTACGTTTAACCATTAACAATTTGTGCCAGGTTTCAGAAATCTGACGTATATGAATGAATCAGTATACTTGTATATGTGTAGATAGGTACGTTGATGGTTTTCAAGGAGTAGAAGGTGCCGGAAAGGAAAAAAGTAGAACTATCTTATCTAAAAAAAGTAATTAGATGCCATCAAAACATAACTTGTAAAAAACCAAGTCTTACAGTTCAGTTCTTCAACAATAAAAAGTTGTGAGATCCATGTAATACCAAGTCGGTTAACTTAATTTTATTACTTCATTTTTGTTTATTATATTATATCTTTTTGTTGTCTGTTTTAAGTTACTACGTAGTTAGCTAACCTAACAATATTTTATAGTGACCATATCAATGTTAAATATCTCATATGTTTTATATAGATTGTCTTGGCAATCGCACTAAGCAATCTTATTTAATATAATATGCAACTTGTGATATACATTAAGTTTTCTTGCGATGGCCAAGTCAATCTATTCATTTGAAATATAAAAGATTTTTAACATTGATATAGTCGCTATAAAATGTTGTTAGGTTAGCTAATTACGTAGTAACTTAAAACAGAAGTACCCTTAAGTAGGGACTGAATAAGTTGACCGACTTGGTATTACATGGATCTCACAACTTTTATGGTACTAGAAGAACTGAATTGCGAGACTTGGTTTTTTTACAAGTTATGTTTTGATGGCATGATATATTTTCTGTAAGGAGTATTAATATTTAGTCATTTAAAAGTAATATTTTGCTCAGATACATAGTACATAGTACTTTATTTAAATTCATATTAATAGTAAAAAAAAATAACCATACCGATAATTTTCGCTAGAAGCTGCATAACGTGAAAATAGTGTGGCATCAACTCGAGTTAATTGACTGATAAATTGTCGCAAGTAAAATTGAACAGTTTGTGACGACAATATGGTTTGAATTAGGATGTTATAGTTTTTTTTTTACATTTCTATACCCACATGTACGTATAACGCTTGTATATGTTGACTCGGGACAAATTTTTCGTTAATTTTGTTCTAGACTCGCCATTCATTTAGTAGTAGTTCAATGCTGCCGGGTGATTAGGTCATCTAATTAGTAAAGTAATAAGTTATTTTATAATGTCCTAGTGTAAAAATAGTATTTAACGATAATTCTGTGAAACGCTGAGACAACATAAGATGTCTTAACGTACAAATAAAGATTATTAAATATCTTCCTGACCTTCTAGAATCTTAAAATGTCTGAATCTTGAACTAGTGCTCGGTAAATAGTGCGATATTGAAAGTTAGGAATGTATGGTTGTGTTTTACATAGGTATATCTGATTTCGATCCAGATAGAAGAGCTAATTTTATACATTAAACCAAATTTATATCAATTAAACTTTTTTAAGATATCTTAATACTGACACAGAATAAGTACCTAATAGTAGAATACCCATTGAACTAGCTCAGCGAAATCCGTGATTCAAATGTGCTAAAATGAAGAGTATAACGTTTCCTCTTTTTTCATATGATAAGGGTGTCACCCTTATCATATGAAAAAAAGAGGGAAACGAGCACACAGTCCACCTAATGGTAAGTGTGGCTCATAGACATCTACATTTATCTTCTATTAAGTATCAAAATGCAAATGCAATGCCACCCGTGAGGACTAAGATGGAATGCCTCGTTTCCAGTAAAAAAGGTCTCCGGTTTTCTACACTCACCATACGAAACACAACAGCATTAAGCTGCTATTTTACGCTGGTATTCTGTGAGAGCGTGGTCCTACCCCGGTCAAACCGACCCATTCGTGCTGCAACCACAATATAGCTGCAACATGGCTCTACTACGTAAAAATAGCAAGTTAAAGTGAAGAGCAATTTATGTAAAACAATTATAATTTTTAAACTATTTCTATGCATTAAATATTTTATGTATGGTATGTAAAACATCGCACACTTCATATTTAACATATTTAATAACCTTATTTGAACTACACAATTACACTAGAAGTTTCTCTTGTATCGTGTGGACAGTTTACAAACATAAATTGCACAAGGATAAACATCCAGACCCGGGAAGATTATTTGTAGGCCATATAAATAGGTACTCATTCCGTGCGCGATTCGAACCCGCGACACCCAGCACAGCAACTCATTTCTGAGCCACTGCGCAATGGAGCCGTCAAAATTATATTTAATAATGAAGTGTTATGTGTTTCGTAAATTTCTTATCTTATCGTCATAACGTAGCGGTTATGAAATAAAACTTATTCTTTATAAAAGTATGCTTTATAGAAACGCTCGACCACACTCACAAAAAATTCCAGTATGAAATAGCACCATCATTCTGCTGCATCTACACTCTCACACCATCTACACATCATCCAGCAAGGAAAAGGTTTCTCATATATAATTACGTCTCGTAATATACAATATGTATCAAAACCCCCGTGGTTTCCCTTAAGTGCGTTATCAGAATCAGAACTGAAACGTATATACATATTTTTTTTTCAGATTGCACAGATTGTAGGTATGTGTTTTTGTTCAGAATCAGTATTTAAACTTATAGAAATAAAGTTTGAACACTGGTTCTATTTACGCACTTAACGGGATCCACATGGTTTTGTTACACACACACACACACACACACACACACACACACACACACGTGTGTGTGTGTGTGTGTGTGTGTGCCCTTGACATATTTACATACAAGTAGCCAGGTCGAGAAAAACGCAATACATCGTTTAACCTCAAACAGATCCCATATACAACGGATCAAACGTCCTTATATTGCACTTTGTTTATTTTTCTTTTTTATCGTACGATCGTACAAAAAACAACAAGATAAGACAGATTGTGCTAAATGAAATGACTTAGTTCAATCGGCCTCAATGACATCACATATTAAATGAGCCACAACTGAGTGCTACGTCGCGGCCGATCGCTGTCGACTGTTCCAATCTGACCTCGGTTGCAGCACGTCTTATACCGACAACATTTAAAATACGCTAAATAACGAAAAAATGGGCACGTATATTGTTGGTTTAATTTGCGCCGTCATCCTGGTAAGTTTGCACACTTTTTCACATGAATGCTTTTATTCCGATTGGTTATACTCTCGATTGTCGTGAACAACCGCAGGTAACTACAACGATTTATTGTTCGCAGGCGGTATTTATAACTGCGTGGATAGCGTATTGCATGTTTTGCAGAGAGAGACACAAACCAGAATATTACCAAAACAATATCGACGATTTGCGGCGTCGAAATTTCGAGATTGCGCAGGAGCAAGACGATCAAATCAAGAAAGAAATAACCGCCGGCATTTTTATTTTGCCGTCGCGTCATAAGCACCACGACGATGATTACGTAAGCAGACCTGATTATCCGGAAAGTCCAGCCCCGCGCTTGCAACCGAGTACCGAGAGGCTTATAGACATTCTAAATGACAGCCCGGACGATGTCCACAAAACTGTCAGCTTCGATTTGGATTCATCAGAGCGCTACTGTAGCGATGTTTAATTATTATTATGTTATTTACCAAAACTTTTCTGTTCTCTTGTACAATTTTATTAATATAATTTCACATATGTACCCACCAAATTTTGCAATAAATACCTTTGTTCATTGTGTTGTTTGTATATTTGCTGTGGTGTGCTTTTTATACAAATATTGCAAACAGAAAACGTTTATTTGCCAATCAAGCATTAACACAACATATTTGTAATATAAACCGTACAATGGAGAAGGTATTTTAATCATAAAATATTACTAATCGTTATGCAATAATACTTATAAAAAAGTGGTATAAGTAAAAATTTTGACAACCGACTTTAATACGACCGAATCAATGTATTCGAAGAACACGAGAAGCACCTTTTTCATATAAAAAAGAATCATCCAAATCGGTTTACCCAGAGAAAAAATATGAGGTACCACACTTAAAAATAAAATACAGTCACATTGAATACCTCCCCTTTTTGAAGTCAGAAAAAAACACAAATTCGAAGAAAAATAAATAAAAAGAATTAGCCCAGTAGCTAAACGTTTGGCTGTGGTACTTCAAACCGGTACGAATCTCGTAAGAAACATATTGTTTGTAATGTATTTATTTCTATATTTTAACTTTATTGTTTAAACCCTGACAAGTATCACAAGGTAAATGATTTCATGTATTCTCTCCCAGGCAACACTGTGCTCAAAAAAACTGTCTCATATTCATAATCACTCATCATTACAGTCTTTCACCAGTCCACTGTTGGACATAGGTCTCCCTCAAGGAATGCCACCAAGCTCGGTCCTGATCTACCCGCTGGATGCACTTTCTACTTCTCTAACTAGGTCGTCATTCGAAGTAGTAAGGGGCCGTCCAGCACTTACCGGTATGAGGCTGCTACTCGTGAACCTTTCTTCCCCAACGGTTGTCGGTTCTTCGAGCTATATGGCCGGATCAATGCCACTTCATTTTTCTGATACGCTGGGAAAGGTCAGTGACTCTGGTTCTTCTGTGGGTGTCCTCATTTTTAAGTCTATCTCGCAGAACAACTTTTTTATTCGTGGTAGAGCAATTTACTTATTTATTTAAAAAAAAAAACCAACAGCGATTTAACAATCTTAAGGACTTAAAGTATACAGCTTAAGTGTAAGGCCTATTAAAGGTTTTTTCAGTTATATAAACAAAATATATTATGGACGGTACAATTTAACTATTCTTTGGATTTATTATAATATGTATGTACTAATCTAATTATATATATATATATATATATATATATATATATATATATATATATATATATATATATATATATATATATATATATAGCAACAGCAACACAAGGTGCGCTTTTCTCTGCAGCCTCAATGACTGCGCAACGGACTCCCCCGAGTCCGATACGCGAAGGACATGGGACATCAGGGGAAGAAAACGAGTACTCGCGAAGCATCTGATTTCCGACCCCACTGGTGGATCTGGTCGATGGCTCCACCACCAACCAAGTTCCGGCTGCGGAGGGTAGGGAGAGCGGGGCCTAGCAATACCGTCACTCCTCTCCCTCCGCATCAGCCCTCACCAGAGTCGCGGAGGATAGGCCGATTGGCGCATCGTCATACCAACACTCCTCTTCCTCCGCGACTCTACCCCGGCTGCGGCGGTAGAAGGAGAGGATAACCCTCTCGTCCACGAATCACACTCGAAGTGGGCTCGGAGGCATTTAATCCTAGTCTTCAGAGGTTACAATGCAACTGCACTTTGATTCATGATCGTGGATAGATGGAGATATCTATGGACCGCGGCGTCCACTTACCATCATGTGGACTGTGTTCTTTTGTCACCTTTATTCTATAAAAAAGCATAGGCTGGACTTAAAGACTGATACGAAACAGAATAGTTGTGAGAGTGAGGTCCCTTTCCAGTTGAGCCGACCCAGTTGCAGCGTGACTCTTCAACGTGGCATTTCACACTCTTGATTTGTGTCCTACGAGCACTTAACCCTAGGGTTAAGTGCTCGTAGTTTGTTTCCCACTGTCTTACCACACCCACGGGATAATATGGGGTGGCAGATATTCTACACATATCATAGAATAAATAATAATACTAATAATTAGTGATAGGTGCATTAAATAAAACATTATATGAAAATAATAAATTTAATAAACGCGATTTAAAGTGACTAAACAATAAATCATTTAAATATATATATATATATATATATATATATATATATATATATATATATATATATATATATTTGTTAAAAAAACAGTTAAATGTTATTTATATGCCATTAGCAGATTTTTAGGCCGCAGTAGAGTACAAATATAGAGTTAATCGATATGACATGTAAATTTTCATCCACTGAATCATGTTTGATGTTGTAACGGTCATTGACAAAGATATTTTTGACACCATCTACTTTCTGCCTGTACTCTTCTCTGTTGGTTTAATCGCGGCGGCAGCATCGTCGACTACCTTGCCTGCTGCCTTTTTCGCATCAGCAGCAGCAGTTTTTGCATCCTCCGCGACGTCACGCTTTAGTCTATTTCCTTCCGATGGAAATGCAGCTGCGGCTACCACAAGCAGCTGAAAATATACATCGAAATTACCGTATAATAATAATAATAATAATAATAATAACTATCACACAACGCCATGTAGTCCCAAGCTAAGCAGAGTTTGTGTTATGGGTACTAGACAACTGATAAACATACTTATATATTTCCAAATACGTAAATATTATAGATAAATTACACCCAGACACAGAACAAATGATCGTGCTCATCACACAAACATTTGTCCTGGGTGGGAATCGAACCCACGACCTCCGGCATAGCAGTCAGGGTCACTAACCACAAGACCAACAGGCCTGTGCCATAATGAAAAAGGGAAAACGATAATTTTATTACAATTACATTCATACATAAACACTCACGCCTGTCACCTAGAGGGGTAGGCAGGCAGAGAATACGGACTTCCATTTGGTACGATCCTGACACACCTCTCTCGCCTTCTTTACATTCATATATCATTGGTTAAAGGTACTTTTAATCTGGCCCATTTTCAATATATCGCACATGTGGTCGATAAACCTTCGTCAAGGGCGTCCCTTCCCAACTCTACCGTACACATCTGCAATATAAATTTGCTTTCTCACTCTTTCATTATTCTTTCTCATGACCAAACCGCCGAAGCATTCCTTTCACTCGTTTCCAATCACACGTTTCTCTTATCACACAATTTCTCACCTTGTCATTCAACAGCCACAGCACACTCCTTAATGACCGCATTGCTATAGCATTTATTCTATTCTCGTGCTTCTTCTGCCACACCCAACTTTCACTACCATACATTAAAGTACATATTAGAATGAAAAATATCAAATCATATTTAAACATGGCTGGTGTATAATGGAATACAATATATCCCTTATATATATCCTTGGATCCTCCGTCAATCTTTCTCTCTCTACACCTTTGCACTCTTCTTCCTTTTTCAAGAAATCCTCGACCGTAACTGCTGTGCGATTGTGGAAAACTTTACCTCTCCATATTCGTCTTGCTAAATCTCTTCACTCTTCGTCTTGTTAAATCATATTATTTACAACGCTAATAGATAAATTACTTTACCTTTCTCGTACTCTTTTAATTTAATCTACTCAAAGGTATTATTATATTTTTAATTATTATTTTGTATGCCCCATTCTTTCAACTTTTGTTTGCATCATTTCTCTACGCAAAAGTTGTCTGGAAGAAATCACTAAGACCGCCTATTGTACATATTTTAATTTAGTTTTAAATATACTTGATGTTTCTGTATTGTGGTGTACAAAAAAGAATAAATAAATAAATAAATAAGTATATATATATATAATAAGATTCATAAAGTCAACAAAATGGTAAAGATGTAATAGTTACTATATGGTGAGAGATATAAAATTATTGGAATTAGACGTCGCCAATATCAGCCTATCAAAAGTTCTCTCCTATTGATCTTCAGGCTTCAGGCTTTACTTTGTTGAAATTTACTACATTATTATTTAAAATGTGATGTATACAGATTCTATTGGGAGTTGTGAGTTTAGTAAGAGCATTGATAGTGCAGGCGGTTGTGGAAGGGCGCAATCTTAGGCAGTACACACTTTCATTTTTTACGTAGATCTTAGCATAATATTTTATTATCTTAAATAAATCTATACTTACAAAAACAAACAAAAATATTGCTCGAAAATTCATTTCACCGTTGAGGAATGAAAGAAAAAAAAATAAAAAATTCACAGCAATAAGAGGATCTTGTTTCCATGAAACCTGAACTCTGACTGACTGAAGATGTTAAAGATAAACAGGATGGTCCGAATTTGTAGTGGCCATTCATGTTTTGCTACAGTAACCAGCGACATCATAACAGGGTACAACAGAGGGCCTCAAGTACACTAGAGATAAATGGTGCCGTCCGTTTAAGATTCAATAAAATAATTTCCTCCCAACAAATTTTAAAACACTATTTCTCTTTCAGAAACTATAACAGATTTAGTGTATTGTATTATATTATTAAGGCTATAGTAATATACACTCGATTTCAATGTCGTCCTACTTACCTACATATCCTCACATAATGAGGAGTAGTGGAAGTATGGGAAATTTTATAATCCCATATCATCTCATGAAAATGAACAGCAAAATTAAAATTGTATCGTATAATAATAAGCCTAGTTCGTAACGAATCTATAGGTATAAGTTTTATTTGCAGCTGGTATACAAAATTAAAAAGATATCATTGTTTACATCAGCACCTGCCAGCATGGACCTCCCACGGAGGCCTCGACACACCGTGACATTTTAAATAAAATGGCTGCCATTCCAGAAGTTATTAAATGACTATTACACAATATTAACAGCATATTGTGTAATAAAGTGAAGAAAAAAACGATTGATTGATTTTATATAGGATAGGGTGACAAACTAGCTCACAGTCCACCTAAGTGGTTGCTGCGGCCCATAGACATCTACATCTATCCTCGATTACAAATCAAAATGCAGATGCGTTGTCACTCGTGAGGACTAAGATGGAATGCCTCGTTTCCAGTAAAAAGGGTTTCCGGTTCTCTACACTCACCATACGAAACAGAGCAGCATTAAGCTACTATTTTACGCTGGTGTTCTGTGAGAGCGTGGTCCTTCCCCGGTCGAGCCGACCCATTCGTGCTACAACTATGCTACTAATATTACTTCAGATTTATTAATAATATATAGAGCAGCATTAAGCTACTATTTTACGCTGGTGTTCTGTGAGAGCGTGGTCCTTCCCCGGTCGAGCCGACCCATTCGTGCTACAACTATACTACTAATATTACTTCAGATTTATTAATAATATATAGAGCAGCATTAAGCTACTATTTTACGCTGGTGTTCTGTGAGAGCGTGGTCCTTCCCCGGTCGAGCCGACCTATTCGTGCTACAACTATACTACTAATATTACTTCAGATTTATTAATAATATAAAATTAAATGTTTGTTTGTTCGTATTTTATGCGCTGCAATATGGTTTACCAGTAAAACTTTGTCAACTTATTGCTTGCACTTGCGCGAAGATAAAGGCACAGTACAATTAACTTATAATAGGTGACGCGCGTATAGTACCGACAAATTTATTTGAAAGTTATGTATTATTCAATTTCAATGTATGTATTACCATTCGTGATTAAACAACATACTTAACTCTTCCAAATTTGAAACGATATTTCTACAATTATTTACAGCTGCGGCAGCAACGCCACGAGTGCTGTGTGAAGTTGGCAACTATTTACACAATAATTTATTTTTATAAATTCTGTGACTGTACCGCTTTTTTTTCGTTTGTAACTTAAGGAGGTAAAATATACAGACATTGGAAATCGAAAATATGGTTGGCAACCACCTTAAGTATATAAGGACTATTAAAATGGCATCTTGAAGGAGTAGCGTTTTTACCGGATTGTACCGCCACTAGAATTGAAAAATAAATTGATTTGTAAGGGACGACTTTTTTGCGGAATCGAATAATTTAAAATACATTAATAATTTGCATTATTGTCCCTACTACGAAAACCACCTACTAAGAAAGCTAAAGAATTCGAGCGTACAAACTGATGCAAACCACAACAATGTTGAATTCTATGATCTCGTAAAATAGTTGAATCAATCGGAAAATTAAAAAAGGTTCTAATAGGTGTATCTGGTATGGTTCAGGAAAAAACTGTCAGCAAAAAAAATACTTACAAAAGTAAAAAAAAACACAAAAATCCCTCTACGGTTACTATAACTTTAACTTACGGTGCAGGGCCTTAAGCTTAAGTGTACTAAGCAAACCAATGTAGTAAAAAGATGAGCGATGATTCAATGCATATTTGGGATCCTCCATATGGAATCTAGCGCGATTACAATAGAGTAAGACCACGGCAGAATTACTGAGAATTCATACCGGTTGTGCCGGTGAGTGTTATGATTGTAATTCAAGAGAAATAACTAAGTGATTCTCACATATATATTATCAAGATGACTAAGTCATTTTGCGAGGTAACTAGTATTTGCGAAAAGGACCTGGATTCCCATAGTTTCCACTCGTTTTTACCAATATGTCATTTGACCCTCGAAAGTCTTATAGAAAACCGATCGGCAATTTAACTTCACAGTTACTTTGCTATTTTATTAGATAAAATTATATTACAAATACTGCTGGTTTCCTCATCATTCGTGTCCATTTGTACAACTGAATCCTTCGTTTGTATGTCATTAGCCAAAACCGCCAATCAGGAATGTAATTTTGATGTAACTCCGTTTTTTGACGTGAAAATGGAATTTTATGAGAACTATTTGGTTTCATATCGTTTGTACCGGTCTGTACCGACGTGATTACATTATTTGTACTTCAATTCTATTGCGAGAAACATTTTTCAGCCCTACTTGCTATTTCACGATAGAAGATACTTTAACCAATCAGATTCGGTTTCCCATCGGTTGTACCCGTTTGTGTCGATGAGTATATTGTTTATACTTGTTTGTAACTCCAAGTATAGTACGTTTCTAGGGCAGGCGGAAAAAAGTACATTGACCTCAAGTATTATGTTAGCATCGAAACAAAACGACAGTTATTGCTTCCACACATTTCTTTATAGATTACGTAACGTTATGCGCTAAGCGTTTCTCATGGTACGGGGTAGGCTGAAGGAAACGGTCATTCAGAGATAATAAACCTGTTTCGACGCGATTTGCGATAGGTCGTGATAAAATGATAAAAATGAACCTAAACAAAAAAGATTGCCTAACCCGATGATATCGTCAAAGGACTTTTTTCCGCCTGCCCTACAAACGTACTATACTTCGTTTGTATCCCTATTTTACTGCGAGAAACACCATCAAAACGTGTCTTCCGATTCCTTATCACGATATAAGAGCCTTTTGCGAGTCGGATTCGGTTTCCCATCTTTTGTACCCGTGTGTACCGCTAAGTATATTGTTTGTACTTGTCCGTACCGCTGAGTACTTTGTTTGAACCCCTATTTTACTACGAAAAATGATGATGAGACAATCTATTACTATTTTAGCCCTATCTTCTATTTAACGATATACGAAACTTTAGCAAGTCGGATTTGGTTTCACATCATTTGTACCCGTTTGTACTGCTGAGTACTACGTTAGTAGGATTGTGCAGACGAGTATTTCGTTTTTACCTTCAAGAAATGGACAGAAAACACTTAACGGGAATTTATTTTCAATGTAATTCGGTTATTTTAAGAGATAGTTCAGTTTGGAGTATATGCCACGATTTTTAGGGTTCCGTAGTCAACTAGGAACCCTTATAGTTTCGCCATGTCTGTCTGTCCGTCTGTCCGTCCTCGCTTAATCTCCGTGACCGTTAGCACTAGAAAGCTAAAATTGGTACCAATATGTGTATCAATCACGCCGACAAAGTGGTAAAATAAAAATTGGAAAAAAATGTTTTATTAGGGTAGCCCCCCTATATGTAAGGTGGGAAGTGATTTTTTTTAATTTCAACCCTAACGTGTGATCTATTGTTGGAAAGGTATTTAAAAATGAATAGGGGTTTACTAAAATCATTTTTTGATAATGTCAATAATTTCGGAAATAATCGCTCCAAAAGTAGAAAAACAATGTGTCCCCACCCCTCTAACCTTTGAACCATAAGTTTAGAAAATATGAAAAAAATCTGAAAGTAGAACTTTATAAGGACTTTCTAGGAAAATCATTTTGAACTTGGATGGAAACAACAGTACCCACTACCGGGGGCAGTTGCAGGAGCGCGGAGCGCTGCTGGAGCGCGAACATAATGGATACCCACCTTTAAACTCATAAGTGGGAACACTTATTGTGACGGACGGGAAACTACGGAACCCTACACTGAGCGTGGTCCGAAACGCTCTTGTCCGGTTTTTTATCGTTAGTAAAGTGTGTATCGCTGAGTATACTAAGTTTGTATTGCCAAGTACTTCATTTGTACCTCTGTGAAATATACAGAAAACGCTTACCATGAATTTCGGCTGCTTTGAGATGTAGGTACTTCTCTTTCGCGAATGCAACACGATTTCTAATCGTTTGTACCTCCATGAAATAGATAAAACCACTTAACTTAAATGTATTCCAAAGGTCATTCCGCTTATTTAAGATATATTCGCATTTTACGAATGCGGTGTGGTTTTCATCAGTTTTCTCTCGTTAGTACTACTGAGTGCACCGTTTATATCCGATTTCGATCGACGGATACATTTTTATTGGAACCTTTTTGAGGTTTTCGATTGAATCAACCATTTAACGAGATTATTTTACGAGTTCAGGAATAATAATGCATATTATTAAGGTATTTTTAACTTTTCTCTTTGCAAAAAAAAACGTCGCCCCTTACAATTTGTTGTTTGTTTTCAATTCTAGTGGTGGTACAATCCGGTAAAAACGCTACTCTTAAGATGCTATTTTAATAGTCCTTGTATACTTAAGGAGGTTGCCGTTTGTATGTCTTACCCCTTTCACTGTCCGATTTTCAGACACAATAGTAAGACAATAGCAATGACCTATATGTAGTGCACGGGACAACGAAAGGGTTAAGTTACAAACGATTTCAAAAGCGGTACAATCCGGTACAAGCCTAGTACAATCGAATGGAATTCATAAAAATAAATTACTGCGTAAATAGCTGCCAACTCCACATGGGTATAGCTGAGGGAGTTTATATTATTTACTAGCTGGCACTCGAGGTGTTGCTGCGGCAGCTGGATAAGAGCAATAATTGTAGAAATATCGTTTTAAATTTGGAAGAGTTAAGTATGTTGTTTAATTAGGAATGATAATACATTTATTAAAATTGAATAATATATTACTTTCAAATAAATTTGTCAGTACTTTACGCGCGTTACCTAGTAATTTACGTTTGGCTACTTTACATAGGTTGCCAACTTCACATAGGTCTCAGCTATGACCTATTTAAAATGCATTTTGATATCCTTTCGTCATTGATATTGTATGGTAAATGTTTTCGTGTAAAAATTACCGATCCATTTACCTAGCCGACCATTCTACCATTTTCATCATCATCAGTCTTTCGCAAATCCACTACCGAAATAGTTCATTTTGACTTCTTATAACACATAAAAAGAAACGGTTTTAAAAAATATGTTAATATACGCGATAAAATTCGTAAAAATTAGTTTTATTTAAATAAATAGCTCATTTTACTTGCCACTACTTGAGTATTTTTGTACTGGCGTTGTAGATTAAATATTTGACAAATTTTCCTTTCGTTAAAAATAACACTACAGCTGTTTTATCTTTTAACTAAGTGTGATAACCGCTATAATTTTGCCATCATATTTATAAAGCTGCTCTTCACCATCAATATGTGAATTTTGGGCTCAGACTTTTCAACATGAGCTGGTCACCTGAGCCTTATACAACCAGTGAGGTGCACGGTCTTTCTTTAACCGCCTTATGTACTTGTATCATGCCACTAAAAATTCACAGATCGATGCAATAATCTAAGATTGTGTTTGTCAAGGGAAGGGATATCCATCGATCAGTATATAAAAGTTTTACTACGCTGCTACGAGGTTGATTAATTTTACTCTTACTTACTTTTATGTAGCCTTTTTAATGACCTCACGTACGGAAAATAGTGCGGAGGTGTGATAAAATGCATAAAATTATGAAAATAAAGTAGGGAATGGGAATGTGAAAAGAATAGAAGATTTCAGGTATATTTCTGAGAGGCCGGGGATCTATACCCTTATAAGATGCGTTAATTATCTTTGTCTTACAAGGATATGCCGAATATTTGCGTTTCGATCTTGGGTGCAACAGTAGACTATTGTTCATATGTTGTAAATGATGTAACAATGACGGTAAAGGTCTGGTACAGGATGTAAACGTAGATTCAAGCAAGCGTGGCATTTCGATAACAATGGATCAAACCACCATCTGTTGCCAGATATTGGGCAAGTCAGTAACGTTGTAAAATGAATAAACTGTCAATGTCAAGGCATAATTATAAGTAAATTTTACTCTTTGTAATTTACAAAGGCTTATAAAATATATCATGAATAATCATCGTTAATACTGCTTCGTACTTAAATTAGGAAAATTGAATCAATTGTAGAATCATATAGGTTTTTTGAATCCTCAGAGACTACGTTCTTTCTTTTTTTTTTAAACCATACCAGATACACCTTTTAGAACCTTTTTTTTAATTTTTCAATTGATTCAACTATTTTACGAAATGACAGAGTTCAACATTCTTGTGGTTCGCATCCGTTTGTACCCCCAATTTTTTTAGTTTTATTTCAAAAGCAGGGACAATAATGCAAATTATTAATGTATATTATATTATGTATTATATATTATATGTATATTATATTTTAAACTATTCAATTCGCAAAAAAAAAACGTCGACCCTTACGAATGGATTTTTTTTTCAATTCTGGTGGCGGTACAGTCCGGTAAAAACTACTATTCAAGATGCCATTTTAATAGTTTTTATCTTAAGGTGGTTGCCGACCATATTTTCGCATCCCAAATTCCAACGTCTGTATGCGACTTCAAAAGCGGTACAGTCCGGTACGAAGATAGTACAATCGAATAGAATTTATAAAAATAAATTACTGTGTAAATAGTTGCCAACTCAACATAGGTATAGCTGAGGGAATTTATATTATTTACTAGCTGGCACTCGAGGCGTTGCTGCGGCAGCTGGAAATAATTTTGGAAATATCGTTTTGAATTTGGAAGAGTTAAGTATTTTTTTAAATTAGGAATGAGAATAAATACACTGAAGTTGAATAATATATAACTTTCAAATAATTTGTCAGTACTATATGCGCGTCACCTACTACATATAAGTTAATTGTACTGTACCTTCGCACAAGTCCACGCAATAAGTTGACAAAGTTTTATTGATAAGCGGTATGGCAGCGCACAAAATACGAACAAACATTTATTTTTATATTATTAATAAATCTGCAGTTATATTAGTAGTATAGATGTAGCACGCATGGATCGGCTTGACCGGGGAACGACCATGCTCTCACGGAATATCAGCGTAAAAAAGTAGCTTAATGCTGATGTGCTTTGTATGGTGAGTGTAGAGAACCGGAGACCTTTTTTACTGGAAACGAGGCATTCCATCTTAGTCCTCACGAGTGACAACGCTACTGCATTTTGAGTTGCAGTCGAGGATAGATGTAGATGTCTATGGGCCGCAGCAACCACTTAACATCAGGTGGACTGTGTGCTAGTTTATAACCCCATCCTATAAAAAATCAATCAATCGTTTTTTTAACTTCTGGAATGGCAGCCATTTTATTTAAACTGTCACGGTGTGTCGAGGACTCCGTGAGAGGTCCATGCTGGTAGGTGCTAATATTAACATACCAGCTGTAAATAAAACTTATACCGATAGATTTGTTATGAATTAGGCTTATTATTATACGCAATTTCGATCTGTTATATTTTTTATATAAATCTGCTATAGTTTCTGAAAGAGAAATAGTGTTTTAAAATTTGTTGGAAGGAAATTATTTCATTGTACATCTTAAACGGACGGCACCATTTATCTCTAGTGAACTTGAGGCCCTCTGTTGTACTCTGTTATGATGTCGCTGATTACTGTAGCAAAACATGAATGGCCACTACAAAGTCGGACCATCCTGTTTATCTTTAACATCTTCAGTCAGTCGGAGTTCAGGTTTCATAGAAACAAGATCCTCTTTTTGCTGTGAATTATTTATTTTTTATTTTTCTTCTTTCATTCCTCAACGGCAACATGAATTTTCGAGCAATATTTTTATTTGTTTTTGTAAGTATAGATTTATTTAAGATAATAAAATATATTTGTTTATGTAAGTATAGATTTATTTAAGATAATAAAATATTATGCTAAGATCTACGTAAAAATAAAAGTGTGTATTGCCTAAGAATGCGCCCTTTCACAACCGCCTGCACTATCACAACTACTAAACTCACAACTCCCAATAGAATCTGTATACACCACATTTTAAATAATAATGTAGTAAATTTCATCAAAGTAAAGCCTGGAGCCTGAAGATCAACAGGAGAGAACTTTCGATAGGTTGATAATGGCGACGCCTGATTCCAATAACTTTATACCTCTTTCATCATATAATAATTCATCATACCATAGAATTCATCTTTACCATTTTGTTGACTTTATGAACCTTTCCTAGACATTATATCTCCCCGGCTTGGAAGATTTGGTGTAATCACTCTCCTAGCTTCTAGCTGATTGTATAGACTATAGTTCCTACTATGTTCTGCATTCTATAGTTCAAGATGGCTTCAACAGCAATGTGAACACATTCGATATAAATACTAGTCCTACAACACCTAAATATGTAAACATTTGGTCAAATAATTATATTTCATTATTATTTTCTACTTTCTCATTTATATGCAATACTTTGCTCGACTAACGCGATACAAAATCTTGAATAGAATCATGATTAACCTTGTGAACGCCACGCCAAAAACGCATTTCCGTGTCCTGTACGCCAAAGCGAAACGTAAACAAAAATACCTACGAACAAAATAGTGTTGGCATGAGTTGATATATCGATAACACAAAATATCTTGTTTTTTTGGTTTTTTATGCAATAAATGACTCTTTATAATCATCATCATCATTATTACAGCCCTTCACAAGTCTACTGCTGAACATAGGCCTCCCCCAAGTAACGCCACAAAGCACGGTCCTGAGCCACCTGCATCCATCCTTTATAATCTGGTATGTTTTATTTAATCTTGTGCTGTCTTCCACTTATTTTATATATGTACTTTGTACATAAATAAAAAACAAACAATAACAATCAAATAGTAGTAAACCACAGCACTACTTCACATCGTGATGACGTCACTGTCACTATTGGACGACAATGATAGATAAAATTACCGTGACAATGGCGTAGCTGACCTTCCTTTTTGAAACTTTCTTAGAGATGTAACCGTGTCGCACGTTGTGTATCGATTTCGAAATCGATCTAACCAAAATATACAGACATCGATTCAAAATGTTTTATGTGTCGGGGAGTCGTAGGCCAAGTAGAAGCACAGAAGAAAAGTCTTACGCTCTTATAACAATGGGGGTTTGATATGATACTGATACTGCCAGATGATTTTGAGACTGAGAAAGAAAATGACACAACACAAAATGAAAAAATGCTCCTCATACCTTAAGTAAAAAAAACATTATTTGTAATTTTATATTATTAAAATAAAAAAGGTACATAATTATTTACTAATAAACACTTGTATATAATTATTCGCACTAAGTAAATCAGCCTTATAATATTAAAATCTTGATCATGGAATAAAAAACCAGTACTTATTATAGAAATCAACAAATGGTACATAATTATTCACCAATCAATCAAAAATTCAATTCATCAATCAAAACTCAAAATTCATCATCTTCTTTCCGAAATGCGAATGAGTTCTGAGGAATCGTTCATGTTGCACTGCACTACTTTTCCCGCTTATCAATTATGACGTCATCAGGGTGTCGCCTATCCTTGACCACGGCGCACAGAGTACTTTCTAATGTACTGAAATGGTGCACAGTGAACTGATTTTCGATTACGCGCTAAGGATGCGTCAGAGTTGAGATATCAGATTTATTATGCGAAGATAATTTGATAACATTTTTTTATTCATGTAAGTAATTATAGTAAGTAACTATATTAAGTTTCTAGCATTTTATTTTATTCAAATATCAATAATAATAGAAATAAAATTACACGGTTGAGCTGACTTTTGGATAGTTTTCAAGAAATCTATATCTCCCGCGTTCGACACTAGCGCTCAACCATAAACGACTTCGGCGTGCTGGACATAGTATTTGCTTTGATGAAAATCCATTTTTATTAGTTCAATGTTTCCTAGTACATGTGGCTCTAGGAAACTTGTTTTTTATACTCACATGTTGCTGGGTTATTCTTTTTTAAGGAGTGTAGAATTATAATACCAGTAATAATTTTCCAATATTTATATTTCATATTTTTGTGGGACGGGTTCTTTGTCAACTATAGACGTCGTTGGCGCTCAGGGCCCGCAAGTGCTTGTCAAATATAGGCAACTTAGACGCTCAAAAGGTCAGTGGTTTAATGATCACATCTTTAACTTTTATTTGAGCCTTATGAAGTGTTTTTGGCAACGATCCGTTATACTGGTGTTATCCATACCTATCCCTTATATATATATATATATATACACGAGATGGTATCAATCCTCAAAGATCAAATAAAGCCATTCATAATTTGCATTTGATTTGAGCCGTGGTAGCTCAGGGGCTAAACGCTAGCTGTAAACTTCACAAAAAGCCAGCTGCCCGGGTTCGATCCCCACCGGCATCAATCAAATTGTTAATTGCAATTTTAAGTGCTCATTTACCAAATACTCGGCGGTGAAGGAAAACATCGTGAGGAAACCTGTGTGAGAATAAGAAAAAATGTTTCTAAGACATGTGAAGTTCGCCAAAACACATTGGGGCAGCGTGTCGGATATTTCCTTGCCCTAAAACCCTCTCAGAAATGAGAGGCCTGTGACGTATATAGGCTGGCACCTTAATTTACTTTACTTTTATAATGTTTAATACTATAATACACAATACATTGTACACCAACTCACCAACATAGCTCACCGATCTTCATATGCATGCCATTGTTGGAAAAGCGTGTACTGTTAGCACCGCGACGTTAATAAAGCATCCAGATTTCTCCAAAACCAAGGAAAATTCAGGAAACCCACGGGTCGAAATGAGGCAATGAATTCTCTTACGCTTAAATTATTTTATGCAATAAATTCAAACTGTCGGACGTACGAAGCATTTTGGCCTATACACGGGTTTTATCAAGAAAAACACCAGCCATGTTTAAATATGATATTTTTCATTCTAATATGTACTTTAATGTATGGTAGTGAAAGTTGGGTGTGGCAGAAGAAGCACGAGAATAGAATAAATGCTATAGCAATGCGGTCATTAAGGAGTGTGCTATGGCTGAATCTGAATGACAAGGTGAGTAATTGTGTGATAAGAGAAACGTGTGATTGGAAACGAGTGAAAGGAATGCTTCGGCGGTTTGGTCATGAGAAAGAATAATGAAAGAGTGACAAAGCAAATTTATATTGAAGACGTGAACGGTAGAGTTGGGAAGGGGCGCCCTTGACGAAGGTTTATCGACCAAATGTGCGATGTATTGAAAATGGGCCAGATTAAGAGTACCTTTAGCCAATGAGCGTGTATGCGTAGATATATGAAAGTAAAGGAGGCGAGATAGGTGTGTCAGGATCGTGCCAAATGGAGGTTCGTATTCTCTGCCCACCCCTCTGGGTGACAGGCGCGAGTGTTTATGTATGAATGTAATTCTAATAAAATTTTCGCCTTCCTATTTTCATTATACGGTAATTTCTATGAATATTTTCAGTTGCTAGTGGTAGCTGCAGCTGCCTTTCCATCGGAAGGAAAAAGACCAAAACGCGACGTCGCGCAGGATGCAAAAACTGCAGCGAGTGATGCGAAAAAGGCAGCAGGCAAGGTAGCCGACGATGCTGCCGCCGCGATTAAACCAACAGAGAAGAGTACAGGCAGAAAGTAGATCGTGTCAAAAATATGTTGGTCAATGACCGTTTTACAAACATGAATTCAGTGGATAAAAATTTACGTGTCATATCGGTTAACTCTATATTTGTACTCTCCTGCGGCCATTAAAAATCTGCTAATGGCATATAAATAACATTGAACTGTTTTTGTAATAAATATATATTTAATTTATTTATTGTTTAAAGTCACTTTAAATTGCGTTTATTAAATTCATTATTTTCATATAATGTTTTATTTAATGCACCTATCACTAATTATTAGTATTATTATTTATTCTGTGCTATGTGTAGAATACCCGCTACCCCATATTATCCCGTGGGTGTGGTAAGACAGTGGGAAACAAACCAAGAGTGTGAAATGCCACGTCAAAGAGCCACGCTTCAAGTGGGTCGGCTCAACTGGAAAAGGACCTCACTCTCACAACTATTCTGTTTCGTATCAGTCTTAAGTCCAGCCTATGCCTTTTTTATAGAATAAAGGTGACAAAAGAGCAGAGTCCACGTGATGGTAAGTGGACGCCGCGGTCCATAAATATCTCCATCCATCCACAATTATGAATCAAAGTGCAGTTGCGTTGTCACCTCTGAGGACTAGGATTGAATGCTTCCGAGCTCACTTCGAATGTGATTCGTGGACTGCGGCGAGAGACTTATCTTCTTCTTCTACCGCCACAGCCGAGGTAGAGTCGCGGAGGAAGAGGAGTGTTGGTATGGCGATACGCCAATTGGCCTATCCTCCGCAACTCTGGTGGGGGCTGATGCGGAGGGAGAGGAGTGACGGTATTGCGAGGCCCCGTTCTTCCTACCGTGGCTGATCCATTGATCAGATCCGCCGCTGGGGTTGGAAATCGATGCTTCTGAGTTTGTGTTTTTTTCTGGCCTCCGCGTATCGGGCTCGGGGGAGTCCATTGTGCAAATGGAATTGAGGCCGCAGAGAAAAGCATTCCTTGTGTTCCCGTTGCGCCATACATGAGAAGCAAAAGGGAGAGAAGTAATTCTACCCCGAGTAGATGCTGCCATAATCTAGCTGGCGCTTGTGGGGCCGCGGATTCCAGTGGCCCAGTCAATATGCGACGAAGGTGGAACACCATGGGGTTTTAGTCGGTGGGAGTCGGACATAACCCGTTCTTCCCCCGCGAGGTAGAAGAAAAAAAAGGATGAAATGCCTCGTATTTAATAAAAAGGTTTTCCAGTTCTCTACAATTACTATACGAAACACGTATGAAACCAATTGCGTGCTAGTGTGTTCCTGTAGCATATACTATAACTCCATGCAGTAGTCTCAAAGGATTCAATTTCCATAATTTAAGTACGGAGCAGTATTAACGATGATTATTCATGATATATTTTATATTGCTGACTTTACTTAATGCCCAATATCTGGTACCAGATGGAGGTTGATCCATGGTTATTGAAATGCCACGCTTCGTTGAATCTATGTTTACATTCTATACCAGACCTTTACCGTCATTGTTACATCATTTACAACATATAAATAGTCTACTGCTGCACCCAATACTAGATCGAAACGCAAATATTCGGCATATCCTTGTAAGTCGAAGATAATTAACGCATCTTATAGATAGTATAGATCCCCGGCCTCTTAGATATATTACTGAAACTTCTATTCCTTTCACATTTTCATTCCCTACTTTGTTTTCATTATTTTATGCATTTTATCACACCTCCGGACTATTTTCCGCACGTGAGATCATCAAAAAGGCTACATAAAAGTAAGCAAGAGTAAAAATAATCAACCTCGTAGCAGCGCAGTAAATCTTTTATATACTAATCGAGGGATATCCCTTCCCTTGACAAACACAATCTTAGATTATTGCATCGGTCTGTGTATTTTTCAGTGGCATGATACACGTACATAAGGATGTTAAAGAAAGACCGTACACCTCACTGGTTGGTCACTGGACCAGCTCATGTCGAAAAGTCTGAGCCCAAATTTCACAGATTGACGGTGAGAAGCAGCTTTATAAATATGATAGCAAAATTATAGCGGTTATCACACTTAGTTAAAAGATAAAATAGCTGTAGTATTAGTTTTAACGCCAGGAAAATTTGTCAACTATTTAATCTACTACGCCAGTACAAAAATACTCAAATAGTGGCAAGTAAAGTAAGCTATTCTAATATTACCTTTCCTTTTGTATGTTATAAGAAGTCAAAATGAACTATGTTCAGAAGTGGATTTGCGAAAGACTGATGATGATGATGAAAATGGTAGAATGGTCGGCTAGGTAAATGGTTCGGTAATTTCTACACGAAAACATTTACCTTACAATATCAATAACGAAAGGATATCAAAATGCATTTTAAATAGGTCATAGCTGAGACCTATGTGAAGTTGGCAACCTATGTAAAGTAGCCAAACTTAAATTACAGTAGGTAACGCGCGTAAAGTACTGATAAATTTATTTGAAAGTAATATATTATTCAATTTCAATGTATGTATTATCATTCGTGATTAAACAACAAACTTAACTCTTCCAAATTCAAAACAATATTTCCACAACCATTTCCAGCGGCCGCTGCAACACCTCGAGTGCCAGCTGGTAAATAATATAAACTCCCTCAGCTATACCTATGTGGAGTTGGCAGCTATTTACACAGTAATTAATTTTTATGAATTCCATTCGATTGTACTAGGCTTGTACCGGACTGTACCGCTTTTGAAATATTTTGTAACTTAACCCTTTCGCTGTCCGTGCACTACATAGGTCATTGCTATTGTCTTACTATTGTGTCTGAAAAATCGGACAGTGAAAGTTTTAAGGGGGTAAGACATTGGGATGCGAAAATATGGTCGGCAACCTCCTTAGTTATACAAGGACTATTAAAATGGCATCCTAAAAATTGCGTTTTTACCGGATTGTACCGCGACTAGAATTTAAAAAAATACCCTTTGTAAGGGGCAAAGATTTTTTTGCGAATCGAAAAGTTAAAAATACTTTATTAATTTGCATTATTATCCCTGAACTCTATCTTCTCGTAAAATAGTTGATTCAATCGAAAACCTCACAAAAGTTCCAATAAAAGTGTATCTATCGATCGAAATCGGATACAAGCGGTGCACAAACTCAGTGGTGAATAAAAACGACGGGTTACACTCCGGGAGTGCAGGCAGAAGTGAAAACTTGAATCTTAACGTTGTGCATTTTTGATATTTTGGAATGATTAGGGAATAATTTTGCACGAATTGCTTTAATTATCACACACGAACATTCGCGCATGCGCCCTGCGCCGCCTAAACTCTCTCCATCCGTCTTACGAATTTTTGATCAGGGTCAAGTGTCCTGACGCGAATTTAACATTTTTTACCCATTACAAAAAAGTGTACAACGCCGCTATATAAGTTTTCATTTCAACAAACAGGTGAAAAATATTGAAAACCGCGCCGCATTCGTAAAATGGAAATATATCTTGAAACAGCAGAATGACCGCTGCAACACATTTATATTAAGGGTTTTACCTATTTCATGAAGGTAGAAACGATTGGAAATCGCATTGCATTCGCGAAACAGAAGTATCTACATCTCAAACCAGTCAAAAATATTCATGGTAAGCGTTTTCTGTATATTTCATAGAGGTACAAACAAAGTATTTGGCAATACAAACGTAGTATACTCAGCGGTACACACGGCACTAACGATAAAAAACCATGTCACATACGCCAAACTAAGCTATCTCTTAAAATAACCGAATTACATTGAAAATAAATTCCCGATGAGTGTTTTCTGTCCCTTTCTTAGAGGTACAAACGAAATACTCGGCGGTACAAACCTTACAAACGTGTTACTCAGCGGTACAAACGATGGAAAACCAAATCCGACTCGCTAAAGATTCGTTTATCGTGTAATAGCAGATAGGGCCAAAAAAACATGCCTTATCATCATTTCTCGCAGTAAAATAGGGGTTCAAACAAAGTACTCCGCGGCACGAATAAGTACAAACAATATACTTAACGGTACACACTGGTACAAAAGATGGGAAACCGAATCTGACTTGCCAATAATCGTGAAGTTAAATGGCCGATTCGTTTCCATAAGGCTTTTCGAGGGTCAAACGACATATTGGTAAAAACGAGTAGGAGCTATGAGAATCCCGGCCCTTTTCACAAATTCTAGTTACCTAGCAAAATGACTTAGTCATCTTGATAATATATCTGTGAGAATCACTTAGTTATTTTTCTTGAATTACAATCATAACACTCACCGGCACAACCGGTATGAATGCTCAGTAATTTTGCCGTGGTCTTACTCTATTCTGATCGCGCTGGATTCCATTTGGAGGATCCCAAATATTCGTTGAATCATCTCTCTACTATATTGTATAATCTCTATACTATATACTATATTCGATATATATATATATATATATATATATATATTCCATAGGTTACAAAAGGTGTTACATAGTTTTATGGTATCTCTATAGACCCTGATAGGCACTGCAACACCCTACACCATACGTTGAGGTTGTAGTAACCGTAGAGAGCTTATTGTGTTTTTGCTATTATATTTTTATTATTTTTTTTCACTTGTCCATGTAGTTTTTTTATAGAAAAAAATTGTTCTTTCTTTTTTCCTAAACCATACCAGATACACCTTTTAAAACCTATTTTAATTCTAAAAAAACGTCGCTCCTTACAAAAGAATTTTTTTCAATTCTAGTGGCGGTACAATTCGGTTAAAACGCTACTCTTCAAGATGCCATTTTAATAGTCCTTGTACATAAGGAAGTTGCCGATCATATTTTCGCGTCCCAATGTCTGTATGTATTACCCTCTTAAGTTACAAACGACTTCAAAAGCGGTACAATCCGGTCCGAACTTAGTAAGATCGAATAGAATTTATATTAACTTTTCGATTCGCAAAAAAAAAAATCGTCGCCCCTTACAAATTGAATTTTTTTTCCAATTTCTAGTGGCAGTACAATCCGGTAAAATCACTACTCTTCAAGCTTCGCTATTGTCTTCTGCTTGGGCTGGATGCCCAGCAGATATCGGGCCTCGGGGTACCCCTTTACCCGGACATTCCTCACGGCACACTACAGTGTGCCGGTCCTGGGTGAAGATGCCATTTTAGTACCCTTTACCCTTGTTACATTACCTTAAGGAAGTTGCCGACCTTATTTTTGATCCCCATGTCTCTTACATTTAAGGTACCTACAAACGATTTCAAAAGCGGTACAATCCGATATAAAACTAGTACAATCGAATAGAATTCATAAAAATTAATTATTGTGTAAATAGTTGCCAACTTCACATAGCTATGGCTAGCTATATATAAATTTCCTCAGCTAGTACACTGGCTATCACCTGAGGCGTTGCTGCTGCAGCTGGAAATAATTGTGGAAATATCGTTTTAAATTTGGAAGAGGTAAGTTTGCCTACTTCACATAGGTCTCAGCTATGACTTATTTAAAATTCATTTTGATATCCTTTCGTCATTGATACTATATGATACATGCTTTCGTGTACCACACGTGACAAATTACGAAATCATTTACCTAGCCGACCATTCTACCGTTTTCATCATCATCATCAGTCTTTCACAAGTCGACTGCTGAACATTGTTCTTTTCTTTATTCTTTATTGTACACACAATAAGTTGGTAACAATTATTAAATATTTAAATAAATGTACAAAGGCGAGCTTAACCCTAATAAGAGTTCTCTTCCAGCAAACCTATTGGGAAAGAGAAATAGTTTTATATATAAAGCAAGTAGGTAGTAGCGTGCGTACTTAATAATTAACATAACGCTACTTAATAGAAATTGGCTATAAGTTACAGTTAAAAATTAACATATAAGTATAATTTATTTTCTTATTTCTTTTATTCTTATTTCTATTAATTTACATACATATATATCAATAGACAATAAATAAATACATATATACACATATACACACACATATATATATATATATATATATATATATATATATATATATATATATATATATATATTTATATATATATATATATACATATATACATACATATACATACATACACATATACATATATATACAATTATACTATAAATACATAAAATATGTAAATATTTATAATTCTAAGTTGACAGATAATATTTCTTTACTCTGCTCCGAAATATATCAAGAGAAGAGCTAGCACGTATGTCATGTGGAAGTGAGTTCCATAGCTTGACCGCCCTTACAGTAAAGGATCCACCACATCGGCTTGTGAAATGAGAAGGAGTTTTGAGAAGTAGTTGTTTAGTGGTCCGGCACTGAGTTTCACGAGGTACAAGATACTCAAAACGCTCGCGGAGATATGGAGGTGCAAGAGGATTAAAGAGTAGAAAGTATAGAAATGATAACACATGTAAGTCTCGACGTCTACGGATAGGAAGCCATTTTAATTGAGCCCTGTACTCTGAAACATGATCAAACTTACGAAGACCGAAAATAAAACGTATACACAAATTTTGAACACGTTCCAGTTTGTTCAACAGCTCCTCTGAAGCATCCAAAAAACTAACATCAGCGTAGTCAATGAGAGGAAGAAGAAGTGCTTGAGCTAAGGTTATCTTAGTTTTAAACGGTAAAAACATCTGGAGACGCTTGAGAGATTGAAAAGAGTAGTTCACTTTTCTGCTAATCATATTAATGTGAGCGACCCAAGACAAATTATTATCAAAAATAACACCTAAGTTCTTAGCGGTCTCTGTATATGGAATTTGAGTATTATCATACGTAACTGCAGGGATCTTCGGACGATCTAATAAATTAAGCAATATGAGCTGCCGATAATCATTACTTGGGATTTAGCAGGGTTAACAAGAAGACCAAACGATTTTGCCCAACTGCTTATGCTACTTAAGTCAGCATTCAGCTTATTAATAGCCTCATCTATATCTTGGACTTTGAAATGACGGTATAATTGCAAGTCATCAGCATAGAGATGATAATGAGAGGAGAGAACAGTAGTGAGAGCATTGATAAAAATAGAGAAGAGAAGTGGGGAAAGAACACCACCCTGAGGAACACCCGCCGTAAGATCACACCACTCGGAGAAATCCTCCTCATGGCGGACACACTGCGAGTGACCCCTAAGGTAAGAATTAAACCAAGAAATTACTGATGGTGAAATGTTTAAGGACGCAAGAATACCAAGAAGTATGTCATAATCAACGGAATTAAATGCACTGCTAAAATCCAATAATGTTAAAACAGTGAGAAGTCTTTTGTCCATGGCCCAGCGAATATCATCAGACACTTTAATCAGAGCGCTGACTGTGCTATGGCCTGGACGAAAACCAGACTGAAAAGGACTCAGCAGGCTGTGAACAGTTAGGAATTGAGATAGTTGCCTCTGAACTATTTTTTCTAGTACTTTAGATAAGATCGGAAGAATGGAAATAGGGCGGAATTGGGATAAAGATGTAGGATTAGAAGTTTTTGGAAGGGGAATGACGAATGCTTTTTTCCAGCAAGTCGGAAAGGAGCTCGTCTCAAGCGAAGAAGAGATAATGTGAGTGATAATAGGGACAAGTTCATTAGTGATAGGTGTAATCATTTGCATACAAAGATTGTCATAACCTATATAATAGCTTTAGTGGAAATGGCTAAAAGGCATTTTTTTATGTCACCATCAGAAACTTTACGGAAATTAAAAGGAGAACACAGCGGTTTAGGAATATTGGAGAGAAGATTAAGTGTAGTGGACTTAATAGAGTCATCAATAGAAATCGGAGGCTCAGAAAAGTGCCGGTTGAGTGCAGTCAAATCAAACGAGATATTAGAATCAATATATGATTTGCCAATACCCAGGGTTCTAAAAAATTTCCACATCTGAGCGGAATAAGAATTTTCAACCTCATCATAAATATGTCTCCTCTTAGCATCACGACACATCTTACTACAGCGATTACGCAGTTTTTTATATGTGAATAAATTTTCATTAGTAGGCTGCTTCTTATAACGCCTCTTAGCTTTATCTCTTTTGACCATTACTGCTTTTATAGACTCTGAAAGCCAGGGGGCTGGAAAGTGTTTAACCCTGACTCGCTTAAGTGGTGCATGTGTATCGAATAGTTTTAAAATGATGTGATTAAAAGCATAAACCTTATGATTAACATCTTCGGAATTTAGAACAGGGGACCAGTAAATATTATTTACATCATCTCTCAAACGCTCCAGGTTAATTGATTTAAAGCTTCTTAGGAATAAGAAATTAGGACGTTGAATTTTATAGGAGAGGAAGATAAGATCGTGGTAAGAGAAAGACGCAGGTAGTTGTCCATGCGAAGCAACCCGGTCAGCATCAGAAACAAGAATAAGGTCTAAAAGAGAAGGGGTATTATTAGGCGAATGGTGAGTAGCAGAAAGAGGAAGAATCTGTAAATTAAAAGATGACACCAGGAAGAGCAGTTTTTTTGCTACGAGAGTCGTTCTTTAACAGGCATGTGTTAAAGTCACCTAAAATAATGGTATTATCATAAAGCGGAGTTAGATTTACAAGTTTTTCTTCCAAAGAAGAAAAATAATTTATATTGCGAGAGGGGGGATAATAGACCCCAAGCAAAGTCCTAGAATGATTAATAGTAATTTCAATAAATAAATGTTCAGCAAAATTTGTGTATATATTGGGTGAATGATCAACTATTTTATAAGGAATGTCAGCTCTCAAATAGATTGCCACTCCACCATAACCTTTGCCGACCCTGTCATTAAGTATAAGTTGAAAACCAGGGAGACATTACTGTACCGACGGAAGTTCAGGGTTTAGAAAAGTTTCTGAAACAAGTATGGCATCAACATATTTAGAATCAAAGGTTGATAAAAGATTAGCGTAATGAGCATGAATGCTTTGAGCGTTAATATGGACTATATTAAGATTTTTACTATAATTACAGAATACGGCTACTAGTTGATCATGTCAATGAGTGGAATCATCGCTTAAGGCGCTTTTATAGGTCTTATCGGATGAGCTAGAAGAAGAGCAAGAAAAATAACTATCATCAAATTCTAAAATATCACACATGCTAATCAAAACTATAACATAAACTAAGCTATAACAAAATCAATAAAAATTAAATATATACTTGTATAATGTATAACAAATAAATATTATATAAGTCTGGATATAATACCTACAAAATAGATAATAATATGTTATGAACTATTATGAAACTGTAAATATATTAAAATTAAAATAAAATTGCCAACAATTATGCACTTAACAAAACATTTCTTTCATACCTGCCGGCAGTGGCATCGGTAGAATTTTATATTTAGATAACTTACTTAAGACTAATTAATATAAAAAAATATAGAAAAGAAAAAGCACAGTCTTACCATAAATAATAAGACAGACAAATATTATCTACGGATCTTGTTTGGCAAAAAGACTAGTAGTATACGCAATCGAATGACAGCATGACAGATATTAATAGCTGCCACTATGATCTATTTAATCACTAATGTCATTGTGTCACATAATAAACAAAATTATGAAGGTAAATTATTATAATATTAGAGATAACAACGAACTACGATGTTACAGTTAACTCACAAAATTGAAGAGATGCAACACTATGCAAATGGAGACTACACAAAAATACAAATAAATTGTGGTAAATAAACACTAAGTTAACGCGAAGACACTATCTCTTGCCTGCGGTGCCAGTACGTCGACTTTTGGAAGCTCCAGCTGGTTCCCTGACCGCGGTCGTTGTCTTCGACTTCGACACAGGAGGCTCAACAATTTTATCGAGTTCGATCACAGAGCTAATGCGATGTCGAACGCCCCCGCTGCCCAGTACAAAAACAAAGCCTTCACGTGTCCAGCAATTCGATATTCCATATCTCCGTCGAGCTGCCATAAAGGCTTCATGTCGAGTTTTAGTTAAAAACTCCGACAGAGTGATACCAGTGCCCTTCAAACACGTCTTAGCTTGCCAGATTTTGTTCTTCACCTCTAACTCACACAACTTAAACAAGATAGGTCTTGGTTTGTCAGAAGAAGAAGTATGGCCCATGCGATGGCAGCGAGATATATCTTTGTCCGAGAAACCAGACAACTTGAAGCGGTCAACAAAAGTCTTCACTAATACCTGGACAGTGTCCTCGTTCTTTTCTTCCGGAAGTCCATGAAGTAATAGAATCTTCCGACGGCTCCGCATCTCCATATTATCCACCTGGTGCATCAACAGGCCTACCTAGTCTTGAAGATTGCGTAGGGCTGTCATGATAAATAATCTGAATGAGGAGAACTCGGATGTCAAATTGGCAATGGAGGCTGAAGGTGCTGCAGCTTGAAGCTCACTTTGATAGATATCCATGCGCTGAGTAAACATCTTCTGAAGTTGTGTTATTGAGTTTCGAATGGCGTCCATTTTGAAAATATCTTGTGCAGTGATAATGTGAGAAAATTGTGAGACAGATTTTATTGACTAAGTTTGTAAAAAGCAAGGATTTTACTGCCTGGCAGGTATAATGGTTAGTACATTAGTTTCCCATATAGTAACAACACTATTGTAATGTTTTATATATTAAAAATTATATTAAATTGGGAGACTTCACTAAAGCAATGTACTTATTGCACCTACCCACATTTAAAAAAAGTTTTTTTGTTCATTTTGACTTCTTATCTACACTAATATTATAAAGAGGAAAGATTTGTTTGTTTGTTTGAATTGAATAGGCTCTGAAACTACTGAACCAATTTGAAAAATTCACCATTAGAATCCTACATTATTCCTGATGAACATAGGCGATAGAACGTTTTCAAAAAATTTAGGGATCCGTATGAAAACTTCGTTAATATAACCCAAGGTGTGGAAAAAATACCAAAAAAAAATTTTGGGATCCGTATGAAAACTTCGTTAATATAACCCAAGGTGTGGAAAAAATACCAAAAAAAAAACCTTATATCGCGTAAGCTGAGGAAACTATTGACAATAGAGCAAAGTGATGTGCTACAGTTTTATGGAGGACATCAATATCTACATAAAAGTCTGCAATACCATATGTCTAACTATTATAGTTATCTCACAATAACTACTTTTCCATGTTAAAATATTCAATAGTAATGTCGAAAAATCCTTATATCGCGTACACTGCCAGCACCATGCGATGCGGGTGTCACTGGGGTATGGGAGGGGAGTCTATGTCAAAAAATAAATTGCCGTGCGGCCCACTAGCGAGGTCGGCCCCCTACGCAGCGGTTGTGTGCGGAATCCAATAAATTTAATATTTTGAATTCGCTTTAAATTCATTTAGTAGGTGTTGATTAAATTTAAACCCAACTAAAAAGTTATTTTTAAAACCAAACAAAAGTTATTTTCAGTTCTAAACCCATTTTTTATGTTATATTCAGTAGGTACTAATTGATAAATAAATATTGTTTACATTTAACTATCCAAACAGCTTAGTAACTTAGTAGTTCTTATAATTTTTCAATTAAATTTGTAATTAGGTAATTCCTGTTCAACAATTGAGCATATAAATTTAGTACAAGGGCACTTTTAATTTTTTTTATCATTTTGTCTTTACCTGCTGATAATTAAATAATGAAAAATGCGTAAAAGATCAAGATCTCAACTTTCCAGTAAATAGTTCCCAGGCGAGGGCATTAAAAATACGTCGTAAAGGAGAATCTTCATCAGAAACTGGCAATCGTCTTGCAAATCAGAGAGAATACGCGTCGCAATTGCGTGCCAGAGAGTTGAGTATCGAGCGTTCTCAGCGGTTTGCTGAACAAAATTTGAGAACCTCTCAAGTACGCGCTCGAGAGTCGAGTGTCGAGCGTTCCCAGCGGCTTGCTGAACAAAATTTGAGAACTTCTCAAGTACACGCGCGAGTGTCGGGCGTTCTCAGCGGCTTGAAGAACAAAATTTGAGAACCTCTCAAGTACGCGCGCGAGAGTCGAGTGTCGAGCGTTCTCAGCGGCTTGAGGAACAAAATTTGAGAACCTCTCAAGTACGCGCGCGAGAGTTGAGTGTCGAGCGTTCTCAGCGGCTTAAGGAACAAAATTTGAGAACCTCTCAACTACGCGCGCGAGAGTCGAGTGTCGAGCGTTCGCAGCGCCTTCGAGATCAAAGAGAAAGACAACAGACGTCAACGACTAGAGTTCGCAATAGAGTTTTAGCTCACAGTAGATCAGAATAGATCGGCTTTTAGATACGATCCACAGATTGATTATGCTCAACAGTCTTCCGTCCAAATCGGAGCCATGAATAAGATCTGCTCTAAGTGTTCTGCCAAAAAATGGGCCGATGAACCTAATGGTATGTGCTGTGCTTCTGGAAAAGTTAGTCTCCCCAACATTCAGGAGCCGCCACAGCCAATAAAAATCTTTTAACAAATAATCATTCACTATCTGGACAATTTTTAAGCAACATACGTAGATACAATAGCCTATTTCAAATGACTTCGTTTGGCGCGAAAGAAATTACAGAGGGAAATTTTATGCCTACTTTTAAAATAGAGGGACAGGTATTACATCTTATAAGTAGCCTTTTACCACCATCAGGCCAAAATCCTCAATACTTGCAGATATATTTTACTTCAGACTCAGATCAGCTATTGTTGCGGTCAAATATAGCTCCAACGCTAAAAATTGATTTAATTAACGAACTACAGACCGCACTGAATAGCCACAATGTATACATACGAAGTTTTAAACAAAACTTAGAACATAACTCTTCAGATAATTTAAAGTTAATTATTCACTCCGACCGCCCACCACAGACAGCACACCCGGGCATATATAATGCTCCAGCTGTAAACGAGGTAGCCGTTCTCTTGGTTGAAGAAGAAAAAGGCCCCAGAGATATAGTACTGCACGGTAGAGACGGCTAACTTAAAAGGGTCTCTGAGTTACACCGATCCTATGATCCACTACAGTATCCCTTAATGTTCGTGATGGGAGCAGACGGTTATTATTTGACCATTCCTCAGCAAGGTACAGTACGTAACAAAACAGTGACGTGCATGCAATTTTACGCATTTAGATTGATGGTTAGAGCTAACTGTTTTAATCCACTACATTATTACAGGGACTTATTTAGTCAATATATTGTCGATATGATGGCAAAAATGATATCAGAAAGATTGAATTACATAAGTCATAATCAACAAAGACTGAGGGCTGATGAATACATTCATCTCAGAGACGCTTTAAATCAAAACGCATATGTTGACCCATCAAATATCAGTCAACACGTAATCTTGACATCTTCATTCACAGGTTCTCCGCGTTATTTGCATGAAAATACCCAGGATGCGATGACTTATGTCCGAAACTACGGAAGACCAGACCTATTTGAGACTTTTACGTGTAACCCCGAATGGCCTTAAATTAAAGCGGAACTATTATCTGGTCAGCGGTCTTTCGATCGTCATGATGTAATTTCAAGGGTATTTCATTTAAAGATGAGGAAATTCATAAAATTATTCACCAAAGATGAAATATTCGGCAAAGTGAAATGTTACATGGCAAGTGTGGAGTAGCAGAAGCGAGGTTTACCACACTGTCATTTGCTGTTTTGGCTAGAAAGAAAAATCCAACCAGACGAAATTGATAGTGTCATAGTTGCAGAACTGCCCAACCAACAAAACGACCCGATATTGTACCGAGAGCGTAACCTAACAGCACCATGTATGAAAAATGGTCTCTATACAAAAAAGTACACTCGACCCTCTAAGTTTCGTCGACGATACCCAAACCGGAGAGGACGGATATCCAGTTTATCGTCGTCGTGACGCCGAAAATGGAGGACAGAGCGCTACGCTAAATATCAGAGGAAGTAGGGTCAATATAGATAATAGATGGATTGTCCCTTATTCTTCACTATTGTGTAGGACGTTTAACGCTCACATAAATGTGGAGTATTGCCACTCACTTCAAGCCATCAAATACATTTGTAAATATATCAATAAAGGTTCTGACCAAGCTACTTTTAGCGTAAGAAACCCAAATGATGAAGTGGAAAACTACGTGAATGGCCGGTACATAAGTACATCTGAAGCTGTCTGGCATCCTACAGTCGTGCAGTTAGCCGTCCACTTAGAAAATGGCCGAAGGGTGTATTTTACCGCAGAAACGGCTGAATAAGTGGCCCAATACCCACGTAAAACTACTTTGCTGGCTTTCTTTGAACTCTGTAATGAAGATGAATTCGCAAAGACACTTCTATACCACGAAGTCCCGCAATACTACACATGGGCCAATAATAAACTCACAAGAAGGAGGCGTGGTGAGGTCGTAGTTGGCCATCCAGGCATAAAAAAGATGCCGCTTTAGGAAGAGTCTACGGTGTGCATCCTTCTCAATCAGAGTGTTTTTATCTTAGGATGTTGCTACATCACGTACGCGGTCCAACCTCATTCGAGTACTTAAAAACTGTTAATGGAGTTCTCAAAAGGACCTATCAAGCAGCTTGCCGTGACAGAGGTTTGTTACAAAACGATGACCATTGGGAAAATACTCTGAGAGAGGCATCGCTTTCGCAATGTCCAGCACAACTGAGAGAATTGTTTGTAGTCATACTTTCATTTTGCCAGCCATCGGAACCATTGAAATTATGGCACAATTTCAAAGACGATTTATGTGAAGATATTAGACACAAAATCAGACAGCAAAATCAAGACTTTGCCTTACCATACACTGAGGACATTTATAACGAAGGTTTGATACAAATAGAAAATAAACTGTTGCAATTAAATAATAAAAGCCTAAGTCATTTTGGATTACCTTCTTCAGTTCGTACAGAAAACAATGCTACAGATACAATGGCACATCTCTATAATACAAATGATTTGACCACTTTTGTCAATGAAAACCTGCCAAAATTAGTCCCAGATCAAAGACATGCTTTTGAGACTATAGTCGATAGCATGAATAATAACAAAGGAAAATTTTTTTTTGGATGCGCCAGGTGGCACTGGAAAGACGTTTCTTGCAAATTTGATACTTGCTCTGCAGTTGCTTCGTCAGGAATTGCTGCAACTCTCTTAAAGGATGGAAAAACTGCTCACTACTTTTAAGCTTCCGCTATATGTAACTCTTGCTCAACATTCTACATGTTCTATCCGCAAAAGTGGGCCTCTTGGTAAATTACTACAAGACGTCTCATTAATTATGTGGGATGAATGCACCATGAGCCATAGAGCACCTATAGAGGCTGTGGACAGAACCTTAAAAGATCTTAGAAACTCTTCTGCTTTCATCAGCGGGATTACTTTTGTATTTGCTGGAGATTTCCGACAGACACTTCCCATCATTAATAGAGGCACGCGAGCAAATATCATCAAAGCATGCTTGAAATCGTCTCTCTTATGGACTTCGATTGAAAATTTAAAATTACGGACGAATATGATGGCTCATCTTCATGGAATCACAGATAGTGATTTCCCACAATTGCTAAAACTTGGGGAAGGAATTTTTCCCACTCCAAATTTAAGCAGAAATTGGGACGTCCTTCTGGATGAGTCTCTAGGCCAAATAGTCCATAATTTAGAAATTTTAATAGATGCAGTATACCCTGACATCGAGAATTTGAACGAAAAGGACTTTTATTGGTTGTGTTCTAGAGCAATAGTGTCGCCTAGGAATGATACTGTCAACGAAACAAACAATCTGATTATTCAAAAAGTCCCCGGCCAAATAAAAAATTACATATCGATCGACACCGTGACTGATATCGAAGACGCAGTCCATTACCCACAGGAATTTTTAAATTCACTAAACCCTTCTGGACTGCAACCACACGAATTGACGTTAAAAATCGGAACGCCAATCATGCTTCCGAGAAATTTAAGCCCCCCAAGCATGTGGGACGAGGCTGCTTATTAAGGAATTGAAGGACAATTTAATTGTAGCGACCATTATCACCGGCCCATCAGTTGGTCAACTAGCTCATATACCGAGGATACCGATGGAGGGTGAGTGGATAAAATTTCAATTTTCTGTATAACGTGTATATGCCGATAGATAAAATACTCCATTAATTTTGCTAATTTTTTAGCTAAAATGATTGAACTAAATGAGCGAATTGCCATATCATGTCGCACGGCAGAGACGTGTGATATACGCGGGTAAAACTGCGGGGTACAGCTAGTAACGTATAAAAAGAAACAGTAATATAAAATAAGTGAATGTACGCGATAAAATTCGTAAAAACTAATTTTATTTAAACGAATAGCTCATTTTACTTGCCACTACTTGTGTATTTTTGTACTGGCATTGTAGATTAAATAATTGACAAATTTTCTTGCCGTTAAAAATAATACTACAGCTATTTTATCTTTTAACTAAGCGAGACAACTGCTTTAATTTTGTCATTATATTTATAAAGCTGCTTCTCACTATCAATCGGTGTAATTAACTAATTAGGGCTCAGACTTTTTCAGATGAGCTGGTCGCCCAAGCCTTATACAAACAGCGACATGCACGGTCTTTCTTTCAACTCCTTATTTACTTGTTATATGGCACTGAAAAATACTCAGACCGATGCAATAAACAAACATTGTGTTTGCAAATTACACTCTAAGCTAGGGGAAAGGATATCCATCGATCAGTACATAAAAGTTTTACTGCACTGCTACGAGGCTGATTACTTTTACTCTTACTTTGATGTGGTATGTATTTTTTGGACAATTTTATATACGGCAAATAGTGCGGAGGTGTGATAAAATGTATAAGATAACGAAAATAATGTAGGAAATGGAATTGTATTACGGCACCCCTGATCCGAACAGAATTAAATATTTCAGTAATATCCTTGAGAGACCGGGGTTCTATCCCCGTATGATATATGTTAATTATCTTTGACTTACAAGGATATGCCGAATATTTGCGTATCGATTTAGTAATGGGTGCAGATGTGGACTATTTATATGTACCTGATGAAACAATGACGGTAAAGGTCTGGTATAGAATGTAAACATAGATTCAACGTAGCGTGGCATTTCAATAACAATGGATCAACAACCATCTGGTACCAGATATTGGGCATTAAGTGAAGTCGATAACGATGTAAAATGAATAAACTGTCTAGGCATGATATTAGTTACCTATAAAATATATCATGAATAATCATCATTAGTACCGCTCCATGCTTAAATTAGGAAAATTGGATCACTTGTAGAGTCACATAGGTTTTTTTTTAAATCCTCTGAGACTACTGGATGGAGATATAGTATATCGTCGTGGTACATGCAATAGGTCGAATGTGAAAAAAATTCAATTTTTCTTTTATGGCATGTTAGCATCCAAAACATGCTTCCACAACGTTTGTAGAAACTCCTATGTCTACCGACCAATCAGAAGCAAGCGTTTGAATTATTTGCAATATGACCAATGAAAGACGTCTTTATTTTGGTTCCTGCAAATTGTCCTATGTCATTGCATTCCGCTGATGCGAGACATAGTTTGTTGTTCAAGAGGTGAATTTACGAATTTAAACTTCATAAATTTGTTGTGTAAGTAATCCATTCTTTTTTCAATATAATTTAACCAACAGACAGTAATAATATGTGTTATTTTTAATCATAACAAAGGAGTAAATTTTAAACTTAATACTAACCTCACTTTTTTTGAGCTTATAATACTTGATTGATTGTGATTCCAAATTATTTTCAAAAAAATAACTAGGTTTATATGATTTATGTTATGATTAACCTTTTTTGTAAGATATATTTAAACTTTTTGTATATTTTGGTTGACAAAGGAGATTTTGCAATAATCGTATTTTGGTAATATGTATTGACATAGGAACTATTGCATTTTTGACAAATTTGTATGTTATTTGTTGCAGGATTAATAACAGAATAAAGCTAATTATGTCAGGAGCTAGAAGCCGTCGCTTGGTGAAGCTAGCTTTTAGTACTAGCACTGGTGTATTCAGCGAAGAACAAGCCAGCTCAGTTAGTTGGCACAGCCTAAGTCAGGAAGACTCTACGAAAAAAAATGTTGAAGTGACAGCTGGTGCTCAGGTACAATCACCGTCAGCAGAATTCATCGTAGAACAGCATATTATTAGAGAACAAGAATGGTTTACACATCCCTCCGAAGCCAAACGAACGCCCGAGATTGGGGTGATTACGCCCTCCGGTGAGTTTGTAATGGAATATACAACACAGACCCATCCTGTAGAAACTGAAAGGCACGATAAAAACATGAAAAATCAATTAGACACTGATTTTAGTTCAGGATCGGATGAATTATATGCCCCACCTGAAAGTGAGAATGACAGAGAGGTACAAGCAGATGATTGTGTTGGATCAGTCATTGAAATTTCAATTCAAGATGGCCAGGTGGCTAATGTAACGTCACAACAACAGTCGCAACCGATATCGGACACAGACAAAAATATTCCAGATCAAGAACAACCAAAACCAAGAAAACGTAAAGGTCAAGTTAACATGAATGAGTGGAAGAGATTTAAAAATGCTAAGTTAAGACTGGAGGGAAAGACTTATGTTGGGTTTGGAAAACAGAAAAGTGGTAAATACAAGCAAAATAAAATAAAAGAAGCTAAATGCTTAGGTCCAAGATGTAATGGGCATCCACAGCCGACAACAGTTAAAGGAGGCCCAAAACAAGATTTCAAATGTGATACGATCAGTGAGGATGATCGAAAGTCAATACATTCACACTTTTGGAATCTGTCATCTTGGGAGGCTAAAAAAGTTTACGTCACTGGGTGTGTATTGCGGGCACGTCCAAAGTATAGACGAAAGACTACTGATATTACCACTTCAAGAAAAAAGACTGGCTTTACATTCTACTTAAGTATGAAGGAAAATGGAGACGATGTGAAGAAACGTGTATGCCGAAATATGTTTATAAACACTTTAAGTATTGGTGAGAAGACGGTACGCTCATGGACATTATCAGACCAACCCAGTACAAGCCTCGAAAACGAAGATCATCAAGCGCAGATCCGACGACAAAAATCAAACATGGTTAAGAATGTAGAGGAGTTTCTGAATTCACTGCCTAAAGTAGAAAGCCATTATTGTCGAGCATCATCCAATAAACTCTACGTTGAGCCTTTGTGGTCTAGTCTAAGAGAGATGTACCGCTTTTATAAAGATGAGTGCCAAATACAAAACAAACTTGCATCATCCTGGAAAACCTTCTACAATACTTTGAAATTTATGAACTTAGACCTTTATATTCCCAAAAAGGATCAATGTAATACATGCACACTGTATAAGACAGGAATATGCGATGAAGAAACATTCCAGAAACATGAGCAAAAGAAACTATCTGCAAGAGAAGAAAAATCGAAAGACAAAGAACGATGCATTAATTGTCCTAATACTGCAACCTATACCGTAGATCTACAGGCTGTGCTATTAGCTCCAAGACTAAATGCAAGTGCAAATTACTATAAGACTAAGTTGAAGGTCCACAATGAGACCTTCTTCGACTTAAGTACTAAAGATGCCGTATGCTATGTTTGGCACGAAGCAGTGGCAGGGATTGAAAGTGATGTATTTGCATCCATTTATACAGACTTTTTAAAAAAGGCAATAGAAAAAAAACGTCTCGAAAAAATTACTATTTGGAGTGATGGGTGTGGATATCAGAACCGAAATATCAAACTATCTAATGCACTACTTGAATTGAGCATTAAAACAAAAGTAATAATAGAACAAAAATATTTGGAAGTTGGACACACCTTCATGGAAGTGGACTCCATTCATTCTACTATTGAGCAGAAATTGCGCAATCGGAGAGAAGTCTATACACCTGCAGACTACATTCCTATAATTCAATCTGCAAGACAACTTCCGCGTCCCTATGAGACAATTTACTGTAGTAGTGATGATTTTTACGCTTTTCAGGCAGTATACTACAAAAGTATCCGCCCTGGCAACAAAATTGGCGATCCCTGTGTTAACGATGTGGTTGCGTTTCAGTATACACCTAATGGAATTATTCATTACAAACTGCGCTTTCAAGACGAATGGGCTGAATTGCCTGTACGACCGAAACGTTTAGAATCATTGCCAGACCATCCCAAACTGTACACAGGGCCAATTCCAATTGAAGCTTCAAAATACACCCACTTGCAAGAACTAAAAGAATTGATTCCACAAGATTATCGTCAATTCTATGAGAATTTAGTTCACAAATAAATATGATCTTATCTAATAAATAAAAACTTTAATACCTACATGTTTTTTTCTTGTTTCTATACTGAAATCAATTCTACCTATGTGATCAAAATGGGTACAAAATACAGACGCAATATGCCCTATGTCAACTTTTCACAAAAACTGTTAAATCAATAACCACCATTGTAATATTTTATAATGTAACATCCAATTTTAGTACTAAATACATTATCACAAATCATATTTAACTAACATAAAAATAAAAAAACAGTTTTTAGTCCTTCCTGTAAAGTCGTACCTAGCTCACATTCGACCTATTGCATGTACCGCGACGATATGCTACAGGAATACACTAGCACGTAATTATTATCATACGACACCTATCATTTTTTATATATATGGGATATCTTCCGATGTATTCTTATTGTATTAGGTACCATGTTGTTGTTATAGTAGTTTTCATTCAATTATTGAATTCCTAACTTTGTTTTATTATTGTAAAGTAATTAAAACATTAAATCTATTGTGTCACCTTTTATATAAGTACAGTTTAGTTGAATATTCGTGCAGATGAGTTGGCTACTCACACTCATGATTAATGTGATCGAGCCATTCACCCAGACCCAATTTCCCTTGTTTATTTAATAAAAATATATCAAAATTTACTTACTTCTATATTCACAGTGATGGAAGCTAAAAGACTCATAACGAAATGGTTACTTACTCTGAGCTATGATAGTACAGAAAACCTAATTAAACCGAAATTTTTATCTTAAATGGGAATGCCCACTGTTCATAGAAACTTCGGCCATGGGTGCCCACATATAAAAGCATATAGATATGATAATATGCAATTAAAAGAAAGAAATGGTAAAGGAATTGGTTTAAAAAAAGTCGGAATTTTGAAGATATAAAAGTTTTTATTTTCACAAATACAGTTTTTTAACAACTACTTTTATCGATTTTATCGCCTTTTATTTCTTTGATTTTTAATTCCAGACGTTTTGGTTGCTTTCCAGCACCGATGGTCACGGGGGACTGAGGTGACTGACGTCCCAATATCAGTGTTAACTTGGAGTATCTTCATTTTTTTAATTTTTATTTATGGTTCGATCTACGCAGAATGTAGGTACTATCGGTGTCTTGCGGTGGTATGCTTGGGTCTGTTATTAATGAAATTAAAACTAAAGTTTTAATTTCATTAATAACAGGGTCCCAAGCAGGTGGTAGTACCAAGCCCCCGTCTCTATAAGAAATAAGGATTTTTTTTTATTTCAATAGTCTCACGTATCATCCTTGATAGGGGTTGATGTTCTTTCGAGAAGATTTGTGATCTATCAAATCTGATTTATGTCTATCTAGTTGGGGCCGTTTAGGATATGATCACAAACTGCAATCTTCCCCAAAATGTGATGCTTCACGTCAGCTATATGTCCTTTTACGCGGGTTCTAATTGTTCTTTTCGTTTGCCCCATATATGAGAGACCACATTCACAATCAAGCTTGTACACTCCTGCATCTTGTAGAAGAATATAACACTTGATGGATGGTAAGAGCTGACTAATCTTCTTAGAGACTTGTAGAATGTTCGAATAGAAGCTTCAAGATGTAGCCAATCTTGTCTGTGACACCCCTGACATATGGTAGTACTGCAGGCAGCTAGCTTCTACGCTCTGACAGCGCGCGACATGTTACACTCCCGTTCACTCGGGACCTTTTTGGCGGGAAAATTTCTAGGTTAGGAAATTTTTTGCAATATTGCAAATTTTGCTATATTTTCACTTTGAGACAATATTTATGGATAAAACTTACAGGAAGTCTTGTTGAATGTATAAACTATCGAATAAAATTATTTTTGGTTGCTAGAAATTGTAATAAAGTATATAAATTACACTGTATAGCATAATAGTAGTATAAACTTCAATTTTAGTGACAAAATTACTACTAATTTGAATTCTACACCTTTGTTTTTGGAGAAATTTATATGAAATTGTTTGGAAATATGTATATTTTATGTTTTATGTGTTTCCATTCGTTACTCATACCAAAATATTAAAATATTAAAAAATTAAAAAAAAAAATAAAATAATATTTTATCTGTGACATTTCGAACAATATTTCTAAAATATGTTCGTGTGAATTTGAAATAAATACAACGTCATGTTATTTCAAAATATGTAGGAAAACTATTTTTACTTACATTTTACACTAAAAATAAATGAGAATTTGAAAAATAACACATTTATAACCCGTCCGCCAAAACAGGCCTTTCGGAATTTGAAGTACTTTTGGCAATTTACTTTTCACTTTTTATACCACAAATTATATATCTACGTGTTGACTATATTACAAGAAATGTAAAAAGTATAATACTTTCGTTTTTAGTCCAGACACAAATATAAAATTCTATAAAAAAGACAGAGCAACTTCATCAAAGTGACACGTGGAACGCCGGAAGTTCAGAGTGATTTCTTTTTTTTTTTTTTCTAAAAAACATTGCCAGGTTATGGTTTAAAATAAAAGAGCATATCTTTGTCTTTGATACTAATATCTATTGCATAGTGTCTTTGGTTTTGTTTAAAACGAAAAAATAGTTTTTTCATAGGTAGACATGTTTACATAATTCTGATCTAATTCGATCACTACTTGGCGGGCGTAAGGTTGGTACTGCGCGATCGAAAGTGAGCATGGCTTGGCGTACAGGCTAGGCGTGTGTAACTCTTTACGGAACTGACTCACTGATTCGAATCACTAAAGTGTTTCAAAAGATTGGTTCAGTAACAATGTTTCAAATGCATCATTTGGATCTGGAACTGGAACATTACTTTGCTCATTTAGTGCGACGCGTCTCGCTCGCAAGGCGACTGAGCCACAAGCGAGAGAGTGGCGAGTGAGCGCGCGAAATAATAACAATCTATACAAGTCAGAAAGAGATAACAAATGAGAAGTGTATAACTCAACTCGTACGGATTTTAGCTATAGTTATTCATGCACGTAAAAATGACCACTAAGGCGCTTACGTATCAAATACTATACGGTCGTCTTTTGCATATAATGTTTACATTAACAAGTTGTCCTTTTACGTTGATCCGGCACTAACTTGTCAAATTGTTTATGTTCGTTTGCGCCTGTTTACGAAAACATACTTAGTTCTGTTTAGGATTTCTTTGCGTAGTGATTATTGTGACTTACTTTCTTCCTTTTCATCATAAATAATACGCCAGCTTGCCATAAATTAAGGACTAGCCGGCAGTCCTAAGTCTGAATAAAATATAAAGGAGGATCGATTTTATATACGACCTTATTACGGTACACAATAAATCACAATAACTAAATATATGATAAAAATAACCTAAGCACTTATATCATTCAGCATTGTTGCCACATAACATTTCACTGAATCAGTCAGTAATAAACGCCCGCGAAGCAACTTAATGTATTCGTCACATTCTGTATTTTATATCTTTTGAGTCGATGATCCAAATGAGCCAAATGAAACATATCAGTGCTTCGGAACATTTCAGTGATCGAGATGCAAATGTTCCAATCGCAAAAATGATACACTTTGCCCACCTCCAGCAGGCACACGCGTGACTGTGCCCAGCTTCACTCGGTCACTGTGACGTAGGCGCGGGACCTGAAGCTTGTTGTCGTGCAGAACCTGCTTGACATGCTGATGAAGCTCGACGGTCAGGTGTTTGCTTTCACAGATCCCTTGTGCTCTGTGTTACAAATATTTGCTCACAGTAGCTAACTGTGAAGGATGATGGTGAGATTCATCGTTCTATACACAGTGTGACCTATGGTGTTGTTAGGATTTCCGATGAGTAACCAATCTAGAAAAGCTAAGGATTTATTTGTCTATAATTTACACATCAACACATCGTCCAGGAACTGAGCAGGAGGCAAAATATTAGTCTGATGCCGTGCCTAACACAAATACCATATTACTGTCATAACATGGGCACAGCATCCTACCATTCGACGGCCGACAATACAATTGCAACAATAGTTTTTAATTGCACTTCTACCAGAACCATTGCCACTAATTAAAATATATATAAAATACACTTTATGACTGATGTGTCGACTTGCGATTCTAGCCCTAAGTAAAGAGCAGCTAGGGCTAAAGTTTATTCCTTCCATAATGCTGCTCCTGTGGTCATTACAGAGTTCTAATGTTAGCACCCATCCATCTTCTCTATTATTATAAGTATGTGTATTCATTTCAGAAGCCTCGCAAATTATCCTTGGTAGGAATTTGAGTTATTTGGCGAGGATTTATATTTCATCAAATCTAACAAAATGACAGGGATGATCTTGACTAGACTGCAGACTTCCCGGAGCGTCGGACGCTTCGGGTAGTATATGTTCTGTTACGCCCGTTTTTATAGAGCTTTTTGTTTCTCTTATGTTAGAGAGACTACACTCACAATCAAGCTTTTACACTCTTGGATCTTGGAGAATCCTTCTCCTCTCATTACATCTCTCACTTACTTACATCTCTCACTCTCATTACACTTGATGGATGGTAAAAGTTTACTAATTTTCTTCTGCAGCTCGTATAAGGTTTTAATGGAAGTTTGCTTTAAGATGTAGCCAATCTTGTCTGACTCCTCTGACAAATGGTAATATAGCAAGCAATCGTTCGATTGTGGCCGGCTTCACTCAAACACTGTGGTGAAAGCGTGAGACCTGAAGCTGGTTGTCTTGCAATACTACTTATATGGTGTGCTTAAGCGCGGCGGCAAGATGTTTATTGTCACAGATGCCTTTTGCTCTCTGAAACAAATATTTACCCACGGTAGCTAACTGTGAAGGATGATGGTGATACCATTTAAATATCGGTTAGTATGGGTCGTTTTTCCATGGGCAGTATGACTGATTGTGTTATTTGGATTTCGAATGACTAAAATGTCTTGTGAATGTGAGAATTATTTGCATCTAACTCCATAGTGAATTGAATTTTAGAGTTTATGGAGTTAAGGTTTAAAAATGCAGTTGTTTTGTCGGATGGTAAAATCTTAAAAGCGTTTTCTACAACCGTTTGTAGAATCTTGGATTTACAGGAGGAGTAAGAAGGGCGTTCTGCTCAAAATCCTCCACGAATATACATATCATCTATGGGAGATACAGGTGAGCCCATTGCCTTATCGTTTACTAACTTGTAGAACTCCTCCTTCCACAATAGATAGCCAGATGTAAGGCAGTGTTTAAGTAATACTGCATATTCTGCAGGCGTGTAGTTTTCTTATAGTTTCCTAATTACAATTGAGATTCAATAGGTAGGCATGTAAATAGTGACTAAACATCAAAACTGACCATACTTTTGTTATCAGCTAGATTTTTGTTTACATTTCTTTTGTGCTCGGGTGTGTCCTCTTAGCGGAACGATATTTTGCCGTTGTGCCAACTTATAAGTGATTGAATCCTTCTAGTACCTTACGAGGGCAAGGACGGGTTATGTTGGACTCGCACCAACTAAAACCCCATAATTACCTCAACACTATACTTAGTGACCTCAATGGTGTCTTCAAACGGATAGAACCCTAAATGAACGATGACGAAGGTCATGTGTTACCTCCATGTCGCACCTATGCCGTTAGTTGTTGTGAGCATTACGTTCGAATTTGTCGCCGATTACTATTAATACGACGACAAATATTCCGCCTAGGTAAGTTTAACTTTGACCGATAGGTCAATCGTCGCATTCAACTCGACTGTCGTAGACTCCTGAACGTACAGCTAATTATCTTCTCCTCAGGTATACTTACCTCAAAACTTGTAAACAATATTGTACAACCAGTTCACGTTGGTAGTGACCACTTATGGATCTGAGACGTGGTTCTTCACACTTCTAATACGACCATGAGGAAGCTCCAGAACGCTTAACGAGCTATGAAGTGGGTTATGCTCGAGATTTCTCGGCGTAATAGACTTAGAAATAAGGATATCCTCAGTAGAACCAAATTAACCAATTTAAGGCAACGGATTAGTAAGCGAAGTGTAGGACAGCCCCCCACTAGGTGGAGTGATGACCTAGTAAGACATGTAGGAAATGGATGGATGAAAGTGGCTCAAGACCGTGTTTTGTGACATAAATTGGGGGAGGCCGATGATGATGATGACGCAATAAAATTGTACCGAGTCTGCATACACGTGCAAGTTTTGTTTTTCAAACGGCATAGCGGTACAGGAGAAATCGGTAATCTAGGAAAGGGGAAGTAAAAACGAAACATAATTATATTCAATATATTATATTCATTACTAAAACAGTTGCATAGAGTTGATTTTTATCAACTGAATTATTTTCATTATAATTGCTTTAATATAAATTGATACATATTCTTAGAACGGTTATTGATCAAGATATTTTTGACACCATCTACTTTCTGCCTGCACTCTTCTCCGTTGGTTTAATAGCGGCGGCAGCATCGTCGGCTACCTTGCCTGCTGCCTTTTTCGCATCAGCAGCAGCAGTTTTTGCATCCTCCGCGACGTCACGCTTTAGTCTATTTCCTTCTGATGGAAATGCAGCTGCGGCTACCACAAGCAGCTGAAAATATACATAGAAATTACCGTATGATGAAAATAAGTAAGCGAAATTTATATTAGAATAAAATTACATATCATCATAGTATATTTAGATGCATGTGCTAGTACGTGTCACGCTTTGTAAAATGAATTTCAATATAATATTAGAGACATGACAACTTGGATTCTATACGTATATTATTGTAATTAAAATAAAAATAAACATATATTTTAGGTCATTATGTTGGCTGCCCGTCGCGTCGGCGATACGGTAAATTTTTTTATATTAGAAATTAATGTGATCCTCCACTTTACTCGGCTTCAGTTTTTCATAGTTTCTTAAGGACCATCATCATTAGCCCGTAAAGTACACTGTTTGACTTGATTCACGTCACGTGGACACAATAAATGTACAAGATCAAAATATTTAAATATGCTTGTAAAGGGCTGTAATGACGATAATGATAATGAAATCGAAAAAATAAATTTGTTTCATTTCATTTCATTTCAGTACAGCAAAATTGGCGACAAAGCCATCGTATCAATTGGGATTACGACGACGATCCCAGAAAGAGCTTTTCGTTGAATGACCAATGTTAATATGAGCATAGTAGTAACGATCCGTTTCAATACCAGAGCTACAGGGTAGTGGGTTCAAGGTTTGTATCGCGGAGGCAATAATTTTACCAAATCAAAAAATTACTACCGGGGATTCTTAAGAATTTTTGTTTCATTACCGTAAACGTTTCTGAGCCTTTAAAAGTGTCTTTAGCTACCATTTATAGTTGCTTCTTTATCTTTAACCTTAAAGTCCTTATCTGGACATGGGTTTCTCCCCTTATAGAGGGGATTTGCAAGCAAATTTTGTGATACTCATTCTGACCGACACTGATTTGCGTACTTTACGTCTGGTATAATTAAGATGGTTATACTGATATGGACATCCATAAGATTTTTCTGGCATCTCCCGTATGGTCTATATTACAAAACTAGCGAAACGAAATACCAGTCGGCCTGTACCAATTTCACGCTTTTACGCAATAAATCCAGACGGGGAGACGTATGAAGGCTGTTGGTCTAAATTTCTATGTCTAAACTTTTACCCCAAAATATCCTAACAATAGTTACATATTTGAATATTTTAAGTTGTACATGTTTTAATATGATAATATACTGACTGATAAAGTATTTAGAAGTTTTCTTTTTAATATAAATAGACTAATTCGCTAAGAAGCTTGGCTAGTGAATCCAGCATATCTTTCAAATCGGGAAAAGAGTGCGTGTGGTGATTGTTTAAGAACATCCATCACTCCATAGCTTCCTGGTGGGTGTCGTAAGAGAGTAAACTGAAATGGGCAGTAATGTATTTCCGATAACAACTCGATTTAATAAAAACTGCGGCTGCCAACCCGGCTGGAAAGCGTAGTAACTATGTGAAAATACCCTCCTTGAGACAAACTATGGGGAGGCTCTTGTTCGCAGTGGAATTTTATTGGCCGTAATGAAATGGCTTGGAAGAGAATAATATTAAAGTCGTTAATATTACCGACCGAGACTAACTTTCGAAGACCATGTGAGCAAATTGCTCGAAGAGGGGAGGGTCAAGAGTACTCGGATACTTGACGTGCATGTATGAAGAAGTTAATGAACCTGAAAGAAGCGAAAGAGGTATGTAAGGATCGTGACACTTGGCGATCTGTTCTCTCTGGCTAACCCGTTAGGGATTGTGCGTGAAGATAAGTAAAGTAAAGTAAAGTAATATTATAAATGTCAACGACGACAATGTTGTACATTGATATAAATAATATGCTGTAACAGTTGTACGTTAAACATAAAGTATACAGTAAAATATATATTAACACTTTCACTGTCCAATTTTCAGACACAATAGTAAGACTATAGCAATGAACTATATGTAGTACACAGTGAAGAGAAAACTTGGTTCCCCTTTGCGCGCCCGGAGGAGTGTGAGATTAGGCGTAGTTAAAATTATCATGGAGTAGGAGCGCAGAAAGCTAAAATTTATATGTAATATGTCTTACAAATACATTAAATTCAATAAAATAAAACATACATTGCTTACTTTCATACTGCCGATACTACAAGTGCAAGCAAGCGGGTTCGAATCGTGCACGGAACAAGTATTTGTATGGCCTACAAATAATTGTTCCGGGTCTGGATGTGTATCCTTGTGCAATTTATGTTTGTAAACTGCCTCCACGATACTGAATAAAATCCTCGTGAGGGTGGGAGGGGAGGTTTAAAAAATCGACCACAAGGTGACTACTAGTTGTTAAAATCATGCGAAACTTTGTGGATATTCACTAAATTAATTTATTATTTATAATGTAAAAATCATTTTGCTAAGATATATGGGTAAATATGTGATTTGAAAGTAATTGTGGGAGGACGGTGTTCTTAAAATTAAGACTGACAAGGATCTTAGGTAAATAATTTTTTTTTCTTAAATGAAAATATACTTACAAAAACAAATAAAAATAGTGCTCGAAAATTCATTTTGCCGTCAATTAGGAATCAATGAAAAAACTGAACCAGAAGAGTCCCTGCAACAGGTAACCTTCTTACTATGACAGCTGTACTCTGACTGACTAACCATCTTCAGTCAGTCAGAGCAAAAGATAAACAGGAAGGTCCGAATTTAGTGATGGTAATTTAAGTTTGACACAGTAATCAGCGACATAATAACTGGGTACCATAGTGATAAGTAGAGGTGTAGGAAAATTTATACACCTACGCTGTCGCGTGAGAGCGGACTTCGAGATAAACATTTTATGTAGTATTCCATAATTGACCATAATTTTTCTGTGTACATTTTAAATAATTTTTGTCAATTTTACTGCTCGCACGCCTGTTTCGTTTTTTTTATAATAATTAACCGAAAAAGGTTGGCTTTGGAGGGAATGTAATACAAAATCAATAGCCTTTTTTTATAGAAGAGGGGGCAAACGAGCATGCGGCTCACCTGATGTTAAGTGACTACGCCGCCCATGATCAACCGCAACACCAGGTGCAGGTTGCAGGTGCGTTGCCGAGACTTTAGAAAGGAGTAAGCTCTTTTCTTGAAGGTACCCAGGTCATATCGGTCCGGAAAAATCACCGGTGGTAAACTATTCCACAGAGAGGTTGTACGTGGAAGAAAACTCCTTTTGAAACGTACAGTGGTGGACCGCCAAGCATCCAGATGGTGTGGATGGTATCGAGACGTTTGCCGGGTAGTGCGTTCACGAAATTTGGCGGCTGGTATTAATCCGAACAATTCCTCAGAGCACCCTCCATAGTATATGCGAAAGAAAATGCAAAGAGATGCAACATCTCTTCGCAGCGCCAGTGAATCGAGCCGATCGGAAAGCACTCGGTCGTCAACGATTCGAGCCGCTCTGCGCTGGATACGGTCAAGTGGAAGGAGCTGGTACTGGGGAGCCCCAGCCCAGAGATGGGAACAGTATTCCATGTGCGGCCGAACCTGCGCCTTCTAAAGTTGTAGCCTCTTACTGAAATACCGAACACGGATGATTCATCTAAGAATGCGTAAGTTGGCAAGCATTATTTTAAAGAATTGCCTATAATAATAACGGGGTCATGGCAGGATATCCAATATCCAGATAAGCAAAGATCCAATACCACAATACTAGTAAAGCTACTCCTTATCATCAGACGTGAAATTTGAGTACATCGGTTCTGTATGGACTCCTATACATGCACTGTTCGGCAAAGTCTCGTAACACCAGTAAGATGCACGATTTGCATAATCTCCCTTACACTTTAATAGTTCAGGAGAACTCGGCGCATGAGTTTCGAAAATTATTCCACATCAATTTTTTATGCAATTCTGTTGTCCTTTGATATAAATGCATGTTGCCATGGGGCAAATCGGTGCCATATTAATTAAGCCGATTTATTTTCTCAATTGCAAGGAATTGTTATTTTCAAACGGGTATATTTTTATATGAAATACAAATATTTTTAATGAAACTATATATTTTTTAATTAAATACAAATAAAACTCGACTTAAAATTACTTAGGTATACTTACATTACTTTAAGAACTTAGTTAAGGTTATTTAAAAACTCAAAATAATTACAAAAATATAAACTTAGGTAAATTTATATTAGTTTAAGAACTTAGTTATAAAGGTAAAATAAAAAGGTTTATTATTTTTTGCTTTTCGGTTTTTCGGTGGTTTAATTTTTTTGTTAAAAGATTTTATTTAATAACTTTTTGTGGCTGTAATCTACTAATTGCTACATGCTTAGTTTTTGATTACTTTAAAAATATCTACTTACCTTACTTTAGCTATTAACTGATATATAATCCTACTATAACTATTATTTGTTTAAAGCTATAATTGACCTCGGAAAGAAAGTGTTTGCCAAAGGGCAAGCATATGTTGCACTGAGTAGAGTAAAACACTTGAGGGCATTGCTTCATCTGATCTGGAGCCAAATAGATTACTACACAAACCTCACGATGAACGAGTTTTATGAGAAATGCAGAGACTGAGAGGTCTACACACAAGAGACATTTGAGAGGTACTTAACTAAGCGAAAAATTAAAAAAAAATGTATCCTATGGTTACCCATAGATGGCGATATAAACATCTCAATTACACCAAACGTAAAACACTAAAATCAGTCGTCAGCAACGTAAAAGGTGCTTGACAAATCTCCTCTATTAGGTGAGAAACACATGTCCACTGTGTTTTTCTGGATAAAAACCGTGCATGAACGTTCATATATCCTGCCGTCTGTATTTATTGCATAAAATCACCAAAAACTTCATTTATATTGGAACAGGCCGTGTGGTAACAGCGTTCGAGAATTCATCGATTCGATTCTCCATTTTGACTCGTGGGTTTGGGAAAGGGTGACTTTAAGGCAAATGCAAAAATAATCTTATGGTTAGCGACGTATAGCCCTATTATAACCGTCTCAACCAGTCAAAAAGGTGGCAGACCTCTGGTACCAAAATTACAAAACACAAGGGCACTTCCTACAAGGGAAGACCCAAGTGCAGCTATGGACTTTTAAGGCTGATGAAGAAGAAAAAGAAAATATTTTTGTAATCGTTACTAAAGACAATTAAAGCTCAAATAAACGTTCACTGTAGTAACGATGATCCTGTTCACGATTTAATTAACTATTGAAAAACTCATTATAGACGTGTAATTCAACTAATTCTATTATTGAAATAATACTCGTTTTTACGGAATTTATCGCGTATATTTAACTTTTTAATACCCGACGTTTCGAGAGCTTTACAGCACCCATGGTCACGGGAAGGTTAACTTTTGGTAGGTTGAGGACTGCATCTCAATTGTAACTAGGAGGCTGGAGGAAAACAACATGCCCGTAGAATATGCAGTATTACTCAGACACTGCCTTACATCTGGCTACTTATTGTGGAAGGAGGAGTTCTACAAGCAAGTAGATGGTGTGGCGATGGGCTCACCTGTATCTCCCATTGTCGCCGACATATTCATGGAAGACTTTGAGGAGAAAGCCCTGCTTACTTCTCCCATAAATCCAAGATTCTACAAGCGGTACGTAGACGACACTTTCACAATTCTACCTTTAGATAAAGTAACTGCATTTTTAGACCATTTTAACTCTATAAATTCTAAAATTCAGTTCACAATGGAGTTAGAGGCAAACAATTCCTTAGCTTTTCTAGATGTGTTAGTAATTCGGAATCCTGATAACACCTTGAGCCATACTGTGTATAGAAAAAAGACCCATACAGATAGATATTTAAACGGTGATTCTCACCACCATCCTTCACAGTTAGCTACCGTGGGTAAATCTTTGTTTCAGAGAGCACGAGGGATCTGTGACAGTAAACACCTGGCTGCCGAGCTCCAACACGTCAAGCAAGTTTTGCATGACAACAAGCTTCGGGTCCCGCGCCTACGTCACAGAGAACGAGTGAAACCGGCCACAGTCGAGCGTGTACCTGCTGTACTGCCATATGTTAGAGGAGTCACTGACAAGATTGGCTACATCTTGAAGCGCGCTTCCATCAAAACATACTTCAAGCCGCCGAAGAAGATTGGTCAGTTTTTACCATCAGTCAAGTGTAACGTCCCTCTGCAAGATGCAGGAGTGTACAAGCTTGATTGTGAATGTGGTCTCTCCTACATAGGACAAACTAAAAGATCAATTAAAACCCGCGTCAAAGAACATATAACTGATGTGAAGAATCGACGCTCCGGGAAGTCTGCAGTCTGTGAACATGTACAGGATCGCCCACGTCACTACATCAGATTTGATAGACCACAAATCCTCGCTAAAGAACACCGATTCCTTCCAAGGATGATTCGCGAGGCTATTGAAATCAAAAAACACCCTAATTTCAATAGAGAAGATGGCTGGGTGCCACCATCTGCTTGGGATCCTATAATAAATAAAATTAAATCCCAACCCAAGCATACAACTGCAAGGCTTCATGATACCATAAGTTCATACTGTGTAGATCGGAACAAAAGTTAAATTTTAATCTATGGTAACCGCGGTTAACTATGACATCTGGACGTTAAACATCTCAGTCCTTCCCGTGACCATGGGTGCTGTAAAGCTCTCGAAACGTCGGGTATTAAAAAGTTAAATATACGCGATAAATTCCGTAAAAACGAGTATTATTTCAATGTGTAGTGTTCGCGTAAATATAAGAAATCATTATGTAAACCAGTACGGACTGGTAATTGCAAATAAAATACGCCGATTAGAAGATCTAAAGACTAAGCGCGCAAGATATCTAATAGCCTTAAATTTCTTGAAGAGATGCCGAGACCATAATCTCATTCCTACGTGTGTCAAAATATCCACCAAAAAGGACATTCGAGGAAGCGCTAAGATCTTAAATCAGGCGAGTAAAAAGTTGTTACGGGCGGTAATCCAACAAAAACGCTCCGATCTATATGACATCAATAAATCCATAGACACATCATCCAGTGAATTAAAGAAAGTTTTAACGACGTTTGATTATAATTTTTGCATGGAAACATTAAATAAACGCGAAATTAGTAAATATAACGAATGCAAAAACAAACATATAGAAAAATATCAAAAATTAACGGCCAAATCAAATGTCAAACATCCGAATCAATGCCAGAACCAAAGGCAACCATTGACAAACACAGATCATAGATTAATCGCGGTCTATAATCTGTCAAAACAAACACTGGATGATGCAACAATAAAGGTTTTATCCAAAGGACTAAATTTTGCTATAAGTCCGCGCAGATTACCGTACGACGAAATTATCTGTAGCGTCGAGGACTGTTTATTTAAAAACAATATGCGGAAAGAATATTTGGAGGCGATACGTCAAGACATTTCGTCTATGTTACGTCGATGTTCAGTGCCTAAACCGAATCTTCCCAGAGACGAATTTATAGCGTTAAAGAACCTACGCAATAAACCAGAACTTACGATTCTCCGCGCAGATAAGGGAAACGCCACGGTAGTCATGGATACGTCAGATTATAATTCAAAAATACAAGAACTTTTGTCGGATGTAAGTACTTATAAAAAGGTTAAAAACGACCCAACAAATAGCACACTAAAAACAACTAGTGACCTCATAAAGAAACACTCCGAAAAATTAAATCTGGACGTAAAATGGATAATACCTACGTGCGCCAAATCACCAAAGTTGTACGGGTTACCAAAAATACACAAGCCCAATGCTCCATTACGTCCCATAGTGAGCCAAATCGATTCACCAACTTACAGATTGGCTCAACACTTAGCGAAAATACTCTCACCGCTCAGGGGACACACAAGAGCACACATAAAGGATTCCTACCATTTTGTCAGCGAGATTAAAGACCTGCGTCTGGCAGACAATGAAACTATGGTCAGTTTTGATGTGCAGTCATTGTTTACATGCTTACCTGTTGAAGACTGCATCTCAATTGTAACTAGGAGGCTGGAGGAAAACAACATGCCCGTAGAATATGCAGTATTACTCAGACACTGCCTTACATCTGGCTACTTATTGTGGAAGGAGGAGTTCTACAAGCAAGTAGATGGTGTGGCGATGGGCTCACCTGTATCTCCCATTGTCGCCGACATATTCATGGAAGACTTTGAGGAGAAAGCTCTGCTTACTTCTCCCATAAATCCAAGATTCTACAAGCGGTACGTAGACGACACTTTCACAATTCTACCTTTAGATAAAGTAACTTCATTTTTAGACCATCTTAACTCTATAAATTCTAAAATTCAGTTCACAATGGAGTTAGAGGCAAACAATTCCTTAGCTTTTCTAGATGTGTTAGTAATTCGGAATCCTGATAACACCTTGAGCCATACTGTGTATAGAAAAAAGACCCATACAGATAGATATTTAAACGGTGATTCTCACCACCATCCTTCACAGTTAGCTACCGTGGGTAAATCTTTGTTTCAGAGTGCACGAGGGATCTGTGACAGTAAACACCTGGCTGCCGAGCTCCAACACGTCAAGCAAGTTTTGCATGACAACAAGCTTCGGGTCCCGCGCCTACGTCACAGAGAACGAGTGAAGCCGGCCACAGTCGAGCGTGTACCTGCTGTACTGCCATATGTTAGAGGAGTCACTGACAAGATTGGCTACATCTTGAAGCGCGCTTCCATCAAAACATACTTCAAGCCGCCGAAGAAGATTGGTCAGTTTTTACCATCAGTCAAGTGTAACGTCCCTCTGCAAGATGCAGGAGTGTACAAGCTTGATTGTGAATGTGGTCTCTCCTACATAGGACAAACTAAAAGATCAATTAAAACCCGCGTCAAAGAACATATAGCTGATGTGAAGAATCGACGCTCCGGGAAGTCTGCAGTCTGTGAACATGTACAGGATCGCCCACGTCACTACATCAGATTTGATAGACCACAAATCCTCGCTAAAGAACACCGATTCCTTCCAAGGATGATTCGCGAGGCTATTGAAATCAAAAAACACACTAATTTCAATAGAGAAGATGGCTGGGTGCTACCACCTGCTTGGGATCCTATAATAAATAAAATTAAATCCCAACCCAAGCATACAACTGCAAGGCTTCATGATACCATAAGTTCATACTGTGTAGATCGGAACAAAAGTTAAATTTTAATCTATGGTAACCGCGGTTAACTATGACATCTGGACGTTAAACATCTCAGTCCTTCCCGTGACCATGGGTGCTGTAAAGCTCTCGAAACGTCGGGTATTAAAAAGTTAAATATACGCGATAAATTCCGTAAAAACGAGTATTATTTCAATGTGTAGTGTTCGCGTAAATATAAGAAATCATAATTCTATTATCTTATTATTACTATTTCTGTGTAAAAAAACCAATTGTATTTTTAGCTGTAAATGTATATCTGTATATACACAGTGTGTAACATATTAAACGCAAGCCTTCTCGTAGGGTTGCTTAGAACCATCAAATTGAATAACTTTCACTATGGGACCAACTTCGAAATAAAATAAAAATTAGCTGTTTCATACAAAATTTCAACGGCCGTTTAACGCGAATGTATGAAACAGTTGATCTTTTTTCGTATTATGCCCGATCTTGATGATTCTTACGTCAATCGATTTATCCTAATTTTGTAAGTATCACCAAAGACATGAAGGCACTGACCTTATATATAGAGGTCAGTGCATGACGGTAATCAAAATACAATGACTACAATCAGACGCCGTATTGGTGAAAAGAAAAAGAAATAAAGTACAATTATGTCAAGTGGGGTATTTATTAAGTCGTTGATTGGGTCTTTGAAAATCTACAATATCTAAAGTATTTAGGTTCTCTAGTCATTCTGCATTTTGAATGAACATTTATGATCTATAACGATTTAAAGTTGGTAAGCAACCATTCATACTTAAATTTTCAAAATTTATAAGACTGTGATAAAGTTATTAGATAGATTTTTAATCAAAACATAATTAACCGTGCTTGTGTAAAATAATAAAAAAAAATTATTTGTCGAAAAATATAAATATTTTTGGTCTGTAATATTTATTGTGTATAAGACGGCAAAATTATAATCTTCCAAACCGGGGACAGGCTATGTCCACACAGTCTATTAAGTTAATGTTATAATATAGAAACTAACAGATTTTAGATGGTTTAGCGTACGATAAACCTGAAAGTATACTAGAATTATCAGAATCGGGCGTAACTTTGTAGAAATTCACTATATTATATAACCTCAAATGGCTTAGCAAGATCCTCCGTTATGCCGAAAGTATTGCAGCATTAATTTTGAAATAAATATATGGTATAGTTGGACTATGTTAGACGAAAATACGATTCCGTAAAATTTTCTCGATAGAAAAAAATCCAAAGTTACCTCTAAACTGAACAATAAACCGCTGTTATTCATAAAATACTTTAAATAAGATCATGAAACTTTGCATACTAACTGAACTAACTATAAAGCAGTGCTTATGTTATTTACTTTTTTTTAAATACCATTATTTTTACTGTAAAAAGAAATTACCTAAACTATCGGCGTCTTGAAGCTTGATTCCTGTCTCCCCGTTAGTATCGCTTAGGCTTTTGAAGTGAGAAGTTGTGTCGCTTACGATCAGAATACACCTTACGCAACAGGACGACGTAAAATTAAAATGGGAAATAACCGTAATAAAAATAAGAAGCGACTGGGTTGGCGTTAAGAAACAGGCATAAATATGATAAACCTTATTAAATAAGTATCTAACGACCTATCTACTGACAGTATTGGTGAATACAAACATGTCGGTACATAGCATACGACGCGCGGGGAAGTGGGGGCGAAATTAGAATTTAAGCTGACTTACTATATCCCCTTAATAAGGTAATTAAAATAATACAGTCAAGATGTGTGTAAATAAACAAAATTCTCTAAATACAATTACCAATGGTGGTGTTTATTTTCCAGTGAATAGGTCACAGACTACTAAGAGGATACTACGTTATAGGTGGTATTGGGTGTAATGTTGATGTGATAATTGACGGCAGTACTAGTAAAATCTATTATAGGATGGTGGTGTTTTTCAACCGACTTCAAAAAGCAGGAAGTTCGCAATTCGTCGGAATCGTTTTTTATGAAAGTAGGCATACACAAATTAACTTTTTTACGCAGATTTTTTTATATATTTGCTGAAAATATACTTACAAAACAAATAAAAAATATTATTGCTAGAAAATTCATTCTGCCATCAATCAGAGAAGAAAAGCTAAAATTAGAAGAGTCAAAGTAAAAAGAACCCTGTTACTATAAAAGATCCACACTGATTGACCGATGATTTAAAAGATAAACAGGAAGGTCAGAATTTTTAGTGGCCATTCATGTTTGTCACAGTAATCAGAGACGTAGTAGGGTATAATAGGATTAATGCGCTAGTGGTGAGGACTACGGACCGTGACTGATTCCACAAAACATTTTTCCTATGAGTTGTGATAGATAAATATTTTTTCGGTATTGAATAACATGGAACAGATTTAATGCATTATCTATATTACGGAGTTATTGCTATAAATATATACCATATTCAAATGATATCTTTAAATATAATAAGAATTGGATATGTAATAAAAAAATTTAATTCCGACGTTTCTTGTGAGAACGCAATTTAAAATAAACAATTTTTATGTATTTAAGTATAACATAATTATAAGCAATTTCAACAGCATACTTAAACGAAATGCTAAACGAATACCTTTCTTCTAAAAAAGTGTAAGCTGGCAGATAATATTTTAAGGATTTGCCGGTATTCACTACGAGAGCGTAGCAGGGTATATGGGTTAGTGAGCTAAGAGGCAATACCATTGTACTGGTAAAGCTGCTCCTTAACATCAGTCTAAATTATCGAGATGAGCTGTTCGCCAATGCCTCTTTCAATCAGTAAACTGCACGATATGCATGTTCTCTCTTACATCGCCTTATGTACCTGTAACATGCCGCGAGTTGCCTTCAAGTGTGGGCCGGACTGAAAACCAGCTGTGGACGCCTACAAAACGGTCATTTTGGAGACCCCAACTTCCGAATGGAATGGTTGCTTCAATGATTAGTTCCATCGTATAAAAAATGTGTCAAATTTCGCGGAGAATACTTCGAAAAGCAATAAATACATTTTTAAATAGTAATGTTGTGTCAATTCCTTGATTCCGAAATTTTCAATGCCGCCCTCGTACACAAGGCAAACTGAGCAACAAAAACCAGCTCGATCGGGAGACTGAAAATCGTTAAATATGCGAGAGTTTTTGTAATTGCACGTAGACCCGACTCAAGAGAAATTGGTGTGTAGTTCCTCAATATAGCGATATTGCCTGTTTTAAGGAACAAGTTCGACGTACTCGTATTTCTGCTCCACGCCTCTGGAGTAGTGTCACCATGGAGGACGGAATAATAATATTAATAATTTTTATTGACACAAAGTAACGATTACATTATTTTTCTTTAAGACAATACAACAAATGGTATGAGTTATAACTTATCTATACAATTTTGTACACTAGCGTCTAAACTAGGCCGAGCCTGTATCTTAGACACTAGTCACTTCCAAAGGCACCATTATTTACAATTATAAAAGTATACGGCATATTATGATTCACCTAATCTATGTATTACGTTACAAATTGGTAAATACATTATCACTTTTTTGCGATTAGCGTCACACTAACTTATTACGCGTATGAAAGGTTAGACTACTATTTTGTAGGAACATTTTTAATTTTTTAATTTATAATGCAATAAATGATTATTGTTATCACAAGTCAGAGAACTGTTTCTTTTAGTGATGGGTTACAATGAAGTATTGCAAAGATATATGATATGTAATTTTAGTAATTCTACAGGTATTTAACAAAAAGTTAAGCAATGTACAGTGAACAGTCAATACATATTATATAATTATTTAATTCATGGTTTTTCCAAAGGTTTTTTTTTATTACATTTAGACTTAATTAAATATAGTTTTATAAATAGCTATATAAGTGAAATAATGTTTAACTATTATAGATAAAGTACTTTTAGTAGATAGTTAAATTATTCTAATGTAATGTTATTTTAAAGTGACCAAGAAATTTTCAGTTTCTTCTGTATTTAGAGTTTTTAACCAAGATAATAGTAGTTTTTTACATTGATATTTGTTAAGCGAGTAGATTTGTAGTATTTTATTTATTTTATTGTAAAGCATAGGACCTAAGTAGCATTGAAATTTAGTTATAAAATATGTTTTAAAATGGCAAGTAGGACAGACCTTATCTTTCCGGCGATTGGTTGTTAATTCGTGATCATATGTAAGTTTTTCATGTTGGAATATAACAGTGTCTTTTATATACAATTGTCTAACTGTCAATACGTCACATTCTGAATATAGTTTATCTGTAGGATAGCTAAATGGTTTAAATGTCATTACTTTGAGTAATATACGCTGCGCTCTTTCTAATTTTATGAGATGAGTTTTACGGGCTCCACCCCATGAGGTAATACAGTACGACAAGATAGACTGTGCCAATGATAAGTAAAAAGTCTTAAGTAGAGAATAGTCTGTCACGTGTCTTAGTTTTTGAATATATATACCAAGCTTCTTGTTTTCCCTGCTAACTGATTAATATGAGGGCACCATGTCAGATTTTAATCCAACACTACGCCTAAGTATTTTACTGTGTCATTTCGGTCGAAATATGTGCAGTTGCATTGAATTGAGCTTTTGTTTTTGCAGGTGTGTATTTTTATTTTAAATGAATTTTCAGTAGTTAGCGCTCGTTTATTATTTGCAAACAACATAAATTTTGTTTTAGAGATATTCAAAGTAAGAAGGTTTTGATTGAGCCATTGTAACGTTGCTTGCATTCCTAATTCAGCATGAATCCTAACTTCGTCCCAATTTTTTCCATAGAAGATTAATGCAGTGTCATCAGCGTAAGTAAAAAAATATAGAGTATAAGGTATAAGTAAAAGGAATTATAGAGCTTCTGAATGACTTATCAGTAAACTGTCGGTTATTCACCCGATTTCTAACCCTAAGCCCTAATTCCAGCCTCGCCTGAGGCCTAGCCGCTTATAAATTGCTTGAGAGCCATTTTAATATGTCCGGGATATCATCGGAATAATGTTAGATGAGACTTACTCTTAAATCGTTACTTACACTTCTGTGTGATTTCGACAGTGCTGTGAACAGTTGTCTGTAGAAAGTTTTAATCTGACCCAAAGTTGACCCTGAAATTACGCTGTTACAATTGGTCTTCGACAAACAGATCTCTGGCAGAGATGAACTTTAGAGCGTTGGTCCCTGTCAATCACTTCTTTATTACGAATTGATATACGTTGTGTAATGAGATAACCGGAGACCTTTTATACTGGAAACAAGAAATTCCATCTTAGGTTTAACAACGCATCTGCATTCCGATTCTACATCAAAGACAGATGCTAATGTCTATGTGCCACAGTATCCACTTACTATCAGGTGGGCTGTGTACTCATTTATCACCCTTAGAGTGATAAACGAGGGCACGGTACCTTAAGTATGATAAAAATAGTTCATCATAAAGAGTCTGTCCTCTCACTCCATGAAGTCCGCCAGCCCAACCTTCAGCGCACCGTCCTGCCTTGTAGTTATGCGTTGCGTCCCATAAATGTGATATACAGAGTTTCATATGACCATAGATTTCATTTTACTGTTTGTTCGTAGCTGTTAGTTTTACTTTAATGTCGTTATTCTATATTTATCAACTGTGCAATAGTTCAAAAATAGTGCAACTGGTCTTCGGGTAAGTTAAATTACCCGTGGACCCGTTAATTGTTAAACCTACGACCTACCTGTACACACTCCCAAATACATGCCTTTGTTATTTGTGTTGTTCGTATATTTACTGTGTTGTGCCTTCCAAACGTTTATTTGCCAATCTCCGATAAACACAACATGTTTTGATAATGGTAATACAATGAATGTAGGTATAATGCGGAACAAATCGTAATCGTAAAATTTACTTATCCATATCCTTTTCTTGTGTATTGTGCGATGTATTGGCAGCGTTAGAGAATTCACTACCTCTTGAAATTCCTTGAATGTCGTTAGAGGTGAGGACGATAAAGTGAAACATTTAAAGGTCAAGAGCATTCTTAAAAAGAATTTATAAAAAACACAATAATTCGAGGGTAAAAAGATCGGTAGCACAGTAGCTAACACATTGGCTGCAGCGCTTCGAGCCGCGAATTCGAATATCTCACGAAATAGTGACGCGTATTTGTACATACAAATAATTGTTTTGAGTTACATGTTTATCATATTGAAACTTTTTCGAATGATGTGTGTGTCTGTGTGTGTGTGTGTGTGTGTGTGTGTGTGCGTACGTGCGTGCGTGCGTGCGTGCGTGCGTGCGTGCGTGCGTGCGTGCGTGCGTACGTGCGTGCGTGCGTGCGTGCGTGCGTGCGTGCGTGCGTGCGTGCGTGCGTGCGTGCGTGCGTGCGTGCGTGCGTGCGTGCGTGCGTGCGTGCGTGCGTGCGTGCGTGCGTGCGTGCGTGCGTGCGTGCGGGCGTGCGTGCGTGCGTGCGTGCGTGCGTGCGTGCGTGCGTGCGTGCGTGCGTGCGTGCGTGCGTGCGTGCGTGCGTGCGTGCGTGCGTGCGTGGGTGCGTGTGTGCGTGCGTGCGTGCGTGCGTGCGTGCGTGCGTGCGTGCGTGCGTGCGTGCGTGCGTGCGTGTGTGTGCGTGCGTGCGTGTGTGTGCGTGCGTGTGTGTGTGTGCGTGCGTGTGTGTGTGTGTGTGCGTGTGTGTGTGTGTGTGTGCGTGTGTGTGTGCGTGTGTGTGTGTGTGTGCGTGTGTGTGTGTGCGTGTGTGTGCGCGTGTGTGTGCGCGCGTGTGTGCGCGTGAGTGTGCGCGCGTGTGTGCGCGCGTGTGTGCGCGCGTGTGTGTGCGCGTGTGTGTGTGCGCGTGTGTGTGCGCGTGTGTGTGTGCGTGTGTGTATGCGTGTGTGTGCGTGTGTGTGTGCGTGTGTGTGTGCGTGTGTGTGTGCGTGTGTGTGTGCGTGTGTGTGTGTGTGCGTGTGTGTGTGTGCGTGCGTGTGCGTGCGTGTGCGTGCGTGTGCGTGCGTGTGCGTGTGCGTGCGTGTGCGCGTGCGTGTGCGCGTGCGTGCGTGCGCGCGTGCGTGCGTGCGTGCGCGCGTGCGTGCGTGCGTGCGTGCGTGCGTGCGTGCGTGCGTGCGTGCGTGCGTGCGCGCGTGCGTGCGTGCGTGCGTGCGTGCGTGCGTGCGTGCGTGCGTGCGTGCGTGCGTGCGTGTGTGTGTGTGTGTGTGTGTGTGGTGGGGGGGGCGCATTGAGTATTAAAATACCTGTTAATTTATACTTGTTAATTTAATCAATTAAATTCTTTTCATTATAATTCCTTTAACAAAATTGCTTATGTATAAAACGGTTATTGACCAATATTTTTGACACCATCTACAAATTTATCTTTAGCACTCTTCTCTGTTGGCTTAACCGCGTCGACAACAGCATCGCCCGCGTCACTTATTGCCTTTGACGCGTCATTTGTAGCACTTTTCACGGAATCCATGACGTCACGTTTTGATCTGTTTTCTTCAGATGGAAATGCAACTGCGACTACCACAAGCAGCTGAAAATATAGATCAAAACAATCATAAATTAAAGGCTTTAAGAATAATGTGCCCGGCGGTGAAGGAAAACATCGTAAGGAAACCTACATATCTGATAAGTAAGAAAGAATATTTCAAAACAATGTGAAGTCCGCCAACACAGATTAGGGTAGCGTAGCGGACATTTTGTGCCCAGTTATCAGCCAAATTATCCCAGAAATGAAAGGAGGCCTGTGCCAAGCAGTGGGATGTACATATATAGGCTGTAACTTAATTGTTCCTACAATCAGAAAATGTCAAGTTTAGCAGTGTATTTTACGGACCTGTTGAAAAAAGAACAAGATATATTAGTTACATTAAATAGGTACTTATGACCTCTTCAATGACTCAAATAAACTAAAAACATTCTATTCATGATTTCTTATTGTGGACGTTCTGAAAATCGACTAAAGAACCAACTATGAATGGGAAAACAATAAAACATCAAAATTATTTGACCACATTTTTAGTTATGTTTGGTCAAGTACAACATATACTGTGATATGGTCAATTAATGCATAAATATCCTCGAACTAGTCATCACCAATCCGCTACGAAGCATAATGATTCTAATATATCGAGCAATGACTCAAGCAAGCAAGCAAGTCAACGAAGTTGATGGTAAAGATAATAACGTCAATGATGATAATGGAAATATTTTAGGTTTATATTGATTCTATTAAATGTTAAATGTTTAAGTAGCATACGATAAACCAGGAAGTATAACATAATTAACTTAATCAAGTGTTATCGTACTTGGTAAAACTACTGGGAATACCCGTTATGTTGTAAAAATTACTATTATAAAAATAAAAAAATATTCAACCACAATGAAGATAAAGGTATTTAATAAAATACCATTTCTAAATTTAGGGTTAGGGTCGACGGTGATAGTGTAAGCAATTGTGAGAGGACAATGTTTTTCAATTGAGGCTATAAATACACAATAATTTGTTTTTTCATGCAGATCATAGCAAATTTTTTCTCTTTTGTGGTAATAAAAATATACTTACAAAACCAATCAAAAATGTTGCCCGAAAATTCATGTTGCCGTCAATAAGGTTTGGAAAGCAAAAACAGAAATTAGTAGATTCACAGCAAAGGGATATCTTGTTTCTCTGAAAGCTGTACTCTGACTGACGATGTAAAAAATAAGCAGGAAGGTCCGAATTTATAATGGTCATTCACGGATACCACAGTAATCAGGACGGAATAACTGGGTTCAATAGGTCTCATGTGTGTCAGTAGCAAGGGCTGCGGACCGTGACCGATACAATAAAACATTTTTTTAACTACAAATTGTTATCATAAAATCTAATTCGATTAAAAACTATTAAATGTACAATATAAACCTAATAAATAATGTTAAATAATTTGTTTAACCAAATTGAAAGGATTTTTAGATCAATATATAAAAAAATTGGGACACGCTTGCAAGGTACTTGATATTTTTATGCTTACATTGTGGTATTTGGACCCAAATTTTCGAATTATGTTTGGAACGACGAGAATATCCTGGAGCTTGAAGAGAAAGACAAATTGCGCTGTGACATTATAGGATTATCTAAGGTCTGACGAGAGGGGGAGGACACGGTGATTCTTGAATCCCGCAACTTGTTCTATCGCCAGGAGGGCGAACATCTGTTCCAAGGCTTTGGATTTATCGTCCACAAGTCTCTCGTTAGCAACTTTTTAAAGATGGCAGTGTGTTGACGAGGGTTGCGTACCGTATACTCAGAATCACCATTTGGTATGCACTGAAGATCATACTGGTTTACGAATCAACCTCGGCACATCCCAATAAGGAAGTGGAGGAAATGTATGAAGATATCTGTAGTGCCATGCATTCCTCCAAAACTCACTATACTATAAAGGGAGACTTCAACGCAAAACTAGGTACAAGTTTACTGTCGTTATATTGAAGTGTGAAGTGTTTGTACAGTAGGGTTACTATATAGATTAGGTAGGTAGGTATCTAAGTATAGAACCAGAGTACGAAACCTAACCAACTGCAGAATGAGCAACGTCATATTCCCGAGACTTCACCGCTGCATTGGAAGACACTGTCATGCTACGTTTACGTGGTAGAGCCATGCTGCAGTTATATTAGTAGTATAGTTGTAGCACGAATGGGTCGGCTCGACCGGGGAAGGACTACGCTCTCACAGAATACCAGCGTCAAATAGTAGCTTAATGCTGCTGTGTTTCGTAAGGTGAGTGTAGAGAATCGGAGACTCTTTTTACTGGAAACGAGGCATTCCACCTAAGTCCTCACGGGTGACAACGTATCTGCATTTTGTTTCGTAATCGAGGACAGATGTAGATGTCTCTGGGCCACAGCAACCACTTACCATCAGGTGAACTGTGTGCTCGTTTGTCACCCTATTCTATAAAAAAATGCTAGTTGACTGGAATATAAGGATACGGTAAAACCATCAATGGCGAGTACATCACTCACCTCTGATTTACCGACGACGTACTAGGCCGAAGCACTATGCTTAATGACCTCAATAATGTCTCCCAACGGATAAGTCTTAAGACGAACATGGAAAAAACAATGCTCATGTATTTGTTGGAAGCCCTACGTTCGAAGTCGTTCACGAATATGTTTAGCTGGGACAAATAATCCAACTCGGTAGGTCTAGCTTCGACCGAAAAACCTCAAAACAAGATTAAACAACCAGTGCGTATTGCCAGTGATGACTTATGGACCTTAGACGGGGTCCTTAACTGCCGGCCGTATAAAGAAGCTAAGGTCACTCAGCAAGCTATGGAGAGGTATATACTCGGGTTTTCTCTGCGCGATAGACTTGTTAACTAGGAAATCCGCAGTAGAACCCAAGTAATGGTAAACGAAGTGTAGGACGTCTCACAACTAGATGGAGTGGTGACTTGGTAAAACATGCAGGAAGTCGATGTAGATGTCGACGATTTGAGCCACTCTGTGCTGGATACGGTCAAGTAAAAAGAGCTGGCACTAAGAACACTGACAACACAGAGAAGAGAATTCCATGCAAGGCCAAACCTGCACCTTGTTAAGTTGCAAGCGTTGTTCCAGCATGAGAAGCTCCTCCGCTCTGCAGAGCACGCCAAGTTTTTTGGAGACTACTGTAGATTTCCCTTCCAAATGACCGCGGAACTGTAAGTCATTGAAATTGGATAGATATGATATGAAGAATTTTGTGAATAAAACACACATCACATTGGGTTGCGTAGTCGAAGTCCTTTACCTGTCTTCTTTTTTTGCCAGATTTCCTTCTAATGCAAATCGTAGAAAGTGCACTGTCGCTCCCACGTAACCACCATAGACTTAGAATATATATCACCACGATATCCATACCATAATGTCAAAGTTTCTAGATTATATTGTCGTTACCGGTATAGGCTAATGAAATAGCGCTCCTACACCTACAGCCGTGTAGTTGCGGTTAAGAATATCCACTACCCCATATCTTCCCGTGGGTTTCGTAAAAGGTGACAGAGGAAAACAGGCAGGAGATGGGCAGCAGCATCTTCCTGATACAGCAACTGTACGACAAAAAAAAACTGCAGTTGCCAACCCACTCGCCAAGCGTGGCAACTATGACAATGTACCCCCCATGAACAATTACACAAATAGACGAACCCCAGTCCCCGGTGGCCCCGCTATTCTTGGCTACGGTGGCGACCATGGTAACGGCGGGGCAGGGGGTGCTAAGAATCTCCGGTGGAGGTTCGGTTGCCACCTACGACGACTCAACCTGGCAACATTTAACGCACGCACCCTGAGGACTGACGAGAAGATCCTGGAGCTGGAAGAAGAGATAGACAAGTTGCGCTGGAATATTATAGGATTATCCGAGGTCCGAAGAGAAGGGGAGGACACGGTGATTCTCGAATCCGGCAACTTGTTCTATCACCGGGAGGGCGACCATCTGTCCCACGGAGGTGTCGGATTTATCGTCCACAAGTCTCTCGTCAATAACGTTGTAAAGATTGGGAGTGTGTCGACGAGGGTCGCGTACCTGATACTCAGAATCGCCAAACGGTATTCGCTGAAGGTCATACAGGTTTACGCACCAACCTCGGCACATCCCGATGAGGAGGTGGAGGAAATATATGAGGATATTTCCAAAGCCATGCATTCCTCCAAAATCCACTACACGGTGTTGATAGGAGACTTCAACGCAAAACTAGGCACAAGAGAAAACGGTGAGCTGAAGTTAGGGAAATTTGGAGTAGGGCAACGAAACCGAAGGGGCCAGCAGCTGGCCGACTTTATGGAGAAAAAGGGACTCTTGATGATGAACTCTTTCTTCCAGAAGCGGCCCCATAGGAAGTGGACCTGGTCGAGCCTCGACGGTTCGACAAAAAATGAGATTGATTTCATTATGACGACCAGACGCCAACTGTTTAGTGATGTCTCAGTGATCGCACGGGTGAAAACCGGCAGCGATCACCGAATGGTTTGAGGCACACCAAACCTAAACGTTAAGTTGGAGAGGTCTCGTCTGATGAAGTCAACGCTCCGTCCCCCGCTCTAATCCAGAATCCCGAAAACTTTCAGCTCGAGTTACGTAACTGCTGCAGTGGACGATATGAATGACAAGCTCGTGGAAACTGTCCATGCGGTCGGAGCTAAGTTCTGCAAGACTCGCCGGAGAAGAACACAAAAACTCTCCGATCACACTCTTAATCTCATAGCTGTTAGATGGACGTCAACAGATTTGACAGCATACAGGCAACTGAACAGACAGATCTCCAAACGCATGCGGCGAGACTTAAGCAACTTTAATACTGCTCATATTAAAGAAGCGATCGAGCGGAACCAGGGCTCCAAAGTCTTTGTCAGAGATCTGTTTGCCAGTAAGAGCCAACTGTCAAAGCTGCAGACTGAGTGTGGCAGTATCGTTTCCGGGACGCCTGAGATTTTGAGTGAGATTGAGAGGTTCTATGGGCAGCTGTACACATCACCGTTGGAGCCACACGCAAGTGTGAGTAACGATCCAAGAGCAAGTCTTATCCGACACTATTCCGATGACATCCCGGACGTCAGTCTAAGCGAGATTAGAATGGCTCTCCGGCAACTTAAAAACGGCAGGGCCCCAGGCGAGGATGGAATTACAGTGGAGCTTCTGAAAGCGGGTGGAACACCGGTACTTGAAGTCCTTCAGAAGCTCTTCAATTCCGTCCTCCATGGTGGCACTACTCCGGAGGCGTGGAGCAGAAGTGCGGTGGTCTTGTTCTTTAAGAAGGGCGACAACGCTCTCTTGAAAAAACTACAGACCGATTTCCCTTCTGAGCCGCGTCTACGTACTGTTTTCGAGAGTCATTACGAATCGTCTCGCACTCAGACTCGACGACTTCCAGCCTCCCGAACAAGCCGGTTTCCGAAAAGGCTTCAATACCATAGACCACATACATACCCTGCAGCAGATTGTACAGAAGACTGAAGAGTAGGTACAATCTGCCACTTTACCTGGCGTATGTGGACTACGAGAAAGCCTTTAATTCCGTCGAAATTTGGGCGGTGCTACAGTCCCTTCAGCGGTGCCAAGTTGACTGTCGGTATATTGAAGTCCTGAAGTGTTTGTACAGTAGGGCTACGATGGCTATCCGAGTACAGAACCAGAGCTCGAAACCTATCCAACTGCAGAGATGTGTAAGACAAGGTGACGTTATATCCCCGAAACTCTTCACCGCTGCATTGGAAGACGTTTTCAAGCTACTGGATTGGAAAGGATACGGTATTAACATCAATGGTGAGTACATCACTCACCTTCGATTTGCCGACGACATAGTCCTTATGGCAGAATCGCTGGAGGAACTTAGCACTATGCTCAATGACCTCAATGGTGTCTCCCAACGGATAGGTCTTAAGATGACAAAACAAAGATCATGTTTAATGTCCATGTCACACCTATGCCGGTAGTTGTTGGAAGCACTATGCTGGAAGTTGTTGACGAGTACGTTTACCTGGGACAAATAGTCCGACTAGGTAAGTCCAACTTCGACCGAGAGGTCAATCGACGGATTCAACTTGGCTGGGCAGCGTTCGGGAAATTACGACACATCTTCTCGTCAGGTATACCTCAATCTCTGAAAACTAAAGTATACAACCAGTGCGTGTTGCCAGTGACGACTTACGGATCAGAGACGTGGTACTTCACTGCTGGCCGTATGAGGATGCTCAAGGTCGCTCAGCGAGCTATGGAGTGGGCTATGCTCGGAGTTTCTCTGCGTGATAGACTCAGAAATGAGAATATCCGCAGTAAAACCAGAGTGACCGACATAGCCCAACGGATTAGTAAGCTGAAGTGGCAATGGGACGGCCATATAGCTCGAAGAACCGATAACCGATGGGGAAGAAAGGTTCTCGAGTGGCAGCCTCGTACCGGTAGGCGTAGTGTAGGGCGACCCCCCACTAGATGGAGTGACGACTGGTAAGATATGCAGGAAGTCGATGGATGCAGGTGGCTCAGGACCTGGTGCTTTGTGGCATTACTTGGGGGAGGCCTATGTTCAGCAGTGAACTTGTGAAGGGCTGTAATGATGGTGATGATGATGACACCTACTTTATATCCTTTAAAGGGCGTTATAGAGCTATAAGATAATAAATATTAATAAATGGAATCTCTATAATATTATCATATGTATAATAATTATTTATTAGCTCACATCACTTACCACTTCGAATGAAGACTATATTATAATTTAATAGAATTTAATATCCCGTTACATCTTTGGAGTGGCGTAAAAGATGATTAACATAACATTTTAAGATGGTTTTGAGTGGTAGAGAATGCCTTGCATTAAGTCCGCCCGTTGTATCCTTTTTCTCTAAGTGAATGCAATAAAGATTTTTAAAGAAAAAAAATTAAAAAATATATTGTAAAAGAAAAGGTGTGAATTAGTTTTTGTGTCACATCCATAAAATTTTTAGTCATAATAATCCGGAGGATGATGTTAAGGATTTGATTGATAGATAGCGCACGTCCGCCTTACCGCTGGCAAAAGAGGAAATGTATTTGGCCTTCGGCAACTTAAGGTCTAGTAGTAAACAGAATGTTATGCGTTTATGGCTTAAATTAGTTTTTGTTTATAATTGAGTAGCAACGCATTAGATTAAAAAAAAAACTTTCGCCATGGTTGGTATATTGCCATAGTCGCGAAGCTTGAAGAGCGGTTTGGCAACCACATTTTTAGTTTTATTGTTATTTTGCTGTTATCAGGAAGATGCTGCTGCCCATCTCCTGCCTGTCTCCCTCTGTCGCCTCTTACCACACCCACGGGATCATATGGGTAAGAGGATATTCTTAACCGACACTACACGGCACATCGGTCATCAGTCGTCAAAATAATTCAGTTAATTATAATATATAAATTATCGCTGGCTCTCGTTTATTTATAAATGTAATGGCTTATATAATGTTGCGAATAATTATAATGAGGCGAAGTGAAGGGCTTCCCCCCACTAGATGGAGTGACGACCTAGTAAGGCATGGAGAAAGTCGATGGATGCAGGTGGTGTAGGACTGTGCTATGTGGCATTCCTTGAATTCCTAAAAAGTCCACAGCTGAATATAGGTCTCCCCTATGTCCAGCTGTGGACTTTTGAGAGCTGTAATGATGATGATACAAAAGTACTTTCATAAAATGTTTTATTCCATGCTTAGAAACTGTATTTATTTTTGGTGCTGAAATCTATTATAACTGTAGATGACTACATAGAACAAGATTGAAGAATGACATGTAAATTGGGAGGCTTGTTTGTATGGAATGAATGGGGGTGGGAGCGGGAGAATTAATGGACCTTTTACTTCATTACTCTTTATTACGATTCAAAGATAGTTCACCAGTTGAATTTTTTTAACTAATACCTGTAAAATATTACAGTATGAGAGCAACCTGGGTACGATTACTGCAAGTACCATAGAAATTTCCAATTGCAATTGGATTGCTGATTTACCACGTGCTCTGCGGTAAAAAAAATATCGTGAGAAACCTGCATGTCGTCAAAATATTTCGAAAACATGTTCGTCAATAAACATAAATGGAACGCTGTGGACACTTCATCTTACTTATTTAATACTGTATATGTGTCATTGTCATATCAATTTTATAAGGAGATTTCGGGAGAGTGTGGTTTTCGTCCCTTATTTGACTGTCGTTTGTCTAGTAGTCGTAAACGTGACTGCTGATCATGAGATTCCGGGTTGGAATCCCACATCCAGGTGGTGATATTACTGTTAGCATACTTCATTTAATTCGATGACATGTATATATTTTATTTATCGCTAATGCTTTAAATGAATTTTCTATGACGTGAAGTCGTTACTAAGAAGTACATTTATTACATTTATTTAACTAGATTTGTGGGTATTTTATAACACAATACAATATTTTTATTTTACAACAGATCCATTCAGTGGTAGGGAATTCCCCTATATTTGAATTAGTATGGTAGTAACGAATAAAAACGTTTTATTTCGACCTCCGAGGATCATAAGTGTTAGTCATACGAGAATCTTTAACATATTTGTTAGTTAAAGTAATGCCTTTTTAAGCTAAGACAGAAACGATTTGACAGCACGGCGATTTCTTAGCAGTAGTCTTTCAAGTACTGACAATCGAACCTGTCAGCAAATGCCCTCGGGACGACATTTGAGCTAATAATCAACAGTAAAAGTTAATAACATCACCAGAGAATTTTTTTTTTAGTTCCGCGAAGGTTGTATGGGTTATGTAGGTTGCAATTTGATCGCACTAAGCTTACTTTGTGCGCGAGTTTGTGAACCTTTTCCTTTTTTGGAGAGACGGCGAAAAACATGGGATGTGGGAGACCGCCTACGGCCTCACGACATGAAGAGACCTCGAAATTATAAAGAATTTTTGTTCTAGAAAAATATTAGGCTTCAAAAAGTCAAGATATCTATAATACAATCTATGCTCTGTAAATAACACGCATCCAGCAATTCGTCCTTAGTAGTAGTACTTTAAAATTTGGTGCAGTTACATTAGACGACAATAATGTGTCTACTATAACGCGGAATTTTCCATTCCATTTGCTTCACGCTAAGTTCACGTGCTTCAAATCTTAACGGTTGGTGCGTCAATTAGATAGCCGCGGGATTAAGATAGTTCTCCTTAGAGCCTGTTATTGTGCTGGATCTATATACTGCCCACAGAAATCTAAATAATAGTACCTTATTAATTATAATTTTGGGTACCGAAAATTAACTAACAACTGTACTAATGTACTGTAGTATGATGTAGATTGAGCAAAATGTATTTGAAATTGGTTTAAAAAAGTACCACTTATTAACCATGAGCTTTGATAGTCTTCGTGATGAACTAGGCAATAGTCATGAAATTATTTTATCATCTTAGGTTTAAAGTGGTCCCCCCCGAACGGGTTCCCGCCTTGTCGTGGCGGGGGGGCTTAGTAGCCGTGGCTTGGTCGGTCCACGGTGAACAAAGAGGAACCCACGTGGCTGGCCCGAGGTGAAGGGCCGGCCTGAGGTGGCCACTCCGAGTGGGCTTGGGGAGCTCACTCCGGATGTGTTCTGGTGGACTGCAGCGAGTGGGGACTCGCGCACCCTCTACCGCTGCAGCCGAGGTGGAGTCGCGGAGGAAGAGGAGTGTTGGTATGGCGATGCGCCACTCGCCCTATCCTTCGCGACTCAAACGGGGCCGCACCGTTGATGCGGTGGTGGTGGGGCTGCGGGGGGAGAGGATTGTCGGTATTGCGAGGCGCCGCTCTCCCTACCCTCCGCAGCCGAATCTTGGTTGGCGGCGGAGCCATAGACCAGATCCGCCGCTGGGGTCGGGAAGGCTAGTACTTCTAAGTGCTCGTTTTTCCTGGCCCCATGGCCTTTGTGCATCGGACGCGGGGGCGTCTGTTGCACAGACGTAATTGGAGGCCGTGGAGGAAGGCGCGCCATGTGTTCTGGTGCACCTTACCTGGGAAGGAGAACGGGGAGGAATTTTCCTCTCCCGAGGAGGTGCTGCCGTGGGGCGGCAGGCGCTAGTAGGGCCGCGGATGTGTGCGAAAGCGTTCCCGTAGCCCTACCAATATGCGACAAAGGTGGAACAACATGGGGTTTTAGTCGGTGCGAGTCCGACATAACCCGTCCTTGCCCCCGCGAGGCGGGTATGCGTAGGCATTTCCCCATGTAAAAAAAAAAAAAAAAAAAGTTTTAAAGTGGTCACTGTCACTAATCTTGTTTTGTACAATTAGCGATTAGTCGAAGTTGTTTAAGTTGCTATGCAGCAATTTGGTTAAGTTCGTGTGGTAGGCGAAGCAAAATAGCGTGTGGATATCGTGACAGATAAAAATTATTACAATAGAATAGAACATTTTTTATTGAAAGTCATTTTTTACTTTACCGCTGCTTAGTAAATAACCTCTGTACTGGGAAGAACTATCAAGAAACCCAGCGGGACTTTTTTTGAATAAATTTTAAAATGTGAGTGGTTACAAAATATTTACAAAATTTATTTTAGAAACAGCTTGGAAGTGACCATCTCATTTCCATTATTATTAACCATGTATTCATTAAAGTATAATAACCCATTTTATAGTTTCTGTTTAATTAAATATTATTCTTGGTAATAGAGAGACCTTGTGTATTTTCTGGGACTTTGTTGTAGTAGCGTATACATTGCCACAAGAATGAATTATACTGACTCTGTGGAGTCGAGAAACTGGTATCACTAGCTTGTATTTGTTCCTAGTGTTTACAGTGTATATCCATTTTTATATTAAAATTACCTTTGTTTTTGTGAACATACATTAAATTTTCGTAGATATACTGAGAGGCCAAAGTTAATATATTAATTTCCTTAAATGGCTTATGGCCCTCTTCTGAAAAACAAAGATAGTTTCTAAATCAGCCGTATTCCCCATAGCAAAGTCCCATATAACATTGTGCTATGGAAATAACTGAAATAAACTAATCTCGCTGTCTCGACACTAGTGAGATCTCTAATCTTTTTTACAGTATATGCTTCGAAGCTTAGTTTCCTTGCTAGTTTAGATATATAGGGGCCCCACTGAAGCTTAGCGTCGAGAGTGATGCCAAGAAAAACAGAGGATCCAACAGGACTTCCCTATTTAAAACCACATTAGTATTCGAATTTTTAACATTCGTTGTTGTAAATTTAAAAGATTTGGTTTTATTGCCGTTTAAATGTAGATTATTAACGTTAAACCAATGCAATAATTTTGATATAACATTATTCACTTCGTCACATTTGAAAGATTGACGTTTAAGTTTAGAAATCAAGGAAGTATCATCAGCAATTAATATTATATCATGATTGTCGCCTACAACAGAAGGTAAGTCATTAATATACGAGGTGTGTTCAAAAAGTAAGGTGACTTTTTGAATTTCGCGGGCAACGCACATTTGATTTTCGATTTTTGTATTTTGTTGCGTTGGTACGAGTACACATGTCCTGAGCATATGTTTCAAGTTTGAAGTGTATAGCATGTTTAGTTTATTTTTGACAGTTACAAAGGTCAGACGTACTTTGGTGTGCTCGGCGATTTTCTTCTATCAAAAAAAAAAATGGATCAAAGAATTTGCATCAAATTTTGTGTAAAAAATGGAATTACGTGCTCCAAAACACTTGAAATGTTGACAGTGGCATACGGTGAGTCTACTCTTAGTAAAAAAAACGTTTATAAGTGGTACAAGCTCTTTCAAGATGGCCGAGAAGATGCCAATGACGAACCTCGCTCTGGACGCCCCAGCACGTCAACAACCGATGAAAACATTGAAATAGTGAAGAAAATTGTTTTGGAAAATCGTCGAATCACTATCAGAGAAGTTGCGGAGGATGTTGGCATATCGGTTGGCTCTTGCCATGAAATTTTTTCGGATATTTTGGGCATGAAACGTGTGTCAGCGAAATTTGTTCCAAAATTGCTCAATTTCGACCAAAAGAACCGTCGCATGACAATCGCTCAAGAGCTATTGGATGATGTCAACAACGACCCAGATTTGCTCAAAAGGGTCATAACAGGTGACGAAACATGGGTGTACGGTTATGACGTCGAAACTAAGACTCAATCGTCCCAGTGGAAGCACACTGAATCACCAAGACCAAAAAAAGCACGCCAAGTTCGATCAAATGTGAAGGTTTTGCTTACAGTTTTCTTCGACTGTAGGGGTGTGGTGGATCATGCGTTCTTGCCACAAGGTCGTACGGTCAATAAGGAGTATTACCTTGAAGTTATGCGCCATTTGCGAGAAGCAATACGTAAGAAACGTCCCGAATTGTGGGTAAACAATTCATGGTTTTTGCATCACGATAATGCACCTGCTCACTCATCGTTGCTTGTGAGAGGTTTTTTGACCAAAAACAACACTACAATCATGCCTCAGCCACCATATTCACCGGATTTAGCCCCATGAGACTTTTTCCTGTTCCCAAAACTGAAGAGACCTATGAAAGGACGAAGATTTGCAACGATTGAAGAGATAAAAACTGCATCGCTGAAAGAGCTGAAGGCTATACCAGAAAGTGATTATCAGAAATGCTTTGACGATTGGAAAAAGCGTTGGCACAAGTGTATTATATCTGAGGGGGATTACTTTGAAGGGGACAACATAAATATTAATGAATAAATAAATAGTTTTTCATAAAAATGTAAAGTCACCTTACTTTTTGAACACACCTCGTACACCTAAAAATAGGAATGCGCTAAGAATTAGGCCCTGAGGTACACCCATCTGTACGGGCCATCCGGAAGAACTTTTACCATTGATAATAAAATATTAGGATTAAACCGCTCTTATTTAGGGTGAGCGTGGTCCATTAGTTATTTAAAAACTATAAATAAATTAGCAATGGTTGTCGACGGTGTAAGTTGAAGACCAAGAGCGTCAGCGACATTGCAAGGGCCAGGATACTTTTTTCTTGTTTCATGATTAGATGAAGAACTACAGCTGATTTCCTTGTTATCGAGAGCCATTACGAACCGTCTTGCAAGTAAACTTCACGATTTCTAGCCTACCGTATAATTTCATTTGTTACTTAGTATTGTGCTCAGTTTAACCTTCATAGTGTCTACCAATGGTCAGGTTTCCAACAGTAGCTATCTGACGTCACGACTATTCGGCTTTTGTTGGAAAAGTACGCTCACAATTGTTAAAGAAAATGTCTAAAACTAATATTGAAGAAAAGCATGGTGTTTGTAGAATTAATATAAGAAACATCGTTGGTGTCTTTATAGTAGTTACGTTGTACCAGTTCTGGCGCACTTGTAGAAAGGTTGTACCAGTTCTGGCGCACTGAGTCACAAGTACGACGTTCGTCGACTCACGATCCTAAAAAAAAAAAAAAAAAAAAAAAGGTTTTGGCATGCTCTGATCACGAATCTGCGGTCCATTTTTGCGTAGGATGCACGGTTCCGGAGATGTGCAGATCAATTAACTCTTATCTAATTGATATCCGCTTCGAGCCTCCACCGTCATTAGTGCTCCATTGTTCTTATCTACTTATCTATTGTTCATTCAATACCGTCATTATCTATTCTTCCTCAGCGTGGTGATATTGTTATATACTCCTTTGTTCCTATCTACACTAATCTGACTCATTAATAAAACACATTACCCAATTTTGTTAAAATTTTTATTTATAAAATACAAAATCTTATTACTTATTATCTATAAAATAGGAGCGAAACATCTCATCCACTAAAATATCGTTGTACAATGTGTTCCCTGTAAATATACTCGTAAAACTATGCATTGAACATCCCTGAAACTTATATAGCAAATACATTAAGCAATATTCGCCACAAACTGAAGTCCACTCATTCTGAATCCTATCAACATTCCAGTTCCATCTTTTACAATTTCTTTTAAAAAACTCTAGATGATATCGTACAGGTGCCCGTCCGAATGAATCAAAATATTGACCGACGTCATTCGTATCGATACATAAAGCTACCCAATGTGACCCTGGTTTATCATCTGTATCCAAATTGCATATTATATACGTTGGTACGTGGGTGTACATGGGTAGTTTATTGGCAGCATAAACATTATTTTCTAGAGTGGGGTGAATCTTTTTCAGATGTTGTTGTACATCTAGTGTATCCATAATATTACTGCTATTAGTAGATTATTACAGTACCAATCTACTCAATGACTAATATAGGAATGATCAATTATAGTGATATCTAAATATTAAATTACATTCTTTGTGTTATACAAATCGTATTTGAGTCACCAATACACTGAACAAGACACGACAGGAAGGACGTAGGAATGTAGAGATAAGCAACAGAATGTAAGGTAAGCTTGTTGACGCATAAAGATACTATCAATTCTACTGCAGAAATTCTTTAGATTAGAATTATTACTCACTGGTACTATATAAGACCAAGCAACTGCAGTCATGGAGTTAGTGTATGGTCGTTTGACCGCAGTGGATCTATCAATACTACGTTTGTGTTACTTCAACGCATCAAAGGCCATGGATGTAAGTGTTTATTCTATTGACAAACTTACTTTTCTTTCTGTTATTTTCTTACGTGTGTATGATTTAGTGTTAACAAATTATATTTAAATATTATGTGTGTGTATATGGTTAAGCCGTGGTAGCTCAGATGGTTAGCGCAAAATGTAAAATTCACAGTACGCGACCCGGGTTCGATCCCCGCCGGCACCAATTAAATTGTTAATTACAATTTTAAGTGTTAATTTACCACGTGCTCAGCGGTGAAGGAAAACATCGTGAGGAATGCATGTCTGAGATAATTTCGAAGGCATGTGAAGTTTGCCAACACGCATTGAGGTATCGCAGCGAACATTTCCTAGCCCTAAAACCCTCTCAGAAATGAGAGGAGGCCTATGTTCAGCAGTGGACTTTAATAGGTTGTAACTTTAGCTTTTTTAACTTTTATGATTAAGTGTTACCAAATTGATATTAACATGATAACTGTGTTGTTGCAGAAATCATTGAGCTTCGATGAAAATACATATAAACAGTATTACTACTCGCCACTCTCCCCTCAAGAAGAGAGTGATGACATCGTCATTAATAATAACACATGCGATGGTGGAAAAAGAAAATCGCAATCGATTGATCATTTTTTTGAAGCTGAATCAAAAATAAAAAAGAGGAAGCTGTTATCATCAACCGTAGCACGAGCCGCTAGAGATGGTGTATCATACATTTCTACTAATTCTGACGATGGAGACCAAGCGACGCATCTCATCAAAATTGAAATGTACGATATGAAGAAGCTATCCAAGATTCCAACTACTGATCATTGGAAACATGCTTCCACGAGGATTAAATATTACGTAAAGACTAATAAGGATAGCATCTACGACAACACAAACGCCCTCGTATACAATATTACAAAGACAATAGCAGAAAGTGAAAAAGTTAAAAAATACTTTTTTAACAATGACAGTCATTAGCTGATCATTAGTGAATGTGATTCTGTTTACTTAAATTACTTCCGTGTACTCATTATATTCTATTTCTAATCCTTTGTTAGACTTAAATATCGGACATTATTTGAAATTTGGGTTGGTCTACCAACACTGAACTGTTACTTACTCTGCTACCTAATTTCTTCTTTACTATAAGGATGGCAAACTTCAGTGAAGTGTGCACCAGTGCTTTCTTTTCCACAACCATGGAAGAGAATACGGAACTATTCAACAGCGAATTAAATCAGGAGTTGTCTAAAGTTTGTGATGAAATGGAGAAGGATCAACTGTTCGATTCATCGTATGATGATGATTTGTATAATCACTGTGCGATGTTTGAAACACAGTTTAAGTAAGTAAAATAAACATTCATTTCGATCATAATTTACACAATGTCTTGTACAGTTTTTAATAAATTTAAACATTTTAGTAGTCAACCACTACAACTTGGAAGAGGAACGAAGCGAACGAGCAGCAAAGAACCCAAGATCATCAAAAAACCAACAACGGAAGCAGAAGCGCCTACCTCTGCAGGGAACAGTATCAGTAACGATGATCAAGTGGAATGTCTAACGTGTCATATATTTATCAAGAAACGGTATTTAGCTAATCATTTTAAAAGTAATGTTCACAAAAATAATCTTTTAAATTCACATAATTCTTTATCAAACGTTAGTGTTATTGAATCTGCTTTTGGAAATAGGATTTTAACTTATAAAATCAAGAGTAGAGTAGATAGTTCGACATTGGTAAATTTTGAAACTCCTGAACTATTTTTAAATTCTATTAAAGATTATATTTTATTTTTAATACAAGAGTGTATTCATCAACACATAATTTTTAAAGTAAACTTCATATTGCATGCTGATTTTGTTCAACAAACTAAAGATATTCATGATACGTTCGATTTTCAAACGATTAACTATATTATTTGTCAAGGAGATGACTTAAATATTTTTTTTTCATCTTTAAATGATACAATTACTACTAAAATTAGTGCATTTGAAAAAAAAGATAGTGGATGGAGTCTAAAAAACATAAAATCTATAGACATGAATGTTAATAAATTTAACCCGCTACGCGGTACTTCATACATAGATCTTCCTCGTGACATAAAATTAAAAAAGGCTGTTATAAATGTAAAAAGCAAGGATTATTTTTGTTTTAAATGGGCGTTACTCTCGGCGTTATATCCCGTAAACAAAAACGCGGATCGTGTATCATCGTACGTTAAACATGCAAATAAACTTAAATTTGATGGTATTTCCTTTCCAGTTAAAATTTCTGACATAGCAAAAGTAGAGAAATTAAATGATATTAGTATTAATGTTTTTGGGTTAGAATATAATAAAGAAAAACGATGTAATTCTATAGTAGGTCCATTATTTTTAACAAAGTGTCGTAAAGATAGACATATCAATTTATTATTTTTTTCCAAGGATACAAAAAATCATTATTGTTACATAAAAAATTTATCGCGGTTAGTTAGTAAACAAATTTCAAAAGACGGTCACATCATGTACATTTGCGAAGCATGTCTACTTCACTTTCCATCTAAGGAAAGTTTAAATAACCATGAACAATACGATTGTGCCCATATTTGTACAGAATTACCAAACAGTGAAACTTTTAAAAAAAAGAATTGGTTTGGTCAACCTATTTCAAATGATAAAATTAAATTTGATAGTTATGAAAAAAAGTTGAAGATACCATTCGTAGTTTATGCTGATTTTGAAGCATTTTTAAAACCAATAGAATCATGTTCTAACGATCCTTCCAAACCTTTCACACACAATATTCAGAAACATGAAGTACATAGTTTTGGTTATTATATAAAATGTTCATATGATGATAAATTATCAAAATATGTAACGTATTGCGGACCCAACTGTGCACAAGTGTTTATGGAAAGTTTATCTAACAATCTCAAAGAAATAAATAGAATTCAAAAATATCCTCCACTTCCGCTAACAAATGAAGACAAAAACCAAATTTCAAATGCAACCATTTGTCATATTTGTGAAACAGAGTTAGCAGAACATTTTTATGATTTTGATTGGTACACCGGTAGTTTTATAGGTGTTGCTCACGGATCATGTAGCTCGAAGTTCAGAAAACCTCGTTATATACCAATATTTTTACACAACCTTAGTCGCTATGATGCTCATTTTATTGTTCACGCGTTAAACTTTTGTGATGGTGAAGTCGAAGTTATCCCTCAAAATAAAGAAAAATATATATCCTTTTCCAAAAAATTAAAAATGAATAACCACGAAATTATATTAAGATTCATAGATTCATTTAAGTTTTTATCATGTAAATTAGAAGAATTGGCCAAAAATCTCAGTAATGATCAATTTCAAGAATTACGTAGAAATTATCCTAATGATGAAGATTTCTTTCGTTTAAAACGGAAAGGCGTTTATCCATATGAACTTATGACTAATTATGATAGTTTAAGCCTAACATCGCTCCCCGAACAAAAATTTTTTTATAGCTCGCTCACAGATTCCCATATTTCAAATGATGATTACAATCATGCTAAAGATGTTTGGGAACACTTTGGGTGTTGTAATATGCTAGATTATTCAAACCTGTATTTAAAAACAGACGTTTTACTTTTAACCGATGTATTTGAAAACTTTAGAAAGTTATGTATTAATACTTATGATTTAGACCCTGCCCATTATTACGCAGCACCCGGTTTAAGTTGGGATGCAATGTTAAAATATACAAAAATAGAATGAGAACTTTTAACAGATTATGAGAAAATTGCATTTATTAGATCAGGTATCAGGGGTGGTGTATCTCAATGTAGTAATCGTTATGCTAGAGCTAATAACAAATATATGGGGGATTATGATGCAGGGAAACCAAATTCATATATCATATATTTTGATGCCAACAATTTATATGGTTGGGCTATGTCTCAATGTCTTCCTACTGGTGGATTCGAATGGGTAAATCCGAATACAGAATTTAATGTGTCTGAGACATCGAACTTCGGTTTTATTTTAGAAGTTGATTTGGAATATCCAGATGAACTTCATGATTTACATTCGGACTTTCCTTTATGCCCCGAAAACATTTGTGCAGGCAATATTAATGAAAATAAACTAGTCCCAAATTTAAATAATAAAGATAAATAATAATAATAATAATAATAATAATAATAATAATTTATTCAGATAGAAAAGTGATACAGAGTAAGAGTCAAACAATGCATCTTATATACTAAATATGTTCTTAAAAATATGTAATTCATTACAGAAATTTAAAGCAGTGCATAGAAATGGGGGTTAAATTAACTAAAATTCATAGAGTTTTAAAATTTAAACAGTCTCGCTGGTTGAAGATGTACATAGATCTAAACACAAAATTAAGAACGTTAGCAAAATCAGATTTCGAAAAAGATTTTTATAAATTAATGAATAATTCAGTCTTCGGAAAGACTATGGAGAATATTGAAAAAAGGGTTAACATAAAATTAGTTACACACTGGGAGAACCAGGGCAAAGCTTTAGGTGTTCAAGATCTAATCGCTAAACCACAATTTCATAGTCTTTCAGTATTTTCGGAAAACCTAGTTGCGGTTCAGTTGCGAAAAACAAAGTTAATATATAACAAACCAATTTATTTAGGGTTTTGCATTTTAGATATTTCAAAAACATTAATGTATGATTTTCATTATAACTATATGGTTAAAAAGTTTAGTAAAATCAAATTATTGTATACAGATACGGATAGTTTAATATATCATATATTTACAGATGATTTTTACTCTGATATAAAACCTGACCTTTCATCATACTTTGATACCTCAGCTTATGATGCAAATAATATTTTTGAATATCCAAAATTAAATAAAAAGAAATTAGGTTTTTTTAAAGATGAAAATAATGGTAAAATCATGAAAGAATTTGTGGGTTTACGATCCAAAATGTACGCTTTTAACTTAGAGAATAAGACTATAGCCAAGGCAAAAGGGGTAAATAAATGTATCACTAAAAAGATGACCATGGATAATTATAAGTCTTCTCTATTTAATAAAAAAGTGCAATATTATAGTATGCTTAGATTTAAATCAATTAAACACACAATTTTTACACAAAAATTAAATAAGATTGGTTTATCATATAATGACACAAAGAGGCATATTTTAGATAATAATATTGAAACATTAGCTTGGGGTCATTATAAACTGCGTTAAGTGTTGATAGTTTTTAATTTTATGTCTGCATGTAAATAAAATTTGTATTGATTGTAAAATAATGATAATAGTATAATATGACGTAGAGTTTATTACATATTTAATCGTTGTTTTATTGTAAATAATTTAAGTTAATTGTTGTTTATATTTGCGTGTGTGTGTGTGTGCATTTATTTGAGGTTGAGTTGATTGTAAAATTATGATGTACTAATTGTGTTAGAAATAGTATACAGATCATTCTGTTTTATATAATGTTTGCAATATATATTAATTGTTAACACCAACACTTTCATTTTTTATTTCACCCCTTAGTACTTTAGACGTGTGTAATGTTTCACTTTATCCATCCGTTTACTGCTATTGTGGCGGGGCAAGTGGATGTGGGAAGTCAAATTTTGTAACAAATTTCATAAAATCAGTTACAGAAATATGTAATTGTGATTTTAATCAGATCACATGGTGCTTTGATGAAATGCAACCTTTATATAATTTACCAAATGTTAACTACCATCAAGGAATTCCAAATGTTAATATGTTTGATGGTGAAAACCCACATCTTGTTATTATTGATGATCTAATGAGAGAGTCCGATGGAAGAATTGTGGATATATTTACAAAAGGTAGTCATCACAGGAATCTTAGTGTATTTTATTTAACACAAAATTTATTTCATCAGGGTAAAGGGCAAAGAGACATATCCTTAAACTCAAGTTATATAATATATTTTAAAAACCCTCGAGATAAAACTCAAATAAGATATTTAGCACGACAAGTGTCACCAGATAACCCAAAATTTATTGAAGATGCCTACAGGGATGCAACTCTAGAGGCGCATGGATATTTAATGGTAGATTTAAAACAGAATACCAATGATTTTTGTCGTATCAAGACAAATGTCTTCCCATTTAATGGTTTCTGCACAGTCTACGTTCCCACAAAAGAGTTTAAATACACCAAGAATCAAACATTTCAAATCATTGCTAAATGATGCATCGTCGACTCACAACGCATAAACATTTGCTAAACGCTTTGCATACGCTTAAACCAAAATATCAAAGAGCATTACTTAAAACGTGTGATGAAGAAGAAATTAACTGTATTTGTGAGTGTATTCATAACGTTTTACAAGGAAAAGTACCTCTTAAAGATCAAGATAAACAAAAATTGAATAAACACAAAAATATACTCCGTCAAATAGTGCGTAAGTGTAAACATAAACTAAGAAAAAATATAATTATACAAAAAGGAGGGGCTTTCTTACCAATAATATTAGGTGCAATATTGAGTGGATTAGTGAGTGGACTAGCCAGTTAACATGGAAAATGCAAAGAAAATGATACTTATCGAACCTGGATTGATTGAAAAATTAAAACAAGAAAATAAGGTTAATACGAGTAGTAGTTTATCTCGATTAGATATTGAAATGCAAAATATTATGAATAGTAAGACGGAAGACCGAAAGAAATGGATGTTATATTTACAAACACTGCAAAGATACCTTCATTTTACCGAAGAGGATCGTCAACCACTCAGATTACCAATTTATTCTGATACATCTAATGAAGATTCAAACGAGTCTAAAATTGGTTTTAAAAATAAAGATAGAGATCTAAAAACTTCAGTTTATGCTGAATCTTTGTTGGAGGAGAATCGATCCATCAAAAGTAAAGAAAATGTTGAAAATCCACTTTACACACCAGCTCAAATACTCAGTTTAATACCAAAAACTTATAATAAAAAAGGACAGTTATTATTAAACTTAGTTGAAACAAGTAAAGGTAAAATACATTGGGATAATGAAGGTACAGTCATAATTGATAATGAAAAAATTCCTGGAAGTAATATTGTTGATTTAATAAATGATTCACTAAGACCCTTAAAAAGAAGTGATCCAGTAGGGTGGGATAGATTTGCTGAACCATTAAAAGATATTAAAGTACCACTTACTTATATTGGAAATCCAAAGAGATGTGAGTTTATTAACCAACTTCAAGCAAAAGATCTGAACAAACCCTCTGAGATTGAATTTCAAGAGTTTTCTACACCGAGCAGTAGAGATAAAAAGTCTACAACTAAAATACGTAAAAGGCTTGAGTGGGAAAAATGGACCCCGTACTAGAAGAAATTAACAGGATTTATTATGATCCATCTAATCCCGCTGGTTTTGGTAGTATTGATAAATTATCAAAAGCCATGAAGGGTAAAATGAATAAAAAGCAAGTAATGGAATGATTAAAATCACAAGAAACATACACATTACATAAACCCATTCGAAAAAAATTCCCGCGTAATAGATACATTCTATCAAATATTAATGAACTGTGGCAAGCTGATTTAAGTGATATGCGAACTTATTCTCAATATAATGATGGTTTCAAGTATATACTTTGTGTTATTGATGTATTTAGTAAATATGCTTTTGCAAGAACAATGAAAAAGAAAAACTCAGAAACAACTAAAGAATGTTTTGAAAGTATATTTACTGAAAGTAATTTAACACCTACTCACATACAATCTGATAAAGGTACAGAATTTGTTTCAAAAGATGTACAAAAATACTTTAAATCCAAAAAGATTAATTACTATACCACTAACAATCCTGACATTAAGGCCAGTATTGTTGAACGAGAACACTAAAAATGAAAATGTGGCGTTATTTCACTCATAATAATACTTATAGATATATAGATGTTTTACAAGATTTAATATACTCTTACAATCACAGCTTTAACTCTAGTATTAAGATGTGCCCATGTGATGTAAATTCCAACAATATTATGACAGTTTGGACTAATCTTTATGATAGACGGTCAAACAAACTTTCTTTAGAAAATCCTAAACCAAATTTCAATGTGGGTGATTATGTTCGAATAACTAAATATAAACATGCTTTCCAAAAAGGATATGAATCAAATTGGAGTGATGAAATATTTATTATATCTTCAATAATTGATAGATCTCCATGGGTTGTTTATACAATAACAGATTTACAAAATGAACCAATAGTTGGTACTTTTTATGAAAGAGAATTACAGAAAATCACTTACAACCCCACCTCACAATTTAAAATAGATAAAATAATTGACACTCGTTACTCAGGTAACAGAAAAGAAGTATTAGTGAAGTGGAAAGGTTATCCAGATAAATTTAACAGTTGGATTTTAGCTTCTAGTTTAAAAGAAATATGAATAAAGAAAGTTTTTATTTAACTTTGCTCAGCAATAGTTCAATGGAATACTTTCCTGATAACAAGACCACAAATTTTTCAACGAAATTACCGAAAGCTATTAAATTAGAAGGTGAATGGTCGGTTGGAGTTGTCGAGTTTCAATATCCATGTACCATGTTTACTGTTCAAGATCATGAAAATGTTATATACATTACAAAATCTATGTTAATGCCTAATGAAGATAAACCATCCACAGTGTACTACAAAAAACATATTCCAGCTACCAACTATGATAACGTTGAGCATATTTTAAGAGTGTTAAATGGTATCGGAGAGAACTTGAAATTTCGCTATGATGAAATAACAAAATTTGTGTCTATTTCTGTTTTGGTTAAAAATATAACATCCGTAACATTATCACCCAAATTAAGTTTACAACTAGGTTATGAACCAAATAAAAATCTCCTAGAGAGAAATTTTGGAAAGTGTCCTGCTAATTTACACTTAGGGTTACCATCTCAACTCTTTCTATATTGTGACATTATCGATCCTCAGATTGTGGGTGATGTTATGACTCCTTTACTAAGAGTCATTTCATTAGATCCTACAAAATACATTTATGATGCAAATAAAATGCACGTTTTCTCTCAACCTCATTACTTACCTGTTATGCGAAGAGAGTTCGATACGCTGGAAATAGTTATAAGATCGAGCACAGGACAAAAAATACCATTCCAGTTTGGAACCGTGTGTATTAAACTACATTTCCGAAAATTATTATAATGAATTCTCTTCGTGATCATCATAAATGTCCATATGAAAATTATTATACACATCAAGCTGGGTCAGGAGTTGGAGTAATTTATAAGGGTGCACCATACCAACGCGGTCATGGTATTGGGAGCTTCTTAGGGGGGTTATTTAGATCAGTTTTACCTTTACTTTCAAGTGGTGCTCGAGTGATTGGTAAGGAGGCATTAAACGCTGGAGTAGGACTTTTATCGGATATGGTTCAAGCGCGTCCTCAATAAAAGATCGTCTAAAGCAAGTTAGTACGAATTTAAAACGAAAGGCTGATGAGAAAACTGATCAATTTAACATGACAGGATCTGGGTATAAAACTAAAAGAAAACGATCGACCTCGTTCATTCCACCATTAACTGCTAAAGTGAAAGCTGCGAAAAAACTTGGTCTAAAACCAAAAAATAACAAAGATATATTTTCAAATTAAATATATCTTTCCTTCATAATCATTCTTGCGAGTGCGTTAAGTCAGAATTGGATTTGTTTGCACTACCGTCTACACAAACTAGCATTGAAAATGGATTGTGGATTCATTATAAACCAATTTCATCTCTTGGTGATGATGGACCTATCGAGTTTCAAGTTCCTGGGACAGGCGATGACTACATAGATTTGTCTCATACATTACTCCACATAAAGGCAAAAGTATTAAATCAAGATTCAACTAACTTGATATCTACTACAATAGTAGCACCTGTAAATAATTGGCTGCATTCACTTTTTAGTCAACTTGATGTTTATTTAAACCAAAAACTTGTATCACCACCTAATAATACCTATGCATATCGAGCATACATGGAAACCCTTTTAAACTATGCTCCTGCTGCTAAACAATCTCATCTTACTTGTAGTCTTTGGTATGATGATACAGCAGGAAAAATGGATTCTACGGATGGTAAAAACATGGGATTTGTTAAAAGACAGGAATTGATTAGTGAAAGTAAGGAAATAGAAATGATTGGTCATCTTCACGGTGACATTTTCAACCAAGATAAATTTTTAATTAATGGTGTTGAAATGAGTGTTAAATTGGTTCGATCGAGAGAGAGCTTTAATTTAATTGCTGGGTCAAACGATGTAAAGTTTAAAGTTTGCATTACGGACGCAACTCTTATTGTTCGACGAGCACGAATTAATCCAAGCGTATTACTCGCACATCAAAAAGTTTTAGCTTCTACCACTGCTAAATATCCTATTACTCGAGCTGAAGTAAAAGTTTTAACAATTCCATCGGGTGTTCAAGGAAAAACTCTTGATAATATATTTTTAGGGCAGGTACCCAAAAGATGTATAATTGGATTTGTGAACAATTCTGCATTTAATGGTTCCCTTACTAAAAATCCATTTAACTTTGAAAACTATGGTATTAATTCTTTCAGCTTATATATTGATGGTCAACAAATACCTTCAAAAGCTTTGCAACCATCTTTTAATAATAGCATATTTACATCAGCATATCATACTCTATTCTCGGGAACTGGTATTCACTTTCTTAATGAAGGAAATGGAATCTCTTGTGAACAGTATGCCAGAGGTTACTGTCTATTAGCATTTGACTTAACTCCTGATTTATCAGCCAACTCATCAGCTCATTGGAATCTCATAAAGCATGGTAGTGTAAGATTAGAAGTACGATTTGAATCCTCACTAATACAAACAATTAACTGTATAGTTTATGCTGAGTTTGATAATATTATTGAGATAGATAAAAACAGAAATGTTACTGTAGACTATAGTAGTTAAGGTTATAATATGTGTTGTGTGTTAGATTTTATGAGTTATGTGTAATGCATTTTGTGTGTATGTAACTATGTGAAACATTATAAAATTAAATAAAACAAATTGTATGCAATATATTATTTTTTATTTCTTTATAAATATTCTATTTAATCTAATACAAAACTCTGTTCGAGTTTAAATTTTACATAAGCACACTGACTAAACCACTGAACATGCTGCTGCCAAGGATCATCATCATCTTCCCAATCTTTTAAGCCACCACCACAATGGAAACACTTGGTCCTGTCTGCATGGCCAGTATAAAAGAAACCGGCTTCTGCAAGATCTTCAGGTTTCTGTCGCATAACGAGAGGCCAGTTTTCGAAACTGAGCAACCGGCTAGATTTTGAACTGAAGAATGGATATTCAGCTCTTGAGTACTGCATATTCTTTTCGTTTTCGTCTCCACTCAGTGTTGTAGTTTTGTTCTTCAATGATGTGTTCTGTACACGTATGCCACACTCATCTCTTTCTTCTGCTCTTGTCTTCCTGTAATTTAAGTAAACAGAATCACATTCACTAATGATCAGCTAATGACTGTCATTGTTAAAAAAGTATTTTTTAACTTTTTCACTTTCTGCTATTGTCTTTGTAATATTGTATACGAGGGCGTTTGTGTTGTCGTAGATGCTATCCTTATTAGTCTTTACGTAATATTTAATCCTCGTGGAAGCATGTTTCCAATGATCAGTAGTTGGAATCTTGGATAGCTTCTTCATATCGTACATTTCAATTTTGATGAGATGCGTCGCTTGGTCTCCATCGTCAGAATTAGTAGAAATGTATGATACACCATCTCTAGCGGCTCGTGCTACGGTTGATGATAACAGCTTCCTCTTTTTTATTTTTGATTCAGCTTCAAAAAAATGATCAATCGATTGCGATTTTCTTTTTCCACCATCGCATGTGTTATTATTAATGACGATGTCATCACTCTCTTCTTGAGGGGAGAGTGGCGAGTAGTAATACTGTTTATATGTATTTTCATCGAAGCTCAATGATTTCTGCAACAACACAGTTATCATGTTAATATCAATTTGGTAACACTTAATCATAAAAGTTAAAAAAGCTAAAGTTACAACCTATTAAAGTCCACTGCTGAACATAGGCCTCCTCTCATTTCTGAGAGGGTTTTAGGGCTAGGAAATGTTCGCTGCGATACCTCAATGCGTGTTGGCAAACTTCACATGCCTTCGAAATTATCTCAGACATGCATTCCTCACGATGTTTTCCTTCACCGCTGAGCACGTGGTAAATTAACACTTAAAATTGTAATTAACAATTTAATTGGTGCCGGCGGGGATCGAACCCGGGTCGCGTACTGTGAATTTTACATTTTGCGCTAACCATCTGAGCTACCACGGCTTAACCATATACACACACATAATATTTAAATATAATTTGTTAACACTAAATCATACACACGTAAGAAAATAACAGAAAGAAAAGTAAGTTTGTCAATAGAATAAACACTTACATCCATGGCCTTTGATGCGTTGAAGTAACACAAACGTAGTATTGATAGATCCACTGCGGTCAAACGACCATACACTAACTCCATGACTGCAGTTGCTTGGTCTTATATAGTACCAGTGAGTAATAATTCTAATCTAAAGAATTTCTGCAGTAGAATTGATAGTATCTTTATGCGTCAACAAGCTTACCTTACATTCTGTTGCTTATCTCTACATTCCTACGTCCTTCCTGTCGTGTCTTGTTCAGTGTATTGGTGACTCAAATACGATTTGTATAACACAAAGAATGTAATTTAATATTTAGATATCACTATAATTGATCATTCCTATATTAGTCATTGAGTAGATTGGTACTGTAATAATCTACTAATAGCAGTAATATTATGGATACACTAGATGTACAACAACATCTGAAAAAGATTCACCCCACTCTAGAAAATAATGTTTATGCTGCCAATAAACTACCCATGTACACCCACGTACCAACGTATATAATATGCAATTTGGATACAGATGATAAACCAGGGTCACATTGGGTAGCTTTATGTATCGATACGAATGACGTCGGTCAATATTTTGATTCATTCGGACGGGCACCTGTACGATATCATCTAGAGTTTCTTAAAAGAAATTGTAAAAGATGGAACTGGAATGTTGATAGGATTCAGAATGAGTGGACTTCAGTTTGTGGCGAATATTGCTTAATGTATTTGCTATATAAGTTTCAGGGATGTTCAATGCATAGTTTTACGAGTATATTTACAGGGAACACATTGTACAACGATATTTTAGTGGATGAGATGTTTCGCTCCTATTTTATAGATAATAAGTAATAAGATTTTGTATTTTATAAATAAAAATTTTAACAAAATTGGGTAATGTGTTTTATTAATGAGTCAGATTAGTGTAGATAGGAACAAAGGAGTATATAACAATATCACCACGCTGAGGAAGAATAGATAATGACGGTATTGAATGAACAATAGATAAGTAGATAAGAACAATGGAGCACTAATGACGGTGGAGGCTCGAAGCGGATATCAATTAGATAAGAGTTAATTGATCTGCACATCTCCGGAACCGCGCATCCTACGCAAAAATGGACCGCAGATTCGTGATCAGAGCATGCCAAAACCTTTTTTTTTTTTTTTTTTTTAGGATCGTGAGTCGACGAACGTCGTACTTGTGACTCAGTGCGCCAGAACTGGTACAACCTTTCTACAAGTGCGCCAGAACTGGTACAACGTAACTACTCTTTATTCATCGGAAACTAAGGGTATTTTGTAAATTATTTCATTTGTATTTATTATATTTTATTAGCCGTGGTAGCTCAGATGGTTAGCGCTCGCTGTAAATTTCACAGTACGCAAGCAAACCGGGTTCGATCCCCGCCGGCACCAATGAAATTGTTAATTGCAATTTTAAGTGCTGATTTACCACGTGCTCGGCGGTGAAGGAAAACATCGTGAGGGAACCTGCATGTCAGAGAAATAAGAAAAAAATATTTCGAAGACATGTGAAGTTCGCCAACACGCATTGGGGCAGTGCGGCGGACAATTATATTCCTTGCCCGAAAACCCTCTCAGAAATGAGCGGAGGCCTGTGCCCAGCAGTGGGACGTATATAGGCTGTAACTTTACTCTTTTTTATATTGTATTATAATTATAAATTTTAATGATTTTAATTAGTATAATTAATAGAATCAAGCGTTACATTGCGCAAATCTATTATACATATAATACATATTAATTTTGTGTTTACTTCACCTGAGGATGCCTCGTGTAGAGGCGAAACACATGTATTTTTGACGGTGATGTATCTTTTCTAGTGTAGGGGTGTTGGGAGTAGTGGAGCTGAGATTAGTGATGACGGAGATAGTGTTCGCAATTGAGGGAGGGCGGAAGGTTGGATCCTTGGGGTTTGTTCTGATCTTAGCAAATTAATTTTTAAAAATCTTAATTTAATAATTTTAATATGAGTGCTATCATTTGTTCAATTTAGATTGCACAGTGTTTTCAGTGTCTCCTGTAAAATTTTAAACTTAGGGATACAGAAATTGTTTAGCTAGACAAGTCTAACTTCAATCATATGGTCAACCGACGAATTGAACTCGACTGTAGTCCAATAAACCTCAAAATTTTATAACACAAATACACAATCGTGCATTTTGCCAGCGGTTCAAAACATGGCCCTTTACTTTGTGGTGCATAACAAGGTTTAAAGTCATTTTGCAAGTTATGAAGAGGGCTATGCTTGGAGTTGCTTTGAGTAACAGAATCCTAATTGAAGATATCCGCAGTAGTATCAGAGTAACCGACATAGCCCAACGGATTAGTCAATGGGCCGTCTATATAGCTTGAAGAACCGACATCCGACGGGGAACAAAGATTCTCAGTTGATAGCTTCACACCGCATACTTCGCCATTGACTAATAGCTAGCCACTTAAATTGGGAACGATGTATAGACACATGGCCATACTTACAAAGATTGAAGATCAATCGAATGCATTTGTTAGGAAGACGATTATATTTGTCAAGAAGATCTGCATTCAGGTCAAAATAACATATATTACTGTACTTTGATTAAAACTCTTACATACCTCTTACATACCTCTACCATACCATAAAAAGAGGTATGTAAGGATCGTGACACTTGGCGATCTGTTCTCTCTGGCTACCCCGTTAGGGATTGTGCGTGACGATAAGTAAGTAAGTAAGTTGATTTAAACTACTTTTACGGATTTTATCGCGTTTAATTTTAATTATTACGTTTTAATCAATGTGTAGTGTTCGCGTAAATATAAGAAATCATTACACATTACTGTAATCAATCAAGGGATGATTTATTAGCTCTGATTTCATACAGCAGCCGTAACACAGCGGCCTCAAAAAGACGGTCGTCTATATGGTGACCACACGTAGAAAGTTTTATCACCGCTACGGCCATATTTTTTTTAAAATAATATATCAGAAACGTATCGTATTCCTTACTTTCATTATGAATTGCGTCATGGTTAAAATCTATCAAAGTTTCGTCGTCCTGCAACTGGAGCAAGGCAGTTGAAGTTATAGCTTATTTTGTTTATCGTCACCGGTCACCGCTATCGAAAAGCGTTCGTGAACTATCCGGCACCATCAAGGCGGTCTTCACGTAAATAGCGGCATAATTTCTGATGTTACGGCTTCAAACACTGCTCCCTAGGAAACCACGCTATTTTTGTTTATATAGTGACGTCATTCACCGCTTTATTACGACCGTCGTATAGCGGCACCGTAATCCTAGGAGACCAGGGGAATACGCAATTAATGTTTTGGTCGTAGGTACGCAGTATTTCTTCAAAATAAAAACGTATGGACCTTGTTTTTCATTATATCTACATTTCTAAAAATTATGAAAATAAGACTATTTTTACGGGGGGAGGGGGAGGGACGTTATCGCGTTTTGGTTAGTTTTCTACCCTCACTCTTAACACTAATAATCGATAATCAGGTATCATAGGTTTCAAGGTGATTGTCACCTTGAAAACTATGATACCTGATACCATCCTGATACATACACATGGATTTTAATGTTAAATGGAAGACTTTAACGTCATATTACCATTGAGTTATACAACACTAGAGGAGCAAACCACATTACCGCGCGTCGAAAAAAGTGTAACCACTATCCAAACGCGACGACGTAGCTTTGAAACTAATAACAATTTTAAGTAAACATATATCTATCTCACTTACACAAGTTGCGAAAACAATATCGTCGTCGTAAGATTAGATAAAGATAGACACACAAACATGCAATGGCGGGTTGGTGTGGCTTACTATATGAAATTTTACCTAAAATACGCAATAAAAATGAGTTTTTTAAGTTGCAGTTAATTGTTTTTATTTTAAAAAAGTATATTTTATTTTAAAATCTTTATTACGTCCCCTCAGAAAAAAAAGGATACAAAGCTTATCAGATGAATAGAAGTTAACATAATGATGAAATAAAACGTATTTTTATGGTTCTAATAAATCAAATAATATAAAATAGGTATCTAATAAAATATAATTAATATAAAATTTATATGAAATTATAACTAATATAAAATTATTAATATAAAATAGGTAATAAAATATATTTAATAGATAATTCATGAATAAACTAAAATAAGAATAATTTATTATTTTGTATGAAAGTTAAAACGTAGTTTTTATTATAATTTCCAACATATTTAAAATCAGAGGTAACAAATTAACTTACTCCATTAATTATATAGACTCCCGTTAATGTAGGATAATCACAAATGCGGAAAAGTGGCAATATTGAACCTAAATGGCAATATTCGATAATTTTATTTAATTAATTTGAGGTTTTTTACGTTTATATGAAAAAAAGAACTAAAAATTATTTGTTGAAAGTGATACCGCTTGATTTATTACGTTTTTGTGACCTTGAATAGCATTCTTTCATTACACATTTACCCATTTTTGTCGCGGCTCAACTCTGTCGGCGTCACATTGCACAATGAACTCACGTTAGCTAGGCAAATGGCTGTGGCCATATGTGCAGTGGCAACGCTTTGGCGTGGTTATTACTGATCTAGGGTTATATAAATCAATGCATATTGCCATCAAATGGACTGTATGCTCGTTAACTATTAATTATTTAAAAAATATGTCCGTGGTCGAAATGGAGAACATGTCCAACATCGTCATTTGTATTTAAATTCTTAAAAGCAATAGAATAAAATATTTTTGTTCAATGCATATTATAATATATTTATTTTGTACATTCTACCTGTGTCATAGAGATAAGCAGTGTCGCTGTTGGTTTACACGCTTAATCAATTTTGGTTATCATGTAGTTACGACGACAAAAGTGTGATTACGAGGACATCGAACTGTAACTGTCTGTAACTTCTTGTGTCTTTATATTGTTGATAATAATTAATTGTATTAGTATGGGAGCAAGTTGAACATCTATCCGCACATTTTTAATCCCTATTTCGACATGTTACTTTTATTCTATTTTCGACGTGTATATTATTTTATTAAATATTTGCTACCAAATAAGGTTCATTTATTTTGATAATTTTAAGTTAAATTTCTTACCCATTTTAAATTACAGCACGGTCGATGTCCAAAAAGTTGTCAGATTCAATTTGGTTTCATCACAGCGCTACCTACTGTAGCCATGTTAAATTATTATTGTTTTTTTTAATTATGTTTTCTTACTCTAATATTTGTTAAACTATATTTATTATTTAACTTACTTGTGTTCTCACCAAATTTTGCAATAAATTTCCGTTGTTAATTATGTTGTCATTATATTTCCTGTGTTGATTTGCCAATCAAGCATAAAAACTAAATTTTGTCATACGTTAACGACATTTGAAATTGACAACAATGAAAATATTGTCATCATTATCATCATTACAGCTGTTCACCAGTCCGCTGCTGAACGTGGGCCTCAACTAAGGAATGTAGCACGGCATAAGGACACCTGCACCATCGACTTCCTACATCTCTTACCATCGACCTATAGTTTACTTACCGGTACTGGACCGCTACTCCAGAACTTTTCTTTCCATCGATTGTCTGTTCTTATAAATTATTTTTCAACACAGAACTATTTGTAATCGTAAAATATTATTAATCCTTATGCAAAACTTGAGGGTTGTGCGTTGTAGTGGTGACCTGAGGCAATAAGACGTGGTAGAGCCACGCTGCAGCTGTGGTTATGGTTGTACCATGAATGGGTCAGCTCGACCGGGGAAGGACCTCGCTCGTGAGTGTAGAGAACCAGAGACCCGTTTAACTGGAATCGAGGCTTTCCATCTTAGTCCTCAAGGGTAACGCGTCTGCATTTTGATTCTTAATCGAGGTTAAATGTAGATGTCTATGGGCCACAGCATCCACTTACCATCGGGTGGATTGTGTGCTCATTTGTCAACCTTATCCTATAAAAAAATCCACTGTGCCATATCAACCCTTGAGTGTCGTAAGAGGCCACGGAGTGAAATTAAACGGGTATGAGCAGTGGCGTCTTCCTGATAAACAAATGCTAATCCACCTGTCACTCGTGGCAATTATGACAAATATCCCTCCCATGAAGCAAGCTATAGCAGCTATGTTCAACTGCGGACTTGTGATGGCTTGTAATGAATTTTTGAATGAAAAATACTTATAAAAAAACCTAATTCAAAAAAATTATTTTAGTAGTGTAGTGGCTAACCGAACCTAAACCTTCGGCTGCGGCACTACGAACCATGAATTCAATCTCGCATTGAGCGATCACTTGTTCTTCTTCATTACTTCGTATTTGTATGGCGTTTTAGTGCCTAGCTCGGCCACCCTTAATTAACAGTTGCGATGTATCATCATCATGATTACAGCCCTTCACAAGTCCACTATTGAACATAGGCCTCCCCCAAGCTATGCCGCAAATCACGGTCCTGAGCCACCTGAATCCATTGACTTTCTGCATGTCTTACCAAGTCGTCACTCCATCTAGTGGGGGGTCACCCTACACTTCGCCTACCGGTACGAGGCTGCCACTCGAGAACCTTTTTTCCCCAACGTTTGTCGGTTCTTCGAGCTATATGGCCGGCCCATTGCCACTTCAGCTTACTAATCCGTGGGGCTATGTCAGTCACTCTGGTTCTACTGCGGATATCCTCATTTCTAAGTATGTATACTTACACTAATTCAATGAACTCGCTTCTAGTATAGGAATATATATACCTATAATATATATATATATATATATATATATATATATATATATATATATATATATATATATATATATATATATATATATATATATATATATACCTATAATATATACCTACCGCTGTTATTTTCAATGTAATACTCCTTTCAAAGGTGGTTCGCGTTTGGTTGGTCATGCTAGCTAAAGGCTTCCAGCACGACCCCCAAGTAAATTTAAAAGAACATTATATATAAGTACCAAAAATTTACATTCCCTCATCTCCTTCATCTCATACATTGAAGAGGAATACATAATACTCCTAGAGGGGAGTACGTTGAATTAGTGCACTACTCAAATAGAAATTTAGGGTCACCGAGCTAGGTAAACGAACGTTTATGACAGTACAGGAGAAACTAGGTAGGAATAGGATGGGGGTAACGATATCATAAAAAAATTGATCGATCATTTGAATGTTAACTTATAATTCATTTCACACATAAGTATTCATATTCATAAAACGCTTAACTACCAAGATTTTTAACACCATCAACAATTTTATCTTTATTACTCTTCTCTGGTGTAACCGCGTCAGCGACAGCACTGCCAGCGTCGCTTATTGCATTCTTCGCACTGCTAGAAGCACTTTTCACGGAGTCCACCGCATCATTCGAAGCACTCTTCACGGAATCCATGACGTCACGTTTTTATCTGTTTTCTTCCTGATGGAAATACAACTGCGGCTATCACAAGCAACTGAAACATACATCGAAACAACCATATAATAGCTTTTTTTAACAACAAAAATAGGCGGACGATCGTAGTAATATTTATGTTCTCAGTAGCAACGAGGAAGGAAATCAAACATACACACAACACCAAAGGCCCAGATACGTTCGGTCTGCATTTATTGCATACAAGACATTTGCCTCTACATTTCCAAGACGATCGTTGGGTTCAGGGAGTATATCAGAGGCTTGCCGCACAAGTCGATTATAGTCGAGCAACCAGAGTTAAACCCCTGCCAGCTCTATTAAAATTAGGTGATTGCAATTTTAAGCGTTAATTAAGTAATCATCTGGATATTTTTGAGGGCAATGTGTCTCCCAGGGTGCGGAGCAGCAGACCCCTATATGCTTCAAAATCAAAGAATGGTTATAAGACAATCCAAATACCTCCAAAAACATACCACATGTACTGCAATGTAGGTATTTTTATAATTATAACAACAAATTTTAGCTATCAGTAATTTGTCGATCATAATTATTTTCGATTATTACAAATTAGGGAGACTTGCAACGAATATTCGACTATTATTCGGTATTCGGCCTATTCGGCTACTTTTATCTTATACGGTCGATTACCGAATACCTAGGTAGGTACTATTCGGACGAATACCGAAAACATAAGTAAGACGGTTTTGTTGTAGTCAGATAATTGGTAAAATGAAACAATTTATTTATATATTTATTTATTTTTTCAATATTGTAAATTTAAGTAATCAATAAAATGAACATCAATATTATAAAAATTAAAAAAGGAACTAACAGATAAATGTCTATGCACTCGAATTATCACAACTAAAGATAAATGCAGAAAAACTGTTTTTCCTTCATTTTCATACAGTAGTTTCCTTTTCTACTCGTAGACAAACCATGTTTCAGAAAAAAGGCGCTCTGAAGAATAAACACTACTTTCTCCGCGGTAGAAATCTTTTGCCAATATTCGGCTATTCGGCCAGGAAGTCCGCGAAAAATTATGTATTCGGTGTGTGGCCGAATATACTATTCGTTGGAAGTCTAAAATTAGTCGTTATTTCATATGTGGTAGAGCTATGCTGCTGCTATATTACATTTGTAGCACGAATGGGTCAACTTGACCGAGGAAGCACCACGCTCACACAAAGTACCAGCGTAAAATAGCATCTTAATGCTATTGTGATTAGTATGTTAAGTGGAGAGTATCGGAGCTTTTTTGACTTGATTCTTAATCTAGGATAGATGTAGATGTTTATGGACCACAGCATCCAGTTATCTACAGGCGGACCGTGTGCGCATTTATCTCCCTTATTTTGTAAAAACAAATAGAAATAATAAACATAAGCGTTATTTATGTAATATGCAACAACCCCTGTCCATAAGGGTGCTTTTTGCGGATTTAGAAATTCTCAATTGGACTCGTTTTTTTTTGGTACCTATGTATGTTACAAGATATCTTCTTTAACTGTGACGCAATTTTAATGATATTCCTTAGTCCACCCATTAGTTTCAAAATAAAAAGTAGAAGCCGACTTCAAAGCAACACTCATTTCATAGAACTGTTTATTTCCGAGAGGCTCGCTACTCAGTCCGCTTTAAATAATTTTATTTTTTATAAGAACATAAATTTTTCACTTATAGTGAGATACAAAGTAATTATTACGTACAATAATATAAGTACCCGGTTGCTCGGTATTTTTCGCTCGGTTTTTTTTAATTCGTGTGTTTTGGAAACTATATTTAGATACAAATTACATACTGATTAAATACTCGTACGAATAATATTTTTTGATCGTAGCGACATAATAGAAAAAACTGAACTGGTTATTTGAATAAAAAATCATGAGTGCAATTAGTTTAATTTAAATTTTCCTGTTTTTAAAAAATACTAAAAAAGGGCACGAAGAAATAGATTTTCTCAAAAAAGAAAGGAACTTGAAAAAAAATTAAGAAAAGTTGGTCGGCCGGTCTGGGCTCGAACCATGGTATTACGATTTTGTAAGCGCCCAATACACCAATTAACCTATTTGTAATCGTTAATAAATTGTCAAAATTTACCTTCTTATTCTAACGATATTGTACCAGTTTTTCATTGCCTAAAACACGGACAAAAAGATATTTTCTAAAAATAAATCCTAGCTAGATCGATTTATTGCCCCCGAAACTCGTATATATATATATATATATATATATATATATATATATATATATATATATATATATATATATATATATACAAGAATTGGTCGTTTAAAGGTATAGGATAATATTTTCACATCAACCTCTAATTTTGGAAGCGATATATTCTTAGGTTATTCACTTAATACATATTAGGTACCTACCACGTATTATATATGCTTATCGTATTATATACGTATTATATACTTATCATTAGGTGAGCCGCATGCTCGTTTGCCCCCTCTTCTATAAAAAAAGACAGTACATCTCAATAGATCTTTGAATAATGACGGAACATAGTTTGAGATATCAATGTTTATTTCGGATAATTTTTACATATACGGAAATGTACCTTTTCTTCTTATCATTATGAGTAGACTTATTAATCGTTTCTAATTTAAACTTCAATAAAGGCTAATGTCATAATAAAAAATGTTTACGTTTTAATTCTACCCCGTCAACAAACCTACCCTAATTTATTACGTGTAAGGTAACCTAATATTTCCCTACGTTTGTAACGGAATGTTTTCTACAGCATTTTTTTCATAATAGTACCTACAAATAACACAAAAAATATACTTTGGGATATTATTTAAGATAATAAATAAACCAATGGAAAAATATACATAAATATTTTAAAATTGACAGGGAAATTTATATAGGTAAATGGGTTAAATAGCTAATAATTTTAAATTTTAATGAAATTACATCGATAACTATACAATTTTATTATCGAACATTTGAGTTCGAGAAAGTTAAAAAGATCATTAGGAAAATGTATACATATTACCTGATTTAAGACTTAAATTGTATATTGGACAGTTATTAGAGCAAACTGATATAAGAATCTAAAATTATTTTAAATATAGATCGGCTCTAATTTACACGATTAAATTTTTATAATATTATTAAAATATAATATGATATTAAAAATCAAAATCACTTACAAAAAACTAAACGCATTTATTAATTTAAAATAGAGAAAAAATCAATCAAAAATTATGTACTATATCGGGGAAACTTACATACAGCACGAGCGACGGTCGCAGTAGTAATAACGTTTTTTATTTTTCTATCTAGTCTTGAGTCTTGACGCTTGAGTAGTTTAGTTTTAATCCTTGACCTTGTTTACTCCACACTCTTTTTGGTACTTATGGCAAAGAATATATACACTACGCGAAAAGAAACGACACTTAAGCATGTGTGCACGTAAAATCGCTTGCGGCTATGTGTGGGTGTCTGGATGTGTGCGGGGGCCTAGAGAGGCGCGCGGGGCGTGGAACGGGCAGTCGCCGACTGCCCTGGCCGAGGGCTAGTAGTAATACCGATATTTGACAGTATTAGTTAATATGAATATATTCGTCAAGTGATATAATATTTCAATTAATATATGAATATTACTGATATCTTAATGTACATATTACTATTCTATTCATGTAGGTATTAAGTTTATGTTACCAAGTAACGTTATTAGTTTTTATAGCCGTGTATGCTAGGTTTATATGCTTTGATAAATATTAAAGTTGTCATTAAATAAATGATATTATAGTATATGTATTACTGAAAGTGATTTTAAGTAATTAGAAATAAAACAAATTCCACTGCACAAAACAAGGGCCCTTGTTTTGTTAGTTTAATTTTTAATAATGTTTTATGATACCTAAAAATATGTGAACTCATTTTAATGAAAGTCGATATGATCTTTTCGAATTATGGGGAAATACCACGACAATAAAACTAATATATCGCCAATAATTTTATTATATTACATTAACTGAAATATACACTATTAAAAATACCACTAGAAAGTCAAGAAATTTTAGATATCTATAAAGAGTTTTTGTATATGTTCATTGTTGTATTTATCGATTATTTCATTAGAAATAGAAATGACTTATCTCAACAGCACATAGGGAACAATTTGTTGGCCGCCATGTCCCAGGAAACCTGCATACCTTTGGATTTTCTAAAAAAAATATGTATATTTTTTATATACATATGTATACATGCTACGAATTTTTGCAATTGTTAGAAATAATAATGAAAATTAAAAAATTAATCGAAAAATTCAAAAATATATAAGAGTAGATTATTTTTAATGGAAATACTAAGTGTTGGTTAATTATTTAAGATTACCATGAACCGTCGTGCATATTTGGTTTTGTTGGAATTTTTAATATTCCTCATTTAATAAAAGTTGATTTAAAATTGAACGTATCTTTCACTACCTTAATACATAAGTTTACATAATATATAACACATATCTACTATTTTATCTTCTTTGGTACAGGTCTATAATATTCCATTTCGGTTTGATATCAACCCTAGCGTTACACGCTTCAACTCAAGGTCACCGGCGCTTAAGCTCTCACGTACAGGGAGTGTCACCGCTGTGCTTATGGCCGAGTCAGTCGTCAGGTACGGGAGGGGAGGGTATGAGAAGGGCAGGCAAGGGCATAGGCATGGCGAGCTGAGATGCTGAGATCGATTAAATGAATAATCGATTTTTGTTCCAAGCAATCGATTTCTTAATTTTATAACAAAAACGAAGAACAGAATCGATACAGCGAATCGATATTTCACCCAAGAAAATAGAGTTTCGGTTTTTTCTACTTAAATTATCTATAATTAGTTAAAATGACAGCTTTTTACCTAATCATTTAAAAACTCGCAATATGGCTGTGTGCTCGGTTTCATTCGCCTTTCCTTAATAGATAAAGGAAATAAAATAAATTATGTTTGTAATCTGTGCCTTGATAGACTACGTAGTAGGTACCATGGAGTGTAGAGATAAGGAGAACCGTCTCTGTGTATTAAAATATGTCCGTAGGAAAGCGTCAAATAAGGGTGGCACCACTGTAGCTAGAGGGTAAATTTCAACGAACTTTTATAACTTTTTATTACACAAACTTTCACCATAATTCTTTTTTATACTAAGAGTATTCAACCAACTGTATAGGCCATGCGCGTTATGTCCTAAACAAAAAGTCTCTCAATTTCAGGGGGAAGCGAGGAAAACACACTACTGTATTCTTCACTACAAATGTCAAATTGAATCGCGTCACTATTCACGCACACTACATCATTTACATTTGTGTGCATTGCATTTACGCAAACTATCAAATTGTACACGTGTCGTTGCACTATTGTCGCTGTCTACATGCGTAAGCAACGTAGGGTGTGGACTATGTCGATATTTTTATCGATAAGCAAATCATCATAGTCCGCGTAACTTTAGCGTTGGTAAAAGTGATTTTTAGTGTTTATTCATTCACTACAGCCCTTCACAAGTCCACTGCTGAACACAGGCCTCCCCTAAGAATTGCTGTAAAGCACGGTCCTGAGGCACCTGCATCGATCGGTTTCCTGTATTTCTTATCAGGTCGTCACTCCATCTAGTGGCTGCTACTTGAGAACATTTTTCCCATCGGTTGTCGGTTCTTCGAGCTATATGGCTGGGCCATTGCCACTTCAGCTTACTAATCCGTTGGGCTATGCCGGTCACTCTAGTTCTGCTGTGCATGTCCTCATTTCTAAGGTCGTCATGCAGAAAACCTCGAGCATAACCGTCTCCGTAGCTCGTTGAGCTTCCTCATACGGTCGGAAGTGAAGAGTATTTTAGTGTTATATAAAATTATGATTTTATTAATTAAAGATTTTAATTCAATTTTATCCAAAAATTTAGCTTTTGATACTTTTCACATTGTGTTTACACCGACCAATAAAAACACTAACGCGTCAGTAGCTTCATCGTTATTATTGGATATAATCAAACCCGTAGTCGACATAGCCATAATGACTTTTGTTACTAGCATGGTATCCCGTCAATTGCTTAATTTTCATTTCATCAATGACCAAGGTACAATAATTTTTTTATCTAAGTTACTCTCCGCTCTCAATTTCAATGTCGTCAGTGCTTCTTGAGTAAACCCTGGTCGGCCACTCAGTCAATGTCCGCGGTGCAGGCTGTACTTGTACTTTAATACGTGGTAGAGCCACACTGCAGCTTTATAATATGGTTGTAGCACGAATGTGTTGGCTGGACTGGGGAAGGACCACGTTCTCACAGAATACCAGCGTAAAATAGCACCTTAATACTGCTGTGTTTCGTATGTGAGTGTAGAGAGCCGGAGACCCTTTTTTACTGAAATGAGGAATCCCATCTTAGTCCTCACGGGTGACAACGCATCTGCGTTTCGATTCTTAGTCGAGGATTAATGTAGCTGTCTATGGGCCACAGCATCCACTTACCATCAGGTGGACTGTGTGCTTGTTTGTCACCCTTATTCTATTTAAAAAAGGCAAACTTGTTCCAAAAGTTTAACATGCATAGTGACAGGCTTTTAAGTTAGTGTTAGGTCGAAACATATTTACTCTGTGGATATTTTGTTATGGGCAGTTTTTCAGTCTTACTTTTAAGGAATTGTCTCTTTAAAAGTTCGCTTCTTCAGTTGTTGTCTTTTCTGGAACCTGTTTGTTTTCTTTATTTATCAAAAATGTCTAGTATTTCTTATAAACTTGTAACTTTTTTCTTTAAATGTCGTTAGTGCAATTGTAGCCTTTTATGCTATGTATATATTTTTATGATTTATCAAAACATTCGAAGCAGATGGTACTAGTCTGTTCAGGTATCAAAGATTCATGATTTCTACAAGCTGCGATCCAAGTCTGCTGCATAAGACGATCTCTTAGAAATATGTGCAATCAAACCAATAATAGAGAAATTTACTGCTTTTTGTATTACTTTATTATAAAATATAAACAAAAAATAAAAACCAGTTCGGCAGACAAACCCGAATAGTTAATTAACTTATCGATAGCTAAAGCTGTGACGTACATCACTACATTGTAGTACTTTCGGTTGCAGTGATACCAGTTTATTTTATAAAAATTGCATACTTTTGCTGTGAGGTGGCAAGTGTCGATTCGATTAATTTGACCTTTATTTGTATAATATTTTCATAAATAGGATTATATAAAATTATAATATATTCAAAATCGTGTTGATATTGAGCTGAATACCTATTTAAAATATTTGCCAAAATCCACTACAAAACTTAACGTAATAATAATAATAATAACCGAGGGTTTTGTCTGTGCAATACAGGATCAGATTATTAAGACAAACAACTATCGGAGATACATCCTAAAGGATGGCACCATCGACATCTGTCGAGCTTGTCGCCATCCCGGTGAGTCGCTTACGCATGTCATCTCCGGTTGTTCGGCGCTTTCTAACTCTGAGTACTTGCACAGACACAACCTAGTAGCCAGACTTCTACATCAGGAGCTCACTCTGAAATACGGTCTCGTGGACCGGAAATTGCCGTATTACAAGTACTTGCCGGAAGCCGTGCTCGAAAATGACCTTGCCAGGCTCTACTCCCTAGTAGCTCTAGGGACCTGGCCATCATCACAGACAGGACTATTCTTGCGAATAAGCATGTTATTGTGCTGATGGACCGGGCACAGTCAAGGATATTTTTGGTCGACATTACATTCCGTATGACGAGAACCTCGTGAAAGCCGAAACAGATAAGCGAACAAAATATCTGGACCTGGCTCACGAGAAGACTGACATGTGAGGTGGTCTGCCAGCTGAAATTATTCCTGTAGTCGTCTCTGCGAATGGGCTAATCCCAGTCAGCCTCTCGGGTCATCTGAGGCGACTGGGACTCCGTGACGGACCGCTCCGGGCTCAAATGCAAAAGGCGGTGCTCCTCGATACCGCCCGCATCGTCCGCCGGTTTCTTTCCCATTCCCCCTAACCCTCGGCCGTTTGGTCTCCCCTGCCGAGGGCCTCCATCTGGTTTGGCTTTTATTTATTTATGTATTATTTATTTATTTATGTCAGTATATTAAATATATATTAAATATATATTTATGTATCTTTATTTTTTCCTTTTATATATTTATCCAGCCCAACCAGATGTGATTACTCTATCAATGACCCCCAATAATAATAATAGCCATTTAATTCCCAATTTTCATACAGCAGTCGATATTAGTTAAAACCAATTACAATATTATTATGAGTCATGCAATTTTTTTTATTAAATGACATGTTAATGCCAGTGTCAACTTTAAATAAAAAGTTTAAATTAAATTTACAAAATTAATTTTTGATTATTTATAAATAATGTTAGGGTAAATAATCTATTTATATTTATATTTTTAAGTAATTGTCAATTTATTTTGATTTTTGTCACAAAATATATAGTTAAAAATAATAAGATTGAAGTTAATAATAATCTACTGAATTTGGCTATACACATAAACTAGTATCATAATTTATTATATTAATTTTAATTTATTATGGGATACCCATTTCCGGGTGAAGGCCTCCTCCATCCTTTTCCATGAGGTTCTGTCTGCCGCTAGCCTCGTCCACGTTGCGCCTGCCACCTCTACAATGTCGTCGCACCAGAGTGCCCGCGGTCGGCCGCGCGAGCGCGTCGCATCACGCGGGTACCAATGAAGCACCCGTTCAGTCCATCTCCCATCACTGACTCTTTCCACGTGTCCTGCCCATCTCCACTTCAGTTGATACGCTAATTCGGCTGCGTTTGTGATATTTGTTATTTTTCGTATATCACTGATTCTATGTCGATGTCTTAGTTTAACGTTAGGCAACTAAAACTTGTAGCTTAGATATTATTTTCCTTGTGAGAGCCCAGTTTTGACATCCATATAATAAAGTGGGGACAAAATCCACTACAAATTAATATACCTAATGATTTTTATTCATCACAAATGGACTTAGTTAATTAGAAATAAATTTTCGTTAATATATTTAATTTGTGTAGTAAATTTATTTTATATTTATTTAAAAATAGCTTATTTTTCACTTCATGAACTATGATGGAAGCACTTGTTATTTTACGAAAATATTCAGAAAATACGAGGTTTAAGGATAATATTGCTAAAAATATATGTTAAAAATATTCACAGATGAAAAGTCACGTTGTCTTTTTGTAGATTTGACGTGTTTGAATGTTTTTTGCATGAAAAAACACTGCAATTCGGCATTTTTTTCAGAGCTCGATTGACTAGCACGATCACTAGCGGAATGGCGTACGACGCAGAGCAACTAGTTTTATATAACGGGTAGGCGTCGGACTCTCATACCTTTGATAGAAGGGTATGCTTTTCGATGCAGCCTCCATTGGTTTAATAACAAAAAATAAAATACAATAAAAAATACTCAAAGGTTTAATACTTTATCTCCCTAAGATTGCAATATAGTCAATATGATGTAAAAGATCTATCTATCCAGAGATGTTTTTTTCTTTCGACGAATTACTAAACAAAACAAGATCAAAGGTTACGAAAAGAGATACACATATAATATTACATATAAAAACATACATAAACACACTGATCGCTTCAGTCGTACGACGCGCGACGCACACTGAGCTCGCTCCGTCCCTGTAAGGAATTCACGAATGTGTGTTACGACTCATACAAAATCAATGGAAGACTTGAAAGGCTGAAGAATTTAATAATTATTTTATCAATAACGTCCAGCCTATAAACCAGTTTAGTAATGACCATCAAAGTAATTCATCCATAAATAGTACATCGAACTCAATGTTTATGACTGCATGTATTCCTCACGATTTATATAAAAGAATTATTAAGTTAAAAATACTAATAGTGCCGGTAATGATGATATAATCACAAAAGTAGTTAGGTTAGTGGCCGTTGTAATTTCCCCAGTTCTAAGTTACGTGGTGAATTTTTATATAGAAAATGGTACTTTTTCTAGTGGTTTAAAATTCCTCCTTTTTATATAAAGGACTTATCCTTTGTATAAAAAGGAGGACAAACATGACCCTAAAAACTACAGGCCAGTCACTTTGCTTCCAATATTCTCCAAAATATTAGAAAAAGTGTATAACAACTTATATTATTATTTAGAAAGTAATAACATCTTAGCAAACGACCAATATGGTTTTAAAAATGTAAAAACATAAATATGTCCATGTATGGGTTTATGGAAAAAGTGATCACTGGTACGAATTGTACACCAACAACCGCCTTGTTCATGGACGTGACCAAGGCGTTTGTTTACGTTGATTTAAATATCTTAGCGCTTAAACTGTAAATATATGGAATCCGAGGTAATGTGCTTAAACGTATTACGTTATACCTGAATGATAGGAAATAAAATACTAAAATACAAAATCCGCGTACTAATACTGAAATAACATACCTTTCGCAACAAAAGCATACAACCTACGGTATGCCGCAAGGAAACAATGACTCAGCACCACAGCACAGGTCTCATTTGAATCGGACATAACTCAGAATTTATACGGGGTAATAAGCTAAAACTAAAAACTAAAACGCATATTATGTCAATCAAACAAAGGAAGAACTAACTATAAAACTAAAATTATAAACGAAAAACAACACACAGAATTTCTGGGATTTTGGCTGGACGAAAAAATGACATGAAGTAAACATATTGAACACATAATAAAAAAGATAAATCAATACCACTATGCACAACATAACGTTATAAAAGTTACAAATAGTGAAACAATCATAACCGCCTGCTATGCATACATCTCTTCAACATTGAGATATGTTATAATATTTTGGGGAAACTCCCCAAAACGCGAATTAGTATTTAAATCGCAAAAGAAATGTTTACGAGCAGTATATCAGTTGCAGGTTTACGATAGTTGTAAACCGGATTTCATTGATCTTAACATTCAGACCCTATCATCTTTATATATATTCGAAGTAGCTATGTTTGTAGGGAAACATTTCAGCATATTTGAAAACGCTAATAATAAACGTCATAGGAACATACTAGGTACAAAACCTCATAAAACAGCCCTGTATTCAAAAATTTTCCTGGGTATGGCTCTTAAAATTTTTAATAAACTCCCAAAAACCATCAGAGTCTGATAATATAGACAAATTTAAGAAATTGCTTTTGGGTTATTCAACGAATAATTTGAAGATAAAATGAATGATTTTTAGTACCTACTATTAATGTCCGATTTGTTTATTATATTTTTATCTTTATTTTATGAAGAATTATGTAATTGGTAATTAAAATAATAATTTATGTAATTTCTAAACACACCAATTATAATTGAAATTGTTATTTTATTAAAATTCTTATTCATAATGCCAGGTGATATTGATAATCAAATATTTGTATGCCTTTTAAGGCGAAACATAGCGTTACTTATCGTACCTTTTCCATCAAGTTTGTAACTTTTTACCTATGTTTTATAAATAAATTATTTGATTTGATTTGATTCTTTCTGTATGCAACTTAATTCGCAATTGGGTCCACAGATGTATAGCTTGCTTTCGAATTCGAAACTCGAATGGAAATTTCGAAGGAAACCCTTCAAGCTGGAGGGAATGGTTGCACGGAAAACGAATAACCTCGCATTTTGATTTCTTATATTTACGCGAACACTACACATTGATTAAAACTACTTTTACGGATTTTATTGCGTGTAATTTCAATTTTAATTATTTTTATTTGTAATTCCCAACGTTTTGGGTGCTTTCCAGCACCCATGGTCACGGGGGTTTTACCATTACATCAGATTTGATAGACCACAAATCCTCGCGAAAGAACACCGACTCCTACCAAGGATGATATAGTATGAGACTATTGAAATTAAAAAACATCCTAATTTCAATAGAGAAGGAGGCTGGATTGAAAAAGCTGAAGAAGTCCCCCGTGACCATGGGTGCTGGAAAGCACCCGAAACGTCGGGAATTATAAATAAAAATAATAAAAATTAAAATTAAACGCGATAAAATCCGTAAAAGTAGTTTTAATCAACCTCGCACTTTGTTTAGTTGGTTAGTAGCTGTCCGGTGCCCTTCTCCAGCCCATCCGAATTCCACACGCACTGAAAGGGGGAGGGGGGGGGGTAACTAGAATATGTGGCGTCATTTTGCGGTCAATAAGAAACACGCCCGCCAAGATGGAAGTGGAGATCAAATAAAAGCGCGTCCGCTGCCGCCGCTCGCCCTCTTGAATCGCAGTTGAAGATAGACGCTAGATGTGATTGCACCTGTGGTAGTCAGCCACAGAACAATCTAGTAGTGATCGCTTCGCATGGTGCAATTTGTCGTCGCACACCTCTCTTACAACGCAGTCACAACACAAGGGTCATCGTCCTCGAGGCCGTAGACCAAGAAGAAGGAAGAAACCCTCTCGGTAGTTCCTCTTTCCTTTTTTAATCAACTTGAGCTGTTCTATTGGTTTTTTCTTTACTGTGTCCTTTTTTCCTAACAGCTCATATTTAGTTCCCGTTTAAGGGCACCAGCTAGAAATAATAGATTAAGTAATAGCGAGCGCATTATCCAAAGCCTGCCACGTGCCACATCAGCCATCTTGTATTGGTTATAGGAAATCATGCATATACAGTCAACATATAGTTAATCTCGCATAATTGATGTTGGCCCGACCCGGGAATCGAACCCGTGGACCTTACTGCCGCAAAATTTTCTGCTTCCTTCGCACCGGATTTTAAATTAGCACCCTTTCGCTCCACAGTTTTCTGGTTCCTTCGAGCCGGAATCGAAGGGGTAGCCTGTAGCTACACCACGACGTCTATGATAGGTTTTAAATTTACAATTAATAATCGAGAAATCATAGAGAAAAATCAAATTTTTATCTTCGTATTTTGTTGCGTAGTACGTTATAACTTTAACGAAAATTTAAGTATTTATCATTGATATTAAAACTGAATCATTTTAATCATCACCTCTAGTTTGCATACTTATCTAATCTATTTTGGTGTTTTCATGTATCTGGACCTAGTAAGAGAGGATTTGCTACGTATCTTACTCCATCTAGTGGTGGGCCGAACTTCGCTTACAGGTACGAGGTAGCGAAACGACAACTTTTCTTTCCATCAATTGTCCGTTCTTATTAATTAAAAAAAGTTTGTAATCGTAAAATATTACTATTCCTTATGTAAAAGTTGAGGTCTGTGGCGACGTAAGGAATCCACTACGACATATCAACCCTTGAGTGTCGTAAGAGGTAACAGAGTTAAACTAAAACATGAGATGGGCAGCGACATCTTTCTGATATCAACTGCCAACCCATCCCCCACTCGTGGCAACTATGGGCAATATCCCTCCTATGAAGCGGCCTATGGAGACAGCTATGTCTGACAGTTGACTTGTGATATCCGTAATGAATGCATAAATGATAAATGCAGTACTTATAAAAGTTTTTCCGTAATCGTTGTGCCATAATCTAAGAAAAGTTTGGTAGCGCAGTAATAGGGAAACGCCTACGTGTACCCTCGGAGTAAGGACGGGTTATACCGTCTCGTACCGACTAAACTCTATGGTATTTCAAGGACGGGTTATACCGTCTCGTACCGACTAAACTCTATGGTATTTCAAGGACGGGTTATACCGTCTCGTACCGACTAAACTCTATGGTATTTCAAGGACGGGTTATACCGTCTCGTACCGACTAAACTCTATGGTATTTCAAGGACGGGTTATACCGTCTCATACCGACTAAACTCTATGGTATTTCAAGGACGGGTTATACCGTCTCGTACCGACTAAACTCTATGGTATTTCAAGGACGGGTTATACCGTCTCGTACCGACTAAACTCTATGGTATTTCAAGGATGGGTTATACCGTCTCGTACCGACTAAACTCTATGGTATTTCAAGGACGGGTTATACCGTCTCGTACCGACTAAACTCTATGGTATTTCAAGGACGGGTTATACCGTCTCGTATCGACTAAACTCTATGGTATTTCAAGGACGGGTTATACCGTCTCGTACCGACTAAACTCTATGGTATTTCAAGGACGGGTTATACCGTCTCGTACCGACTAAACTCTATGGTATTTCAAGGACGGGTTATACCGTATAGTACCGACTAAACTCTATGGTATTTCAAGGACGGGTTATACCGTCTCGATCCGACTAAACTCTATGGTATTTCAAGGACGGGTTATACCGTCTCGTACCGATTAAACTCTATGGTATTTCAAGGACGGGTTATACCGTCTCGTACCGACTAAACTCTATGGTATTTCAAGGACGGGTTATACCGTCTCGTTCCGACTAAACTCTATGGTATTTCCAGGATGGATTATACCGTCTCGTACCGACTAAACTCTATGGTATTTCATTGGCTGGGCCACGGGAACGCTTTTGCACACATCCGCGGCCCCATTAGCACCAGCCGCCACATGGCAGCCTCTCATAGAAAGAGAACTTCTGCTCCCCCTTCTTCTTCTTAGGTAAGTGGGACCAAGAACACAAGGCGCGCCTTCCTCCGCGGCCACAACTTCACCTGTGCAACGGAACCCCCGAGCCCGATGGTCATGGGGCCAGAAAAAAAACGAGCACTCGGAACCATCAGCCCTCTTGACAACGGCGGCTGACCTGTACTGTGGCTCCACCGCCAACCAAGTTTCAACATCAGCATCAGGAGGGAACAGAAAGCGCGCCTCGCATAACCAATACTCCTATCCTAACGTGGTTCCACCACCACTGAATCAGTGGTGCGATCCTGGCGGCATCGCGAAAGATAGTGTGAGAGAGCCATCCCCATACCGATACTTCTCTTCCCACACTGCTCCACCTTGGCTGCAGTGGTGGGGGGACACCCCTCTTGCGGCAGCCCACCATCACAAATCCAAAGTTAGCTTGCCAAACCTACTTGGAATTGCCACTCTCAGGCCAGCCCTTCACCTCGGGTCAGCCATGGTGGTTATTCTTCGTTTACCATGTTCATCAGAGTCGCCTAGTCAGGCAAACGAACGTTTATCACGGTACAGGAGTTGGAGGAATTCCTTGCGTGCTTATGTGGGTAAAAAGGGGGTAAGGATGTCATAAAAAAGTTGTTCGTTTAATTAAATTCTAACCGTTATAATTCCTTTAATACAATGAACCTACATTGCATATTCATAAAAGTGTTAATTTTCAAGATTTTTAACACCATCTACAATTTTATCTTTAGTACTCTTCTCTGCTGGTGTAACTGCGTCGGCAACAGCGCTGCCCGCGTTGCCCACTGCCTTCTTCGCATCACTCGAAGCACTTTTCACGGAATCCATGACGTCACGTTTTTATTTGTTTTCTTCTGATGAAAATGCAACTATGGTTACACAAGCAACTGAAACATACCTCGAACAACCATATAAAAGTTTTTTGAAATAACAAAAATATGCAAATAATCGTAGTTAATTTATGTATTAACTAGGAACGAGGAAAAAATCAAACAGCTATTTTTTTAAAGTAAAACACGTTCATAGACCTGCGGCCTCCATATATCCAACTATCAGGGTTTATTGCATACAAGAAATTCGCCTCTCCATTTCCAGAATGATTTTAGGTTCACTTCTAAAAGAAGTGGAATGGATCTGCTCGACCGGAGATGATCCACGCTCCAACAAAATACTAGAGTAAAATAGCAGCTATTTAGTATGGTGAGTGAAGAGAACCGGAGACCCTTTTGACTGGGAACAAAGCACATCAATCATCACAGATTATTCTTTTATTATTGATTCTTAATCGAGGTCACATGTAGATGCTTATGAACTATAAGCACCCACTTACCATCTGGTGGACTGTATGCTCGTTTGTCTCCAATTTTTGTAAAAGGTCTTACAGTTCACTATAAATTAATTGCCAAATACAAATTAATGAAATTATTAGCGTTATTTTTACAATTATAACCGAAAAACCTTGTGCGTTAGGGTGATTTTTTCCATATTCAAAATCTCATTTCTTTGGTAATAAAGAGTCTTTTAAGTATTGAAGTGTATAATATACCACCCCAGGGTGATTCAGGGGTGATCATATCAATGGGAAGATTTTTTTGATATAACTGATTAATGACTTGGACCATAACATATACAATGTTATAGTGACGTCACTGTTTTATTACGACTATACGGTGAAATGTACATATTTCACTTAGGTTAGGTACACACACTTAGGTATTTAATTTTGTTAACTTAGCAGTCATTATAACAGCACTTATGGGCTAGTACTCGACAAGCAGTGCATTTCAAGCTCACATCAAGCAGTCGTTTTCATTATCCTTCTAATATTATATCAAATATACTGGCAGATTTTTCTGGCGTCTGGAAAAAAAGGGTGGACCAGGTGAACGGAATAGAAGCCTATGGCACTGATATTTTACATTTTTTTCCATTAATACATGTGAAATTGATCTATCATTTTCATAATACGTTAATGTAAAAAAAGAATTGGTTTATTTATTTAATTCAATTTTTTTAGTAGGTTTATTTCAAATTAGCATTATTTATCGATAGATTAATTTCATAATGTCAAGGTAAAAAGAAAAATTGTAATATCATTACCATAGGCTTCTATTCCGTTCACCTATTACACTCTATTTTTATCCAGACGGTAAAAAAGTAATTCAGTATAGGTATAATATATTATAGCAAACTTTATATCTACATCATCTATCTTCAAGTGTGGGAATTACACCCCACAACGACCACCATGTAACGGCACCGCAGTCCTTTAAGAACCCAGAGCATTACAGATTGGATTTGGATTTTATAACACGTGTTGCAAAGAAGCAAATCTTAATGTCTGTTCTATTACGGAATCTCTAACGTTGACCACAACCTTGATATATGCACTTGATATTATACAGTTGATACTCCCCATTGTTTTTGTGGTTCTTTTTATTACCGATATCTTTGCAGCACATCAAATGCTTATAGGAAAATGCAGGATATAGGCCTCCTTCATATTACATCAAAGGGGGATATTAGCCATATTTGCCACGCTTGACAGGTGAGTTGGCAACTGCTATTTCATTATATATTTTTCAGTTGTAATAACAATCTTCTTTCTAATAAGGAAAAAAACTGATGCCCCTTTCCTGGCATTAAATTAAATTAAATTTATAAAATAAATAAAAATATTAATCATTAATCGCATCATTATATTTTTGAATTATGAAGAATTTGGGCATTTCTCTCCACATAGGATCACAAACTAATTGAATTGATTGTAAGTGACGGGAGCAGTTTGTAAGTTAGTTGCTTTTTTTAATTTCGCATTAAATATTCTATTGTCTTCAATTTTTTGATTTAAGGCTACAGTCTTTTAAAGTTGACTCACATCGAATCATTAGCGCCACTTTGATTTCTTTTTTTACAGCAAATTATTGTTTCAGAGTAAAATATTTTGATAACACATAAATACCCAGATTATAAGTAATGGCTAAATTTTTTTTTTTGGTTCATCTATGTGGTCTATGTTAGATAAATCAAACGGTAAATAGAGCTCTCTCGCACCCAACGCAATTTCGAGCTTTGTTCGTGTACCATTATAAGGCAATCGATAATAAAAAGGCGAAATCTATTCAGCGCGTTAATAGCTAAACATCTTCATCTCCAAAATGCGCTGTTTCTTTTTTTCTAAATATCTTTCATTGTCTTAAATAAGAGGTCTCAATTTCGTTAAATTTCGCTGTTTTCGCCTCATAAAAAACTATTTGTTTCATAGCAATAGCTGAAAATATTTATGCTATAATTATTTTTTTCTCAAGGGCAGGTGTTTAATTAGACAAATATTAAAAAATAATAATTTAAACCACTTTATTTCAAAATTAATAATTATTTCGATCGACCTATAAAATATTGACTTTATAAACAATAATTGCGGGCAATATTCCTTAGTAGCCGCTGAGCGGCTGTAGCGTTCAGACGTCTTGTCTGTGCCAAATTTTTGCACTTCCTCTCGCTCTAACATTCCTCTTTCTCTCTCTTTCCCTAATCTTGGTTGCGCATTGTTACGAATTGAAAGTTTCTCTACTTTATTATTTTTTGCATATAATTCTTTAAGGGTTTATAAATCATTTTGTATTTGTTTTATAACTTTTAATTTCGATATGGACCATAAACGTAAAAAATATGCTTGTACCAGAAAACGAAAATTGAAATCAAACGTTGAAGCAATGAACAGAAATAGAATTCAAAGGTAAGTTTTTTTGTGTTTCATAGTAAAATAGTTAACAACGTGCATATGTGTGAGCACTTGGTTAAATATTAGGTATATAATTAGGTACCTAACCTACATATTATGTAAGTTCTTCAAGGAAATATAGAAGTATTATACATTTTTGGATTGCACATGATGTTTTGTTTACAAGCGACAGTAGCCTAATGGCAGGGAGCGGACCGCGAACTCAAAAAGGTCGTGGGTTCGAATCCACCATTCGACTACTGGCGTGAACCACTCGTAACACAAGCAATTTAAGCTTACCACGAGTGGTTAATGTCCTTTTTTTTTAAAAAAAGTACATTATGTTTTTATAGAAATACTTTTTTAATTTAATTTTTAAGTGTCATAAGGAAAATTTCGTCTTTATGATTTTCAACTAGAGATTTCCTTGTTACCGGTAGCTGCTGATGTCGAGTTAATGACATTTTTAGATACGAAAACTATTCAGTAATACACGTAGACTACAAGTAAACTATTAAGTAATATCCTCAGCATCCCGTAATTTATTGTACGCCCACTATGGCCAATTTTGGATATAATGTGGCGTCAAACTGCTTACGACGTCCAATATACGGACGTCAAATAGGAGACTTAGCGCAATGTTCGCAAATTGTCATGCTGATCACAGAAACGTCAAAATCTAAAAAAAAATTGGACGTCATTTTTCTTCCTCTTTAGCTTACTGAGCTAATTGATTCTCGTATGGAACGCTCGATGCCAATCAAAGACCCTCCATACATCATTCAAGCCATTGCGAATAAATTAAAAAAAAGCGCTAAGTCGTCCGTCGATGCTGCTGTACAAGAATAGTAATTCATGCATATAGGTAAATGCTATACAAAGTTACATTATACTTTAATGAGAAACTATAAATATGTGTGATAGTGGACTGTTTGTACTTATATAGAAATTATTTTGAGTTTTTTTTTAATCTATTTTAGTATTTAGAACTACTTGACGTACTTGACGGATTTTCGATAGCGTCATCGACTTATTACGAAACCCTCAGTGCACGACTCATTCTAGCACTTGCCAGATTCATTTGAATAATCAATAATACGAGTACATGTTATACAGGTTCTAGATGATTATCTTTTAGAAACCTTTTCAACAAAACAACAAAAATTATACAAACTTAAAATATATTTTTTTTGTGTAACGAATTTTGTAATAAAAGCATGGAACAAAAATAGATACGAGGTAGAAAATCTGTATGTGAAAATTTGTTAGCTAATTATCAATAATCCTGTATATTAGATAAATTGATACTGGAAAATCTTAGTAGAGCAACTTTCCACGCTACGGCCAGAAAGATAACTGCGGTGGCGGTACATGAAGTGGCGGGGCAGGGAGGGTGTAGATGTGTCACCAGAACGCAATTTTTCTGTTTTGCTCTGAAAGACTGGGCTCTTAATTTATTAATCATTTTTATGACTTCAATTTTTGAATATATGTGTACCTTTCCATACCTACATACGGAGCGGGCTCGTTGGACCAGTGAAGTAGGTCAAACGACAAGGCGGGAAGCCATTTGGGAAAAAAATGAATAGTCTCAGATTTAAGACTTAAACATAATAATCGAACGTTAACCATTGTACTTTTCTTAGTAGCTGACTGTTAAATACCCAAAATTATTTCGGCTCGGCTACTTTCAAAACAATTTACGCTGTCATTTGACTACGCTAATTATTATTCAATATTAAAATAACACTTCCAGAAACAAAATACAACGGAAACGAAATGCATTTATTAATTTAATATAACGAGATATTAAATAAGAAATTATTTACTACAGCGGGAAACTTACATGTAGCTCGGGTGGCCGTTGCAGGCGTAATAACGTATATTTTAGTCCTGTAGTTAATCCTTGACCTAGTTTCCTACACTCCTTAGTGTTGTGGGATGAGGGGCGTGTGGGTCGTCGAGTACGGGGTACGGGCAAGGGCAGGAAAGGGCAATCAATAAGTCTACGTAACGGCAACATTCGAGGTATACAAAAAAATAAAGAAGTGTCTGTTTGCAATGCAAAATAACAGTTTTTTACTAAGTGCATATGAAATTATACACGGTACTTATAACAAAAATATTTTTTTAAAGATTTTGTCTGCTTGTCTGTTTGTTCCGGATATTCCTTGAAATGGCTGGACTGATTTTGAAGGAACTCTCACTGCCAGATTGTTGATATTGTGAGGAGTAACTTAAGCTATTTTTATTTTAGAAAAAAGTTAGGGTTCCACCCAAAAAAGCCGTGAAATCCAATCGTAAGAAATTCCATTCTGACAAAGTCGCAGGGAACAGCTAGTTTAATATATAGAAACCAAAGAGTTGTAGTTGATGTTGTTAAAGTAGGCAAAGGTCTTTTACCACACAGACCAGTCTGACGTGTATTTTATTCATAATATGCACTATTTTGACGACATACGTGGTAGAACCGTGCTGCAGTTATATTAGTAGTATAGTAGCACGAATGGGTCGAAATGCTTCTGTGTTTCATATGGTGAGTGTAGAGAACCGGAGACCATTTTTACTGGAAACAAGGCATTTCAGATCAGTCCTGACGGGTGAAAACGCATCTGCATTTTGATTCGTGATTGAGGATAGATGTAAATGTCTATGGGCCACAGCAACCACTTACTATCAGGTGCACTGTGTGTTCGTTTGTCACCCTATCCCATAAAAGAAACTACTCCGCTCCCCACTAGATGGAATGACGACCTAGTAAGACATGCAGGAAGTCGACGGATGCAGGTGGCTCAGGACCGTATTTTGTGGTATTCTTTGCGACAGGCCTGTGTTCAGCAGTTGATTTGTGTAGGGCTGTAATGATGATGACTTAAGAGGCCGCATAATGCTGTTTTGGTGATATTGATCAATCTGGATCTCGGTATCTGTAAGACCTAACAGTTTGCTATTTGGACACATTAAACCTGGACTTATAATCTTCAAATCTGTTGAAGCAAAAACACGATTCGATAAAAAATTCTCGATAAAAAAAAATATGAAAAACCCTCGTTTTGCACTTATTTTTAGTTAGATCTCTGAAACCTTATGGAATTGAATGATGATTTTTACCTTATAGATAGATAATAATGTTATCTCAAATCGTGACGATTTTTTTTTTAATTTTCTACGTGGTCTTCTCGTAATTAGCAATTATGTGATTTGGCGCTTGCGTTATTTAATTCTAAACGAGCACACTCTCTTTCTGTCTCTTGTTTTGTACGTGGTAGCAATAGCGCTATCCTTTTCAATTTGTTCAACTTCAATCATTCTGCTGCGGCATCTATTACGGGACGAACCTATGTTTGGCGACGTTACGGAGAGACGACTATTTATTTCCGACATTTTTATTTTGTACTGTGGTAGGTGTTACTGTAAAAAGGAGTTTAAAACGTTTTGTGTAAATATATTACCTATATTTAAAGTGTAAATAAAGATGGGCAAAAAGAAAACTCTCGGAAAAAGAAAACAATTGAAACGTCTAAGAGAACAACTCCGGATTTTGAACGAAGGAAAAAAAAGTAAGTACCTATCTAACTACCGATATAAATAACGGTATCATTTTTAATTTTTTTTTCTTAAAAAAACGTTACCCCCACTCTAGGATTTTCTCCTGTATCGTGGAGGCAGTTTACAAACATAAATTGCACGAGGACAAGCACCCTGACCCGGAACAATTATTTGTAGGCAATACAAATACTTGTTCCCTGCGGGATTCGAACCCGCGGCCCCCAGCGCAACAACTCATTGCTAAGCCACTGCGCTACGTACGTCGTACGTCAAATTATTCTTTTGTTTACGTAGCTTCTTAGGTATTTCGAATATGTATAGAGCCGAACACGAAGGATCGGTTTGCGAATCATTTTTCGAGTTTCAACCTTATTGCAACGAGATAAAGCTCATGTCTAGTGTCACGTCACGTTGCTGCTGGCTGTTGATAAAGTTTAAATTCGTTTGATGTGTTGCAAAAACGTTTTGTAATTTTATTGTTACATAAGTTTGTTTATGTTTATATAAGATCAATCGGGGTGTTATGATAGGTACCACTCGTAGTTTCTGATACCCACGATACAGGGAATAGGTATCACTGTGGGGTTAGGGATAGGTTTTGAATGTTGTGGGTTATGTTATGTTACTTTGACTGCCTCATTGGTCTAGTGGTTGTAGTAGTGCGACTGCTGATCATGAGGTCCTGGGTTCGAATCCCGGGTCGGGCCAAAATTTTTTTTTGTAAATAAGTTGAAATTTATAAAAGATCAACCGGTGTATTATGAGAGGTACTACCCGTAGTTTCTGATACCGTCAAGAAATTTTCAGTAGCTGCCCGGAGTCAGGAAGTTGGCGGTGGCCCACCTCCTTGTCTCGGAATGCACGTAAAGCCGTTGGTCCTGCACCTGATCTCTCTCCGGTTGTGTCGGTTTACCGTCTCATCGGATTATGAGGGTGAGGGAATAGAGAGTGCACCTATGCTTGCGCATACATTTGCGCACTATAATGCTATCCTGCGTCGATGGCTAGTCTCCGTTGAGGCAGGCCGCCGTGACCGAAATTTGGTCTGGAGAATAGTATGTTACTTTATTTTATTATGACTATACATTTGCAGAAAACCAAACATTTCATTCATTGAGCTTGAGAATGTGACGAATAAAACGGCGCCCACGGTATTAGAGAATGGACTGCACGAAGACGGATCGGCACGCGGCGCGAGCGACTCGAGCGGCGCGCCGGCGGTGCCCACGTCGTTGTCGGCGGCGGCGGCTGGCCATTTGGAACAGGGAAAAGGGGACTCGTCGCTATCTATTGACAGTACGGACAAGTAAGTATTTACATAAATAAATACATATAAAATAAATAAGTAAGTAAATTTTGAATCCCTGTTAGTATTTCTTTCTCTAACTGCCTCGTTGGTCTAGCTACTGCTGAGCGAGAAGTCCTGGGTCGGGCAAAATGGTATTGGGTTTTTCCATTAGTAATTTCTCAGTACCAGTCCGGAGTCTGGATTTGTGCTCGATTAGTGGCAATAGGCTCGCACTTTATTACATGAGACTTATAACATAAATGGCGAAATGTGGGTGCACTATGCACCTTTACCTACCCTTTCGGGGAATAATGGCGTAATGCTATGTATGTATATATGTATGTAAATTTTAATGAAACATGGTTCAATCTTTTCAACCATGTTTCATTATTGGAATGAAAATTTTACAATGCTATAAGTACTCGTATCCTACCTAAATGCGAAGACTTGGTTTATGAGAATCAAAGGTAGACCTAATACAAATGAATGCATCCATAATATTGTACTCGTATTTTTACTGACTTCAAAAATGAGTAGGATATTCTCGATCCGACGTTTTTAGGGTTCTGTACCAAAATGGTAAAAAAGAAACCCCTATGGTGTGACTTTGTCTGTCTGTCACAGCCGTATATTTCAGAAACTACTAATGTTATCGACTTGAAATTTGGAGCAGTTATATACAAAATGCTTGGCTACTGTTATTGCTAATGAGAAAAGTTCAAAAATATTTTTATTTTCACTGCAAAAGGCACCGAAGAGGGGGTTTGGAATTTTAAAAAGTTACTAGGTATAGTATATAGCGTATATATGTGTAGTGTGAGTGACATTAGACGAACTGTACCTTTTCACTAATATATCCATAAATATCGGTTGTGCTTTGAATATGTTTTTTTAAATGTTTTATATGAAATACATATTTTAAAATAAATTTAATAATATTATGATAATAATATCACACATATATTTTAATTATATATTTTAATTTTTAATTATAATAAAGAAAACAAGATTTTTGATGTAGATTTGTATTTGTATAGATGATGTAAATTTAATTGTGTAATGTCTCTGTCCTAGTCTGTCCTGATACTATAATCTGACATCTGTCCCCGCACCATGCTACAGCGCTAGCAATGTATGTAGGTAAAGTGACATATTATATGAAAGGTATTTGGACATGGGAACGTATCGGAGCTATTCAAAGATATACTATTGTTTCAAAACATTCATGCATTATTATTATTGTCTGCTTTATAGTTTATGTAATAATATGTATTACTGTTGTAGGTTTCCAGACGAAGAGCACACGTCAGATAGAAATCATGCAGAAATCAATGAAGAATCAGACGAAAGAAGAATCATAGACCTTAAATATTTTCTAAAAGAATTAAAAACAATTTCGAACCACTCAACAGCCTTCGGTTGCGGTATAAATAATTTGGAGTTGATAGGGGAGAAAAGGTTAGGTTTGATTTCAAAATTAAAATTCAAATGCAATATGTGTAATGTTGAATTTACTACACATACGTCCAAACCTAGTCCAAGCGACAATTTGAATGTAAATACTGCCGTAGTAACGAGTGCTGCTATTACAGGTGTAGGATATACACAATTGCAAGAAATATTTACATCAATAAATGTTCCGTTTATGACAGAAGTTTTTTATAAGAAAATTGATAATCGAGTTAGTGAAGAATGGGAAAAGTTAGCCACAATTGAAATGGAAGCTGCGGCTGCTCGTGAGAAGCAAAGTGCATTGGACGAAGGCAGAGTCAATTCAGATGGAATCCCCGTCATAGACGTGATCGTTGATGGTTGCTGGGCTAAGAGGACCTACAAGAAAAACTATTCCTCGTTATCAGGCGCTGCTGCAATCATAGGTAAAAAGTTTGGGGAAGTGCTATATCTCGCCGTAAAAAATAAATATTGTTGCATATGTGTACGCGCCAAGAATAAACAAACTACACCATCAGAGCACATGTGTTTTAAAAATTACACTGGTTCATCTACAAACATGGAATCGGAAATATTAGTGGAAGGATTCAAACAATCTTTGCACATGTATGCAAAATGGTTGCTGATGGAGACGCTTCCACTTATTCTAAAATTTTAGCAGCCCGGCCATATCCTAACTACACTGTTGAAAAGATAGAGTGTAGAAACCATTTATTACGAAACCTGTGTAATAAATTACAAGCGCTTACCAAAGATACCAAATATAAACTGCAGCATAGAAGGTATCTGAATACACAAAGAATCCTGGCTATCAGAAAAGTTATTTGTTCTTCAATAAAACACCTGAAGAAAACAAGTGATACCCGCTCAAAACAAATAAACGATCTTTATGTAGCAATTTCCAATTCATATAATCATGCTTTCGGTTGTCATACCAATTGTCAGAATTTTTATTGCGAAAGCAAAAAAACAAGTGAAGATGTCACTGTCAAACTGAAAGATACGGCGTTAGAAAATCAAATAAAGTTTATAGTCTGCTCTATTGCAGGTAATGCACGAAGTCTTATTGAAGACGTGGACAGCAATCGTTGTGAACAGTTTAACGCCATAATTGCAAAGTGTATCGGTGGTAAACGCATAAACTTTTGTCTTCGGCGTTCATATCAGACCAGATGCGCTACGGCAGTCGTATCATTTAATACAAAAAGACCTTTGTATAAGCTCCAAAGATCTATTCTTGGTGTGAGCCCAATGTCAAAATCAAAATACCTGGGATTGCGAAAACTAAAAAGAAACGGTTCCAAGCCTAAAATGCAACCCAGAAAGCTTGTTTATCAACAGAAAGAGAAAAGGGCTGAAGATGAAAATTACGGTCAAAATTGTATGAAGCCTGATTTGCATACAGAAGATTTAGAAAGAATGAAAAAAACATTTTTAACAAATTTGGAGAAATCTGACGAAGAAAGAATTAATATTGAAAGGGAAACAGTCCTCCAGAGTGATTGTAGTAAATGGATGGAAATACGAAGGAATTTGTTAACGGCTTCCAATTTCGGCAAAATTATAAACAAGAGGAGCACGACGTCAGGTAGTATAGTTAAAAGTTTACTGTATCAAAAAGATCTCTCTGGTGTTACCTCCATCAAACATGGTAAAATTAATGAAAAAATTGCTTTGAATCAACTAGAGCAGCAAGAAAACATTAAAATTATGCCCTGTGGGCTATTCATCGATAAAAACCATCCATTTTTAGGAGCAACTCCTGACGGTGTGATAGATGACAATAGGATTGTAGAAATAAAATGTCCAGTATCAGGCTACAGAACTAGCTTGGAAGATGCTGTGAAAAACAGGAAAATTACTTTCTGGAAGTATGATAATGGCCAAATGTTGATCAATAAGAAACATCACTGGTATTTCCAAGTACAAGGACAGTTAAATATTACAGGAAGGAGAGAGTGTCTTTTTGCCGTGTGGGTTAGTTCAAATCAACAGATAAAAACAGAAATAATACAATGCGACCAAAGACTGTGGAATGATCATATGGTTCCCAAACTAAAAACATTTTACTTGGAATCTTTACTGCCGGAATTGTTGGATCCGCGAAAAACACGTAATATGCCCTTGAGAAAAATAAGTCCTCCGACCACAATCAAAGAAAAACCCAAGAAAAGAAAACATAATTCAATAAATTCTCATTTTGCCAAGGTCCCAAAAACGCAGGAAAGAACCGACAATTACGACATGACAGATATACAACAATGTAAGCAATCCATTGTACATTTCAATAATATGTAAAATAAATTGGTAAATCCAGTTGGGCATGCCTTAAGCGCATTAAAAAAATTACGTATAACATGATTATATATGATTAACATATATATGATTATACGGAATTTTTTAAAGTAGTTTAAATACATTTCGACAGCACTATCGGCTTCAACACCCTCGAAACCCATGAAAATGACACCCATGATGAAAAAATTTATACCTATTGCAGCCGCCGTCTTGGATTTAAATTTCGACAGCACTATCGGCTTCAACACCCTCGAAAACCATGAAAATGTCACCCATGACAAAAAATATTGATACTACTTACTTTTAGTCTGTACTACTATTATTTATTCTGGGCTTTTAAAATATTGTAATAAAAAAAAATCTCTTATTA